>JAOTON010002047.1:0-600000 GCA_034440635.1 Lepas anatifera
GTATTTTTTGCAGAAAAATATTTCCCATTAACTCAGAAATTTGAGTTTAGAATATGTTGTTGTAATGACAATACCCATCTCAACAAAGAAACTGCACTCAAAAATGTCCAGAATTTTTAAGTTATAAGGTTTTAAAGTTTTAGGGCATAATTGCAATGTTTTGGAAAAGGGCCAAAACTGACCTTCAAAATTATGCTTTTGGTTCAGTTTAGTGTCTATGCAGTAATGCACAGTCCATTCTGTCTGTAAAAATCCAGTTTGAAACACCTAACATCATATCTTCAGATATTTCGAACTTATAACTTTGGTAATGCATTTCCTTGCAAGTTGGAGGTAAAGTTTCAAAAATCATTTTGGAAGTACAAATTTAGATTTTTTGCTTCAAACTTTGAGCAACAACTGGTAATTGATTGTGTGTAAAATAGTGTAAGTTTGAGAGCTGTAGACTAAAAATAGAAAAATAGAAAAATAAAAGTTTTGAAAAATATAATTCAAAATTTTGGAAAAGTTTTTGCAAAATTCGAAAATCTGCAGCCGTCGGGATTTTTTATGGGTTCCTGCCTTTCATCCCTCCAAGTTTCAAGTATCTGAAACCAGTCCTCAGAACAGACAACAAATACTACTACCTCGGGGCTGCGGCCTCGGCAGGTGCCGCTCTGGCGCAGGAGAAGCCGGTGACAATGTACGTTAGCCAAACAGTTCGATTGACAGGCGAGTTTTTTTCAGCAGTTTGATACTTATAACAACGCAATGTTGGAGTTTTAGGTTTTGTGTTCTCACTATGGCTCCATTCAATCCCCTGTCTAGGCCCATGTTTTCCTAAATTTTTCATGTCTCTGCCTACTGCACCACGCTTGGCCTCTGTTCATATCATCAAAGAAATAAACACACGCCTAATGTTTGTTTTGTTAAGCAAAGACTGGGCATGACGAGAAGAAAGGAGATACAATATAAAATATGATGGGTTTTCCGACGGTATTTCACCTATACCTGCAGATTTTCACCCAATTAAGCCTATTTGTTACCGAGTTATGCCCCAGCTCGAGACCTCAGCCCCACCACCGAACTGATGTCCTGGATCCGCCTATGCTCGAGCTCCTTACCCAACCCCCCTTACATATGTCCTGGATCTGCCTATGCTCGAACTCCGTAGCCCCACCTCTATACTGCCCTGGATCCGCCTATGCTTGAATTCCTTAGCCCCTACTGAGGTCCTGTATCCGCCTATACTCGAGCCCCTTAGCCCCAGCCCCGTACTGATGTCCTGGATCCGCCTCTGTTCGAGCTCCTTAGCCCCACTCCCGTACTGATGTCCTGGATCCGCTTATGTTTTAACTCTTTAGCCCCTCCCTGTTGCCCCTTGATGTCCTGGATCCGCTTATGCTCGAGCTCCTTAGCCCCACCCCCGTACTGATGTCCTGGATCCGCCTCTGTTCGAGCTCCTTAGCCCCACTCTCGTACTGATATCCTGGATCCGCCTATGCTCGAACTCTTTAGCCCCTACCCCCGTGCTGATGTCCTGGATCCGCTTATGCTCGAGCTCCTTAGCCCCACCCCCGTACTGATGTCCTTGACCCGCCTATAATCGAGCCCCTTAGCCCCACCCCCGTACTGATGTCCTGGATCCGCCTATACTCGAGCCCCTTAGCCCCAGCCCCGTACTGATGTCCTGGATCCGCCTCTGTTCGAGCTCCTTAGCCCCACACCCATACTTATGTCCTGGATCCGCCTATGCTCCAGCTCCTTAGCCCCACCCCCGTAGAGATGTCCTGGATCCGCCTATGCTCGATCTCCTTAGCCCCACCCCCGTACTGATGTCCTGGATCCGCCTCTGCTCGAGCTCCTTAGCCCCACCCCCGTACTGATGTCCTGGATCCGCCTCTGCTCGAGCTCCTTAGCCCCACACCCATACTTATGTCCTGGATCCGCCTATGCTCCAGGTCCTTAGCCTCACCCCCGTGCTGATGTCCTGGATCCGCCTCTGCTCGAGCTCCTTAGCCCCACCCCCGTACTGATGTCCTTGATCCGCCTATACTCGAGCCCCTTAGCCTCACCCCCGTACTGATGTCCTGGATCCGCCTCTGCTCGAGCTCCTTAGCCCCAAACCCATACTTATGTCCTGGATCCGCCTATGCTCCAGCCCCTTAGCCCCACCCCCGTATTGATGTCCTGGATCCGCCTTTACTCGAGCTCCGGAGCCCCACCCCCGCACTGATGTCCTGGATCCGCCTATGCTCGAGCTCCTTAGCCCCAACCCCGTACTGATGTCCTGGATCCGCCTATGCTCGAACTTCTTTGCCCCACCTCCGTACTGATGTCCTGGATCCGCCTATACCCGAACTCCTTAGCCCCTACCCCTACTGATGTCCTGGATCCGCCTATGGTCGAGCTCCTTACCCCACCCCCTTACTGATGTCCTGGATCCGCCTATGCTCGAACTCCGTAGCCCCACCTCTGTACTGCCCTGGATCCGCCTATGCTTGAACTCCTTAGCCCCCACCCCCTACTGATGTCCTGGATCCGCCTATGCTCGAGCTCCCGAGCCCCACCCCCGTACTGATGAGCTGAATTCGCTTATGCTCGAGCTCCTTAACACCACCCCCATACTGATGTCCTGGATCCGCCTTTGCTCGAGCTCCTTAACCCCACCCCCAAACTGATGTCCTGGATCCGTCTATCATCGAGCTCCTTAGGCCCATCCCCGTACTGATGTACTGGTTCCGCCTATGCTCGAACTCCTTAGCCCCACCCCTGTACTGATGTCCTGGATCCGCCTATGCTCGAGCTCCCTTAGCCCCACCTCCGTGCTGATGTCCTGGATTCGCCTATGCTCGATCTCCTTAGCCCACCCTCGTACTGATGTCCTGGGTCCGCCTATGCTCGAGCTCCTTAACCCCACCCCGGACTGATGTCCTGGATCTGCCTATGCTGGAGCTCTTTAGCCCCACCCCTACTGATGTCCTGGATCCGCCTATGCTTGAGCTCCTTAGCCCCACCCCCCGTTTTGATGTCCTGGATCCACTTATGCTCGAGGTCCCGAGTTCCAACCCGCTCCTGATATCCTGGATCCGCCTATGCTCGAGCTCCTTAGCCCCACCCCGTACTGATGTCCTGGATCCGCTTATGCTCGAGCTCACTAGCCTCACCCCGGTACTGATGTCTTGGATCCTCCTATGCTCGAGCTCCTTAGCCCCACCCCCATACTAATGGCCTGGATCCGCCACTGCTTATTAAGTTTATTTAAGCAGGGAGTGAAAGGAGTCACGTGTCATGGTATCACCACAAAGAGGTTTATTCGGCTGGGAAAGAAATGGTGTGAAACGGTGGATCCTTTGGCCAGTGCTACCTATGATTAGAGGATGCATTAACTAGTGGGTAGATAGATAGACAGATGATAAACTTTTATTGGACGGAAACAATATGACAGGTACAACAAATAGATTGACGCAAAAGCCCGAAGCCTTAAGTGGTGGGGCCTCTCTTATCTCTCTCATAAAACACATCACTTTTACCGGACCTATCACACACATACACAGTAAAATTTGGACACACATAAAGAAACAAAACACATCAAACCAAACAAGCAAACCAGTTCCTGACCACCATTTTGTTTTTTATTCGTCGCAAGTCGCCGCAGCGAGCGGGACCCTACCGCACGGCCGCCACCCGGCCGTCCGACTGATATGAATATCTAATAGACAACGCGCCCGCCGCACGAGTAGAGGAGCCGAAACGAGACAGACTACCCTGCCACTACCGGGCATTCGCGCTGGTCTATAGCATGCGTAGATAGCTATGGTATCTGTCTCGCATAGCAGCTACCAGTGCGCCGCCCGCAGCCACGCTACGGCCGAACGGCGGGGTGAGGTTTCGAGCGGAAAACTTACTAGCATTGTGTATTACATTTAATTTAAGGTACACTGTTGTTGCTATGATATGCAACCTGTTGCGATGGCAAGATATGTCTTTGAACTAGCTTTTTGCCGAATTTCATCCACTTCCATCTATATTAACCATTCGAAATCCTGGTGTGAAGCAAAAATGAACCGATAAAATTACCACTTTGATATGTATTTTACGGCTGATAGCGCGGAAGCCGTAAGAGATAAGTGGGGGGTATGAGCGAGAAAAATGACGGCAACGAAGTTCTCTATCCAGCCGTGATAAGTTCAATACCGTAGCTATCATGGTCTGGAAACCAGGGGCTGAGAATAAAGATTTTTAAAACTTATATTTTATTTTTGCCTCTAAAATAAAAAAGTTTCAGTCTGAAAGTTTTTATCCCTAAATATATAATAAAGGAGGCTATTCTCTTTTATTATCTGAAATGGGAACTAATTTATCTTAATTAGATCGGAAGATATAAGGGTTCGACTGATATTTTGGGAAATGCAGACCTTCGCAGAATGGGCCAAAAAGGACCCTTAAATTTCCGTTTCTGTTTTGTTTCTGTGTTTGTGCAGTACTGCACAAACCGTTCTTTAAATTGGTATTTGACTCAGAACCTGAACTGCTGTAGCTTCAGATATTTCGAGCCTGTAGTTTAGACTATGAGTTTTATGCCAAATTTAGAGTGCAAAGTTTAAAAGCTAATTTGGAGCCTTAAATTTATAACTTTTTCTTTCAAACTTTTTGTGTGATCTACAAATTTCCTGATGTAAAAGGGTGCAAGTTTGAAGACTGTAGATCAATTAGCAAAAAATAGAAAAAGTAAAAGTTAAAAATCACATAATGCAAAATTCTGGGCAAAATTTTGAAAATTTTGAAAATTGACAACCGTGGTGCTAATTCATTTGGAAGTGCCTTCTATCCACAAAAGTTTTAGGTCTCTGATACTAGCGCTCAGAACAGACAACAACAACAACAACAACAACCTCGGCCTGCGGCCTCGGCAGGTGCCGCTCTGGCGCAGGAGAAGCCGGTGACAATGTACGTTAGCCAAACAGTTCGATTGACAGGCGAGTTTTTTTCAGCAGTTTGATACTTATAACAACGCAGTGTTGGAGTTTTAGGTTTTGTGCTCTCATTATAGCTCCATTCAATCCCCTGTGTAGGCCCATGTTTTCCTAAATTAGCATGTCTCTGCATACTGCACCACGCCTGCCCTCTGTTCATATCATCAAAGAAATAAACACACGCATAATGTTTGTTTTGTTAAGCAAAGACTGGGCATGACGAGAAGAAAGAAGATACGATATAAAATATGATGGGTCTTCCGACGGTATTTCACCTATACCTGCAAATTTTCACCCAATTCGGCCTATTTGTTACCGAGTTATGCCCCAGCTCGAGACCTCAGCCCCACCACCGAACTGATGTCCTGGATCCGCCTATGCTCGAGCTCCTTACCCCACCCCCTTACATATGTCCTGGATCTGCCTATGCTCGAACTCCGTAGCCCCACCTCTATACTGCCCTGGATCCGCCTATGCTTGAACTCCTTAGCCCCTACCCCTACTGATGTCCTGGATCCGCCTCTGCTCGAGCTCCTTAGCCCCACCTCTGTATTGCCCTGGAACCGCCTATGCTCAGCCCCGACCCTCTACTGATGTCCTGGATCTGCCTATGTTTTAACTCTTTAGCCCCTTCCTGTTTTAACTTCTTTAGCCCCTTGATGTCCTGGATCCGCTTATGCTCGAGCTCCTTAGCCCCACCACCGTACAGATGTCCTGGATCCGCCTATGCTGGATCTCCTTAGCCCCATCCCTTTACCGATATGCTGGATCCGCCTATGCTCAAACTTCTTAGCCTCTACCCCCGTACTGATATCCTGGCTCCGCTTATGCTCGAGCTCCTTAGCCCCACCCCCGTACTGATGTCCTGGATCCGCTATGCTCGAACTCTTTAGCCCCTACCCCTGTGCTATGTCCTGGATCCGCTTATGCTTGAACTCCTTAGCCCCACCTCTGTACTGATGTCCTTTATCCGCCTATACTCGAACCCCTTAGCCCCATCCCCGTACTGATGCCCTGGATCCGCCTCTGCTCGAGCTCCTTAGCCCCACACCCATACAGATGTCCTGGATCCGCCTATGCTCCAGCTCTTTAGCCCCACCCCCGTACAGATGTCCTGGATCCACCTATGCTCGATCTCCTTAGCCCCACCCTCGTACTGATGTCCTGGATCCGCCTTTACTCGAGCTCCGGAGCCACACCCCTGCACCGATGTCCTGGATCCGCCTATGCTCGAGCTCCTTACCCCACATTCTTACTGATGTCCTGGATCCGCCCATGCTCGAACTCCGTAGCCCCTATCCCCCACTGATGTCCTGGATCTGCCTATGCTCGAACTTCTTAGCCCCACATCCGTACTGATGTCCTGGTTCCGCCTATGCTCGAACTCCTTAGCCCCTACCACCAACTGATGTCCTGGATCCGCCTATGCTCGAGCTCCTTTCCCCACCTTCTTACTGATGTCCTGGATCCGCCTATGCTCGAACTCCGTAGCCCTACCCCCGCACTGATGTCCTGGAACCGCCTATGCTCGAGCTCTTTACCCCACCCCCTTACTGATGTCCTGGATCCGCCTATGCTCGAACTCCGTAGCCCCACCTCTGTACTGCCCTGGATCCGCCTATGCTCGAACTACTTAGCCCCCACCCCTACTGATGTCCTGGATCCGACGATGATCGAGCTCCCGAGCCCCACCCCCGTACTGATCAGCTGAATCCGCTTTTGCTCGAGCTTCTTAGCCCCACCCCCGTACTGATGTCCTGGATCCGCCTATGCTCGAACTCTTTAGCCCCTACCCCCGTGCTGATGTCTTGGATCCGCTCATGCTCGAGCTCCTTAGCCTCACCCCCGTACTGATGTCCTCGATCCGCCTATACTCAAGCCCTTTAGCCCCACCGCCGTACTGATGTCCTAGATCCGCCTTGCTCGAGCTCCTTATCCCCACACCCATACTGATGTCCTGGATCAGCCTATTTTCGAGCTCCTTATATCCACCCCCGTACAGATGTCCTAGATCCGCCTATGCTCGATCTCCTTAGCCCCATCCCCGTACTAATATCCTGGATCCGCCTATGCTCGAACTCCGTAGCCCGACTTCTGTACTGCCCTGGATCCGCCTATGCTCGTACTCCTTAGCCCCTACCCCTACTGATGTCCTGGATCCGCCTATGCTGGAACTCCGGAGTCTCACCCCGCACTGATGTCCTGAATCCGCTAATGCTCAGCTCCTTAGCCCCATCCCCGTACTAATGTCCTGGATCCGCCTATGCTCTAACTCCCTAGCCCGACCCTCGTACCGATGTCCTGGATACGCCTATGCTCAAGCTCCTTAGCCTCTACCCCCGTACTGATATCCTGGCTCCGCTTATGCTCGAGCTCCTTACCCCCACACCCGTAACGACCCCACCTCCGTGCCCCCCCGTATTGTATTGTATTGTATTAGCTGCGGACACTTCCACACATGAGGTGGCTTTTCAAGCACCGTCGTAATGGACATGAAGTGATGCAAACTATGGAAGGAGACGGTAAGGATAAGGATGGATGAGGGTAAAGTAAGGTGGAATACTACCTGGAGGGGTCGCTGCTGCCCAAGGCGCATGCGCCCGCTGCCTCCAGGTAGTTTAAGGATGAAGAGGAGAATAAGGATAAGGATTTCCGGCTTGTACACACACACACACACACACACACACACACACACACACACACACACACACACACACACACACACACACACACACACACCTACACACACACCTACACACACACACACACACACACACACACACACACACACACACACACACACACACACACACACACACACACACACACACACACACACACACACACACACACACACACACACACACACACACAATTCACAGACAGCCAAACGCTTACGCACGCACACACACATATGCACTAAAAACAAAACTGAGGAAGATGAAGGTGAAATCGACGATGCTCGACTTCGTATTCGTTTCATTTTTGTATCCACATCCAGCTCAAAATAAGTCACTTCTTTATTCTTCTATGAATTTTGTCTTCATGTTATAATTTTTATCTTGTCTTCGTAACTTTATTTTTTGAAATAAGATAACTTGGCCAAGGCCATCACCACTAGAAAGCCTTGAAAGTGGATGGAAATTTTAAACACTCTGCCAGAGGTCAAGAATCTCGCCAACTCGCCCACGCTCGTGGGTAGCCAAATGAGGTTCAAGGGCCCGAACTTAGGTAGCCAATCACGGAGAATTGACAGAGATCAAGAATTGCACTTACCAGCAAAAAAGTATTTCCACGATCTTACCGCCACGTAAAAAGAACTATCCATAATATGCAATGCTACCTTGACTGATTTTAGGTAACATTATAGCTATAGTGACAGACAATACAAATTAGTGGCAAATAATTTATCCTTACTCACTCGCGTTGTTTCACAGCTAAGTTAGAGATGGGTAGGTAACCACATCGGCAACGAAATTGACCCATATAAAGCCATGAGAAAATGTACTCTAAGTTGCCATGACATGAGAACGGTAATATTCATTCTCTTATATGAATTTGACCATTTATTTTTAATAAAAAGAGAAAAATTTAAAGTCTATATCAGGGTTCATAGTGAAATTAAACCGCATAAGATAGTAACTCCACTGCATACGTTGTACTTGAGGACTCGTTTTGCGGAATTAGAGATGGTCTGGTAGCCAGGCCGGCAACGAAAATTACGATTAGGGACCACCAGGTAGCCACTTGGGTAACCACCAAGTTTTGCGTTTCTGGCGCGGGGGTAGCGAGAAGAAAGCAGTCAGAAATACTACGTGTTGAAGCTGCTGTGTGGGTATCTTACTATGAGGCTGTAGAGTTTGACCTAAATCAAAATAGGAGGTTTTGTTGCCAGTGGTAAACCCACTACCAATTCTTATACATTATGCCGCAGCCAGAGAAACGTAGGACAAAGTGAACTCTGCCAGATCTCAAAAGCCCAGGAGAGTAGTGTGATTTGAGGGTGTCAATTAGAGCACACATTTTAATCATGTGCATGCGAGATATCCAAACTGTAGACCTGTGGAGATGAGAGTTGCAAGTTCTGGCTTTGCACCTAGAAAATTATTTGCTGTTTGTTGCCCATGAAGTCAGGTAAACTGCAGGTATGTTTCTTTGGTGCCTATCTAAGTCAATTTTATCAAATCAAACTTAACAAAATTGTATTGATTCCACAAAAGTTTCCATTCAGCAGGTGAATGTGGTGCTGCTTATTGATCTGCTTCAATCTTTCTAGGATTTGCTGGATGATGGTTGTGGTATTGGGAGGTACTTGTCCTCGGGCTGAGCACCTATATTTGGTTGCAGGCATTGGAGATATTTAAATTATATGTATTCTTTTAACAAAATGTCAATTGAATGTATCCTTCAAGTAGCTTAAGTCTCAGCATAGTGACTGCTACAGTCAAATGGTGGTTGTCTGCTATCTTAGCAATGATGACCTAAGCAACGATTGATCATAGCAAGCAGTTGCAGTAAGGGTACTAGACTCTGATGGCACATATTATTTTTTCACGTCTTTTTGTATGAGGTACTTGATAACATTTTTGACTGATTAATATGCGCAGCTAATGGACACATGCTTGTATTACAGCACACACAACTTGTAATCACTGCACATATACTTAACCTTTTGCTGTTTGGTACTAAGAGTATGCTATATGTAATTCATTAGTCTCGAAATCACTGTAAATTTAATTACTTTCATAATTCCACTTTTTGAGGGTAAACTTTCACTCACTAAGACAGATATTCTGAAAGCCATTTAAAGCCTCAGTTCACGCAAAAGTTAATTTCACTTCAGGTAGCCATGTTGGTCACATCAAGGGATGTGGGTAGCCAACCTGACATGTTCTTGACCTCTGCACTCTGCTCCAGACACTTCTTGTCCCAAGCGGCGTCCAAAATCACGTGCGTCGAAGCGAAAAATCAAGCGTAAAAATAGGCCGCAAAAATAGCATGGAGGACAAAACCACATTCAATATTTCATATTTTGTCTTGCTTTATCTTATCCCACAGATGTCTGAGGCGAATGAAAATCAGTTCGCGATGTAGCCAAGAAAAATAACAATACGCCATTGCAATATCAACTTCGAGCGTAAGTTAGAACAGGATGAATTCCGTCAATTTCTTGAGCACTGAAAAACACGTCCTCCCACTGTGAGCGACCGACTTGTAATGACGCGACGCGAAACGACATAGGCGGATCCAAGGGGGAAAGAGGACAGGTGCCCTCCATAGAATCTTAGCGCCCCCTGAAATTGTCCCGGAAACCCCTGGAAAGTTCGATGGCACCCCCGAAATGTCGTTTTCCCCGAGATGCAGGTATCGGGGTCTACTGATAGGTTTTAGCGCCTACTTGATAGGTTTTTCCGGCCAAAAGTGGCGTCCCTGGTGTAGATAGCGCCCACCACGAAGTTTCCCCTTCCACCTCGCCCCCGATAGGCAATCCTGGATCCGCGTATGGGAAGCGACATTTCAGGGAGCGTCATCGACCTTGAGAGGCGTGTCTTTACAATTTCAGAGGGCGCCGATGGTCGATTGGGGGTTGGGGGAGGGGATGGGGGAGAAGGGTGAGAGGGGCACCTAGCCTACTTATTCCCTAGATCCACCCATGGTCCAAAAACAGAAACACAATGCTCTTATTGTAAACTCGGACTTTTACGGTACTCTAATTACTTGTGATGCATTATGGGTAGTATTGGGTACTTTTTTACCAGATCATAAATAAACAGAAACGGCCGCGCCGATCGCCGGCGTTGCCGCGGCGTAGACGCAGGGGTGACGCGTGGTGATTTGCTACAACGATGCGTGGAGAAACGGCATGTTTGTAAAGGTAACTTGGTGCTTCATCGATATCTATGCAGATGGAATGTCGACATATGTCTCTTACCTAGCTGCATGCAAAATTTCATTTCCCTCCAATGACTCTAACCACCCTAAACCCCGGTGTGAAGCAAAAATGAAGTGATAAAATTACCACTTTGAAATGTATTTTACGGCTTATAGCGCGGAAGCTGTAAGAGATAAGTGGGGGTATGAGTGAGAAATATGACGGCAACGAAGTTTTCTATCCAGCCGTGTTAAGTTCAATACCGTAGCTATCATGGTCTGGAAAGCAGGGGGCTGGGAATAAAAATTTTAAAAACTTATATTTTATTTTTGCCTATAAAATAAAAAGTTTCAGTCTGAAAGTTTTTATCTCTAAATATATAATAAAGGAGGCTATTCTCTCTTATTATCTGAAATGGGAACTAATTTTTATCAATTAGATCGGAAGATATAAGGGTTTGAATGATATTTTGGGAAATTCAGACCTTCACTAAATGGGCCAAAAAGGACCCTTAAATTTCCGTTTTTGTTTTGTTTCTGTGTTTGTGCAGTACTGCACAAACCGGCCTTTAGGTTGATATTTGACTCAGAACCTGAACTGCTGTAGCTTCAGATATTTCGAGCCTGTAGTTTAGACCATGAGTTTTATGCCAAATTTAGGGTGCAAAGTTTAAAAGCTAATTTAGAGCCCTAAATTAAAGCTTTTTCTTTCCAACTTTTTGTGTGAACTCCAAATTTGCCTGATGTATAAGGGTGCAAGTTTGAAGACTGTTGATGAAATAGCAAAAATAGAAAAATAAAAGTTAAAAATCACATAATGCAAAATTCTGGGCAAAATTGTGAAAATTTTGAAAATTGACAACCGTGGTGCTTATTCATTTGGAAGTGCCTTCTATCCACAAAAGTTTTAGGTCTCTGATACCAGCGCTCAGAACAGACAACAACAACAGACCTCGGCCTGCGGCCTGGGCTAACGCCCCACCGGCGCAGGAGAGCCGCATGACAATGTGCTGAAAGCAAACCATATTTCGTTCTTAATGTATCTCTTCATAAGCCTGCAAGTCAGTTTTATCATTCTTTTCTTTGAAATAACCAATAAAGATTACGTTGTCACCCCCGGATTCGAACCGGACCTACCTGATCAAGAGACAGGGCCTCTAACCACTAGACCACCGTGCCATACCACTCACCCTCCCACTAGCTGAACAGCTGTGACCCGTCAGGAGGTCACTGGCTGGTAGAACTCCGCCGAATATGCCGGGCCGCTGGCGCCGGGTGCTGTGCTTGTCCCGAAAAGGCACGATATAAATGTGCTTCTAGAAGACGAACCAAGCATTCTTTTGGGCTGAAATTACTTGTATCGTCGAGCTAGGATCCTCAGCTAGCTTCATGCCAAATTTCTTCCACGTCCATCCATTTTAAGGACTTGAAACCATGGTGAGAAGCAATGGTGGTCCGAGAAATTTAGCATCTTGTAATACATTTTGGACTAATTACTCGAAAGCCATTAAAAATAGGTGGGTAGTATAAGTGAGCGAAATGACCGCAAGTAACTTTCCTATTCAGCCATGTCAGTTCTGACTTTGTAAATGATATGAGCTTGGAACCAGGAAGATGCAAATAAAAAGTTTTTGACTCAATTTCTATTTATGCCTATAAAACAAAGAATTTCACATTCACAATTTCCATCTCCAAATATTATCAGGCGGAAGCAATGTTCTTTCATTATTTGAAATGAAAACTCAAATCGGTCAATTAGATTGTGAGATATTAACGTTGAAATGAAATGAACCAAAATTTAGTCTTCCGGAAGAACTGTAAAAAGTAGGTCAAAATTTTGCGTTTTACACTCAAAACTATGCCTAAGCACTACAAAATTTTCCTAGCTACCCCTAGGTAACTGCCTTTCAGCTAGCTGAGGCCTGTCTTCTGACATTTCGAGTGCACAAGTCGGCCATCAACTTTTAGCAGGTTTTTTGCTCGCGTGAGAAATGCCGCGTTTTCGCGCAATAAATATTGTCGGATCAGCTCAATTCGTTTTCCCTAGCTGGCCCTTGTTATCTTTCGAAAAGGACATAAGTTTCAAGTTCGTAGGTTAAGAAGTAAAAATTAGAAAAATATAAAACAGAAAAAGTTTGAGCCAAAATTTCTCAAAAACTATTTTGGATTTCAACTCGGGGCTTCAGTTTGGCTGTCTGGAGCAGAAGGGCTATCACCCTACAAAATTACAGAGCTCTGACATCAATTCTCAGGACTGACAGACGCCAACAACAACAACAACCTCGGCCTGCGGCCTGGGCTAACGCCCCACCGGCGCAGGAGAGCCGCATGACAATGTGCTGAAAGCAAACCATATTTCGTTCTTAATGTATCTCTTCATAAGCCTGCAAGTCAGTTTTATCATTCTTTTCTTTGAAATAACCAATAAAGATTACATGGTCACCCCCGGATTCGAACCGGACCTACCTGATCAAGAGACAGGGCCTCTAACCACTAGACCACCGTGCCATACCACTCACCCTCCCACTAGCTGAACAGCTGTGACCCGTCAGGAGGTCACTGGCTGGTACAACTCCGCCGAATATGCCGGGCCGCTGGCGCCGGGTGCTGTGCTTGTCCCGAAAAGGCACGATATAAATGTGCTTCTAGAAGACGAACCAAGCATTCTTTTGGGCTGAAATTACTTGTATCGTCGAGCTAGGATCCTCAGCTAGCTTCATGCCAAATTTCTTCCACTTCCATCCATTTTAAGGACTTGAAACCATGGTGAGAAGCAATGGTGGTCCGAGAAATTTGGCATTTTGTAATACATTTTGGACTAATTACTCGAAAGCTATTAGAGATAGGTGGGTAGTGTAAGTGAGCGAAATGACCGCAAGTAACTTTCCTATTCAGCCATGTCAGTTCTGAGTTTGTGAGTGACATGAGCTTGGAACCAGGAAGATGCAAATAAAAAGTTTTTTTACTCAATTTCTATTTATGCCTATAAAACAAAAAATTTCACATTCACAATTTCCATCTCCAAATGTTATCAGGCGGAAGCAATGTTCTTTCATTATTTGAAATGAAAACTCAAATCGGTCAATTAGATTGTGAGATATTAACGTTGAAATGAAATGAACCAAAATTCAGTCTTCCGAAAGAACTGTAAAAAGTAGGTCAAAATTTTGCGTTTTGCACTCAAAACTATGCCTAAGCACTACAAAATTTTCCTAGCTACCCCTAGGTAACTGCCTTTCAGCTAACTGAGGCCTGTCTTCTGACATTTCGAGCGCACAAGTCGGCCATCAACTTTTAGCAGGTTTTTTGCTCGCGTGAGAAATGCCGCGTTTTCGCGCAACAAATATTGTCGGATCAGCTCAATTCGTTTTCCCTAGCTGGCCCTTGTTATCTTTCGAAAAGGACATAAGTTTCAAGTTCGTAGGTTAAGAAGTAAAAATTAGAAAAATATAAAACAGAAAAGTTTGAGCCAAAATTTCTCAAAAACTATTTTGGAATTCAACTCGGGGCTTCAGTTTGGGTGTCTGGAGCAGAAGGGCTATCACCCTACAAAATTCCAGAGCTCTGACATCAATTCTCAGGACTGACAGACGCCAACAACAACAACAACAGACCACGACGAGACCCGTCTGAGCGGCCAGAATAGAGCCGCTTGAGAAATCTCAATGCGCTTCGCTCCATGGATTTCGTCATGCGGCTCTGACAACAACAACAGACCACGACGAGACCCGTCTGAGCGGCCAGAATAGAGCCGCTTGAGAAATCTCAATGCGCTTCGCTCCATGGATTTCGTCATGCGGCTCTGACAACAACGACGACGACGACGAGACCGGAAAAACTGTCAGAATAGAAGCCGTTTCTTACTTCGTTCGTCACCGGCTTCTGACAACCTCGGCCTGCGGCCTCGGCAGGTGCCGCTCTGGCGCAGGAGAAGCCGGTGACAATGTACGTTAGCCAAACAGTTCGATTGACAGGCGAGTTTTTTTCAGCAGTTTGATACCTATAACAACGCAATGTTGGAGTTTTAGGTTTTGTGTTCTCATTATGGCTCCAATCAATCCCCTGTCTAGGCCCATGTTTTCCTAAATTAGCATGTCTCTGCATACTGCACCACGCTTGCCCTCTGTTCATATCATCAAAGAAATAAACACACGCACAATGTTTGTTTTGATAAGCAAAGACTGGGCATGACGAGAAGAAAGAAAATACAATATAAAATATGATGGGTTTTTCGACGATATTTCACCTATACCTGCAGATTTTCACCCAATTCAGCCTATTTGTTACCAAGTTATGCCCCAGCTCGAGACCTCAGCCCCACCACCGAACTGATGTCCTGGATCCGCCTATGCTCGAGCTTCTTACCCCACCCCCTTACATATGTCCTGGAACTGCCTATGCTCGAACTCCGTAGCCCCAACTCTATACTGCCCTGGATCCGCCTATGCTTGAACTCCTTAGCCCCACACCCATACTTATGTCCTGGATCCGCCTATGCTCCAGCTCCTTAGCCCCACCCCCGTACTGATGTCCTGGATCCGCCTCTGCTCGAGCTCCTTAGCCCCACACCCATACTTATGTCCTGGATCCGCCTATGCTCCAGCCCCTTAGCCCCACCCCCGTATTGATGTCCTGGATCCGCCTTTACTCGAGCTCCGGAGCCCCACCCCCGCATTGATGGCCTGGATCCGCCTATGCTCGAGCTCCTTAGCCCAACACCCGTACTGATGTCCTGGATCCGCCTATGCTCGAACTTCTTTGCCCCACCTCCGTACTGATGTCCTGGATCCGCCTATACCCGAACTCCTTAGCCCCTACCCCTACTGATGTCCTGGATCCGCCTATGGTCGAGCTCCTTACCCCACCCCCTTACTGATGTCCTGGATCCGCCTATGCTCGAACTCCGTAGCCCCACCTCTGTACTGCCCTGGATCCGCCTATGCTTGAACTCCTTAGCCCCCACCCCCTACTGATGTCATGGATCCGCCTATGCTCGAGCTCCCGAGCCCCACCCTCGTACCGATGAGCTGAATCCGCTTATGCTCGTGCTCCTTAACACCACCCCCGTACTGATGTCCTGGATCCGCCTATGCTCCAGCTCCTTAGCCCGACCCCCGTACAGATGTCCTGGATCCGCCTATGCTCGATCTCCTTAGCCCCACCCCCGTACTGATGTCCTGGATCCGCCTCTGCTCGAGCTCCTTAGCCCCACCCCCGTACACATGTCCTGGATCCGCCTATGCTCCAGCTCTTTAGCCTCACCCCCGTGCTGATGTCCTGGATCCGCTCATGCTCGAGCTTCTTAGCCCCACCCCCGTACTGATGTCCTTGATCCGCCTATACTCAAGCCCCTTAGCCCCACCCCCGTACTGATGTCCTGGATCCGCCTCTGCTCGAGCTCCTTAGCCCCAAACCCATACTTATGTCCTGGATCCGCCTATGCTCCAGCTCCTTAGCCCCACCCCCGTACTGATGTCCTGGATCCGCCTCTGCTCGAGCTCCTTAGCCCCACACCCATACTTATGTCCTGGATCCGCCTATGCTCCAGCCCCTTAGCCCCACCCCCGTATTGATGTCGTGGATCCGCCTTTACTCGAGCTCATGAGCCCCACCCCTGCACTGATGTCCTGGATCCGCCTATGCTCGAGCTCCTTAGCCCCACCCCCGTACTGATGTCCTGGATCCGCCTATGCTCGAACTTCTTTGCCCCACCTCCGTACTGATGTCCTGGATCCGCCTATACCCGAACTCCTTAGTCCCTACCCCCTACTGATGTCCTGGATCCGCCTATGGTCGAGCTCCTTACCCCACCCCCTTACTGATGTCCTGGATCCGCCTATGCTCGAACTTCGTAGCCCCACCTCTGAACTGCCCTGGATCCGCCTATGCTTGAACTTCTTAGCCCCCCACCCCCTACTGTTGTCCTGGATCCGCCTATGCTCGAGCTCCCGAGCCCTGCCCCCGTACTGATGAGCTGAATCCGCTTATGCTCGAGCTCCTTAACACCACCCCCGTACTGATGTCCTGGATCCGCCTATGGTCGAGCTCCTTAGCACCACCCCCGAACTGATGTCCTGGTTCCGCCCATGCTCGAACTCCTTAGCCCCACCCCTGTACTGATGTCCTAGATCCGCCTATGCTCGAGCTCCTTAGCCCCACCTCCGTGCTGATGTCCTGGATTCGCCTATGCTCGATCTCCTTAGCCCACCCTCGTACTGATGTCCTGGGTCCGCCTATGCTCGAGCTCCTTAACCCCACCCCCGAACTGATGTCCTGGATCCGCCTCTGCTGGAGCTCCTTAGCCCCACCCCGTACTGATGTCCTGGATCCGCCTATGCTCGAGCTCACTAGCCCCACCCCGGTACTTATGTCTTGGATCCGCCTATGCTCGAGCTCCTTAGCCCCACCCCCATACTAATGGCCTGGATCCGCCACTGCTTATTAAGTTTATTTAAGCAGGGAGTGGAAGGAGTCACGTGTCATGGTATTACCACAAAGAGGTTTATTCGGCTGGGAAAGAAATGGTGTGCAACGGTGATTCCTTTAGCCAGTGCTACCTATGGTTAGAGGATGCATTAACTAGTGGGTAGATAGATAGATGATAAACTTTTATTGGACGGAAACATTATGACAGTTATAACAAATAGATTGACGCAAAAGCCCGAAGGCTTAAGTGGTGGGGCCTCTCTTATCTCTCTCATAAAACACATCACTTTTACCGGACCTATCACACACATACACAGTAAGATTTGGACACACATAAAGAAACAAAACACAACAAACCAAACAAGCAAACCAGTTCCTGACCACCATTTTGTTTTTTATTCGTCGCAAGTCGCCGCAGCGCGCAGGACCCTACCGCACGGCCGCCACCCGGCCGTCCGACTGATATGAATATCTAAAAGACAGGGCGCCCGCCGCACGAGTAGAGGAGCCGAAACGAGACAGACTACCCTGCCACCACCGGGCATTCGCGCTGGTCTATAGCATGCGTACATAGCTATGGTATCTGTCTCGCATAGCAGCTACAAGTGCGCCGCCCGCAGCGACGCTACGGCCGAACGGCGGGGTGAGGTTTCGAGCGGGAAACATACTAGCATTGTGTATTACATTTAATTAAAGGTATACTGTTGTTGGTATGATATGCAGCCTGCAGCGATGGCAAGATATGTCTTTGAACTAGCTTTTTGCCGAAATTTATCCACTTCCATATATATTAACCATTCGAAATCCTGGTGTGAAGCAAAAATGAACCGATAAAATTACCACTTCAAAATGTATTTTACGGCTGTTAGCGCGGAAGCTGTAAGAGATAAGTGGGGGTATGAGTAAGAAAAATGACGGCAACCAAGTTTCCTATCCAGCCGTGTTAAGTCCAATACCGTAGCTATCATGGTCTGGAAACCAGGGGGCTGAGAATAAAAATTTTAAAAACTTATATTTTATTTTTGCCTATAAAATAAAAAAGTTTCAGTCTGAAAGTTTTTATCTCTAAATATATAATAAAGGAGGCTATTCTCTTTTATTATCTGAAATGGGAACTAATTTTTATCAATTAGATCGGAAGATATAAGGGTTTGAATGATATTTTGGGAAATGCAGACCTTCACGGAATGGGCCAAAAAGGACCCTTAAATTTCCGTTTTTGTTTTGTTTCTGTGTTTGTGCAGTACTGCACAAACCGAACTTTAAGTTGATATTTGTATCAGAATCTGAACTGCTGTAGCTTCAGATATTTCGAGCCTGTAGCTTAGACCATGAGTTTTATGCCAAATTTAGGGTGCAAAGTTTAAAAGCTAATTTAGAGCCCTAAATTTAAAACTTTTTCTTTCCAACTTTTTGTGTGAACTACAAATTTCCCTGATGTAAAAGGGTGCAAGTTTGAAGAGTCTAGATGAATTAGCAAAATATAAAAAAAGTAAAAGTTAAAAATCACATAATGCAAAATTCTGGGCAAAATTTTGAAAATTTTGACAATTGACAACCGTGGTGCTTATTCATTTGGAAGTGCCTTCTATCCACAAAAGTTTTAGGTCTCTGATACCAGCGCTCAGAACAGACAACAACAACAACAACAACCTCGGCCTGCGGCCTCGGCAGGTGCCGCTCCGGCGCAGGAGAAGCCGGTGACAATGAACGTTAGGCAAATAGTTCGATTGACAGGCGAGTGTTTTCAGCAGTATGATACATATACTAACGCGATGTTGGGACTTGAGGTCTTGTGTTCTCATTATGACTCCATTCGATCACATGTGTAAGCCCATGTTTTCCTAAACTAACATGTTTCTGCACACTGCGCCACGTTTGCCCTCTGTTCATGTCATCACATAAATAAACACACGTATAAATTTTGGTTTGTTAAGTAAAGACTGGGTATGGCCAGAAGAAAGGAGATACAATATAAAATAGTATGGTTTCCCGACCATATTTCACCTATACCCGGAGAACTTCACACAATTCAGCCTATTTCTTACCGAGTTAGCTGTGGTTACCCTAAGTCTCAGTCCGCATGCGGAGTAAAGTCTGCAGTGAATGAGAGCGAAAATACCGTTATAGTTGACTGAAGCATGTCAATATGCCATTTGTTTGTCTCCTGGTCTAATATATCCCTTATAGCCTATTATTCCTTAGAATTCCTACTGCACAGCACATAATAGTGCAGCGTCATAATGCCATCAATTAGGATTAGCAGATGATATTCTGCTTTTACTCGCAAAAATTTGAGAGAAATCGGTCTATTGGCTCCCGAGATAGCCTCCATGACCATAAGTTCTAATGCGCATGCGCACTGACTTTTATTGTTACCACGGGTGACAAAACATTCATGCTAACTTTAAGCACGTTGGCTTTCCATTTGTTTAGGTCCTCCTCTGAAATATCCTCACCTTTCAGGTTTATTTTCATAATTTCTTCTGCGCATGCGCGGAGCAGTGCAGCTTCAATGACTTTTTGATTTATATTCCGTGCTATTCTTTTGTTCACAAAATTTCAAGAAAATCGACCCGTAGGTTGCCGAGATAGCCTCTGTTAACATTAGTTCCAGTGCGCATGCGCAGTGACCTTTTGTTGACCTGAATACTACATTCGAAATCTGCATGGTCGATTGCCTGTCATTGATATTGTTCGGTAATTTGGTACGGAGTGCAACGAAATCTTCAATCTTTCATATGCTTATATACATACATGGTGGCTATTCAAATGGTGGTAGATACAATGGGCGGAGCTAGGGGCTGAACTCCCCCCCCCAATGTCAGAGTATCTATGGTTAATACAAACACAGAAGCTGTTCCGAGGCAATGGCGGTGAAGGCTCCAGTCCCGTACCAGCCCCCCATCCTCACTGCTCCCCCGTCCGAAATGTCTCCCATGAGCTATCTCAGCACGCCTCTGGACCCTGCTACTGTTCCCTATATGCCTGAAGGCATCATTGCTCACTTCCTCGGATCTCTAAACACGCCTCGACACCCTCTGCCCTCTAGTCAGGTTCCCGTCCGCCCCGACCGTCTAGCCACCCGCGGTATGATCTTGGAAAGAAATGTTATGCCTTTCTTGCACGTAATTACCGGCTGCAGCCTGTTGCCGCAGCACAGAAGGTCCATGCAAGAAGGGCAGAATGACGTCACTACTGCTGCGGGAAAAACGGGACCAAAGTATTTTGCCCCTCAGTGGCGAACTAGTCGTCGGAGCGTCATGAAACAAAAACAGCAGAGCTCATAATTTCCCATACTACAAGTATAGAGAGAGCCATATATCTCAGCTGAGTATAAAGGTACTTTATCACGTGATCAATATATTACAATCTATGAAAACCGCATCAAATTCAGTCTTTATCATCATATAGCTCAAAACCTATGGGAGACGCGCGGGTATGGTCAGGCAGACGGTTGTAGAACTTGAGCCGGGCTTTTTTTTTGGTACCAATTTCGAAAAGAAAATTTGGAAATATATAGCCATAAATTCCAAAAAAAACAGAAAAATATTGTATTTTTTGCAGAAAAATATTTCCCATTAACTCAGAAATTTGAGTTTAGAATATGTTGTTGTAATGACAATACCCATCTCAACAAAGAAAACTGCGTTCAAAAATGTCAAGACTTTTAAAGGTTATAGGGTTTTAAAATTTTAGGCCCTAATTGCAATGTTTTGGAAAAAGGGCCAAAACTCACCTTCAAAATTATGCTTTTGGTTCAGTTTAGTATCTATGCAGTAATGCACAGTCCATTCTGTCTGTAAAAATCCAGTTTGGAGCACCTAGCATCATATCTTCAGATATTTCGAACTTATAACTTTGGTAATGCATTTCACTACAAGTTGGAGGTAAAAGTTTCAAAAAATCATTTTGGAAGTACAAATTTGGATTTTTTACTTCAAACTTTGAGCAACAACTGGTAATTGATTGTGTGTAAAAGAGTGTAAGTTTGAGAGCTGTAGACTAAAAATAGAAAAATAGAAAAATAAAAGTTGAGAAAAATATAATCCAGAATTTTGGAAAAGTTTTTGCAAAATTCGAAAATCTGCAGCCGTCGGGATTTCTTATGGGTTCCTGCCTTTCATCCCTGCAAGTTTCAAGTATCTGATACCAGTCCTCAGAACAGACAACAACTACTACTACTACTACTACTACTACTACTACTACTACTACGGACAACAGAGAACGAAAAACTGTCAGTATAGAAGCCGTTTCTCACTTCGTTCGTCACCGGCTTCTGACAACAACAACAGACAACCACGAAGAGACCGGAAAAACTGTCAGAATAGAAGCCATTTCTTACTTCGTTCGTCACCGGCTTCTGACCTCGGCCTGCGGCCTCGGCAGGTGCCGCTCCGGCGCAGGAGAAGCCGGTGACAATGTACGTTAGCCAAACAGTTCGATTGACAGGCGAGTGTTTTCAGCAGTTTGATACTTATAACAACGCAATGTTTGAGTTTTAGGTTTTGTGTTCTCATTATGGCTCCAGTTAATCCCCTGTCTAGGCCCATGTTTTCCTAAATTAGCATGTATCTCCATACTGCACCACGCTTGCCGTCTGTTCATGTCATCACATAAATAAACACACGTATAATCTTTGTTTAGTTAAGCAAAGACTAAGCATGACCAGAAGAAAGGCGATGCAATATAAAATATGACGGGTTTTCCGACAGTATTTCACCTATACCTGCAGATTTTCACCCAATTCAGCCTATTTGTTACCGAGTTATGCCCCAGCTCGAGACCTCAGCCCCACCACCGAACTGATGTCCTGGATCCGCCTATGCTCGAGCTCCTTAGCCCCACGCCCGTACTGATGTCCTGGATCCGCCTATGCTCGAGCTCCTTACCCCAACCCCTTATTGGTGTCCTGGATCTGCCTATGCTCGAACTCCGCAGCCCCACCTCTGTAATGCCCTGGATCCGCCTATGCTCGAACTCCATAGCCCCTACCCCCTACTGATGTCCTGGATCCGCTTATGCGCGAACCAACTAGCCCCATTCCCATACTGATTTCCTGGATCCGCCTATGCTCGAATTCCTTAGCACCACCCCGTACTAATGTCCTGGATCCGCTTATACTCGAGCTCCTTAGCCCCACCCCCGACTGATGACCTATATCCGCCTATGCACGAGCTCCTTAGTCCCATCCCCGTACTGATATCCTGGATCCGCTTATGCTCGAACTCCTTAGCCTCTACCCCCGTACTGATGTCCTGGATCCGCTTATGCTCGAGCTCCTTAGCCCCACCCCCGTACTGATGTCCTGGATCCGTCTATGCTCGATTTCATTAGCCCCACCCCCGTACTGATGTCCTGGATCGGCCTATGCTCTTACTTCTTAGCCCCACCTCCGTACTGATGTACTGGATCCGCTTATGCTCCATCTCCTTAGCCCCACTCCCGTACTGCAGGGGTCTAAAAAGTGAGCTTGTGGTCGCCGACTAAAATCCAAGCTTCTTCGATGGTCGCCGAACCGAATGCTACATGTATTACAAAATCGGTCTTAAAAGTGGTATAAATATGGCTATAGGGAAGCACTGGCGAGTGTAAGGGGGATGGTTCCAATAAAATATAGATATAAAAAAACCTATAAAATATAGATCGAGTTTCTCGATATCGATGACCTAAGCCAGAATCAAGTCATTACCTAAGTGATTTCATGAGATTATAATTCAGTATTAAAGTCAAAGTTATGATCTGAAAGCAACAAAACTATACATGCTGGCCCTTAACCCTAACCCCGGTGACCAGCATGAATCACCTATGAACCCCCCCTGGTGGGAGGGTGTTAAAAATGACACCCTCGATCTCGGAAACAAAGAAAGAAGCGGAAAAAGCGATCGAAAGGTCACCGGAAATGCAATCGGCGTTACTCCTGGAATTTTTGCGTAAGGTCAATACTGTGGTCACCAGAGGGGAAAAATTCATATACGTCAAAATGTATCAAATGCAGTGCTCTATAAAACCTTGCTTATCTCCGTACGCAAAATAGCCGGAACCACTTTCTCAACGCTATTCGACAGAGCCCGACCAGGTCTTTCACTAAGGCAACATCCATTTTCATATCAGGTCAAAGGCTAGGGCGCAACAGGACACTGAATATTGGAGATGTTATCACGTAGCTTCAAGTTATAATAGGAAGAACGCTCGCTTTCAGCGTGATATGTCGGACCTAAAAGCCAATGTTGGATAGTGATCAGTCATTTATACGCACTACGCAGTCATGAATACGTATCGATAGTGACCACTGAGCTTAGGTTATGTCTGTTTGGAGGTCAATCGAGGTCAAAGATGATACGCTGTCCGTACACAAGGGAAATCAAATGGGCGCCGAAAGCTGTGGGACAGGGTACCTACGCATCCACCTGTTGACCAACCAGGGGGACATCTCCCCAAAATTTTCGGTTCATCGTCAATAATGCTGTCAGGTACCAAATATGCTCACAATTCCCCTGCCCCGGCCAGCACCAGCCCGGGTCCGTTCCCCTGTAAAAATTCCGTGGCAGCACCCCTGGGCATTAAAATTTTCGCCCATTACTTCTATACCAAGCAAGATACAACCATGATTGATTCACCATTGTTGTTCTCTCATCAATAATGGTTTTATTTTGTGCCCATCCATGTGAAAAATTGTTAGGCCTTATCTTGGAGACAAATAAAAGGGTTTGCAGCACCTTAAAAAGAGCCTCAGGAACAGTTCCGATGTTTCATTTAACTAGAGAAAAAACATTTTTTCATGTACATACATGCGTCATGAAATACTTGTCATTCTTCACCTTGAGGCGCCACAAATCAGATAAATTCATGTAACATTTCAAATAAATAATTCAAACATTATTCATTGGCAACATTTCCTCAGAAGTACAGTGGAAAATATCAACCATTGCTAAGATGAGGCCCAATTTTTGCTCCATTGTTGAACATGGTTCTACTCAAAGCAATAGCAATGCTGTCTCTTGGGAATAACCTTATTTTCTTTGCATGACATCATTCCCATGATAACTATTTCCAAAGCTCTTAATTGATGCATTTTAGCATTAATAATCAGGACTGAAAAAGTTTCCAGAATAGTTGCTGATGACCCATTTGGACCAGGATTGGGTACTGAGAAGAACAGTTTGCATTTCAGCAACCTGTTCTTTTGTGGTGGACACAATCTGTGATATTTCTACTGTACCTCTGTGGCAGTGCTTCCATAGTTCATCCATGCTAGAGAAAACAAAACGAGTCAACTTTCTTGTGACAAAAAATACAAGATATTATCAGAAACTTGGATGCATATAATCAATCAGTTAAATAACATACACACACACCCTGATCACCCAGTGTGCATCCATCTGTGCAAAAGACACAGCTTATTCTATGTTTGGCAGACTTGGATTGGACCATTGTCCTTGCAGTGGAGTCTTCTGGCAAATTGGAAATGGTTTTTCACATCTTTGTGCTGTGCAGGAATGCACATTTATATCCCTTATGGGGTACCAATGCAAAGTGATGGATCTAGGATTTTAGTAGGGGCAGCCCTCTGAGATTGCATCCTGTCAACCAAAAGGGCACACTTTACCCAAAAGGGTGGCTATCGTCATCAATCAGTGGGAGAAAACTGTAATTGGTGTGACCTAAAAATGGTAACAGTGCCATAAATGGGAATGCTTGACCCATAGATGGGAACACCCATTCCCAATTATGGGAATGCTTGAGACCATTTTCCAGAACAAAATTTTGGGCCATGAAACAAACTTTTCGTCTTTCTACCTGGC
Source organism: Lepas anatifera (assembly GCA_034440635.1). Taxonomy (NCBI): domain Eukaryota; kingdom Metazoa; phylum Arthropoda; class Thecostraca; family Lepadidae; genus Lepas; species Lepas anatifera. The sequence goes on from JAOTON010002047.1 coordinate 25,058, forward strand.
TTATTTCTGTTCTTCAAATTTTAGAGGGCATTTATCTTTCAAACAGAAACAGGAAATCATACTTTATACCCTGCTTCAAATATTGAAGCTCAACATGTTTATTATGATCATTTACATGTCTTGGTGCATCTGTGTAAATAAAACACTAGTCATATACAAAATCAATTAATAGATATCTAGAAAACAACAAAAAGTTTTTAAATATTTGATTTATATTGCCACTTGAGATAATAATATATACAGACCAAGACATATGGCCATACAGAACATGATGCGAGCCAACCTAGCATAACAAAACCTGTTTTCAGCACCTTTAATGCCATTTTACACAACTTCTAAACTTCAAAGCTCCATCTGTAGCCCCATCATCTGTATTCTAGTGGTGGGGGCAGTAGCAAGGTATTTTCTGCCTCGCAGATCTGGTTTAATCAGTTTTGGGGTACCCTTTTCTTCAGGCCGCCCTGAATCTTTTCAAACTTACGGGGTCCTGAACTCGAGTTCAGGGATCCCTTGGACCTGTCACTGCTGTGGCACCCCAAATGGAAGCTCATGTTAATTTCTGTGCCTACTAAGAGCATCCTAAAAAATTTCCTATTTCTCATTTCAGGGACTTTAAAATCGTTAAATAACAGGCCTACGTGGTCACCCAGTTATATGTCCAGCTATAAGGCAAGAACATGGTGGTATCAAAAATAGTTTACTTGTAATGGATAGTCTCATAATTAGGCACCACAAAAATCGTTCAGAATATCCACGCCCTTGGGAATGTGTGACTATAGAACAATGTTTACGATGACATTTCAGTGTGATTGTGGTTGGAAAGAGTTTAAACATGCACCACTGGTATTCAAGTTTTTTTCCTTCTGAGACTTTTCGCAGTAAAGCAAAACAAGGAAACATCATTGCAAGTAGACTCCAAAACCCACCTAGATTGCACGGACCGTCTATGATAAACGCACATCTTGATTTAACCCCTTGGATTTAACAAATTGAACACCAGTCGTCAAAAACGGCGCCCACCAACAAGAATACAAAAATATTAGCGGCAGCCCACGCCGCGCTCGTTCTGACGGCCGCACACACCGAAAATGTACCAGGGCGACCACCTGCGACCAGGCAACCACGCAAGTCGGCGGTTTCGGCCGACTCGGTCTCCCATTGGTCGCCTATTGAAAAAAATGAAAATCACCGACTTGGTACCGACTCGTGACGGATTCTAGTACATTCTAGTTTGAACTTAAAAATAATACATAGATACGGTATAAGGAGATGGCATCAGCTAAGGTACCAGGTAATTTCAGTCGCTTTTCATAAAATTGGAACCAAAAATTGTAATAAGAAGAAACATAACTAGCAAAGACTAGCAGCAACTAATGGCGGTGATGATGCCAGATGTAATCGGCCAAAGATGCCCCGTTGTAGCCAAGCTGTCTTTCAGAAACGCCAAACAAGCCGGGAAACGAAGGCTAACTTGGCTCTTTGTCGAAGTAGATTCTGCCCATTCTTGGCTAAAGGAACTGGCAGACTTCATCCAATAGATTTTTATGGGCACTGGGTGTATTACGATGACGCGTGGAGACAGTGGAGAGGGTAAGCATATTTAGAAGCAGGAGCGGATGGTGGAAGCTAAAATCATGGGAAAACAGGTGGAATCAGAGTTTGAGACGGTTGCTGGGTCGCCAACTAAAAGATGATAGGGTCGCCGACGGCGTAGGTAGATCGGCAAGTTTTTAGACCCCTGCCGTACTGATGTCCTGGATCCGCCTTTACTCGAGCTCCGGAGCCCCACCCCCGCACTGATGTCCTGGATCCGCCTCTGCTCGAGCTCCTTAGCCCCACCTCTGTATTGCCCTGGAACCGCCTATGCTCAGCCCCGACCCTCTACTGATGTCCTGGATTCGCCTATGCTCGAGCTCCCGAGCCCCACCCCCGTACTGATGTCCTGAATCCGCTTATGCTCGAGCTCCTTAGCCCCACACTCGTACTGATATCCTGGATCCGCCTATGCTAGAACTCTTTAGCCCCTACCCCCGTGCTGATGTCCTTGATCCACCTATACTCGAGCCCCTTAGCCACACCCCCGTTCTGATGTCCTGGATCCGCCTCTGCTCGAGCTCCTTAGCCCCACACCCATACCTATGTCCTGGATCCGCCTATGCTCCAGCTCCTTAGCCCCACCCCCGTACTGATGTCCTGGATCCGCCTCTGCTCGAGCTCCTTAGCCCCACACCCATACTTATGTCCTGGATCCGCCTATGCTCCAGCCCATTAGCCCCACCCCCGTATTGATGCCCTGGATCCGCCTTTACTCGAGCTACGGAGCCCCACCCCCGCACTGATGTCCTGAATCCGCCTATGCTCGAGCTCCTTAGCCCCACCCCCGTACTGATGTCCTGGATCCGCCTATGCTCGAACTTCTTTGCCCCACCTCCGTACTGATGTCCTGGATCCGCCTATACCCGAACTCCTTAGCCCCTACCCCCTACTGATGTCCTGGATCCGCCTATGGTCGAGCACCTTACCCCACCCCCTTACTGATGTCCTGGATCCGCCTATGCTCGAACTCCGTAGCCCCACCACTGTACTGCCCTGGATCCGACTATGCTTGAACTATTTAGTCCCCACCCCCTACTGATGTCCTGGATCCGCCTATGCTCGAGCTCCCGAGCCCCACCCCCGTACTGATGAGCTGAATCCGCTTATGCTCGAGCTCCTTAACACCACCCCCGTACTGATGTCCTGGATCCGCCTATGCTCCAGCTCCTTAGCCCCACCCCCGTATAGATGTCCTGGATCCGCCTATGCTCGAACTCCTTAGCCCCACTCCTGTACTGATGTCCTGGATCCGCCTATGCTCGAGCTCCTTAGCCCCACCTCCGTGCTGATGTCCTGGATTCGCCTATGCTCGATCTCCTTAGCCCACCCTCGTACTGATGTCCTGGGTCCGCCTATGCTCGAGCTCCTTAACCCCACCCCCGAACTGATGTCCTGGATTCGCCTATGCTGGAGCTCCTTAGCCCCACCCCGTACTGATGTCCTGGATCCGCCTATGCTCGAGCTCACTAGCCCCACCCCGGTACTTATGTCTTGGATCCGCCTATGCTCGAGCTCCTTAGCCCCACCCCCATACTAATGGCCTGGATCCGCCACTGCTTATTAAGTTTATTTAAGCAGGGAGTGCAAGGAGTCACGTGTCATGGTATTACCACAAAGAGGTTTATTCGGCTGGGAAAGAAATGGTGTGCAACGGTGGATCCTTTGGCCAGTGCTACCTATGGTTAGAGGATGCATTAAATAGTGGGTAGATAGATAGACAGATGATAAACTTTTATTGGACGGAAACAATATGACAGTTATAACAAATAGATTGACGCAAAAGCCCGAAGGCTTAAGTGGTGGGGCCTCTCTTATCTCTCTCATAAAACACATCACTTTTACCGGACCTATCACACACATACACAGTAAGATTTGGACACACATAAAGAAACAAAACACAACAAACCAAACAAGCAAACCAGTTCCTGACCACAATTTTGTTTTTTATTCGTCGCAAGTCGCCGCAGCGCGAGGCCCCTACCGCAAGGCCGCCACCCGGCCGTCCGACTGATATGAATATCTAATAGACAACGCGCCCGCCGCACGAGTAGAGGAGCCGAAACGAGACAGACTACCCTGCCACCACCGGGCATTCGCGCTTGTCTATAGCATGCGTAGGTAGCTATGGTATCTGTCTCGCATAGCAGCTACAAGTGCGCCGCCCGCAGCGAAGCTACGGCCGAACGGCGGGGTGAGGTTTCGAGCGGGAAACATACTACCATTGTGTATTACATTTAATTAAAGGTACACTGTTGTTGCTATGATATGCAACCTGCTGCGATGGCAAGATATGTCTTTGAACTAGCTTTTTGCCGAATTTTATCCACTTTCATCTATATTAACCATTCGAAATCCTAGTGTGAAGCAAAAATGAACCGATAAAATTACCACTTCGAAATGTATTTTACGGCTGTTAGCGCGGAAGCCGTAAGAGATAAGTGAGGGGGTATGAGTAAAAAAATGACGGCAACGAAGTTTTCTATCCAGCCGTGTTAAGTTCAATACCGTAGCTATCATGGTCTGGAAACCATTGGGCTGAGAATGAAAATTTTAAAAACTTATATTTTATTTTTGCCTCTAAAATAAAAAGTTTCAGTCTGAAAGTTTTTATCTCTAAATATATAATAAAGGAGGCTATTGTCTTTTATTATCTGAAATGGGAACTATATTTTATCAATTAGATCGGAAGATATAAGGGTTTGATTGATATTTTGGGAAATGCAGACCTTCACGGAATGGGCCAAAAAGGACCTTTAAATTTCCGTTTTTGTTTTGTTTCTGTGTTTGTGCAGTACTGCACAAACCGAACTTTAAGATGATATTTGACTCAGAACCTGAACTGCTGTAGCTTCAGATATTTCGAGCCTGTAGTTTAGACCATGACTTTTATGCCAAATATAGGGTGCAAAGTTTAAAAGCTAATTTAGAGCCCTAAATTTAAAGCTTTTTCTTTCCAACTTTTTGTGTGAACTACAAATTTCCGTGATGTAAAAGGGTGCAAATTTGAAGATTCTATATGAATTAGCAAAAAATAGAAAAAGTAAAAGTTAAAAATCACATAATGCAAAATTCTGGCCAAATTTTGAAAATTTTTAAAATTGACAACCGTGGTGCTTATTCATTTGGAAGTGCCTTCTATCCACAAAAGTTTTAGGTCTCTGATACCAGCGCTCAGAACAGACAACAACAACAACAACAACCTCGGCCTGCGGCCTCGGCAGGTGCCGCTCTGGCGCAGGAGAAGCCGGTGACAATGTACGTTAGCCAAACAGTTCGATTGACAGGCGAGTTTTTTTCAGCAGTTTGATACTTATAACAACGCAATGTTGGAGTTTTAGGTTTTGTGTTCTCATTATAGCTCCATTCAATCCCCTGTCTAGGCCCATGTTTTCCTAAATTAGCATGTCTCTGCATACTGCACCACGCCTGCCCTCTGTTCATATCATCAAAGAAATAAACACACGCATAATGTTTGTTTTGTAAAGCAAAGACTGGGCATGACGAGAAGGAAGGAGATACGATATAAAATATGATGGGTTTTCCGACGGTATTTCACCTATACCTGCAAATTTTCACCCAATTCAGCCTATTTGTTACCGAGTTATGCCCCAGCTCGAGACCTCAGCCCCACCACCGAACTGATGTCCTGGATCCGCCTATGCTCGAGCTCCTTACCCCACCCCCTTACATATGTCCTGGATCTGCCTATGCTCGAACTCCGTAGCCCCACCTCTATACTGCCCTGGATCTGCCTATGCTTGAACTCCTTAGCCCCTACCCCTACTGATGTCCTGGATCCGCCTATGCTCGAGCTGCCGAGCCCCACCCACGTACTGATGTCCTGAATCCGCTTATGCTCGAGCTCTTTAGCCCCACCCCCGTACTGATGTCCTGGATCCCCTTATGTTTTAACTCTTTAGCCCCTACCTGTTTGAACTCTTTAGCCCCTTGATGTCCTGGATCCGCTTATGCTCGAGCTCCTTAGCCCCACCCCCGTACTGATGTCCTTGATCCGCCTATACTCGAGCCCCTTAGCCCCACCCCCGTACTGATGTCCTGGATCCGCCTCTGCTTGAGCTCCTTAGCCCGACACCGATACTGATGTCCTGGATCCGCCTATGCTCGAGCTCCTTAGCCCCACCTCCGTACAGATGTCCTGGATCCGCCTATGCTGGATCTCCTTAGCCCAATACCCGTACCGATATGCTGGATCCGCCTATGCTCAAACTCCTTAGCCTCTACCCCGTACTGATATCCTGGATCCGCTTATGCTTGAGCTCTTTAGCCTCACCTCTGTACTGATGTCCTTTATCCGCCTATGCTCGAACACCTTAGCCCAACCCCCGTACTGATGCCCTGGATCCGCCTCTGCTCAAGCTCCTTAGCCCCACACCCATACTGATGTCCTGGATCCGCCTATGCTCCAGCTCTTTAGCCCCACCCCCGTACAGATGTCCTGGATCCACCTATGCTCGATCTCCTTAGCCCCACCTCCGTACTGATGTCCTGGATCCGCCTTTACTCGAGCTCCGGAGCCACACCCCCTTCACTGATGTCCTGGATCCGCCTATGCTCGAGCTCCTTAGCCCCACCCCCGAACTGATGTCCTGGATCTGCCTATGCTCGAACTCCGTAGCCCCACCTCCGTACTGCCCTGGATTCGCCTATACTCGAACTCTTTAGCCCCTACCACCCTACTATTGACCTGGATCCGCCTATGCTGGAACGCCCGAGCCCCACCTCCGTACTGATGCCCTGGATCCGCCTATGCTCGAACTCCTTAGCCCCTACCCCCTACTGATTTCCTGGATCCGCCTATGCTCGAGCTCCTTACCCCACCTTCTTACTGATGTCCTGGATCCGCCTATGCTCGAACTCCGTAGCCCCTACCCCCCCCCACTGATGTCCTGGATCCGCCTTTACTCGAGCTCCGGAGCCACACCCCTGCACTGATGTCCTGGATCCGCCTATGCTCGAGCTCCTTAGCCCCACCCCCGAACTGATGTCCTGGATCTGCCTATGCTCGAACTCCGTAGCCCCACCTCCGTACTGCCCTGGATTCGCCTATACTCGAACTCTTTAGCCCCTACCACCCTACTATTGACCTGGATCCGCCTATGCTGGAACGCCCGAGCCCCACCTCCGTACTGATGCCCTGGATCCGCCTATGCTCGAACTCCTTAGCCCCTACCCCCTACTGATGTCCTGGATCCGCCTATGCTCGAACTCCGTAGCCCCTACCCCCCCCACTGATGTCCTGGATCCGCCTTTACTCGAGCTCCGAGCCACACCCCTGCACTGATGTCCTGGATCCGCCTATGCTCGAGCTCCTTAGCCCCACCCCCGAACTGATGTCCTGGATCTGCCTATGCTCGAACTCCGTAGCCCCACCTCCGTACTGACCTGGATTCGCCTATACTCGAACTCTTTAGCCCCTACCACCCTACTAATGTCCTGGATCCGCCTATGCTGGAACACCTGAGCCCCACCACCGTACTGATGTCCTAGATCCGCCTATGCTCGAGCTCCCGAGCCCCACCCCCGGACTGATCAGCTGAATCCGCTTATGCTCGAGCTTCTTAGCCCCACCCCCCGTACTGATGTCCTGGATCCACCTATGCTCGAACTCTTTAGCCCCTACCCACGTTCTGATGTCCTGGATCCGCTTATGCTCGAGCTCCTTAGCTCCACCCCCGTACTGATGTCCTTGATCCGCCTATACTGAGCCCCTTAGCCCCACCCCGGTACTGATGTCCTGGATCCGCCTCTGCTCGAGCTCCTTAGCCCCACCTCCGTACTGCCCTGGATCCGCCTATGCTTGAACTTCTTAGCCCCCACCCCCTACTGATGTCCTGGATCCACCTATGCTCGAGCTCCCGAGCCCCAGCCCCGTACTGATGAGCTGAATCCGCTTATGCTTGAGCTCCTTAACACCACCCCCGTACTGATGCCCTGGATCCGCCTATGCTCGAGCTCCTTAGCACCACCCCCGAACTGATGTCCTGGATCCGCCTATGATCGAGCTCCTTAGGCCCATCCCCGCACTGATGTCCTGGTTCCGCCTATGCTCGAACTCCTTAGCCCCACTCCTGTACTGATGTCCTGGATCCGCCTATGCTCGAGCTCCTTAGCCCCACCTCCGTGCTGATGTCCTGGATTCGCCTATGCTCGATCTCCTTAGCCCACCCTCGTACTGATGTCCTGGGTCCGCCTATGCTCGAGCTCCTTAACCCCACCCCCGAACTGATGTCCTGGATTCGCCTATGCTGGAGCTCCTTAGCCCCACCCCGTACTGATGTCCTGGATCCGCCTATGCTCGAGCTCACTAGCCCCACCCCGGTACTTATGTCTTGGATCCGACTATGCTCGAGCTCCTTAGCCCCACCCCCATACTAATGGCCTGGATCCGCCACTGCTTATTAAGTTTATTTAAGCAGGGAGTGCAAGGAGTCACGTGTCATGGTATTACCACAAAGAGGTTTATTCGGCTGGGAAAGAAATGGTGTGCAACGGTGGATCCTTTGGCCAGTGCTACCTATGGTTAAAGGATGCATTAAATAGTGGGTAGATAGATAGACAGATGATAAACTTTTATTGGACGGAAACAATATGACAGTTATAACAAATAGATTGACGCAAAAGCCCGAAGGCTTAAGTGGTGGGGCCTCTCTTATCTCTCTCATAAAACACATCACTTTTACCGGACCTATCACACACATACACAGTAAGATTTGGACACACATAAAGAAACAAAACACAACAAACCAAACAAGCAAACCAGTTCCTGACCACAATTTTGTTTTTTATTCGTCGCAAGTCGCCGCAGCGCGCAGGCCCCTACCGCAAGGCCGCCACCCGGCCGTCCGACTGATATGAATATCTAATAGACAACGCGCCCGCCGCACGAGTAGAGGAGCCGAAACGAGACAGACTACCCTGCCACCACCGGCCATTCGCGCTTGTCTATAGCATGCGTAGATAGCTATGGTATCTGTCTCGCATAGCAGCTACAAGTGCGCCGCCCGCAGCGAAGCTACGGCCGAACGGCGGGGTGAGGTTTCGAGCGGGAAACATACTACCATTGTGTATTACATTTAATTAAAGGTACACTGTTGTTGCTATGATATGCAACCTGCTGCGATGGCAAGATATGTCTTTGAACTAGCTTTTTGCCGAATTTTATCCACTTCCATCTATATTAACCATTCGAAATCCTAGTGTGAAGCAAAAATGAACCGATAAAATTACCACTTCGAAATGTATTTTACGGCTGTTAGCGCGGAAGCCGTAAGAGATAAGTGAGGGGGTATGAGTAAAAAAATGACTGCAACGAAGTTTTCTATCCAGCCGTGTTAAGTTCAATACCGTAGCTATCATGGTCTGGAAACCAGGGGGCTGAGAATGAAAATTTTAAAAACTTATATTTTATTTTTGCCTCTAAAATAAAAAGTTTCAGTCTGAAAGTTTTTATCTCTAAATATATAATAAAGGAGGCTATTGTCTTTTATTATCTGAAATGGGAACTAATTTTTATCAATTAGATCGGAAGATATAAGGGTTTGATTGATATTTTGGGAAATGCAGACCTTCACGGAATGGGCCAAAAAGGACCTTTAAATTTCTGTTTTTGTTTTGTTTCTGTGTTTGTGCAGTACTGCACAAACCGAACTTTAAGATGATATTTGACTCAGAACCTGAGCTGCTGTAGCTTCAGATATTTCGAGCCTGTAGTTTAGACCATGACTTTTATGCCAAATATAGGGTGCAAAGTTTAAAAGCTAATTTAGAGCCCTAAATTTAAAGCTTTTTCTTTCCAACTTTTTGTGTGAACTACAAATTTCCGTGATGTAAAAGGGTGCAAGTTTGAAGAATCTAGATGAATTAGCAAAAAATAGAAAAAGTAAAAGTTAAAAATCACATAATGCAAAATTCTGGGCAAAATTTTGAAAATTTTGAAAATTGACAACCGTGGTGCTTATTCATTTGGAAGTGCCTTCTATCCACAAAAGTTTTAGGTCTCTGATACCAGCGCTCAGAACAGACAACAACAACAACAACAACCTCGGCCTGCGGCCTCGGCAGGTGCCGCTCTGGCGCAGGAGAAGCCGGTGACAATGTACGTTAGCCAAACAGTTCGATTGACAGGCGAGTTTTTTTCAGCAGTTTGATACTTATAACAACGCAATGTTGGAGTTTTAGGTTTTGTGTTCTCATTATAGCTCCATTCAATCCCCTGTCTAGGCCCATGTTTTCCTAAATTAGCATGTCTCTGCATACTGCACCACGCCTGCCCTCTGTTCATATCATCAAAGAAATAAAAACACGCATAATGTTTGTTTTGTTAAGCAAAGACTGGGCATGACGAGAAGAAAGGAGATACGATATAAAATATGATGGGTTTTCCGACGGTATTTCACCTATACCTGCAAATTTTCACCCAATTCAGCCTATTTGTTACCGAGTTATGCCCCAGCTCGAGACCTCAGCCCCACCACCGAACTGATGTCCTGGATCCGCCTATGCTCGAGCTCCTTACCCCACCCCCTTACATATGTCCTGGATCTGCCTATGCTCGAACTCCGTAGCCCCACCTCTATACTGCCCTGGATCTGACTATGCTTGAACTCCTTAGCCCCTACCCCTACTGATGTCCTGGATCCGCCTATGCTCGAGCTGCCGAGCCCCACCCACGTACTGATGTCCTGAATCCGCTTATGCTCGAGCTCTTTAGCCCCACCCCCGTACTGATGTCCTGGATCCCCTTATGTTTTAACTCTTTAGCCCCTACCTGTTTGAACTCTTTAGCCCCTTGATGTCCTGGATCCGCTTATGCTCGAGCTCCTTAGCCCCACCCCCGTACTGATGTCCTTGATCCGCCTATACTCGAGCCCCTTAGCCCCACCCCCGTACTGATGTCCTGGATCCACCTCTGTTCGAGCTCCTTAGCCCCACACCCATACTTATGTCCTGGATCCGCCTATGCTCCAGCTCCTTAGCCCCACCCCCGTACAGATGTCCTGGATCCGCCTATGCTCGATCTCCTTAGCCCCACCCCCGTACTGATGTCCTGGATCCGCCTCTGCTCGAGCTCCTTAGCCCCACCCCGTACTGATGTCCTGGATCCGCCTCTGCTCGAGCCCCCTAGCCCCACACCCATACTTATGTCCTGGATCCGCCTATGCTCCAGCTCCTTAGCTTCACCCCCGTGCTGATGTCCTGGATCCGCTTATGCTCGAGCTCTTTAGCCCCACCCCCGTACTGATGTCCTTGATCCGCCTATACTCGAGCCCCTTAGCCCCACCCCCGTATTGATGTCCTGGATCCGCCTCTGCTCGAGCTCCTTAGCCCCACACCCATACCTATGTCCTGGATCCGCCTATGCTCCAGCTCCTTAGCCCCACCCCCGTACTGATGTCCTGGATCCGCCTCTGCTCGAGCTCCTTAGCCCCACACCCATACTTATGTCCTGGATCCGCCTATGCTCCAGCCCATTAGCCCCACCCCCGTATTGATGCCCTGGATCCGCCTTTACTCGAGCTACGGAGCCCCACCCCCGCACTGATGTCCTGAATCCGCCTATGCTCGAGCTCCTTAGCCCCACCCCCGTACTGATGTCCTGGATCCGCCTATGCTCGAACTTCTTTGCCCCACCTCCGTACTGATGTCCTGGATCCGCCTATACCCGAACTCCTTAGCCCCTACCCCCTACTGATGTCCTGGATCCGCCTATGGTCGAGCACCTTACCCCACCCCCTTACTGATGTCCTGGATCCGCCTATGCTCGAACTCCGTAGCCCCACCACTGTACTGCCCTGGATCCGACTATGCTTGAACTCTTTAGCCCCCACCCCCTACTGATGTCCTGGATCCGCCTATGCTCGAGCTCCCGAGCCCCACCCCGTACTGATGAGCTGAATCCGCTTATGCTCGAGCTCCTTAACACCACCCCCGTACTGATGTCCTGGATCCGCCTATGCTCCAGCTCCTTAGCCCCACCCCCGTATAGATGTCCTGGATCCGCCTATGCTCGATCTCCTTAGCCCCACCCCCGTACTGATGTCCTGGATCCGCCTCTGCTCGAGCCCCTTAGCCCCACCCCCGTACTTATGTCCTGGATCCGCCTATGCTCCACCTCCTTAGCCTCACCCCCGTGCTGATGTCCTGGATCCCCTCATGCTCGAGCTCCTTAGCTCCACCCCCGTACTGATGTCCTTGATCCGCCTATACTCGAGCCCCTTAGCCCCACCCCGGTACTGATGTCCTGGATCCGCCTCTGCTCGAGCTCCTTAGCCCCACCTCCGTACTGCCCTGGATCCGCCTATGCTTGAACTTCTTAGCCCCCACCCCCTACTGATGTCCTGGATCCACCTATGCTCGAGCTCCCGAGCCCCAGCCCCGTACTGATGAGCTGAATCCGCTTATGCTTGAGCTCCTTAACACCACCCCCGTACTGATGCCCTGGATCCGCCTATGCTCGAGCTCCTTAGCACCACCCCCGAACTGATGTCCTGGATCCGCCTATGCTCGAACTCCTTAGCCCCACTCCTGTACTGATGTCCTGGATCCGCCTATGCTCGAGCTCCTTAGCCCCAGCCCCGTACTGATGAGCTGAATCCGCTTATGCTTGAGCTCCTTAACACCACCCCCGTACTGATGCCCTGGATCCGCCTATGCTCGAGCTCCTTAGCACCACCCCGAACTGATGTCCTGGATTCGCCTATGCTGGAGCTCCTTAGCCCCACCCCCGTACTGATGTCCTTGATCCGCCTATACTCGAGCCCCTTAGCCCCACCCCGGTACTGATGTCCTGGATCCGCCTCTGCTCGAGCTCCTTAGCCCCACCCCCTTACTGATGTCCTGGATCCGCCTATGCTCGAACTCCGTAGCCCCACCACTGTACTGCCCTGGATCCGACTATGCTCGAACTCTTTAGCCCCTACCCACGTTCTGATGTCCTGGATCCGCTTATGCTCGAGCTCCTTAGCTCCACCCCCCGTACTGATGTCCTTGATCCGCCTATACTCGAGCCCCTTAGCCCCACCCCGGTACTGATGTCCTGGATCCGCCTCTGCTCGAGCTCCTTAGCCCCACCTCCGTACTGCCCTGGATCCGACTATGCTCGAACTCTTTAGCCCCTACCCACGTTCTGATGTCCTGGATCCCCTCATGCTCGAGCTCCTTAGCTCCACCCCCGTACTGATGTCCTTGATCCGCCTATACTCGAGCCCCTTAGCCCCACCCCGGTACTGATGTCCTGGATCCGCCTCTGCTCGAGCTCCTTAGCCCCACCTCCGTACTGCCCTGGATCCGCCTATGCTTGAACTTCTTAGCCCCCACCCCCTACTGATGTCCTGGATCCACCTATGCTCGAGCTCCCGAGCCCCAGCCCCGTACTAATGAGCTGAATCCGCTTATGCTTGAGCTCCTTAACACCACCCCCGTACTGATGCCCTGGATCCGCCTATGCTCGGCTCCTTAGCACCACCCCCGAACTGATGTCCTGGATTCGCCTATGCTGGAGCTCCTTAGCCCCACCCCGTACTGATGTCCTGGATCCGCCTATGCTCGAGCTCACTAGCCCCACCCCGGTACTTATGTCTTGGATCCGCCTATGCTCGAGCTCCTTAGCCCCACCCCCATACTAATGGCCTGGATCCGCCACTGCTTATTAAGTTTATTTAAGCAGGGGAGTGCAAGGAGTCACGTGTCATGGTATTACCACAAAGAGGTTTATTCGGCTGGGAAAGAAATGGTGTGCAACGGTGGATCCTTTGGCCAGTGCTACCTATGGTTAGAGGATGCATTAAATAGTGGGTAGATAGATAGACAGATGATAAACTTTTATTGGACGGAAACAATATGACAGTTATAACAAATAGATTGACGCAAAAGCCCGAAGGCTTAAGTGGTGGGGCCTCTCTTATCTCTCTCATAAAACACATCACTTTTACCGGACCTATCACACACATACACAGTAAGATTTGGACACACATAAAGAAACAAAACACAACAAACCAAACAAGCAAACCAGTTCCTGACCACAATTTTGTTTTTTATTCGTCGCAAGTCGCCGCAGCGCGCAGGCCCCTACCGCAAGGCCGCCACCCGGCCGTCCGACTGATATGAATATCTAATAGACAACGCGCCCGCCGCACGAGTAGAGGAGCCGAAACGAGACAGACTACCCTGCCACCACCGGCCATTCGCGCTTGTCTATAGCATGCGTAGATAGCTATGGTATCTGTCTCGCATAGCAGCTACAAGTGCGCCGCCCGCAGCGAAGCTACGGCCGAACGGCGGGGTGAGGTTTCGAGCGGGAAACATACTACCATTGTGTATTACATTTAATTAAAGGTACACTGTTGTTGCTATGATATGCAACCTGCTGCGATGGCAAGATATGTCTTTGAACTAGCTTTTTGCCGAATTTTATCCACTTCCATCTATATTAACCATTCGAAATCCTAGTGTGAAGCAAAAATGAACCGATAAAATTACCACTTCGAAATGTATTTTACGGCTGTTAGCGCGGAAGCCGTAAGAGATAAGTGAGGGGGTATGAGTAAAAAAAATGACTGCAACGAAGTTTTCTATCCAGCCGTGTTAAGTTCAATACCGTAGCTATCATGGTCTGGAAACCAGGGGGCTGAGAATGAAAATTTTAAAAACTTATATTTTATTTTTGCCTCTAAAATAAAAAAGTTTCAGTCTGAAAGTTTTTATCTCTAAATATATAATAAAGGAGGCTATTGTCTTTTATTATCTGAAATGGGAACTATATTTTATCAATTAGATCGGAAGATATAAGGGTTTGATTGATATTTTGGGAAATGCAGACCTTCACGGAATGGGCCAAAAAGGACCTTTAAATTTCCGTTTTTGTTTTGTTTCTGTGTTTGTGCAGTACTGCACAAACCGAACTTTAAGATGATATTTGACTCAGAACCTGAACTGCTGTAGCTTCAGATATTTCGAGCCTGTAGTTTAGACCATGACTTTTATGCCAAATATAGGGTGCAAAGTTTAAAAGCTAATTTAGAGCCCTAAATTTAAAGCTTTTTCTTTCCAACTTTTTGTGTGAACTACAAATTTCCGTGATGTAAAAGGGTGCAAGTTTGAAGAGTCTATATGAATTAGCAAAAATAGAAAAAGTAAAAGTTAAAAATCACATAATGCAAAATTCTGGCCAAATTTTGAAAATTTTTAAAATTGACAACCGTGGTGCTTATTCATTTGGAAGTGCCTTCTATTCACAAAAGTTTTAGGTCTCTGATACCAGCGCTCAGAACAGACAACAACAACAACAACAACCTCGGCCTGCGGCCTCGGCAGGTGCCGCTCTGGCGCAGGAGAAGCCGGTGACAATGTACGTTAGCCAAACAGTTCGATTGACAGGCGAGTTTTTTTCAGCAGTTTGATACTTATAACAACGCAATGTTGGAGTTTTAGGTTTTGTGTTCTCATTATAGCTCCATTCAATCCCCTGTCTAGGCCCATGTTTTCCTAAATTAGCATGTCTCTGCATACTGCACCACGCCTGCCCTCTGTTCATATCATCAAAGAAATAAACACACGCATAATGTTTGTTTTGTAAAGCAAAGACTGGGCATGACGAGAAGGAAGGAGATACGATATAAAATATGATGGGTTTTCCGACGGTATTTCACCTATACCTGCAAATTTTCACCCAATTCAGCCTATTTGTTACCGAGTTATGCCCCAGCTCGAGACCTCAGCCCCACCACCGAACTGATGTCCTGGATCCGCCTATGCTCGAACTCCTTACCCCACCCCCTTACATATGTCCTGGATCTGCCTATGCTCGAACTCCGTAGCCCCACCTCTATACTGCCCTGGATCTGCCTATGCTTGAACTCCTTAGCCCCTACCCCTACTGATGTCCTGGATCCGCCTATGCTCGAGCTGCCGAGCCCCACCCACGTACTGATGTCCTGAATCCGCTTATGCTCGAGCTCTTTAGCCCCACCCCCGTACTGATGTCCTGGATCCCCTTATGTTTTAACTCTTTAGCCCCTACCTGTTTGAACTCTTTAGCCCCTTGATGTCCTGGATCCGCTTATGCTCGAGCTCCTTAGCCCCACCCCCGTACTGATGTCCTTGATCCGCCTATACTCGAGCCCCTTAGCCCCACCCCCGTACTGATGTCCTGGATCCGCCTCTGCTTGAGCTCCTTAGCCCGACACCGATACTGATGTCCTGGATCCGCCTATGCTCGAGCTCCTTAGCCCCACCTCCGTACAGATGTCCTGGATCCGCCTATGCTGGATCTCCTTAGCCCAATACCCGTACCGATATGCTGGATCCGCCTATGCTCAAACTCCTTAGCCTCTACCCCGTACTGATATCCTGGATCCGCTTATGCTTGAGCTCTTTAGCCTCACCTCTGTACTGATGTCCTTTATCCGCCTATGCTCGAACACCTTAGCCCAACCCCCGTACTGATGCCCTGGATCCGCCTCTGCTCAAGCTCCTTAGCCCCACACCCATACTGATGTCCTGGATCCGCCTATGCTCCAGCTCTTTAGCCCCACCCCCGTACAGATGTCCTGGATCCACCTATGCTCGATCTCCTTAGCCCCACCTCCGTACTGATGTCCTGGATCCGCCTTTACTCGAGCTCCGGAGCCACACCCCTTCACTGATGTCCTGGATCCGCCTATGCTCGAGCTCCTTAGCCCCACCCCCGAACTGATGTCCTGGATCTGCCTATGCTCGAACTCCGTAGCCCCACCTCCGTACTGCCCTGGATTCGCCTATACTCGAACTCTTTAGCCCCTACCACCCTACTATTGACCTGGATCCGCCTATGCTGGAACGCCCGAGCCCCACCTCCGTACTGATGCCCTGGATCCGCCTATGCTCGAACTCCTTAGCCCCTACCCCCTACTGATTTCCTGGATCCGCCTATGCTCGAGCTCCTTACCCCACCTTCTTACTGATGTCCTGGATCCGCCTATGCTCGAACTCCGTAGCCCCTACCCCCCCCCACTGATGTCCTGGATCCGCCTTTACTCGAGCTCCGGAGCCACACCCCTGCACTGATGTCCTGGATCCGCCTATGCTCGAGCTCCTTAGCCCCACCCCCGAACTGATGTCCTGGATCTGCCTATGCTCGAACTCCGTAGCCCCACCTCCGTACTGCCCTGGATTCGCCTATACTCGAACTCTTTAGCCCCTACCACCCTACTATTGACCTGGATCCGCCTATGCTGGAACGCCCGAGCCCCACCTCCGTACTGATGCCCTGGATCCGCCTATGCTCGAACTCCTTAGCCCCTACCCCCTACTGATTTCCTGGATCCGCCTATGCTCGAGCTCCTTACCCCACCTTCTTACTGATGTCCTGGATCCGCCTATGCTCGAACTCCGTAGCCCCTACCCCCCCCCCACTGATGCCCTGGATCCGCCTTTACTCGAGCTCCGGAGCCACACCCCTGCACTGATGTCCTGGATCCGCCTATGCTCGAGCTCCTTAGCCCCACCCCCGAACTGATGTCCTGGATCTGCCTATGCTCGAACTCCGTAGCCCCACCTCCGTACTGACCTGGATTCGCCTATACTCGAACTCTTTAGCCCCTACCACCCTACTAATGTCCTGGATCCGCCTATGCTGGAACACCCGAGCCCCACCACCGTACTGATGTCCTAGATCCGCCTATGCTCGAGCTCCCGAGCCCCACCCCCGGACTGATCAGCTGAATCCGCTTATGCTCGAGCTTCTTAGCCCCACCCCCGTACTGATGTCCTGGATCCACCTATGCTCGAACTCTTTAGCCCCTACCCACGTTCTGATGTCCTGGATCCGCTTATGCTCGAGCTCCTTAGCTCCACCCCCGTACTGATGTCCTTGATCCGCCTATACTCGAGCCCCTTAGCCCCACCCCGGTACTGATGTCCTGGATCCGCCTCTGCTCGAGCTCCTTAGCCCCACCTCCGTACTGCCCTGGATCCGCCTATGCTTGAACTTCTTAGCCCCCACCCCCTACTGATGTCCTGGATCCACCTATGCTCGAGCTCCCGAGCCCCAGCCCCGTACTGATGAGCTGAATCCGCTTATGCTTGAGCTCCTTAACACCACCCCCGTACTGATGCCCTGGATCCGCCTATGCTCGAGCTCCTTAGCACCACCCCCGAACTGATGTCCTGGATCCGCCTATGATCGAGCTCCTTAGGCCCATCCCCGCACTGATGTCCTGGTTCCGCCTATGCTCGAACTCCTTAGCCCCACTCCTGTACTGATGTCCTGGATCCGCCTATGCTCGAGCTCCTTAGCCCCACCTCCGTGCTGATGTCCTGGATTCGCCTATGCTCGATCTCCTTAGCCCACCCTCGTACTGATGTCCTGGGTCCGCCTATGCTCGAGCTCCTTAACCCCACCCCCGAACTGATGTCCTGGATTCGCCTATGCTGGAGCTCCTTAGCCCCACCCCGTACTGATGTCCTGGATCCGCCTATGCTCGAGCTCACTAGCCCCACCCCGGTACTTATGTCTTGGATCCGCCTATGCTCGAGCTCCTTAGCCCCACCCCCATACTAATGGCCTGGATCCGCCACTGCTTATTAAGTTTATTTAAGCAGGGAGTGCAAGGAGTCACGTGTCATGGTATTACCACAAAGAGGTTTATTCGGCTGGGAAAGAAATGGTGTGCAACGGTGGATCCTTTGGCCAGTGCTACCTATGGTTAAAGGATGCATTAAATAGTGGGTAGATAGATAGACAGATGATAAACTTTTATTGGACGGAAACAATATGACAGTTATAACAAATAGATTGACGCAAAAGCTCGAAGGCTTAAGTGGTGGGGCCTCTCTTATCTCTCTCATAAAACACATCACTTTTACCGGACCTATCACACACATACACAGTAAGATTTGGACACACATAAAGAAACAAAACACAACAAACCAAACAAGCAAACCAGTTCCTGACCACAATTTTGTTTTTTATTCGTCGCAAGTCGCCGCAGCGCGCAGGCCCCTACCGCAAGGCCGCCACCCGGCCGTCCGACTGATATGAATATCTAATAGACAACGCGCCCGCCGCACGAGTAGAGGAGCCGAAACGAGACAGACTACCCTGCCACCACCGGCCATTCGCGCTGGTCTATAGCATGCGTAGATAGCTATGGTATCTGTCTCGCATAGCAGCTACAAGTGCGCCGCCCGCAGCGAAGCTACGGCCGAACGGCGGGGTGAGGTTTCGAGCGGGAAACATACTACCATTGTGTATTACATTTAATTAAAGGTACACTGTTGTTGCTATGATATGCAACCTGCTGCGATGGCAAGATATGTCTTTGAACTAGCTTTTTGCCGAATTTTATCCACTTCCATCTATATTAACCATTCGAAATCCTGGTGTGAAGCAAAAATGAACCGATAAAATTACCACTTCGAAATGTATTTTACGGCTGTTAGCGCGGAAGCCGTAAGAGATAAGTGAGGGGGTATGAGTAAAAAAATGACGGCAACGAAGTTTTCTATCCAGCCGTGTTAAGTTCAATACCGTAGCTATCATGGTCTGGAAACCAGGGGGCTGAGAATGAAAATTTTAAAAACTTATATTTTATTTTTGCCTCTAAAATAAAAAGTTTCAGTCTGAAAGTTTTTATCTCTAAATATATAATAAAGGAGGCTATTGTCTTTTATTATCTGAAATGGGAACTAATTTTTATCAATTAGATCGGAAGATATAAGGGTTTGATTGATATTTTGGGAAATGCAGACCTTCACGGAATGGGCCAAAAAGGACCTTTAAATTTCTGTTTTTGTTTTGTTTCTGTGTTTGTGCAGTACTGCACAAACCGAACTTTAAGATGATATTTGACTCAGAACCTGAGCTGCTGTAGCTTCAGATATTTCGAGCCTGTAGTTTAGAGCATGACTTTTATGCCAAATATAGGGTGCAAAGTTTAAAAGCTAATTTAGAGCCCTAAATTTAAAGCTTTTTCTTTCCAACTTTTTGTGTGAACTACAAATTTCCGTGATGTAAAAGGGTGCAAGTTTGAAGAATCTAGATGAATTAGCAAAAAATAGAAAAAGTAAAAGTTAAAAATCACATAATGCAAAATTCTGGGCAAAATTTTGAAAATTTTGAAAATTGACAACCGTGGTGCTTATTCATTTGGAAGTGCCTTCTATCCACAAAAGTTTTAGGTCTCTGATACCAGCGCTCAGAACAGACAACAACAACAACAACAACCTCGGCCTGCGGCCTCGGCAGGTGCCGCTCTGGCGCAGGAGAAGCCGGTGACAATGTACGTTAGCCAAACAGTTCGATTGACAGGCGAGTTTTTTTCAGCAGTTTGATACTTATAACAACGCAATGTTGGAGTTTTAGGTTTTGTGTTCTCATTATAGCTCCATTCAATCCCCTGTCTAGGCCCATGTTTTCCTAAATTAGCATGTCTCTGCATACTGCACCACGCCTGCCCTCTGTTCATATCATCAAAGAAATAAACACACGCATAATGTTTGTTTTGTTAAGCAAAGACTGGGCATGACGAGAAGAAAGGAGATACGATATAAAATATGATGGGTTTTCCGACGGTATTTCACCTATACCTGCAAATTTTCACCCAATTCAGCCTATTTGTTACCGAGTTATGCCCCAGCTCGAGACCTCAGCCCCACCACCGAACTGATGTCCTGGATCCGCCTATGCTCGAGCTCCTTACCCCACCCCCTTACATATGTCCTGGATCTGCCTATGCTCGAACTCCGTAGCCCCACATCTATACTGCCCTGGATCTGCCTATGCTTGAACTCCTTAGCCCCTACCCCTACTGATGTCCTGGATCCGCCTATGCTCGAGCTGCCGAGCCCCACCCACGTACTGATGTCCTGAATCCGCTTATGCTCGAGCTCTTTAGCCCCACCCCCGTACTGATGTCCTGGATCCCCTTATGTTTTAACTCTTTAGCCCCTACCTGTTTGAACTCTTTAGCCCCTTGATGTCCTGGATCCGCTTATGCTCGAGCTCCTTAGCCCCACCCCCGTACTGATGTCCTTGATCCGCCTATACTCGAGCCCCTTAGCCCCACCCCCGTACTGATGTCCTGGATCCACCTCTGTTCGAGCTCCTTAGCCCCACACCCATACTTATGTCCTGGATCCGCCTATGCTCCAGCTCCTTAGCCCCACCCCCGTACAGATGTCCTGGATCCGCCTATGCTCGATCTCCTTAGCCCCACCCCCGTACTGATGTCCTGGATCCGCCTCTGCTCGAGCTCCTTAGCCCCACCCCGTACTGATGTCCTGGATCCGCCTCTGCTCGAGCCCCCTAGCCCCACACCCATACTTATGTCCTGGATCCGCCTATGCTCCAGCTCCTTAGCTTCACCCCCGTGCTGATGTCCTGGATCCGCTTATGCTCGAGCTCTTTAGCCCCACCCCCGTACTGATGTCCTTGATCCGCCTATACTCGAGCCCCTTAGCCCCACCCCCGTATTGATGTCCTGGATCCGCCTCTGCTCGAGCTCCTTAGCCCCACACCCATACCTATGTCCTGGATCCGCCTATGCTCCAGCTCCTTAGCCCCACCCCCGTACTGATGTCCTGGATCCGCCTCTGCTCGAGCTCCTTAGCCCCACACCCATACTTATGTCCTGGATCCGCCTATGCTCCAGCCCATTAGCCCCACCCCCGTATTGATGCCCTGGATCCGCCTTTACTCGAGCTACGGAGCCCCACCCCCGCACTGATGTCCTGAATCCGCCTATGCTCGAGCTCCTTAGCCCCACCCCCGTACTGATGTCCTGGATCCGCCTATGCTCGAACTTCTTTGCCCCACCTCCGTACTGATGTCCTGGATCCGCCTATACCCGAACTCCTTAGCCCCTACCCCCTACTGATGTCCTGGATCCGCCTATGGTCGAGCACCTTACCCCACCCCCTTACTGATGTCCTGGATCCGCCTATGCTCGAACTCCGTAGCCCCACCACTGTACTGCCCTGGATCCGACTATGCTTGAACTCTTTAGCCCCCACCCCCTACTGATGTCCTGGATCCGCCTATGCTCGAGCTCCCGAGCCCCACCCCCGTACTGATGAGCTGAATCCGCTTATGCTCGAGCTCCTTAACACCACCCCCGTACTGATGTCCTGGATCCGCCTATGCTCCAGCTCCTTAGCCCCACCCCCGTATAGATGCCCTGGATCCGCCTATGCTCGATCTCCTTAGCCCCACACCCATACTTATGTCCTGGATCCGCCTATGCTCCAGCTCCTTAGCCCCACCCCCGTACAGATGTCCTGGATCCGCCTATGCTCGATCTCCTTAGCCCCACCCCCGTACTGATGTCCTGGATCCGCCTCTGCTCGAGCTCCTTAGCCCCACCCCGTACTGATGTCCTGGATCCGCCTCTGCTCGAGCCCCTAGCCCCACACCCATACTTATGTCCTGGATCCGCCTATGCTCCAGCTCCTTAGCTTCACCCCCGTGCTGATGTCCTGGATCCGCTTATGCTCGAGCTCTTTAGCCCCACCCCCGTACTGATGTCCTTGATCCGCCTATACTCGAGCCCCTTAGCCCCACCCCCGTATTGATGTCCTGGATCCGCCTCTGCTCGAGCTCCTTAGCCCCACCTCTGTATTGCCCTGGAACCGCCTATGCTCAGCCCCGACCCTCTACTGATGTCCTGGATTCGCCTATGCTCGAGCTCCCGAGCCCCACCCCCGTAATGATGTCCTGAATCCGCTTATGCTCGAGCTCCTCAGCCCCACACTCGTACTGATATCCTGGATCCGCCTATGCTAGAACTCTTTAGCCCCTACCCCCGTGCTGATGTCCTTGATCCGCCTATACTCGAGCCCCTTAGCCCCACCCCCGTACTGCTGTCCTGGATCCGCCTCTGCTCGAGCTCCTTAGCCCCACACCCATACTTATGTCCTGGATCCGCCTATGCTCCAGCTCCTTAGCCCCACCCCCGTACTGATGTCCTGGATCCGCCTCTGCTCGAGCTCCTTAGCCCCACACCCATACTTATGTCCTGGATCCGCCTATGCTCCAGCCCCTTAGCCCCACCCCTGTACTGATGTCCTGGATCCGCTTATGCTCGAGCTCCTTAGCCCCACCCCCGAACTGATGTCCTGGATCCACCTATGCTCGAACTCCTTAGCCCCACCCCTGTACTGATGTCCTGGATCCGCCTATGCTCGAGCTCCTTAGCCCCACCTCCATGCTGATGTCCTGGATTCGCCTATGCTCGATCTCCTTAGCCCACCCTCGTACTGATGTCCTGGGTCCGCCTATGCTCGAGCTCCTTAACCCCACCCCCGAACTGATGTCCTGGATCCGCCTATGCTCGAGCTCACTAGCCCCACCCCGGTACTTATGTCTTGGATCCGCCTATGCTCGAGGTCCTTAGCCCCACCCCCCATACTAATGGCCTGGATCCGCCACTGCTTATTAAGTTTATTTAAGCAGGGAGTGCAAGGAGTCACGTGTCATGGTATTACCACAAAGAGGTTTATTCGGCTGGGAAAGAAATGGTGTGCAACGGTGGATCCTTTGGCCAGTGCTACCTATGGTTAGAGGATGCATTAACTAGTGGGTAGATAGATAGACAGATGATAAACTTTTATTGGACGGAAACAATATGACAGTTATAAAAAATAGATTGACGCAAAAGCCCAAAGGCTTAAGTGGTGGGGCCTCTCTTATCTCTCTCATCAAACACATCACTTTTACCGGACCTATCACACACATACACAGTAAGATTTGGACACACATAAAGAAACAAAACACAACAAACCAAACAAGCAAACCAGTTCCTGACCACCATTTTGTTTTTTATTCGTCGCAAGTCGCCGCAGCGCGCAGGCCCCTACCGCACGGCCGCCACCCGGCCGTCCGACTGATATGAATATCTAATAGACAACGCGCCCGCCGCACGAGTAGAGGAGCCGAAACGAGACAGACTACCCTGCCACCACCGGGCATTCGCGCTGGTCTATAGCATGCGTAGATAGCTATGTAATCTGTCTCGCATAGCAGCTACAAGTGCGCCCCCGCAGCCACGCTACGGCCGAACGGCGGGGTGAGGTTTCGAGCGGGAAACATACTAGCATTGTGTATTACATTTAATTAAAGGTACACTGTTGTTGCTATGATATGCAGCCTGCTGCGATGGCAAAATATGTCTTTGAACTAGCTTTTTGCCGAATTTTATCCACTTCCATTTATATTAACTATTCGAAATCCTGGTGTGAAGCAAAAATGAACCGATAAAATTACCACTTCGAAATGTATTTTACGGCTGTTAGCGCGGAAGCCGTAAGAGATAAGTGGGGGTATGAACGAGAAAAATGACGGCAACGAAGTTTTCTATCCAGCCGTGTTAACACGCGCATTGACGGGGGTCTGAGCCACCTTCGCATTGACGGGGGCGGGTACCCGCCCCCTAAGATCTCGAGAACCACGATAGGTAGCGAAAAACGGTAAACGGCGTTGGGCTGCCCATCCACTTCTCCATCGAAAACATTTGAACCATTTTTTTGTCAGGTCACATTTAAGGTCACTAGAGGTCAAAACATCCCCGTCATAGGGATAACATGTAAAATTCAGTTTTTCGGGCATTATATCTGAACAAGTAAAGATAGAGCAAAACGACTTGAACTATATGAATCCTCTTAGCAAGCCGAATCGAATGATATATAATTTGACCTTGCTAGGTCAAATCAAGGATTTGACCTGACCTGAGGTCAGGTCAGGGTCAAATTATATAAAATGCATATCATTAGAACCGCAAAGCCCAGGCGAGTCTAATGCAGCTAAAATAAATGCTCTATCACTATCCGTTACTGAGTTATTCCGTAAAAAACATTTTTCCCATGTATTTCCAATGGAGAGGTCATGCGTCGTACCTGACCTTAGGGTCATCGATATCAAAAATACCGGAACATATTTTAGAGAACTCGGTGGGGCCATTATGTGATATGAGTTTCAATCGGATAAGTTCACCCTGCTCCGACTTATGCTATCTTAAACTTTTTTTGAGGTCGGGTCACTTGACCTGTACTGGTGACCTGACCTGAGATGACCTAACCTTAAAATTTTCACAGAAGTTGTAGAAATGATGAGGGAAAAGGTATACCAAGTACGGCGGCGCTACGCGCCGCCGTTTTTCTACTGTCTCCGAAAAACCCGAGGGGGGCGGGTACCCGCCCCCCCGTCAATGCGCGTGTTAAGTTCAATACCGTAGCTTTCATGGTCTGGAAACCAGGGGCTGAGAATAAATATTTTAAAACTTATATTTTATTTTTGCCTATAAAATAAAAAGTTTCAGTCTGAAAGTTTTTATCTATAAATATATAATAAAGGAGGCTATTCTCTTTTATTATCTGAAATGGGAACTAATTTTTATCAACTAGATCGGAAGATATAAGGGTTTAAATGATATTTTGGGAAATGCAGACCTTCACGAAATGGGCCAAAAAGGACCCTTAAATTTCCGTTTTTGTTTTGTTTCTGTGTTTGTGCAGTACTACACAAACCGGCCTTTAAATTGGCATTTGACTCAGAACCTGAACTGCTGTAGCTTCAGATATTTCGAGCCTGTAGTTTAGACTATGAGTTTTATGCCAAATTTAGGGTGCAAAGTTTAAAAGCTAATTTAAAGCCTTAAATTTATAAATTTTTCTTTCAAACTTTTTGTGTGATCTACAAATTTTTCTGATGTAAAAGGGTGCAAGTTTCAAGACTGTAGATGAATTAGCAAAAATAGAAAAATAAGAGTTAAAAATCACATAATGCAAAATTCTGCGCAAAATTTTGAAAATTTTGAAAGTTGACAACCGTGGTGCTTATTCATTTGGAAGTGCCTTCTATCCACAAAAGTTTTAGGTCTCTGATACCAGCGCTCAGAACAGACAACAACAACAACAACCTCGGCCTGCGGCCTCGGCAGGTGCCGCTCTGGCGCAGGAGAAGCCGGTGACAATGTACGTTAGCCAAACAGTTCGATTGACAGGCGAGTTTTTTCAGCAGTTTGATACTTATAACAACGCAATGTTGGAGTTTTAGGTTTTGTGTTCTCATTATGGCTCCATTCAATCCCCTGTCTAGGCCCATGTTTTCCTAAATTAGCATGTCTCTGCATACTGCACCACGCTTGCCCTCTGTTCATATCATCAAAGAAATAAACACACGCATAATGTTTGTTTTGTTAAGCAAAGACTGGGCATGACGAGAAGAAAGGAGATACAATATAAAATATGATGGGTTTTCCGACGGTGTTTCACCTATACCTGCAGATTTTCACCCAATTCAGCCTATTTGTTACCGAGTTATGCCCCAGCTCGAGACCTCAGCCCCACCACCGAACTGATGTCCTGGATCCGCCTTTACTCGAGCTCCGGAGCCACTCCCCTGCACTGATGTCCTGGATCCGCCTATGCTCGAGCTCCTTAGCCCCACCCCCGAACTGATGTCCTGGATCTGCCTATGCTCGAACTCCGTAGCCCCACCTCCGTACTGACCTGGATTCGCCTATACTCGAACTCTTTAGCCCCTACCACCCTACTAATGTCCTGGATCCGCCTATGCTGGAACACCCGAGCCCCACCACCGTACTGATGTCGTAGATCCGCCTATGCTCGAGCTCCCGAGCCCCACCCCCGGACTGATCAGCTGAATCCGCTTATGCTCGAGCTTCTTAGCCCCACCCCCGTACTGATGTCCTGGATCCACCTATGCTCGAACTCTTTAGCCCCTACCCACGTTCTGATGTCCTGGATCCGCTAATGCTTGAGCTCCTTAGCCTCACCCCCGTACTGATGTCCTTGATCCGCCTATACTTAAGTCCTTTAGCCCCACCGCCGTACTGATGTCCTAGATCCGCCTCTGCTCGAGGTCCTTCGCCCCACACCCATACTGATGTCCTGGATCAGCCTATGCTCGAGCTCCTTATCTCCACCCCCGTACAGATGTCCTAGATCCGCCTATGCTCGATCTCCTTAGCCCCATCCCCGTACTAATATCCTGGATCCGCCTATGCTCGAACTCCGTAGCCTCTACCCCCCTACTGATGTCCTGGTTCCGCCTATGCTGGAACTCCCGAGTCTCACCCCGTACTGATGTCCTGAATCCGCTAATGCTCAGCTGCTTAGCCCCATCCCCGTACTAATGTCCTGGATCCGCCTATGCTCTAACTCCCTAGCCCGACCCTCGTACCGATGTCCTGGATCCGCCTATGCTCTAACTCCCTAGCCCGACCCTCGTACCGATGTCCTGGATCCGCCTATGCTCTAACTCCCTAGCCCCACCCTCGTACTGATGTCCTGGGTCTGCCTATGCTCGAACTCTTTAGCCCCTACACCCATGCTGATGTCCTGGATCCGCTTATGCTCGAGCTCCTTACCCCCACACCCGTAACGACCCCACCTCCGTGCCCCCCCGATACGACATAGGCGGATCCAAGGGTGAAAGGGGACAGATGCCCCCATAGAATCTTAGCGCCCCCTGAAATTGTCCCGGAAACCCCTGGAAAGTTCGATGGCACCCCCTGAAATATCGTTTTCCCCGAGATGCAGGTATCGGGGTCTACTGATAGGTTTTAGCGCCTACTTGATAGGTTTTCCGGCCAAAAGTGGCGTCCCTGGTGTAGATAGCGCCCACCAAGAAATTTCCCCTTCCACCTCGCTCCCGATAGGCAATCCTGGATCCGCGTATGGGAAGCGACATTTTAGGAAGCGTCATCGACCTTGAGAGGCGTGTCTTTACAATTTCAGAGGGCGCCGATGGTCGATTGGGGGTTGGAGAAGGGGGATGGGGGAGAAGGGTGAGGGGGGCACCTAGCCTACTTATTCCCTGGATCCACCCATGGTCCAAAAACAGAAACATAATACTCTTATTGTAAACTCGGACTTTTACGGTACTCTAATTACTTGTGATGCATTATGGGTAGTAATGGGTACTTTTTTACCAGACCATAAATAAACAGAAACGGCCGCGCCGATCGCCGGTGTTGCCGCGGCGTGGACGCAGGGCTGACGCGTGGTGATTTGCTACAACGTTGCGTGGAGAAACGGCATGTTTGTAAAGGTAACTTGGTGTTTTCATTGATATCTTTGCAGATGGAATGTCGACATATGTCTCTTACCTAGCTGCATGCAAAATTTTATTTCCCTCCAATGACTCTAACCACCCTAAACCCCGGTGTGAAGCAAAAATGAAGTGATAAAATTACCACTTTGAAATGTACTTTACGGCTTATAGCGCGGAAGCCGTAAGAGATAAGTGGGGGTATGAGTGAGAAAAATGACGGCAACGAAGTTTTCTATCCAGCCGTGTTAAGTTCAATACCGTAGCCATCATGGTATGGAAACCAGGTGGCTGAGAATAAAAATTTTAAAAACTTATATTTTATTTTTGCCTATAAAATAAAAAGTTTCAGTCTGAAAAATTTTATCTCTAAATATACAATAAAGGAGGCTATTCTCTCTTATTATCTGAAATGGGAACCAATTTTTATCATTTAGATCGGAAGATATAAGGGTTTGAATGATATTTTGGGAAATGCAGACCTTCACGGAATGGGCCAAAAAGGACCCTTAAATTTCCGTTTTTGTTTTGTTTCTGTGTTTGTGCAGTACTGCACAAACCGGCCTTTAAGTTGATATTTGACTCAGAACCTGAACTGCTGTAGCTTCAGATATTTCGAGCCTGTAGTTTAGACCATGAGTTTTATGACAAATTTACGGTGCAAAGTTTAAAAGCTAATTTAGAGCCCTAAATTTAAAGCTATTTCTTTCCAACTTTTTGTGTGAACTACAAATTTCCCTGATGTAAAAGGGTGCAAGTTTGAAGAGTCTAGATGAATTAGGAAAAAATAAAAAATAAAAGTTAAAAATCACATAATGGAAAATTCTGGGCAAAATTTTGAAAATTTTGAAAATTTACAACCCTGGTGCTTATTCATTTAGTAGTGCCTTCTATCCACAAAAGTTTTAGGTCTCTGATACCAGCGCTCAGAACAGACAACAACAACAACAGACCTCGGCCTGCGGCCTCGGCAGGTGCCGCTCCGGCGAAGAGAAGCCGGTGACAATGTACGTTAGCCAAACAGTTCGATTGACAGGCGAGTGTTTTCAGCAGTTTGATACTTATAACAACGCAATGTTTGAGTTTTAGGTTTTGTGTTCTCATTATGGCTCCATTCAATCCACTGTCTAGGCCCATGTTTTCCTAAATTAGCATGTCTCTGCATACTGCACCACGCTTGCCCTCTGTTCATGTCATCAAATAAATAAACACACGCATAATGTTTGTTTTGTTAAGCAAAGACTGGGCATGACGAGAAGAAAGGAGATACAATATAAAATATGATGGGTTTTCCGACGGTATTTCACCTATACCTGCAGATTTTCACCCAATTCAGCCTATTTGTTACCGAGTTAAGCCCCAGCTCGAGACCTCAGCCCCACCACCGAACTGATGTCCTGGATCCACCTATGCTCGAGCTCCTTACCCCACCCCCTTACATATGTCCTGGATCTGCCTATGCTCGAACTCCGTAGCCCCACCTCTATACTGCCCTGGATCCGCCTATGCTTGAACTCCTTAGCCCCTACCCCTACTGATGTCCTAGATCCGCCTATGCTCGAGCTCCCGAGCCCCACCCACATACTGATGTCCTGAATCCGCTTATGCTCGAACTCCTTAGCCCCACCCCCGTACTGATGTCCTGAATCCGCTTATGTTTTAACTCTTTAGCCCCTACCTGTTTTAACTCTTTAGCCCCTTGATGTCCTGAATCCGCTTATGCTCGAGCTCCTTAGCCCCACCCCCGTACTGATGTCTTTCATCCACCTATACTCGAGCCCCTTAGCCCCAGCCCCGTACTGATGTCCTGGATCCGCCTCTGCTCGAGCTCCTTAGCCCGACACCCATACTGATGTCATGGATCCGCCTATGCTCGAGCTCCTTAGCCCCACCTCCGTACAGATGTCCTGGATCCGCCTATGCTGGATCTCCTTAGCCCCATCCCCGTACCGATATGCTGGATCCGCCTATGCTCAAACTCCTTAGCCTCTAACCCCGTACTGATATCCTGGCTCCGCTTATGCTCGAGCTCCTTAGACCCACCCCGTACTGATGTCCTGGATCCGCCTATGCTCGAACTCTTCAGCCCCTACCCCTGTGCTGATGTCCTGGATCCGCTTATGCTTGAGCTCCTTAGCCCCACCTCTGTACTGATGTCCTTTATCCGCCTATACTCGAACCCCTTAGCCCCACCCCCGTACTGATGCCCTGGATCCGCCTCTGCTCGAGCTCCTTAGCCCCACACGCATACTGATGTCCTGGATCCGCCTATGCTCCAGCTCTTTAGCCCCACCCCCGTACAGATGTCCTGAATCTGCCTGTGCTCGAACTTCTTAGCCCCACCTCCGTACTGATGTCCTGGATCCGCCGATGCTCGAACTCCTTAGCCCCTACCTCCCTACTGATGTCCTGGATCCGGCTATGCTCGAGCTCCTTACCCCACCTTCTTACTGATCTCCTGGATCCGCCTATGCTCGAACTCCGTAGCCCCTACCCCCCCTCCACTGATGTCCTGGATCCGCCTATGCTCGAGCTCCTTACCCCACCCCCTTACTGATGTCCTGGATCCGCCTATGCTCTAACTCCGTAGCCCCACCTCTGTACTGCCCTGGATCCACCTATGCTCGAACTACTTAGCCCCACCCCCTACTGATGCCCTGGATCCGACTATGCTCGAACTCTTTAGCCCCTACCCACGTACTGATATCCTTGCTCCGCTATGCTCGAGCTCCTTAGCCCCACCCCCGTACAGATGTCCTGGATCTGCCTATGCTCGAACTCTTTAGCCCCTACCCACGTACTGATATCCTTGCTCCGCTATGCTCGAGCTCCTTAGCCCCACCCCCGTACAGATGTCCTGGATCTGCCTATGCTCGAACTTCTTAGCCCCACCTCCGTACTGATGTCCTGGATCCGGCTATGCTCGAGCTCCTTACCCCACCTTCTTACTGATGTCCTGGATCCGCCTATGCTCGAACTCCGTAGCCCCTACCCCCCCTTCCACTGATGTCCTGGATCCGCCTATGCTCGAGCTCCTTACCCCACCCCCTTACTGATGTCCTGGATCCGCCGATGCTCGAACTCCTTAGCCCCTACCTCCCTACTGATGTCCTGGATCCGGCTATGCTCGAGCTCCTTACCCCACCTTCTTACTGATGTCCTGGATCCGCCTATGCTCGAACTCTTCAGCCCCTACCCCTGTGCTGATGTCCTGGATCCGCTTATGCTTGAGCTCCTTAGCCCCACCTCTGTACTGATGTCCTTTATCCGCCTATACTCGAACTCCTTAGCCCCATCTCCGTACTGCCCTGGATTCGCCTATACTCGAACTCTTTAGCCCCTACCACCCTACTCATGTCCTGGATCCGCCTATGCTGGAACGCCCGAGCCCTACCACCGTACTGATGTCCTGGATCCGCCTATGCTCGAGCTCCTTAGCCCCACCCCCGTACTGAGGCCTGGATCCGCCTTTGCTGGAGCTCCTTAGCCCCACCCCCGTACTGATGTCCTGGATCCGCCTATGCTCGAACTTCTTAGCCCCACCTCCGTACTGATGTCCTGGATCCGCATATGCTCGAACTCCTTAGCCCCTACCCCCCTACTGATGTCCTGGATCCGCCTATGCTCGAGCTCCTTACCCCACCTTCTTCCTGATGTCCTGGATCCGCCGATGTTCGAACTCCGTAGCCCCTACCCCCTCCCCACTGATGTCCTGGATCCGCCTATGCTCGAGCTCCTTACCCCACCCCCTTACTGATGTCCTGAATCCGCCTGTGCTCGAACTCTGTAGCCCCACCTCTGTACTGCCCTGGATCTCCCTATGCTCGAACTACTTAGCCCCCACCCCTACTGATGTCCTGGATCCGACTATGCTCGAGCTCCCAAACCCCACCCCCGTACTGATCAGCTGAATCCGCTTATGCTCGAGCTTCTTAGCCCCACCCCCATACTGATGTCCTGGATCCGCCTATGCTCGAACTCTTTAGCCCCTACCCACGTGCTGATGTCCTGGATCCGCTTATGCTCGAGCTCCTTAGCCTCACCCCTGTACTGATATCCTTGATCCGCCTATACTCAAGCCCTTTAGCTCCATCGCCGTACTGATGTCCTGGATCAGCCTATGCTCGAGCTCCTTATCTCCACCCCCGTACAGATGTCCTAGATCCGCCTATGCTCGATCTCCTTAGCCCCATCCCCGTACTAATATCCTGGATCCGCCTATGCTCGAACTCCGTAGCCCCTACCCCCTACTGATGTCCTGGATCCGCCTATGCTGGAACTCCCGAGTCTCACCCCGTACTGATGTCCTGAATCCGCTAATGCTCAGCTGCTTAGCCCCATCCCCGTACTAATGTCCTGGATCCGCCTATGCTCTAACTCCCTAGCCCGACCCTCGTGTAATGTCCTGGATCCGCCTATGCTCTAACTCCCTAGCCCGACCCTCGTACCGATGTCCTGGATCCGCCTATGCTCTAACTCCCTAGCCCCACCCTCGTACTGATGTCCTGGGTCCGCCTATGCTCGAACTCTTTAGCCCCTACCCCCATGCTGATGTCCTGGATCCGCTTATGCTCGAGCTCCTTACCCCCCACACCAGTAACGACCCCACCTCCGTGCCCCCCCGAAACGACATAAGCGGATCCAAGACGGAAAGGGGACAGGTGCCCCCCATGGAATCTTAGCGCCCCCTGAAATTGTCCCGGAAACCCCTGGAAATTTCGATGGCACCCCCTAAAATGTCGTTTTCCCCGAGATGCAGGTATCGGGGTCTACTGATAGGTTTTAGCGCCTACTTGATAGGTTTTTCCGGCCAAAAGTGGCGTCCCTGGTGTAGATAGCGCCCACCAGGAAGTTTCCCCTTCCACCTCACCCCCGATAGGCAATCCTGGATCCGCGTATGGGAAGCGACATTCCAGGGAGCGTCATTGACCTTGAGAGGCATGTCTTTGCAATTTCAGAGGGCGCCGATGGTCGATTGGGGGTTGGGGGAGGGGGATGGGGGAGAAGGGTGGGGGGCACCTAGCCTACTTATTCCCTGGATCCACCCATGGTCCAAAAACAGAAACATAATACTCTTATTGTAAACTCAGACTTTTACAGTACTCTAATTACTTGTGATGCATTATGGGTAGTGTTGGGTACTTTTTACCAGACCATAAATAAACAGAAACGGCCGCGCCGATCGCCGGCGTTGCCGCGGCGTGGACGCAGGGGTGACGCGTGGTGATTTGCTACAACGATGCGTGGATAAACGGCATGTTTGTAAAGGTAACTTGGTGTTTCATTGATATCTATGCAGATGGAATGTCGACATATGTCTCTTACCTAGTTGCATGCAAAATTTCATTTCCCTCCAATGACTCTAACCACCCTAAACCCCGGTGTGAAGCAAAAATGAACTGATAAAATTACCACTTTGAAATGTATTTTACGGCTTATAGCGCGGAAGCCGTAAGAGATAAGTGGGGGTATCAGTGAGAAAAATGACGGCAACGAAGTTTTCTATCCAGCCGTGTTAAGTTCAATACCGTAGCTATCATGGTCTGGAAACCAGGGGGCTGAGAATAAAAATTTTGAAAACTTATATTTTATTTTTGCCTATAAAATAAAAAGTTTCAGTGTGAAAGTTTTTATTTCTAAATATATTATACAGGAGACTATTCTCTTTTATTATCTGAAATAGGAACTGATTTTTATCAATTAGATCGGAAGATATAAGGGTTTGAATGATATTTTGGGAAATGCAGACCTTCACGGAATGGGCCAAAAAGGACCCTTAAATTTCCGTTTTTGTTTTGTTTCTGTGTTTGTGCAGTACTGAACAAACCGGCCTTTAAGTTGATCTTTGACTCAGAACCTGAACTGCTGTAGCTTCAGATATTTCGAGCCTGTAGTTTAGACCATGAGTTTTATGCCAAATTTAGGGTGCAAAGTTTAAAAGCTAATTTAGAGCCCTAAATTTAAAGTTTTTCTTTCCAACTTTTTGTGTGAACTACAAATTTTTCTGATGTAAAAGGGTGCAAGTTTGAAGACTGTAGATGAATTAGCAAAAAATAGAAAAATAAAAGTTAAAAATCACATAATGCAAAATTCTGGGAAAAATTTTGAAAATTTTGAAAATTGACAACCGTGGTGCTTATTCATTTGGAAGTGCCTTCTATCCACAAAAGTTTTAGGTCTCTGATACCAGCGCTCAGAACAGACAACAACAACAGACAACAACAACGACGACGACGAGACCGGAAAAACTGTCAGAATAGAAGCCGTTTCTTACTTCGTTCGTCACCGGCTTCTGACAACCACGACGAGACCGGAAAAACTGTCAGAATAGAAGCCGTTTCTTACTTCGTTCGTCACCGGCTTCTGACAACAACGACGACGAGACCGGAAAAACTGTCAGAATAGAAGCCGTTTCTTACTTCGTTCGTCACCGGCTTCTGACAACAACAACAACAGACAACCACGACCAGACCGGAAAAACTGTCAGAATAGAAGCCGTTTCTTACTTCGTTCGTCACCGGCTTCTGACTACGGACAACAGAGAACGAAAAACTGTCAGTATAGAAGCCGTTTCTCACTTCGTTCGTCACCGGCTTCTGACAACCTCGGCCTGCGGCCTCGGCAGGTGCCGCTCCGGCGCAGGAGAAGCCGGTGACAATGTACGTTAGCCAAACAGTTCGATTGACAGGCGAGTGTTTTCAGCAGTTTGATACTTACAACAACGCAATGTTGGAGTTTTAGGTTTTGTGTTCTCGTTATGGCTCCATTCAATCCCCTGTGTAAGCCCATGTTTTGCTACATTAGCATGTCTCTGCACACTGCGTCACGTTTGCCCTCTGTTCATGTCATCACATAGATAACCACACGTATAATGGTTGTTTTGTTAAACAAAGACTGGGCATGACCAGAAGAAAGGAGATACATTATAAAATATGATGGGTTTGCCGACCGTATTTCACCTATACCTGCAGATTTTCACCCAATTCAGCCAATTTGTTAACGAGTTAGCCTCGGTTACCCTACTCCCAGTCTGCATGCACAGTAACGTATGCAGTGAATGAGAGCAAAGATACCGTTATAGTTGACAGAAGCATGTTAATATACCGTTTGTTTGTCTCCTGGTCTAAATGATCCCTTAGAGCCTATTATTCCTTATAATTCCTACTGCACATGCGCATAATAGTGCAGCGTCATAATGCCATCAATTAGGATTAGCAGATGCTATTCTTCTTTTACTCGCAAAATTTTGAGCGAAATCGGTCTATTGGCTCCCGAGATAGCCTCCATGACCATTAGTTCTAATGCGCATGCGCACTGACCTTTGTTGTTACCAAGGGTGACAAAACATTCATTCTAACTTTAAGCACGCTGGCTTTCCCTCTGTTCAGGTCCTCCTCTGAAATACCCTCGCCTTTCAGGCTTATTTTCATAATTTCTGCTGCGCATGCGCAGAGCAGTGCAGCTTCAATGACATTTTTGACTTACATTTTGTGATATTCTTCTGTTCACAAAATTTCAAGAAAATCGACCCGTAGGTTGCCGAGATAGCCTCTGTTACCATTAGTTCCAGTGCGCATGCGCAGTGACCCTTTGTTGACCTGAATACCACATTCGAAATCTGCATGGTCGATTGCCTCTCAATGATATTGTTCGGTAATTTGGTACGGAGTGCAACGAAATCTTCAATCTTTCATATGCTTATATACATCCATGGTGGCTATTCAAATGGTGGTAGATACAATGGGCGGAGCTAGGGGCTGAAGTTCCCCCCCCATGTCAGAATATCTATGGTTAATAGAAACACAGAAGCTGTTCCGAGGCAATGGCGGGAAAGGCTCCAGTCCCGTACCAGCCCCCATCCTCACTGCTCCCCCGTCCGAAATGTTTCCCATGAGCTATCCCAGCACGCCTCTGGATCCTGCTACCGTTCCCTAGATACCTGGGGGCATCACTGCTCACTTCCTCGGATCTCTAAACACGCCTCGGCACCCTCTGCCCTCTAGTCAGGTTCCCGTCCACCCCGACTGGCTAGCCACCCGCTGTATGCACTCGGATAAAAATGTTATGCCTTTCTTGCACGCATTTACCGGCTGCAGCTTACTGCCGCAGCACAGAAGGTCCATGCAAAAAGGGCAGAATGACGTCACGACTCCTGCGGGAAAAACGGGACCGAAGTATTTTGCCCCTCAGTGGCGAACTAGTCGTCTGAGCGTCATGAAACAAAAACGGCAGAGCTCATAATTTCGCATACTACAAGTATAGAGAGAGCCATATATCTCAGTTGAGTATAAAGGCACTTTATCACGTGATGAATCTATGACAATCTATGAAAACCGCATCAATTTCAGTCTTTGTCATCATATAGCTCAAAACCTATGGGAGACGCGCGGGTATGGTCAGGCAGACGGTTGTAAAACTTGAGCCGGGCTTTTTTTTGGTACCAATTTCGAAAAGAAAATTTGGAAATATATAGTCATAAATTCCCAAAAAAACAAAAAATATTGTATTTTTGCAGAAAAATATTTCCCATTAACTCAGAAATTTGAGTTTAGAATATGTTGTTGTAATGACAATACCCATCTCAACAAAGAAAACTGCACTCAAAAATGGCCAGAATTTTGAAAGTAATATGGTTTTAAAGTTTTAGGGCATAATTGCAATGTTTTAGAAAAAGGGCCAAAACTGACCTTCAAAATTATGCTTTTGGTTCAGTTTAGTGTCTTTGCAGTAATGCACAGTCCATTCTGCCTGTAAAAATCCAGTTTGGAACACCTAGCATCATATCTTCAGATATTTCGAACTTATAACTTTGGTAATGCATTTCCTTACAAGTTGGAGGTAAAAGTTTCAAAAAATCATTTTGGAAGTACAAATTTAGATATTTTGCTTCAAACTTTGAGCAACAACTGGTAATTGATTGTGTGTAAAAGAGTGTAAGTTTGAGAGCTGTAGACTAAAAATAGAAAAATAGAAAAATAAAAGTTTTGAAAAATATAATTCAAAATTTTGGAAAAGTTTTTGCAAAATTCGAAAATCTGCAGCCGTCGGGATTTTTTGTGGGTTCCTGCCTTTCATCCCTGCAAGTTTCAAGTATCTGAAACCAGTCCTCAGAACAGACAACAACTACTACTACCTCGGCCTGCGGCCTCGGCAGGTGCCGCTCTGGCGCAGGAGAAGCCGGTGACAATGTACGTTAGCCAAACAGTTCGATTGACAGGCGAGTTTTTTCAGCAAATTGATACTTATAACAACGCAATGTTGGAGTTTTAGGTTTTGTGTCCTCATTATGGCTCAATTCAATCCCCTGTCTAGGCCCATGTTTTCCTAAATTAGCATGTCTCTGCATACTGCACCACGCTTGCCCTCTGTTCATGTCATCAAATAAATAAACACACGCATAGTGTTTGTTTTGTTAAGCAAAGACTGGGCATGACGAGAAGAAAGGAGATACAATATAAAATATGATGGGTTTTCCGACGGTATTTCACCTATACCTGCAGATTTTCACCCAATTCAGCCTATTTGTTACCGAGTTATGCCCCAGCTCGAGACCTCAGCCCCACCACCGAACTGATGTCCTGGATCCGCCTATGCTCGACCTCCTTACCCCACCCCCTTACATATGTCCTGGATCTGCCTATGCTCGAACTCCGTAGCCCCACCTCTATACTGCCCTGGATCCGCCTATGCTTGAACTCCTTAGCCCCTACCCCTACTGATGTCCTGGATCCGCCTATGCTCGGGCTGCCAAGCCCCACCCACGTACTGATGTCCTGAATCCGCTTATGCTCGAGCTCCTTAGCCCCACCCCCGTACTGATGTCCTGGATCCGCTTATGTTTTAACTCTTTAGCCCCTACCTGTTTTAACTCTTTAGCCCCTTGATGTCCTGGATCCGCTTATGCTCGAGCTCCTTAGCCCCACCCCCGTACTGATGTCTTTGATCCGCCTATACTCGAGCCCCTTAGCCCCAGCCCCGTACTGATGTCCTGGATCCGCCTCTGCTCGAGCTCCTTAGCCCGACACCCATACTGATGTCCTGGATCTGCCTATGCTCGAGCTCCTTAGCCCCACCTCCGTACAGATGTCCTGGATCCGCCTATGCTGGATCTTCTTAGCCCCATCCCCGTACCGATATGCTGGATCCGCCTATGCTCAAACTCCTTAGCCTCTAACCCCGTACTGATATCCTGGCTCCGATTATGCTCGAGCTCCTTAGCCCCACCCCCGTACTGATGTCCTGGATCCGCCTATGCTCGAACTCTTTAGCCCCTACCCCTGTGCTGATGTCCTGGATCCGCTTATGCTTGAGCTCCTTAGCCCCACCTCTGTACTGATGTCCTTTATCCGCCTATACTCGAACCCCTTAGCCCCACCCCCGTACTGATGCCCTGGATCCGCCTCTGCTCGAGCTCCTTAGCCCCACACCCATACTGATGTCCTGGATCCGCCTATGCTCCAGCTCTTTAGCCCCACCCCCGTACAGATGTCCTGGATCCACCTATGCTCGATCTCCTTAGCCCCACCCCTGCACTGATGTCCTGGATCCGCCTATGCTCGAGCTCCTTAGCCCCACCCCCGAACTGATGTCCTGGATCTGCCTATGCTCGAACTCCGTAGCCCCACCTCCGTACTGCCCTGGATTCGCCTATACTCGAACTCTTTAGCCCCTACCACCCTACTAATGTCCTGGATCCGCCTATGCTGGAACGCCCGAGCCCCACCACCGTACTGATGTCCTGGATCCGCCTATGCTCGAGCTCCTTAGCCCCACCCCGTACTGAGGCCTGGATCCGCCTTTGCTGGAGCTCCTTAGCCCCACCCCCGTACTGATGTCCTGGATCCGCCTATGCTCGAACTTCTTAGCCCCACCTCCGTACTGATGTCCTGGATCCGCCTATGCTCGAACTCCTTAGCCCCTACCCCCCTACTGATGTCCTGGATCAACCTATGCTCGAGCTCCTTACCCCACCTTCTTACTGATGTCCTGGATCTGCCTATGCTCGAACTCCGTAGCCCCTACCCCCCCCCACTGATGTCCTGGATCCGCCTATGCTCGTGCTCCTTACCCCACCCCCTTACTGATGTCCTGGATCCGCCTATGCTCGAACTCCGTAGCCCCACCTCTGTACTGCCCTGGATCCGCCTATGCTCGAACTACTTAGCCCCCACCCCCTACTGATGTCCTGGATCCGACTATGCTCGAGCTCCCGAGCCCCACCCCCGTACTGATCAGCTGATCTGCTTATGCTCGAGCTTCTTAGCCCCACCCCCGTACTGATGTCCTGGATCCGCCTATGCTCGAACTCTTTAGCCCCTACCCACGTGCTGATGTCCTGGATCCGGTTATGCTCGAGCTCCTTAGCCTCACCCCCGTACTGATGTCCTTGATCCGCCTATACTCAAGCCCTTTAGCCCCACCGCCGTACTGATGTCCTAGATCCTTCTCTGCTCGAGCTCCTTAGCCCCACACCCATACTGATGTCCTGGATCAGCCTATGCTCGAGCTCCTTATCTCCACCCCCGTACAGATGTCCTAGATCCGCCTATGCTCGATCTCCTTAGCCCCATCCCCGTACTAATATCCGGGATCCGCCTATGCTCGAACTCCGTAGCCCCTACCCCCCTACTGATGTCCTGGATCCGCCTATGCTGGAACTCCCGAGTCTCACCCCGTACTGATGTCCTGAATCCGCTAATGCTCAGCTGCTTAGCCCCATCCCCGTACTAATGTCCTGGATCCGCCTATGCTCTAACTCCCTAGCCCGACCCTCGTACCGATGTCCTGGATCCACCTATGCTCTAACTCCCTAGCCCGACCCTCGTACCGATGTCCTGGATCCGCCTATGCTCTAACTCCCTAGCCCCACCCTCGTACTGATGTCCTGGGTCCGCCTATGCTCGAATTCTTTAGCCCCTACCCCCATGCTGATGTCCTGGATCCGCTTATGCTCGAGCTCCTTACCCCCACACCCGTAACGACCCCACCTCCGTGCCCCCCCCCGAAACGACATAGGCGGATCCAAGGGGGAAAGGGGACAGGTGCCCCCATAAAATCTTAGCGCCCCCTGAAATTGTCCCGGAAACCCCTGGAAAGTTCGATGGCACCCCCTGAAATGTCGTTTTCCCCGAGATGCAGGTATCGGGGTCTACTGATAGGTTTTAGCGCCTACTTGATAGGTTTTTCCGGCCAAAAGTGGCGTCCCTGGTGTAGATAGCGCCCACCAGGAAGTTTCCCCTTCCACCTCGCCCCCGATAGGCAATCCTGGATCCGCGTATGGGAAGCGACATTTCAGCGAGCGTCATCGAACTTGAGAGGCGTGTCTTTACAATTTCAGAGGGCGCCGATGGTCGATTGGGGGTTGGGGGAAGGGGATGGGGGGAGAAGGTTGGGGAGGGGCACCTAGCCTACTTATTCCCTGGATCCACCCATGGTCCAAAAACAGAAACATAATACTCTTATTGTAAACTCGGACTTTTACGGTACTCTAATTACTTGTGATGCATTATGGGTAGTATTGGGTACTTTTTTACCAGACCATAAATAAACAGAAACGGCCGCGCCGATCGCCGGCGTTGCCGCGGCGTGGACGCAGGGGTGACGCGTGGTGATTTGCTACAACGATGCGTGGAGAAACGGCATGTTTGTAAAGGTAACTTGGTGTTTCATTGATATCTATGCAGATGGAATGTCGACATATGTCTCTTACCTAGCTGCATGCAAAATTTCATTTCCCCCAATGACTCTAACCACCCTAAACCCCGGTGTGAAGCAAAAATGAACTGATAAAATTACCACTTTGAAATGTATTTTACGGCTTATAGCGCGGAAGCCGTAAGAGATAAGTGGGGGGTATGAGTGAGAAAAATGACGGCAACGAAGTTTTCTATCCAGCCGTGTTAAGTTCATGACCGTAGCTATCATGGTCTGGAAACGAGGGGGCTGAGAATAAAATTTTTAAAAACTTATATTTTATTTTTGCCTATAAAAAAAAAAGTTTCAGTCTGAAAGTTTTTATCTCTAAATATATAATAAAGGAGGCTATTCTCTTTTATTATCTGAAAAGGAAACTAATTTTTTCAATTAGATCGGAAGATATAAGGGTTTGAATGATATTTTGGGAAATGCAGACCTTCACGGAATGGGCCAAAAAGGACCGTTAAATTTCCGTTTTTGTTTTGTTTCTGTGTTTGTGCAGTACGGCACAAACCGGCCTTTAAGTTGATATTTGACTCAGAACCTGAACTGCTGTAGCTTCAGATATTTCGAGCCTGTAGTTTAGACCATGAGTTTTATGCCAAATTTAGGGTGCAAAGTTTAAAAGCTAATTTAGAGCCCTAAATTTAAAGCTTTTTCTTTCCAACTTTTTGTGTGAACTACAAATTTGTCTGATGTAAAAGGGTGCAAGTTTGAAAACTGTAGATGAATTAGCAAAAAATAGAAAAATAAAAGTTAAAAATCACATAATGCAAAATTCTGGTCAAAATTTGGAAAATTTTGCAAATTGACAACCGTGGTGCTTATTCATTTGGAAGTGCCTTCTATCCACAAAAGTTTTAGGTCTCTGATACCAGCGCTCAGAACAGACAACATTAGACAGACACGACGAGACCGGAAAAACTGTCAGAATAGAAGCCGTTTCTTACTTCGTTCGTCACCGGCTTCTGACGGACAACAACCTCGGCCTGCGGCCTCGGCAGGTGCCGCTCCGGCGCAGGAGAAGCCGGTGACAATGTACGTTAGCCAAACAGTTCGATTGACAGGCGAGTGTTTTCAGCAGTTTGATACTTATAACAACGCAATGTTGGAGTTTTAGGTTTTGTGTTCTCATTATGGCTCCATTCAATCCCCTGTGTAAGCCCATGTTTTCCTACATTAGCATGTCTCTGCACACTGCGTCACGTTTGCCCTCTGTTCATGTCATCACATAGATAAACACACGTATAATGGTTGTTTTGTTAAGTAAAGACTGGGCATGACCAGAAGAAAGGAGATACATTATAAAATATGATGGGTTTGCCGACCGTATTTCACCTATACCTGCAGATTTTCACCCAATTCAGCCAATTTGTTAACGAGTTAGGTTCGGTTACCCTACTCCCAGTCCGCATGCGCAGTAATGTCTGCAGTGAATGAGAGCAAAGATACCGTTATAGTTGACTGAAGCATGTTAATATGCCGTTTGTTTGTTTCCTGGTCTAAATGATCCCTTAGAGCCTATTATTCCCTAGAATTCCTACTGCACACGCGCATAATAGTGCAGCGTCATAATGCCATCAATTAGGATTAGCAGATGCTATTCTGCTTTTACTCGCAAAAATTTGAGCGAAATCGGTCTATTGGCTCCCGAGATAGCCTCCATGACCATAAGTTTTAATGCGCATGCGCATTGATCTTTGTTGTTACCAAGGGTGACAAAACACTCATGCTAACTTTAAACACGTTGGCTTTCCCTCTGTTCAGGTCCTCCTCTGAAATATCCTCGCCTTTCAGGCCTATTTTCATAATTTCTGCTGCGCATGCGCAGAGCAGTGCAGCTTCAATGACATTTTTGACTTACATTTCGTGATATTCTTCTGTTCACAAAATTTCAAGAAAATCGACACGTAGGTTGCCGAGATAGCCTCTGTTCCCATTAGTTCCAGTGCGCATGCGCAGTGACCTTTTGTTGACCTGAATACCACATTCGAAATCTGCATGGTCGATTGCCTCTCATTGATATTGTTCGGTAATTTGGTACGGAGTGCAACGAAATCTTCAATCTTTCATATGCTTATATACATACATGGTGGCTATTCCAATGGTGGTAGATACAATGGGCGGAGCAAGGGGCTGAACTCCCCCTCCCAATGTCAGAATATCTATGGTTAATACAAACACAGAAGCTGTTCCGAGGCAATGGCGGGAAAGGCTCCAGTCCCGTACCAGCCCCCATCCTCACTGCTCCCCCGTCCGAAATGTTTCCCATGAGCTATCTCAGCACGCCTCTGGACCCTGCTACCGTTCCCTAGATACCTGAGGGCATCACTGCTCACTTCCTCGGATCTCTAAACACGCCTCGGCACCCTCTGCCCTCTAGTCAAGTTCCCGTCCGCCCCGACCGGCTAGCCACCCGCTGTATGCACTCGGATAAAAATGTTATGCCTTTCTTGCACGCATTTACCGGCTGCAGCCTACTGCCGCAGCACAGAAGGTCCATGCAAGAACGGCAGAATGACGTCACTACTGCTTCGGGAAAAACGGGACCGAAGTATTTTGCCCCTCAGTGACGAACTAGTCGTCGGAGCGTCATGAAACAAAAACGGCAGAGCTCATAATTTCCCATACTAAAAGTTTAGAGAGAGCCATATATCTCAGTTGTGCATAAAGGCACTTTATCACGTGATGAATCTATTATAACTTATGAAAACCGCATCAAATTCAGTCTTTATCATCATATAGCTCAAAACCTATGGGAGACGCGCGGGTATGGTCAGGCAGACGGTTGTAGAACTTGAAGCCGGGCTTTTTTTTGGTACCAATTTCGAAAAGAAAATTTGGAAATATGTAGTCCTAAATTCCCAAAAAAAAACAAAAAATATTGTATTTTTGTGCAGAAAAATATTTCCCATTAACTCAGAAATTTGCATTTAGAATATGTTGTTGTAATGACAATACCCATCTCAACAAAGAAAATTGCGTTCAAAAATATCCAGAATTTTGAAAGTTATATGGTTTTAAAATTTTAGGACATAATTGCAATGTTTTGGAAAAAGGGCCAAAACTGACCTTCAAAATTATGCTTTTGGTTCAGTTTAGTGTCTAAGCAGTAATGCACAGTCCATTCTGTCTGTAAAAATCCAGTTTGTAACACCTGGCATCATATCTTCAGATATTTCGAACTTATAACTTTGGTAATGCATTTCACTACAAGTTGGAGGTAAAAGTTTCAAAAAATCATTTTAGAAGTACATATTTGGATTTTTGCTTCGAACTTTGAGCAACAACTGGTAGTTGCTTGCTTGCTTATGGCTTTTTATTAGGCGTTCTGTGCATAGCACCTTTGCCCGCCTCTAAAGGAGTGTGTGGGAGAATTTTAGAATTTAGTGTGAGGGCAAGCTACGTTAGTCTGTTAAAGCAATGGGAGTTATTTCAAGTAATGGGTTGCAAGATGTTTTAGCTTGCAAGTGGATCG
Organism: Lepas anatifera; assembly: GCA_034440635.1. Classification (NCBI taxonomy): domain Eukaryota; kingdom Metazoa; phylum Arthropoda; class Thecostraca; family Lepadidae; genus Lepas; species Lepas anatifera. The sequence goes on from JAOTON010002047.1 coordinate 68,893, forward strand.
GTCGTGGCAATGGCATAGCCATGCCAAGGGAGGGCTTTTAATAAGTTTAGACCCGCAGAGTGCGAAGGTTATTTCTGTGGTTGAAGACCTTATAAATTTAGAGTTTGAAATTTAGAATTTGGAATTTAGAATTTGGAATTTAGAATTTAGAATTTTGTGTGTCAGCTATTGATGTCCGCTTGTATACGTTACTCGAAAGCCTCCGTTAACTCAATAATTTCGTATTTTAGAAAGTGCGCTAAACACCTGGCCAGGGTGCCGCGATTTACCCTGCAACCCGGAGGTGAAGTTGCAGCTCCCCTCTTCGGCTGGGCAGCCGCCGCGCAGAGAAAGAAGTGTGAGAGGATAGTTAGATTGTTAGTAAGAGTATAGGTGTGGTTAGTATAGACCCGCAGTGAAAGGTATCACTGCGGTGAAGAAATCTAGCCTATCTAACCTAACCTGATTTCAAAGTTAGCCTAACATAACCTATCCTTAGCCTACAATGAACCATTTAAAGGTTACAAAACTATTGCTTAAATTTCGCAGTGGATCAGCTATGATTAGAAAATAGGCAAGTCCTACTTTGAGGGTGCACCATGCACCCTCATCATATATACTGGGAGGAGTGATTTATAGAAACTTCTCTAGCCCAGAGTCCTTTAGAAATGTAAAGACTTTTTCGAGAAGTTCAGGATGGTCGTTACCGAGCAGAGTTTTTAGGTCTACAGGGATGTTTTGGATTCGGCAGTAATCTAGCATGGGCTGCCGATGGGTATTGTGCTGGGGACAATCGATGAGAATGTGATGGGGATTCTCCATTGCGTCGCAGGTACCACAGGTACCCGCGTTCCAATAGGCATTTAATTTTGTGTGTCCATTTCTGAGTCTGGTTAGAATAACCTCGCGCCGACGACTCTTTTGGTTGGAACTGGGCCAGTAGCCGATGTTAGGCTTGATATAAAATAGGTGGGCGCTGTGGTTTGTGGTCCAGTTATGTTGAATTTGCTTCCGGATGGTGTCCTGGAGGAGAGCTTTGCTATCGTCTCCAGACCACTTTAAGGGTTCGATCTCTCTAAGTTCTAGGGACTTTTTTGCCTGCTCATCGGCCTTCTCATTTCCTTGAATTTTGCAGTGGCCCGGGATCCAAAGAAAAGAGACATCAGGGGTATCATCGATACCTTTCTGAATATCTGCTATAACGTGGTGGTTGGGGTTGACTACGTTACTGATGGCCTGCAGGACAGATTTAGAGTCTGAACAGATGACGGCTGAGTTGATATTTTGGGTTCTGATTATAGCTAATGCATTTAGGATGGCAACAGCCTCGGCTGTGAAGATGGAGCAGTTGTCCGGAAGTCTTTTCTGAAGGCAAATGTTTTGCCCCCAGATGCCGAGGCCTACTTTTTCGCCTATTTTGGAGCCGTCTGTAAATATAAAGGTCTTTTCCGTGTTACAAGATCGGAACTCTAGGAATTTTTGGGAGACTTCTTCCTCTGAGAAGTCCGTTTTACGGGAAGTGAAAAGAAATTCCACTTTGGGCTCTTTTCGAGTCCAGAAGCGGGAGAGTGGGGGTTTGCCTATTGTCGCTGGCAGTGCAAGATTTAGGCTTTCCAGGGTTTTCGCTACTCTGTGCTTAAATGGGGGCCACTTCTGTAGAGTGGCTTTATTTGCTCGTCTGGGATGGGCAAAACATTGTTTTGCCGGGTGATTTTCGGTGGATTGAACCTTAATGTAGTAAGAGATAAGCTGGGCGTCGCGTCTTGTCTGTAGAGGGCACAGCCCGCTATCAGTTAGCAGGCTGGTGATGGGGGATTCTCCGAGCGCGCCTGTGGCTGCCCGGATACTGGCGTTTTGGACTCGCTCTAGCTTTAATTTATTGGTCTTGTTCGTCGAGTCAAAAACGAACGAATTATATTCGAGAATGGACCGAATCAGGGACTTGTAGAGCATAAGCAGGGTCTTTCGATCCCCGCCATACTCTGTGCCGCCGAGCATGCGGAGAATGTTGACTCGCTTTTGACAGCTAGAGACGACTTTGGTGATGTGCTCATTGAAACTCAATCGGGAATCTAGGGTGACGCCCAAGAATTTGAAGCTATTGGTGCATTCAATAGGTTTACCCGAGATTTGGAGCCGTGGAGGGTCGTGTCTGGAATGCGCTCTGGCAAAGACAACGACTGATGATTTTTCCGCCGAGAGAGATAGACCCATTAAACTACACCAATTATTGATGTCGTTTAGGCTATCCTGCAACTGCGTAGTTGCGTGTTGGAATTCTGGTTCGTTATACCGCCTGGTATCGATTGCAGTGGTTTTCCAAATGGCGACATCGTCCGCAAAGAGGGAGTAATTTATTCCAGGCGGTAGCTTTTTGGCGAAGAGATCATTGATCATTACTAAAAAGAGGGTGGGGGACAGAACGCTACCCTGGGGTGTGCCTTGGTGCTGGGTTGCCAGGTAGGAGAATGTGGTGCCACAACGGACTTTAAATTTTCGGTCCTTGAGAAAGTTTTCAATGAATTTTGCAAGGTGGCCACGAATTCCTAGCTTGCTTAATTTAAACAAAAGGGCGTCTTTTTGTACGCGATCGAACGCCGATTTAATGTCTAAGAATGCAGCTATTGTTACTTGCTTTTTGTAAAAGCCATTTTGGATGTCACTGACTAGTTTCACCAAATTGTCAGTGGTGGCTCGCCCGCGCCGGAAGCCTGATTGCATAGCATCAAGCTTCTTTTCGAGGATCTCGTGAAGTCTAACGTTTACCATGCGCTCGACAAGCTTGCTAGCACAGCTAGTAAGCGAAATTGGGCGATAACCTTTTGGGTCTGTTTTTTCTTTGCCAGGTTTTGGAAGGGGGATGATAATACTCTCTCGCCACGATGTGGGGAAAGAGTCGCTAAGAAACATGTTGTTAATGGCCGAAAGCAGGTACTTTAGTGCTGTTTGGCTGAGGTGTCTGAAGAAAGAGTAGTGAATTTCGTCAGGGCCCACTGCAGTGCTTCCACACTTGCTAATGGCGTAATTTAGCTCGGTCATTGTAAATGGTACATTATAATACTCTTGATTACCATAATTGATGAATGTGTGCTTTTTGCACCATTCTGCCTGGTCTTTGGAGCGCTGGCTGTATGAGTTATTAGCTGCGACACTGGCGTAATGATCAGCAAATTTATCCATGACTTCCTTAGGTTCGGTGATGGGTTGGCCAGCTATTTCTAGCTGAGGGAAAGGTCCACGGGGTGGTCGCCTCGCAGAGAAAGCTCTAATGGTTTTCCAAACTTGGGTGGTGGGAGTGAAGCGGTTGAATTTGGAGGCAAAGGAGTTGAAACTGTCCTTTTGAACCCGCTTGCACGTGTTTCGAAAGTGTTCTTTTGCTGCCCGAAGTGCGGATCGAGTAGGGCTGTGTGCCCTCCTCTCATATGCCTTGCGGGCTCTAATCATTTGAGCTTTGGCGTGTGCCGTCTCTGCGTTCCACCATGGGGCTCCGTTTTTCTTTCGGGGTCCTCTGGTTTTTGGTATTGCTACTTGTGCTGCTGAGCTTATGGCTCTTAGTATTAATTCAATGTCTGCCGAGTGTGGGTCACCTTCGGTGACCAGTGTGAGGTCGACCTCTGCCTCAAATTTTGTCCAGTCCGCTCGTTTTAGACTCCAGGAAGGGGTAAACAGATCAACGCGGTCGAGTGCTCCTTGGGGGACATTGATTTTGATTGGGAGGTGATCGCTCATGCCTGGGTTGTCTTCGACATCCCAGGTAAATAGAGACGCAATTCTAGGCGTGCAGCACGAAATATCAATGGCTGAGTCTAAATGTCCGCTTTGCGTTGCTTGGCGGGTTGGTGCGCCGTTATTTAGGATAACTAAATTTTGAAAACCTATTGCGTCATATATAATTTCACCTCTACGGTTTGGCGTGGCGCTGCCCCAGGATGGGTGGTGACCATTCAAATCTCCAAGTAATAACAAAGGCCCGTTAATTTGATTAAATAGTTGTGCGAGTTCCCGATCCGTTGGATCAGGGTCGCAAGGGGATATGTATATTGAGACAACCGTCAATTGGACGTGTTGTATTTTCAAACTAATAGCTACACAGTCCAGTGATGTTACCAAAGGCACGTGACTGTGTGGGATGCTATTTTCTATTAGGATGGCCGTGCCTCCCTTACGGACAGCAGCGTTTACGTTATGGCGATACCAAGAGTAACCCGAGATTTTGTATTTATCGTTATCTTTATCAGTAAAGTGGGTCTCTTGTAATGCTGCTAGTGCCGGTTTTTTCTCAGCAAATATTGATGAAAAAAGCGGGAATTTCCCGATAAGGCCATTTGTATTCCATTGTAGAATTGAACCCATGGTGGTTTTTAACGTTTGTGATTAGGGGATCTACGCTTACGAAGGTTATACGAGCACCTGCTGCTGCTGCTATCGCTAGCAGGAGAAACTGGGGTGGAGTGTCTGGAAAAGCTAATTTTCCTTGCTACGGGTGAGCTGCCGGGGCTGGAGGAGCCGGGGCTGGGGGGTTTCCAGGAGGGGAGCTCTGGAAGAGTTTATAACAGTTTTTGCAGAGCTCGTCTCTGAAGCACTGCTGGTGTCAGAGACGGTCTCTGTCCCGGACAGCTCGTTGCCAGACTGACTTTTGTCGTCTGACGTTTCAAAGTCACTTGAGAACTGAAACTGCATATAATGACCTATGAGGTCGGTTTGGGATCCGCAAGTGCGGGTGGTTGGTGCTGTTTGGAAAGAAGCATCGCTTCTTTCCAAGGAGAGAGGAGCAGTTTCAGTTTGGGTTGAAATGTTTATTTTTTGGATTTTGGTTTGAGTGGCAGCCGTTTTACCCTGAGGGGGTAGGCTGCCACTCGTTAAAGGCCTTCTCGGAGCCTGCCTTTGGCGGCGCCTGGGAAGGGGAGCACCGGTGAATTTAGAGTGCTTGGGGGCAGGTAGCGATGGAAAATCAGACTTTTCAGTCACTCGTGCAGAGTGGCTTTGCCACCCTGCTGTTGGTGTCCAGGTCTTCCTGGTGATTTTAGGTGCCTGAGGGGCGGGAGGGTTTTCGGTCGGAAGACCTGGCGGAGAACTAGTGCGGGTCGGGAGATCCTCCCAGCCCGCAGCGGGCGTCCACCTACGCCAAAAAGTGATTGCGCCACGTGGTGGGGGGAGGGGGACGGACGGCCTGATGGGCGCCAAGAAAAGGGGCTCCATTAGGGGGCGGATGTGGCGGCTTGTGTTTTTGGGTGGCTGAGGATGTTTGGAAATGGGGTGTTCCTGGCCGGCTGTGCTGGGGGCTGCTGTGGGAGCCTTGCTACCACAGCTTTTTGGGACTGTGCGGCTCTTTTCTTTTTGCAGCACTTCTTTGCGGGCCAGGTCAAACGGGAGCTTTTTTTCCTCAGCCAAAACGTTAACTTCTTTTTCTCGGAGCCAGGTCGGGCACTTGGGATTATCTGCCCCATGAGCGCCGCCACAGGCAGCGCACTTGAGGCTTTTTGAGGTGCAATCTTTAGGTGCAATCTTAGCACTGCACTTGCCGCATCGTGGGGTGGGGTTTTTACAGTTTGATTCTACGTGCCCGTACCTTTGACAAGTTTGGCAACGAATAGGGAGGGGGTAGTACGGCCTAACTGGGTAGACACAGTCGCCCAGTTTAATTTGGCCGTAGTCATCCCGACACTTTGTGTCGAAGGTGACAATACTGGTAGTTGATTGTGTGTAAAAGAGTGTAAAATTGAGAGCTGTAGACTAAAAATAGAAAAATAGAAAAATAAAAGTTTATAAAAATATAATCCAAAATTTTGGAAAAGTTTTTGCAAAATTCGAAAATCTGCAGCCGTCGGGATTTTTTATGGGTTCCTGCCTTTCATCCCTGCAAGTTTCAAGTATCTGATACCAGTCCTCAGAACAGGCAACAACTACTACTACTACGGACAACAGAGAACGAAAAACTGTCAGTATAGAAGCCGTTTCTCACTTCGTTCGTCACCGGCTTCTGACAACAACGACGACGACGAGACCGGAAAAACTGTCAGAATAGAAGCCGTTTCTTACTTCGTTCGTCACCGGCTTCTGACAACAACGACGACGACGAGACCGGAAAAACTGTCAGAATAGAAGCCGTTTCTTACTTCGTTCGTCACCGGCTTCTGACAACAACGACGACGAGACCGGAAAAACTGTCAGAATAGAAGCCGTTTCTTACTTCGTTCGTCACCGGCTTCTGACAGACAACCACGACGAGACCGGAAAAACTGTCAGAATAGAAGCCGTTTCTTACTTCGTTCGTCACCGGCTTCTGACTACTACTACGGACAACAGAGAACGAAAAACTGTCAGTATAGAAGCCGTTTCTCACTTCGTTCGTCACCGGCTTCTGACAGACAACGACGAGACCGGAAAAACTGTCAGAATAGAAGCCGTTTCTTACTTCGTTCGTCACCGGCTTCTGACAACACGAGCGTAAAACTGTCAGAATAGAAGCCGTTTCTTACTTCGTTCGTCACCGGCTTCTGAGAACAACAACAACAGACCACGACGAGACCCGTCTGAGCGGCCAGAATAGAGCCGCTTGAGAAATCTCAATGCACTTCGCTCCATGGATTTCGTCATGCGGCTCTGACAGACCACGACGAGACCGGTAAAGCGGCCAGATTAGAACCACTCTGAGAAATACTATTACGCTGCGCTCCATGCATTTCGTCATGTGGTTCTGACAACGACGACGAGACCGGAAAAACTGTCAGAATAGAAGCCGTTTCTTACTTCGTTCGTCACCGGCTTCTGACAACGACGACGAGACCGGAAAAACTGTCAGAATAGAAGCCGTTTCTTACTTCGTTCGTCACCGGCTTCTGACAACAGACCACGACGAGACACGTCTGAGCGGCCAGAATAGAGCCGCTTGAGAAATCTCAATGCGCTTCGCTCCATGGATTTCGTCATGCGGCTCTGACAACAACTTCGGTCTGCGACCTGGGCTAACGCCCCACCGGCGCAGGAGAGCCGCATGACAATGTGCTGAAATAAAACCCTTTTTCGTTTTCAATGTATCTCTTCATAAGCCTGTAGGTCAGTGTTATCATTCTTTCCTTTAAAATAACCAATAAATACCTCACGGTCAACCCCGGATTCGAACCATGCACCCCTGATCACGAATCAGGGCCTCTAACCACTAGACCACTGTGCCACGATCTACCGGCTCCCACTAGCCCTGCACCTGTGACCCGTCAGGAGGTCACTGGCCGGTATCGCTCAACCAAAACGATGCCGTGATCGCGGCGCCGGGTGCTGTGTTCTTACAGAAAAGGCATGGTACAAAGTTGCTCCTAGAAGACGAACTAAACATTATATTGGCCTAGAATTACTTATATCGGAAACCCAGGACCCTCAACTAGCTCCATGCCAAATTCCATGCACTTACATTCATTTTAAGAACTTGAAACCATGGTGAGAAGCAAACATGTTCTGAGAAATTTAGCTCCTTGAAATCCCCTTTCGGACGAATTACTCTAAAGCCGTTGGAGATAAGTGGGTAGTGTAAATGAATGAAATGAACGCAATTGATTTTCCTATTCAGTCATGTTAATTTTGAACTTGTGAGTGACATGTGCTTGGAACCGAGAAGCTACAAATAAAAGGTTTTCTTCTAAAATTATATTTATACATATAAAACAATGAATTTCAATATCACGATATCCGTCTCCAAATATTATCAGGTGTAAGCAATGTTCTTTCATTATCTGTAATGAAAAGTCAAATCGGCGCATTAGACCGCGAGCTATTAAGATTTGAATGAAATATGCAAAAATGGAGTCCTCCGGCAGAATGGCAAAAACTAGGTAAGAATTTTACGTTTTCCACTGGAAACTATGCCTAAGCACAATAAAATTAACCTAGCTGCCTCCAGGTATCTGTCCTTAAACTAAGTGAAGCGTGCCTCCTGACATTCCGAGCTTATAATTCGGCCATCAAATTTCAATAACTTTTTTGCTTGTATCAGAAATTCTGCGTTTTGGCGTAATAAATATTGTCGGACCAGTTCGAAATTTTTTCTTTGGTGGCACTTGATGCTTATTAAAAAGGAGGAAAATTTCAAGTTCGTCGCTTAAGAAATAAGAACGAGAAAAACGCAGAATTGATAACATTTGTTCCAAAATTTTTCAAAAACTATTTTGAATTTTGATTCGGGGGCCTTAGTTTGGGCGTCTAGCGTAAAAGGGCCATCACCCTACACAATCGCAGAGACCTTGCATCAACTGTCAGAACCGCCAAGCGGCCAGAATAGAGCCTATTGAGAAATCTCAATCCGCTTCGCTCCATGGATTTCGTCATGCGGCTCTGACAACAGACCACGACGAGACCCGTCTGAGCGGCCAGAATAGAGCCGCTTGAGAAATCTCAATGCGCTTCGCTCCATGGATTTCGTCATGCGGCTCTGACAACTACAACAGACCACGACGAGACCCGTCTGAGCGGCCAGAATAGAGCCGCTTGAGAAATCTCAATGCGCTTCGCTCCATGGATTTCGTCATGCGGCTCTGACAACAGACCACGACGAGACCCGTCTGAGTGGCCAGAATAGAGCCGCTTGAGAAGTCTCAATGCGCTTCGCTCCATGGATTTCGTCATGCGGCTCTGACAGACCTTCCTTAATTTGGCATACCGTGGTGGGGAACGATTGGGAACTCCCCAACCAAAAGAGTGGGGAAAGCTACCGTTTTCCCAATCAAAATTTCCCCGTACGAAGTGTCTCAAATCCCAAGCAAACGCTCGTGATTCCCCAACCCTCCGGTTGGGTTTCCCCGACCAATTCCCACCATTTCGCACTAGGGTCCCCGTACGGGAATCGCCCGGCATTGCTGGCTGGGATAAGTGATACATATAGCACTAAAGTGATACATATATAGTGATAATAATATCAAAATACAGTTCAAAAATTCATCGTCTCGGATCGAAAATGGTTAGGACTTCTTTGAATCAGTGGCTTAGAAATTTGAATTCAATCACATGAAATCAAACGGAGGGCACTTATCATTAGAAGATCAATAATTATCAATGAAAACTATCCAGTGCGGCATAATTATTGCTAGATCGGAACATTAAATACTAGCCTAGAGTCGTTACCCATAAAAAGTCCCCCCCCAACACTATCACATTATAACCTAGGCCAAAGAGGGGCACTGTCAAACACGGATAGCGCCGAGGCGATGTTCATTTCCCTATTGATTGTGGGATCGATGTCCCTGATGAATACTGCCTCCAGCACTTGGAGCCTTCTCTTATCATGGCATCTCGCTAAGATTTCCGTGTTTTGGACCATCATGTCTCTGGTTAGTCGTTCACCGTGTGAGCGGCGCATGTGCTTTTCTGGAGCTCCATCTTGCAGGTGCATGGTCAATATTCTCGAAAGCGTGGTGGTCGTGAATCCAACGTAGCTACAATCGGAGCGGTGCGCGCAGTTACCAGCAGGGCAGTTGAACTTGTAGACTACGTTAGTGGCTTTCAAGTCAGATTGGTTTCGAGACAGGTCATTCTTCATTATAAGGCTAGATACTCGTGGACTTTTGAAATATATTACCAGATGGAGACAGTCACTTTGTTGGGTCAGTTTACAGTTGTTGTGGATGATTTCATGCAGGGCCTTCTCATCCTTCAAACGTGCTGAAGACATGCTGCTCTGATAGAACAGCTTAATCGTTGCCTCTGTTGTCGTTGTCTGTGTTCCTTGAGGTCGGCAGAATTTATCGAGTTGTTTCCGAATAATCTTAACGATACCCGGGGGCAAAGTGCAAAAAGCTGTCCGGCGTGTTGTAAAAGGTTGTTTCACAGAAATGAAATCCCAGAATATTCAGGATCATGACCTTGGGTGGACAACCGATACAGCGCCTACTCGTTGTCCGCAGGAGGTGCATTTGTCAAAGGATGCACGCGCAAAATCGGCCCTTGCCTCTTGGATGTAAACAGCTTATAACTAAGCTAAAAAGACCGTTGGTGGCAAAAAACATAATTTAACACGCGCATTGACGGGGTCTGAGCCACCTTCGCATTGACGGGGGCGGGTACCCCCCTAAGATCTCGAGAACCACGGTAGGTGCGAAAACGGTAAACGGCGTTGGGCTGCCCATCCACTTTCCATCGAAACATTTGAACCATTTTTGTCAGGTACATTTAGGTCACGAGAGGTCAAACATGCCCGTCATAGGGATAACATGTAAATTCACTTTTTCGGGCATTAATCTGACAAGTAAAGATAGAGCAAAACAACTTGAACTATATGAATCCTCTTGAAGCCGAATCGAATGATATATAATTTGACCTTGCTAGGTCAAATCAGGATTTGACCTGACCTGAGGTCAGTCAGGGTTAAATTATATAAATGCATATCATTAGAACCGCAAAGCCCAGGCGAGTCTAATGCAGCTAAAATAAATGCTCTATCACCATCCGTTACTGAGTTATTCCGTAAAACCATTTTTCCATGTATTTCCAATGGAGAGGTCTGCCTCGTACCTGACCTTAGGTCATCGATATCAAAAATACCGGAACATATGTTGAGAACTCGGTGGGGTCATTTGGGATATGCGTTTCAATCGGATAAGTTCACCCTGCTCCGACTTATGCTATCTTAAACTTTTTTGAGGTCGGGTCACTGACCTGTACTGGTGCCTGACCTGAGATGACCTAACCTTAAAATATTCACGAAGTTGTAAAAATGATGAGGGAAAAGGTTAAGTACGGCGGGCTACGCGCCGCCGTTTTTCTATCTCCAAACCCGGGGGGCGGTCCCCCGTCATGCGCGTGTTAACTTTCAAGCTCAAAATACACTGCTTCTACACATGTCAGATTCTGTATTCTGGTTTGGTCCTATTACGTCATTTTTGGCAGGTGCAGCTCAGCGAAAGGGGTGCACGTCAACACCCCTTCTGGCTCAAAACCTATATCTCTGTATGGGTTAAGCGAACAACCGTGAAACTTTGTACACATGTTGCCCAACATATTCAGTATAATTGCTCCAAAAATTGTTTCGACACCTAGAAGAGTTATTGAGCTATGATGTCATATCTGAGCACGTGCAAATGCATTGTTTTCAAGTCAATTGGGGGAACTTTGTCCGAGATGTTAGCTTCTTGCTTCAGAGCAGGTAACAACTGATTGGATAAACAAATAGTTCCAAATATTATCTTCCTGATTGAAATCAACCATTATTCTCCATACCGAATGGGAAATTGCGTAATGGGTGTCCTGCCCAATACTCCAGCACGTGCAACATCGCCGGAGGGACATCGTTACACCCCTTTCAGTTAAACTCAAGTAGATAAAACTCAATTCAGTTAACAAACACTAAATTTTGCAGGTGTAATGCTGCACATGTTTGATATATTAACACAATGTTTTGTGAGACTATAATGATTATTGCAAAAGTTATGGCCATTCATCAAAACACATGTATAAGCGTGGTCCAATGCAAAATGTAGTGCACTGCAGTACCCTTATTGGCAGTGATGTTTGGGAGTAATTTGGTCCGCCCGTAATTATCATGTGCCGCATTGCAGCTCCCTTCTGAAAACTGAAGAGGTGTGCTGTGCCCCTGAGCATATGTTCCCTGGTATGAACGATAGCGCAGGGTACCCCCGTGTTTGCCCGGTCTCTTCCATTGTAGCACCAAACCCTAGGAGTTGAGATAAAAAAGCATTACCCACATTTGACCTTCATAGCCCACGTCCAAAGATACATTACATGCAAATGCCAGGCCATGCATGCTTCTGTCGCTAACTAAGGTCGACTTTGAACCTTTTTTCTAAAAAAAATTACCGAAAGAAATAGCGCGGGAGCTTGCAAATGGCGAATCACTAACAAACACGAGAAAGACGCCAGCGGACAATGCCGAAATTGAACATCTCGTCAGCTAGGAAGTAAGACGTTAGGCTTAGAAATGTTGAAATATATTATTTTCTAGGTCATCTCCAATGGGGTTGTTATTGAGGCACCGCAAAAGAGTGAATCCACGTGCGCAGGGTTGATGTATTGTATACAAGTCTTGCAGGAGTAGCCCAAAATTAGAATGGATTTGAAGCGATGGAATGGTGTGTTTGCTGGTAGACTTTGGGTCCTGAACAGATATTACATTGCGGGACCTGATTAAATTATCATGATCTATCATATTTTAGCTGCGTTTTTGTAGAAAGAGTCTTGGAACCAAGATGCATAGCCTTAACAAATAACGTTTATGTTCTAGCAACTCTGATGAGCGCAAAAATACGACAAAAATGTCACTATTACCCGAGAAACGCAAGACAGTTGCTCAGCACGCCAGCAAAAAAGAACTCGCAGTAATTTGAGTACAGAATGTGTAGGGCGCATCATTTTTCAAGGTAATATTGCAGACAATTTATGCTACGTTGAGTGAGAGATAAGATCAAATTTCACAAAGGTTCGCCACGGTGAAGTTTTTCGAAGAATCTGCGATGACGCATTATCAGGAAATTGTCAGTCAGGGAAAGAAGTAGCATCCCTGATATCAGAATCGGTATTTTCACGAAAAGAGCTGTCATTATGCTGACAGGAAGCGTCTCTCTGATAATAAAAAACAAGTAGATAGGCATGTAAGCTAATCTGAGCCTCCCGAGTTGATAGCATGATTTCCTGAGCAGCTCTGGGGCCCTCAGCTGAGCTGGGCCCGCCGAGGCTGATGAGGACCCCTGAGCTGGTATGGGGCTCCTGAGCTAATTAAGTGCTTCCTGACTTGATCTGGTACCCCTGAGCTGGTCGGGACCACTGAGCTAATCCTTTGTCCCCTGAGCTGATGGGGTGCTCCCTGAGCTGATCTAGGCACCTGCTCCGGTCTAGAGGATAGGAGCTGATCTGGGCCCCCGAGCTGATAGATCTGGTGCCCCTAAACAGATATGTTGCCCCCTGAGCTGAAATAATGTACCCTGAGTGGATCTCCTGAGCCCTTATTGTGCCTCCTGAACTCACATTATGCCCTCTGAGCTAGTCGGGTGCCCCCTGAGCTAATCAGGTGCCCTATAAGCTGATCTGAGCCTCCTGGGTTCATAAAATGATATCCTGAGAAGATCCAGGCCCCTGAGCTGGTATGGATCTCCTGAGCTGATTAAGAGCCTCCTGACTTGATCTGGTACCCCGAGCTAATCTGGGCAACTTCTTGGTCGATCTGGTGCCTCCTGAACCATAATTGTTCCCCCTGAGCCCATATGTTACCCTCCGAGCTATTCTGATCCCTCTAGAGCTAATATGGTACCCTTTGAGCTAATCTGGTACCTTTTGAGCTCACCTGGGCCTCCTGAGTTGATTATGTGATTTTCTGAGCAGCTCTGGGGCTCCTGAGCTGATCGGGATCCTTGAGCTGATAAAAGGTTGCTGAGCTGATTTAGTGTCCCTTACTTGATCTTGTACCCTGACCTGACTTATAGCCCCTGAACTGATTTGTGGCCCAAGAGCGGATCTGCCTCATGGGGGTACGCTGAGCTGGTATGGGGCTTGGGGTACCCTGAGCTGGTCTGGGCGCTGAGCCTGTTAGAGTTCCCTAAGTTGGCCGGAGGCCCCTTGAGGTGATCAGGCGCCTTAAAGTGTTACGGGGCTCATTGAGCTGGTTCAAGGCCCTATGAGCCTACCTGGGGCTCATTAAGCTAGTCTGATAACCCCATCTCTAGGGGCCACTGAGCTTGTCTAGTCTCTGGGCGAAGCATGAGCTGCGCTGGGGAGCTCTGGTCCACATCAGAGGTCCCTGAGCTGATCTTGAATAGGCAGAGAATAAGAATACAAGGCCAACTCCCATAATCTCGGGATGCCACTGAGCTAGTCTAGTCCCTGGAGGCACAACTGGGGGGGGGCAGCTGCTCTGGAGGGCTCTGATCCACATTAGGGTGTCCCTGAACTGATATTGAATAGATGGGGAATAAGAACACAATGCAAACTCCCTTGTAAAATGGAGCTTAGGAGGGATGAGCCATCGCTAAAACGTCTTTTGCTGCTTAAGCACCCTTAATTATATACATTGACTACTATACTGCTGGATCCTAGGGAGCGGCGATAAAAAGGTGGCTCCTGACTAGCTAGGACGGCATCAGATGGGTTCAGGAAGCACAATAATGACTCAGGAGGCCCAAGATCGACCCAGGGTGCATTTGGCTCAGGAGTTAAAATTATGGTTCAGGAAGCACCAGATCGAATCCGGGAGCATTAGTTCAGCTAAGTGATCCTCGACCAAGATGTTGCCCAGATTAGCTCGGAGTACCAGATCAGGCCAGGAGGCACTTAATCAGCTCAGGATCCCCATACCAGCTCAGGGGCCCAGACCTTCTCAGGATATCATTTTATCAACCCAGGAGGCTCAGATCAGCTTAAAGGGCACCTGATTAGCTCAGGGGGCACCCGACTAGCTCAGAGGGCATAATATGAGTTCAGGAGGCACAATAAGGGCTCAGGAGATCCACTCAGGGTGCATTATTTCAGCTCAGGGGGCAACATATCTGTTCAGGGGGCACCAGATCTATCAGCTGGGGGCCCAGATCAGCTCCTATCCCCTAGACCAGAGCAGGGACCTAGATCAGCTCAGGGAGCACCCTATCAGCTCAGGGGACAAGGGATTAGCTCAGTGGTCCCGACCAGCTCAGCGGTACCAGATCAAGTCAGGAAGCACTTAATTAGCTCAGGAGCCCCATATCAGCTCAGGGGTCCTCATCAGCCTCGGCGGGCCCAGCTCAGCTGAGGGCCCCAGAGCTGCTCAGGAAATCATGCTATCAACTCGGGAGGCTCAGATTAGCTTACATGCCTATCTACTTGTTTTTTATTATCAGAGAGACGCTTCCTGTCAGCATAATGACAGCTCTTTTCGTGAAAATATCGATTCTGATATCAGGGATGCCACTTCTTTCTCTGACTGACAATTTCCTGATAATGCGTCATCGCAGATTCTTCGAAAAACTTCACCGTGGCAAACTTTTATAAAATTTGATCTTATCTCCCACTCAACGTAGCCTAAATTGTCTGCAGTATTATCTTGGAAAATGATGCGCCCTGCATATTCTGTACTCAAATCATTACGAGTCCTTTTTTGCTGGCGTGCTGAGCAGCTGTCTTAAGTTTCTCGGGTAATAGTGACATTTTTGTCGCATTTTTGCGTTCATCAGAGCTGATAGAACATAAACGTTATTTGTTGCGGCAATGCATCTGGTTCCAAGACTCTTTCTACAAAAAACGCAACTAAAACATTATAAATCATGATATTTTAATCAGGTCCTGCAATGTAATATCTATTGAGGACCCAAAGTCTACCAGCAAACAAACAATTCCATCGCTTCAAATCCATTCTAACCTCGAGCTACTCGTGTAAGACTTGTATACAATACATCAACCCTGCGCGGGTGAATTCACTTTTTCGGTACTTCATTAACAACCCCATTGGAGATGACCTAGAAAATAATATATTTCAACATTTCTAAGCCCAACGTCCTGCTTAAAAACTGACGAGATTTTCAATCACGGCATTGTCTACTGGCGTCTTTCTCGTGTTTGTTAGTGATTCGCCATTTGCAAGCTTCCTGCACTATTTCTTTCGGTAATTTTTTTTTGAAAAAATGGTTCAAAGTCGACCTTAGTTAGCGACAGAAGCATGCCTGGTCGGGCATTTGCATGTTATATATCTTTGGACGCGGGCTATGAAGGTCAAATGTGGGTAATGATCTTTTGATCTCAACTACTAAGGTTTGGTGCCACAATGGAACAGACCGGGCAAACACGGGGGTACCCTGCGCTATCGTTCATACCAGGGAACATATGCTCAGGGGCACAGCATACCTCTTCAGTTTTCAGACGGGAGCTGCAATGCGGCACATGATAACTACGGGCAGACCAAACTACTCCCAAATATCACTGCCAATAAGGGTACTGCAGTGCGCTACATTTTGCATTGGACCACGCTTATACATGTGTTTTGATGAATGACCATAACTTTTGCAATAATCTTATAGTCTCACAAAACTTTGTGTTAATATATAATACATGTGCAGCATTACATCTGCAAAATTTAGTGTTTATTAACTGAATTAAGTTCAATCTACTTGAT
The DNA here is from genome assembly GCA_034440635.1 of Lepas anatifera. Classification (NCBI taxonomy): domain Eukaryota; kingdom Metazoa; phylum Arthropoda; class Thecostraca; family Lepadidae; genus Lepas; species Lepas anatifera. Next base: position 84,944 of record JAOTON010002047.1, read on the forward strand.
TTTAACTGAAAGGGGTGTAACGATGTCCCTCAGGCGATGTTGCACGTGCTGGAGTATTGGGCAGGACACCCTTTGCGCAATTTCCCATTCGGTATGGAGAATAATGGTTGATTTCAATCAGGAAGATGATATTTGGAACTATTTGTTTATCCAATCAGTTGTTACCTGCACTGAAGCAAGAAGCTAACATCTCGGACAAAGTTCCCCAATTGACTTGAAAACAATGCATTTGCACGTGCTCAGATATGACGTCATAGCTCAATAACTCTTCTAGGTGTCTAAACATGTTTTGGAGCAATTATACTGAACATGTTAAGCGACATGTGTACAAAGTTTCACGGTTGTTCGCTTAACCCATGCAGAGATATAGGTTTTGAGCCAGAAGGGGTGTTGACGTACACCCCTTTCGCTGAGCTGCACCTGCCAAAAATGACGTGATAGGACCAAACCAGAATACAGAAACTGACATGTGTAGAAGCAGTGTACTTTGATCTTGTAAATTAAATTATGTCTTTTGCCACCAACGGTCTTTTTAGCTTAGTTATAAGCTGTTTAACTCCAAGAGGTAAGGGCCGATTTTGCGTGTGCATACTTTGACAAATGCACCTCCTGCGGACAACGAGTAGGCGCTGTATCGGTTGTCCACCCAAGGTCATGATCCTGAATATTCTGGGAATTCATTTCTGTGCAACAACCTTTTACAACACGCCGGACAGCTTTTTGCACTTTACCCCTGGGTACGATGTCATTTATGCTGTAGTCGTTGCAACGTATGATGTTTTTGATGCGTTCAAACTATTGGTGCACTAAATTCCAGGAGGAACAATGTGTTAGAGCGCGGTGGACGTAAGCTTGAATAACACTCCCCTTGTAGCGTTTCGGGCACTCGCTTTTCCCGTTCAAACAATGTCCTGTGTTCATCTCTTTCCTGAATACTTCTGTCTTGAATTCCACAGTAGAGCCATCGACGAACGTATCTAGAAACGGGATTTTATTGTCCTCGCTTTCTTCAGTAGTGAATTTCAGTGTTGACTCTTCTTCGAGCAGAGTTTTGAGTTCCTGGAGCTGGCTGCTATCGTGAAGGTCCACCCATATATCGTCGATATAACGGAGATACTTTGAGGGGGAATATCCATACGGCCTAGAGCCTTTTCTTCCACGAAGCTCATGTAGCTCTGGGCAAAAAGTACTCCCAAAGGGGACCCCATTGCTACCCCATCTACTTGGTAAAATAGCTCACCCTGGGACAGCGGAAAGGGGCACATTTAGTGCATGTAGCCAACATATCTTCGATTATTTTCTTCGGTATTCGAGGAGGCGGCAGAGTAGGATGGTTGTAAGTATAGTCGAGGATAATACGTATAGATTCGTTAATCGGCACATTAGTGAATAAACTCTGTGCATCTAAAGACGCAAGCATCCCTTTCCTTTCGTAAGGCTTTAGGACCTCGATGAACTCAGAGGTTGACTTGAAGGCGTACTTATTGGGTAAGTACGGAGAGAGAAGACTATTTAGCTTCTTGTCTAGTTCGTACGATGGTATCAACACTTGGGAAATGATGGGTCTTATAGGATTTTCTTGCTTGTGGGTTTCCATAGAAATATCCTGGACTGTATTCAACTGTGACACGTTTGAATTTCATATCTCCAGATGCCACGTTAGCTGCATCGATCAGTTTATTATTTTTTTTTGAGCTGATCTACTGGGTTTCTAATGATCCTTTTGAACTTTGATTCATCCTTGAGGACATCGATTACTTTGGCGAAGTATTCTTCCTTGTGTAGTACAACGAAAACTGCAGACTTATCAGCGCGGCGAATAACAATGTCTTCATTGTATTTAAGTTCCTTCGCAGCTTTTCTCAGCTTAGGTGTCAGGACTGAACTCTTATTGCTACCTCTCTTTTTGTGCTCTCTGCCTGTAACTGCTCTTGAATGTTAGGATTGACATCTAGCTTTCCCTTACCTTGGAGGTCACATATCTGTTGATAAAGCAACTCTATTTCAGCTCTTTTGTGCTGCTGCGATTGTTTAGGGTAGAATTGGCAATTCAGACTGAGGTTTAAGAGCTTCTTCTGATTATCTGATAGTTCTATTGGTGATAAGTTAATGAAGGCATCCTTATTATCAAGGGTATCCCTTTGCCTACGGTACAGAATTAATAACTTTTTCTCGATGGTTGTACGCACCTTTTCTTCGCATGCAGCGTGAAGTTCTCCCAAAGCACCATCGGTTCTCTGTTTAAGTTCGTCTGATATGTCCAACGTATTGAATCTTTCGCGCATCGATGTATACTCGCGTTCAATCTTGTCCAAAAGCTGTTTTTTCTTCTGTAATTCATCTCTGAGCAAGTGTTGTCTAAACTCTAAAGTCGCTTCATTTGGCTGCACTGCTTGGACATACAGCTTGAAGGTAGTATAGTTTGGGAGCAGGTTTTTCTCGGTACATGTTCCGTTAAAAATGACAGAGAACTTAGCGTTCGTTCTTTCTAAGTTAAGAGACCAAACCTGCGAATTAATCGTCTATCGTCTTGGTCAAATTGATGCAGAACTTTTTTGTGAAATGTTTGTCTCTTGTGGAAACACCACAGTGAACGGCTTGACACTGGGTGCTGTAACCACAGCACAGACATGTTTAATGCCCGTCATATAGCACATAGTGACGTGTTTTAAATTTTGGATGATGATGAGGTGAGAGAGACTGAAAACAAGAGCATGAATGAGTATATTCCCTCCGTTGCTCCGTCGGGGCAGCAAGCTAGGAGAAACCTGTTGTTCGCCAGCCTTCAAGGGCAACATGGAGAATAAATGATTTTCGCGTCTAGTTGTCGAGCCAGATGTCGTGTCAGAAACAGAAAAAACGTCAAGTCTATACTCACCTGTTTTGAATTTTGGCAGGTGATGATGAGGTGCGAGCGACTGAGAATGAGAGCATGATTTTTTTACATGTGTGTCATGCATGGGAGCAGTGGCGTAGCCAGGAATCAGTCAAGGGGGGGCCATGCCTTAAGAAAAGAAAGTTAACCATACGACTGCTTGGAGGGGGGTACTCTTTCCTTTCAGCTAAAAATGGAGCATCGTGAACAACCATTCCTGTTCTACCTTGTCAAGTTTGCTAAGTTACATTAATATTTTTTCTCAATAAATTCAAAAAGTTTGTCTACCAAAAATATTCAATGTCATACATAATAATTGTTGGGGTTTAACGACGCACCAACTGCCAGGGTCATACGGCGTCGCCAACTCTCACCCTGTTGGAAGGGATTTTGGGGATCAGATCGACTTATTCAGAGGCTCCGCCGGGACTCTGAACCCGGGACCGGTGGCTTAGATGACAAGGGTGCTATCCACCAAGCCACCTCATCCCCCTTCAATGTCATACATACATGTATTGCTTGAAAGCCCTTAGATTGAAAATACAATGCGAATACAATGAACCTAATGAAGCGCTTTGACATACAAGGACATACCAGCACCCTAGACCATCTTAGACCAATCTCAGGCGCCTATTTTTCTGACCAAAGATTTCAATCACGGCATTAGCATCAAGCACAATGTCCTTATGCACAAACAGCATGGTCAACCCGTTCAAGCGAGCCTCAGTCATGGTGGATCTCAGGTAGTTCTTCAAGTACTTCAGTGCACTGAATGAGGGCTCGCAGCTAGCTGTCGTCACAGAGAGTGTGGCGAAGATCTGCAGCAGTGTGATGATGGCAGGGGCGCAGCCAGAGCTTTGGTATGGGGCACACCAACTTTGAGGGACACCCCGGGAGGAAAAGGGCACTTTTTAACGTAATCTAAAAACTTACTATATCTTTGTTTATACCATTTGTTGGGCATATTTGGTTCAATAAAATTCAAATCAAGCATTGACGGAGAAGGAGAAATCGATTAAAACCGAGAAAAAAAGAAAAAAATTATCACCAAAATGTCATAGAAGTAGCCAAAACACGACAGTTTTGGATAGATTTAAGGGCAAATTAGACAACTCATGCAAGTACTTCAGAGAAATCAGCGGAGCCTGCGATATCTGTTACCATGTGCAAGTTAACCCGCGCCCCACCGGGGGTCCGGCGCCACCTTCGCCCCACCGGGGGCCATCGATGGCCCCCCTCTAACTCCGAAAATATGGGCGTTAGCGCAAATCTGCAAAGTGCAATAGGAAGCTCGCGTGAATTCAGTAAGAAATTACTTCACATTTTTTTGTGCTCAGGTCAATGGTTTGACCTCCAGAGGTCAAATTAGGTCAAGATCGACTATTTTCACTCTAATATGCAATGATTAAGCAAACTGGGCATAACTCTTATGTCATTAGAGCTATTGAGGCCTGGTAAAGTACATTTGATAGGAAATTGCCAATACTTTTTCCGCTATGTGAAACGTAAAGACCTCCCGCCAGTGGTTTGACCTCCAGAGGTCACCTCGTGACCTAATATGACCTGAGGTCACGAAAGGTCAAAAAGTGACCTTGCCGTATATCAAATGAAAGCCAGTGACACGACAAACACGATGGTGTTTGTTGCACCCCGCTCTAGCTTAATTAGGTCAAAAGTTATTGTCAAAATACTGTTTTTGAACTCTGGTGACCTTGGATGACCTTGGAAAAGTCAAAGGGCAAATATAACCCCTGGGATCCGTGAAAGGGTGTCCAAAAACGCTGTTCTGAGCAGTCTGAGTATTTGCAATCACTTTTGTGGCTTTTATATAATGAAACAGCTTTTCCCCATGCTTTTCCAATGGGAGAGGTCACCTCGTGACCTGACCTTAGAGCACGAAATCGAAAAATTCCGGATATACACCTTGTAGACCCTGGAGGGGTCATGAAGTGTAGGAAGTTTCAAATCGATCCACTTTGAAATGTAGCTCTTACAGAGCTCTAAAGTTGAAGTGAGGTGACCTTGGTTGACCTCGTCTGGTGACCCGACCTTGGGCGACCCGGGGTAAAAAATTTCAGGGATGATGGGAAAATGATGCAGTGAGAAGTAGAGCCCTCAACCGCGGTGCTGCGCCTCGTCGTTTTTCTGCTATCCCGGAAAAACCTTAGGGGGGCCATCGATAGACCCCGGTGGGGCGAGGGTTAAGAAATATTGGAGTCCAAAATTCATTTGTTATGCCCATTGGTTTTGTCGTGACGAGTGAGCCCTAGTTGAACGCGGATTAAGTTCCTCGCCTCCCACAATCGCCGTGGGACGAGGAGTGGAACAGTGACTTTAGACGAATAAAAATTTTGCTGCCGGAATAATTTGGGAGATACTTTTGGAACGCATTTATTAAGTTCCATATTCTCAAGGATCGGTCCCAGTTAAGCATGAAGAAAAGGTGAACAGGCCGGTGGTTTAGATGGGGATGGTGTGACAGGGCTGAAAATTGTGAAAACTAATTAATCAGTAGAAATCCTGGTTTAGGGTACTGTGCTCTGAGCTCAGGGGTACAATCCTTTTTATCACTCCTTCCCAGAATTCACCAGTACAATAAGCAATTTATATAACTAGGAGTGCCTAGGCATGACAAGTCACTTAAGCGATGCCTCATTCCCATTTAGCTCCATTTTACAAGGGGAGTTTCCATTGTGTTCTTATTCCCCATCTTTTCAACACCAGCTCTGGGGCCCCCCAAGTGTGGATCTGAGCCCTCCAGAGCAGCTTTCCCATCCCCCGGTTGTGCCTCCAGGGACTTGACTAGCTCAGTGACCCCGCCCCGAGATGATGGGAATTGGCGTTGTGTTCTTATTCTCTGTCTATTTAAGACCAGCTCAGGGGCCCCTGGTGCTGATCAGGGCCCCCAGAGCAGCTCATGCTTCACCCAGGGACTAGACTAGCTCAGTGGCCCCAGAGATGGGGTCATCAGACTATCTTAATGGGCCCCAAATAGGCCCATAGGGCCTTAAACCAGTTCAAGAAGCCCTAGAAGAGTTTAAGGCCCCAGATCGCCTCAGGGGGCCTCAGGGCAACTTAAAGGGCTCTCACAAGCTCAGCGCCCAGACCAGCGCAGGGTACCCACAGAACCCAGATTTGCTCTTGGGCCCCAGATCAGTTCATGGGCCTCAAGTCAGGTCAGGGGCAAGATAAAGTCAGGGGCACCAAATTAGCTCAGGGATCCCTCACCACCTCGAGGCCCAATGAGTTCAGGAGCCCCAGATCAGCTCAAGGGACACGAGATCGAGATAGGGCACCAGATCAGCTTCGAAGACAAACAATCAGATCAGTGGTCCCCGACCAGCTCGGGGCCCAGATCAGCTCGGGGGTACTAGATCAAGTCAGGAGGCACTTAATCAGTCCAGGAGCCCCATACTAGCTCAGAGGCCCTCATCAGCCTCAGTGGGCCCAGCTCAGCACAGAGGCCCAGAGCTGCTAAGGAAATTGCGTAATCAAGTCAGGAGGCCCAGATCAGCTTAAAGGGCACCAAATAGGCTCAGGGTGCACCAATCTAGCTCAAGGGGCACCAGACTAGCTCAGAGGGCATGGGATGGGCTCAGGAGGCACAATGATGGCTCAGGAGGCACCAGATCGACTCAGGGGGCATAAGTTTAGCTCAGGGTGCACCAGATCAATCAGCCCGGGGGCAGATCATTTCCTAGCGAGCAGACCAGAGCAGGGGCATAGATCAGCTCAGGGAAAATAAGATCAGCTCAGGGTGCACCAGACCAGCTCAGAGGGCACCAGATCATCTAAGGTGACATCAACAATTAGGTCAGGGTCACCTGATCAGCTCAAGAGGCACCATATTGCCTTAGGGGATAGATCCACTCCGGGAGGCATGAGATCAGGCCAGGGGACCAGATCAGCTCAAGGGGCACTTAGACAGCTAAATTGACTCAGGGGGCACCAGATTAGCTTAAAGGACACGTGATCAGCTCTGATGGCCAAGACAAGCTCAGTGGGCACCATATGAGCTCAAGGGGCACCAGATTAGCTCCGCCCGTACGATTATTGGCGACGAGGAGGCATTAGCTGGAAACGGATTATGTGCCCATACGCTTCTCGGGTGCTTGAAAAGGCGACAGAATGCCTTAGCTGAACAAGAAAGGCACTAAATTATCAAACAATAGTTTTAATCGCTAAATGCAGTCTAGTTGCACCTAGGTTCAACGGCGTAGGGCACTAAATTTCGAGCGGCACAGCACAAACGGGGTACACCACCTAGCGATCAAAAGAGCACTCCGGCACAGATGGGGGGCACGCGCCCCCTGTGCCCCCCTGGCTGCGCTCCTGGGTGATGGCTTGGAAAATCATACGTCTCGAGCTTTGCGCAAGGCACTGATGATGGTTGAGGGTCTCTCCGTCGCTTCCTGCCGCTGCCAGTAAGCCTTTCATGTGACGAACTCAGACTGCACAGCGTCTCGTGAGCTGTCCAGAAAGATCAGGTACACCTCTACGGCATCGTTGATGTCTGTGAAGCTGCGTTCCACACAAACAGATGGGAGAAGGGACAATATTGGGCCGGTGCACGCTCAGGGTAACCCGCCGGAGACGCTCCGTTCGCTGAATGAGCCAACAAACGCGCTTGGCGCGCGAGTTGTAACACATCGTATTCCTCGCGCTTGATTAACCCGCGCCCCACCGGGGTCCGGCGCCACCTTCGCCCCACCGGGGGCCATCGATGGCCCCCTCTAACTCCGAAAATATGGGCGTTAGCGCAAATCTGCAAAGTGCAATAGAAAGCTCGCGTGAATTCAGTAAGAAATTATTTCGCATGTTTTAGTGCTCAGGTCAATGGTTTGACCTCCAGAGGTCAAATTGGGTCAAGATCGGCTATTTTCACTCAAATATGCAATGATTAAGCAAACTGGGCATAACTCTTATGTAATTAGAGCTATTGAGGCCTGGTAAAGTACATTTGATAGCAAATTGCCAGTACTTTTTCCGCTATGTGGAACGTAAAGACCTCCCGCCAGTGGTTTGACCTCCAGAGGTCACCTCGTGACCTAATATGACCTGAGGTCACGAAAGGTCAAAAAGTGACCTTGCCGTATATCAAATGAAAGCCAGTGACAAGACAAACACGATGGTGTTTGTTTCACCGCTCTAGCTCAATTAGGTCAAAGTTATTGTCAAAATACTGCTTTTGACCTCTGGTGACTTGGATGACCTTGGAAAAGTCAAAGGGCAAATATGACCCCTGGGATCCGTGAAAAGGTGTCCAAAACGTTGTTCTGAGCAGTCTGAGTATTTGCAATCATTTTTGTGGCTTTTATATCATGAAATAGCTTTTCCTATGCTTTTCCAATGGGAGAGGTCGCCTCGTGACCTGACCTCAGGGCACGAAATCGAAAAATCCCGGATATACACCTTGTAGACCCTGGAGAGTTCATGAAGTGTGGAAGTTTCAAATCGATCGACTTTGAAATGTAGCTCTTACAGAGCTCTAAGGTGAAGTGAGGTGACCTTGGTTGACTTCGTCTGGTGACCTGACCTTGGGTGACCCGGGGTAAAAATTTCAGGGATGATGGGAAAATGATGCAGTGAGAGGTAGGCCCTCAACCGCGGTGCTGCGCCTCGTCGTTTTCTGCTATCCCGGAAAAACCTTGGGAGGGGCCATCGATGGCCCCCGGTGGGGGGTTAATTGTTAACAAGCAGCGGTTAAGGGGTTGGTATATTCATTTGATCCCTTTTTCTGACGCCAATGGGAAAAAGCTCTCGTTGCCTAGCGACCTAGTCGCCGGTGACTTCGTCACCGGCGACTAGGTCGCCTCCCCGTTAGCAGACCTTTCGGCGCCAAAGGGGGGGGCCATGGCCCAATGGCCCCCCTGGCTACGCCACTGCATGGGAGCACCACAGTGTGACTCGACACCGGGTGCTGAACCACCGACATGTATAGTATGTGTTATCAATAACGCTTATGGTTCGATGAATGATGCAAGGGCGCAAGGTCCCGCGGCCGCAACCCGCCAAGACAAGACCGGGCGGACCCAGATGAACCCAACCAATTCAGAGTTTGAACATCAGTTGTCCCTAACGAGACATCAGTGGCACTATATATCATCAGTGGCCCGGAGTATCCACGGAGAAGGCCCAACGAATTGCAGCCAACGAGACCCCACGCCCCCGCGCACACAGCCGCCCGCAGAAAGTGCGGGAACATCACTATTTGAGCAATACTTGTTCTAAATTGCGCGGTAGGAATCTAGGAAATACTCTTATTAATTTTTTCATTGTTATTATACTTGTTGGAACTTGCTCAATATTTCTGAATCGGTTGCCGAAGACTTCATCCCATAGCCGTGGTCCATTGCAAGCAATTGTAAATAATCTGTAGTTTCTATTTGAAAAAGAGTGAATCAGCATGTTTTGATGCCTGATATCATGGCTTGGTGGATCTATTATTCTAAATATGTTATTAAAAGTATTTGGTAACCGATTTGTCAAAAAATTTGTGAACAAACAACAGTGTTTGAGATTTTGCTAGATCTCTCAATTTGAGGAGACTGTATTTTTTTAATATTGGTTCGGAGCTTTGCGGAATGAAGCTACGTTCAATCACTCGCATTGCTCTTTTTTGAAGGACAACTAGTTTTTTCAAGTGATTTTCGTAGTTAATCCCCCAGAGAAGACAACAGTAATTTAGATGGAGGAGAACAATAGAGTTATAGAGCAAACAGGCTATTCGATTATCTATAAAAATATAATTCTACTAATTATTCCAATATTTCTACTAATGATGTTTGCAACATGATTTATATGAGCGGTAAACTTAAGTTGCTGATCAATTATAATTCCGAGATACTTAACCTCATTCATCATTTGAATTTCTTTTTCATTTATCTTCACCTTTAAACATATTTCTTTTTGGTACGGAGAATAGCATTGTATAAAGGTTTTGTCAGTATTGAGAGAGAGGAAATTTGTACGAAACCATTGAGAGACTAGATCTAGTGTGTTTGTGAAATTGTCTTGGAGGCACTCTATGTTTTGATGCTTGAAAAAAGAGCAGTATCATCTGCATATGTTAGGCATAACATATTGCTGCTAACTAAAGGCAAATCATTAATGTACAGGATGAATAAGAGCGGACCAAGGATGGAGCCTTATGGCACACCAATATCAATATTTTTGAGACTTGACTTAATGCTATCGATCCCAACGCATTGTTTTCTATTTGTAAGATATGACTTTAATATAAGGTGTGCATTACATATTATTCCATACTTTTTCAATTTGTCTAGGAGAACATTATGATCAACTGTGTCAAAAGCTTTTCGTAAATCTATGAAAACAGTAGCAACATATTCATTGTCTTCGAAGCTTTTCGTGACAAAATCTTGAAATAAGATAATTGGCATATATGTTGATTTATTTTTCTGGAAGCCGAATTGGTTTTGATGGATAACTGAATGTTCTGTAAGGTATTTTTCTAGTCTAATGTGAATAAGTTTTTCAAGTATTTTAGAGATGAACGGAAGTATACTAATTGGCCGGTAATTATTGAATTTTGTGTGCTCCCCACTCTTATAAATAGGCTTGACTACAGCTATTTTCAAGCAATCAGGAAATACACCTTTGGCAAGACAAGCATTGCACATTTTGATCAAATATTTCAGAATTGCTTCATGCGTATTTTTAAATAGTTTTGCGTTGATCTGATCGATTCCAGCACCAACATTTTTCAATTTATTGATGATTGTTCTTACCTCTTCCTCATTTGGTAGTCAGGTCCATGGATCGGTCATTTTCGGGTAGGTATTCTAATGGATCCCTTGCCGAGCGAGGAATGCCATTTTTTAGCTGGAGGCCAATAGAGGAAAAGTAATTATTGAAAGTTTCTGCAAGAACTGAACTAAAGGCCATTGCATGCGATGTTTCATTGTTACGAACAACATCTTCATGCATAAGTGATACATATAGCACTAAAGTGATACATATACAGTGATAGTAATAGCAAAATAAAGTTCAAAACACTCATCGTCTCGGATCGAAAATGGTTAAGACTCGTAGAGATTAACTATTACTACTAGAGAGGATCTGCCTATTCAAAAGTTGTGACCACTTGAAGCTGAAACCTGGCTTTTTTCGAGTCAGAAAAATGAGCCGTGATCACTCGTGAACTTAATCTTTTGGATAATTCTTGCATGAGAATGACAGTTTGATTCATTAAAAGCTTACATTCAAGAAACTCGTACATTAAATTTTCTGGAAAAAATTCATAGTGGTATTATTATTGTTTTCTATGACAAATTAAATAGCTTATTTAATATTATAGCTTATATATATATATATATACATATAAGTTGTAGTAAAAGTATGAACTTAACAATTAATAAAGACATATATGTCAACATCCAGACCGGTTTCGATATATTACAATATCATCATCAGTGTAATAAATGAAAAACCTACATAAGGAGCAGAGCAGTAGACAAGAAGGCCAAAGGCGCAGTTTCACGGATAATTGCTAAACATATAAGACACTAACAAACACACACATATATGTTGAAGGTACTTGCTATACAAAGATTTGAAGAGGAAAAGCCGAAGACATTGTGTTCAACCTAGGTTTGTTTTTAGATATATAAAGAGACTCGAGAATTCTTAAATCTACACCTGTACCATACCTATCCAGAATTTTGAAATCATCAATGGTGACCGGGGTATCACATTGATGTGAATGTTCGCGAATCGCAGACGGATCTGGATTCGCCACCATTCGGTTAGTCCGGTCGGACATACCTAAGTGTTGTTTTATCCTGCAATGTAATGAACGATGGGTGGAACCAACGTATGACGCACCACACGATGCGCAACAGAATTGGTACACCACTGAGGATTGGCAACTCTTAGGTAACCTGTCCTTGAACCGGAAGATAGAACCCAAGGATGATGTGTTCTGAAGGACGATCTTTGGATTGAGATAAGGGTAATATTTGGAAAGGAGGGACAATAACTCTTTCTTAAGTTTTAGAGACTGCTGACCAAAATACGGAATAACAAAATATTTCTCGAGTTTCTTAACCGTACATGCCTTGGGAGATAAATCGTACTTCTTATTCAAGAAATCCTTGACCGAACAATCAAAAAGATGAGTGGGAAAGCCATTGTTTTTAAAGAAGCGCTTTAAGAAGTCGAGTTCCCTGTGGAAAAGTTGGAATGATGAGCTGATACTAAATGCCCTATAGATAGCCGTTAAGGTGATGGCACGTTTTACAGCAAGGGGTATAAAGCTAAAAAAGCTAGTTCCTAAGCCAGTGAATGTTGGCTTTCGATAGACTGATGTTTCAAGCTTAGAGCCGACCCTCCTAACGCATACGTCAAGGAAGGGCAGTTTACCACTCTGTTCGACTTCTTTTGTAAACTTAATGTTTGGATGTTGAGCATTAAGAAAACTAAGAAATTTATCAGCATGTGGTCTTTGACGAAATATTAAAAAAGTATCATCAATGAACCTCTTATACGTTACTGGGCGGAAGTCGGCTGGACAGTTTTTTTAACAATTTCTTCTCATAAAAACATAGAAAAATATTAGCAAAGGTGGGGCCTAAAGGAAGACCCATGCCTACCCCATCGACCTGCTTATAGAGAAGATTGTTAAAAATGAAGTAGGAGTTCAAAACGGCCACTTCAAGAAGTGAGCGAAAGTACTTCGCAGTAATCCCTGCTATGTCTACGCAATTATTTCTGAAAAGTTCGCTGATAGTTCTCAATAAGCTTCCTTCTTTTCCTTTAATTATATCTATTACACCGTTTTTCCGACCGTCACACTAGTTTGTACGACCATCGCACACTAGTTTGTCTGTATTGTAGAACGAGTGGTGACTTAATAATAATAATAATAATTTTTGGGGCTTATCGACGAACGAACTGCTAGGGTCATATGGCGTCGCCAAATCTTTCCCTGTTGGAAGGGTTTCTCGGCAGCCAGCTTGCTCCATGTTCAGAGAAGGAGTGGTGACTTAATAAAGTCACTTAATCCTGACGAACAAGATACAAAAGTCCCTAGAACTCAGAGATAGCACCTCTCAAGCGGCCTAGAGGTGATAGCAAAGCTCTCTGCCAGAACCACATCCGGGAGCAAATCCAAAGAAATCGGATAACCAACCACAGCGACCATTTGTTATACATAAGCCTAACATCGGCTACTGGCTCAGTTCAAACCAACACAGTCGTCGGGGGAGGTTATCCTCACCAGACTTAGGAATGGAAACTCCAAATGAAATCCTATGAGCGTGCGAGTACCTGTGGCACCTGTGACGCCATGGAAAACCCCTACCACGTACTGATGAAATGTCCCAAAAGCCTACTCGGCAATGATCACCTTGAGCTGCTTGACAAGCTCTTTTTCAATCACATGAATTCAATCACAAGAAATCAAACGGAGGGCACTTATCATTAGAAGATCAATAATTATCAATGAAAACTATCCAGTGCGGCATAATTATCGATAGATCGGAACATTAAATACTAGCCTAGAGTCGTTCGCCATAAAAAGTTCCCCCCAACACTATCACATTGTAACCTAGGCCCAAGAGGGGCACTGTCAAACACGGATAGCGCCGAGGCGATGTTCATTTGCCTATTGATTGTGGGATTGATGTCCCTGATGTACACTGCCTCCAGCACTTGGAGCCTTTTCCTATCATGGCATCTCGCTAGGATTTCCGTGTTTTGGACCAACATGTCTCTGGTTATTCGTTCACCGTGTGAGCGGCGCATATGCTTTTCTGGAGCTCCATCTTGCAGAAGCATGGTCAATCTTCTCGCAAGCGTGGTGGTCGTGAATCCAACGTAGCTACAATCGGAGCGGTGCACGCAGTCACCAGCAGGGCAGGTGAACTTGTAGAGCAGTTACAGGCAGAGAGCACAAAAAGAGAGGTAGCAATAAGAGTTCAGTCCTGACACCTAAGCTGAGAAAAGCTGCGAAGGAACTTAAATACAATGAAGACATTGTTATTCGCCGCGCTGATAAGTCGCAGTTTCCGTTGTACTAGACAGGGAAGAATACTTCGCCAAAGTAATCGATGTCCTCAAGGATGAATCAAAGTTCAAAAGGATCACTAGAAACCCAGTAGATCAGCTCAAGAAAAAACTTAATAAACTGATCGATGCAGCTAACGCGGCATCTGGAGATGTGGAATTCAAACGTGTCACAGGTGAATACAGTCCAGGATATTTCTATGGAAATATCAAGACCCACAAGCAAGGAAATCCTATAAGACCCATCATTTCCCAAGTGTTGACACCATCGTACGAACTAGCCAAGAAGCTGAATAGTCTTCTCTCCCCGTACTTACCCAATAAGTACACCTTCAAGTCAACCTCTGAGTTCATCGAGGTCCTAAAGCTTCACGAAAGGAAAGGGATGCTTGCGTCTTTAGATGCACAGAGTTTATTCACTAATGTGCCGATTAACGAATCTATACGTATTATCCTCGACTATGCTTACAACCATCCTACTCTGCCGCCTCCTCGAATACCGAAGAAAATAATCGAAGATATGTTGGCTACATGCACTAAATGTGCCCCTTTCCGCTGTCCCAGGGCGAGCTATTTTACCAAGTAGATGGGGTAGCAATGGGGTCCCCTTTGGGAGTACTTTTCGCCAAGAGCTACATGAGCTTCGTGGAAGAAAAGGCTCTAAGCCGTATGGATATTCCCCCTTTCAAGTATCTCCGTTATATCGACGATATATGGGTGGACATTCACGATAGCAGCCAGCTCCAGAAACTCAAAACTCTGCTCGAAGAAGAGTCAACACTGAAATTCACTACTGAAGAAAGCGAGAATAATAAAATTCCGTTTCTAGACACGTTCGTCGACGGCTCTACTGGGGAATTCAAGACAGAAGTATTCAGGAAAGAGATGAACACAGGACATTGTTTGAACCGGAAAAGCGAGTGCCCGAAACGCTACAAGGAGAGTGTTATTCGAGCTAACGTCCACCGCGCTCTAACACATTGTTCTTCCTGGAATTTAGTGTACCAAGAGTTTGAGCGCATCAAAAACATCTTACGTTGCAACGACTACAGCATAAATGACATCGATCAGATTATTCGGAAAGAACTCGATAAATCCTGCCGACCTCAAGGAACACAGACAACGACAACAGGGGCAATGCTACGCAGATGCTACGGTAGGTGTGATTTTAAATGGCGTGAACATCAAAAATTTCCGACGAGAATCGATAAAATGCGTGCGACTAAAGTGGCGCAAAGACAGAAACTGCCAAGAAATTCGCCTTTCAAAAGTTGGATGAAAATGTGACCTTTGGAGCCAAGCACCACCACTTTAGTGGCATATAGGATTTTATTCCCAGTCCAAAAAGTTGGTTGTAAAACGTGACTCTTGGAGCCAAGGCACCATCACTTTCGGTGCAATTTTAGGTTTTTAAGAAGAGAACACCCGAAGGGGTCCTGACGGCGGTCGCCTCCGGCCCCTCGTGTTGGGCCAGGTGGGACCTGGGCGGCGGGGACGACTACATCCGGCCCTGCTTCCAAACGACCGCCACCTCTACCGGAGCCGCCTGATGGCGGCCATCCCAGCCGATAAAGATCATATTAAAGAATGCCCAGCGCGAGCTCTTCTCCGTCAGAATGTCTTTGGTCGGGACGACCCGACAATTCAAGAGGCGCTGGGTGATCCGCCTCGGCTGGCGGCCTTCATCCGGCGGCTGGGACGCCTCTGACGAGGCGCCTCCCGTATGGCAGCTGCCGAGTGCCGGAAACATCATCATCATCATCACAACAGGGGCAACGATTAAGCTGTTCTATCAGAGCAGCATGTCTTCAGCACATTTGAAGGATGAGAGGGGCCTGCATGAAATCATCCACAACAACTGTAAACCGACCCAACAAAGTGACCGTCTCCATCTGGTGATATATTACAAAAGTGTACGAGTATCCAGCCTTATAATGAAGAATGATATGTCTCAAGACCAATCTGACTTGAAAGCCCCTAACGTAATCTACAAGTTCAACTGCGCTGCTGGTAACTGCGCGCACCGCTCCGATTGTAGCTACGTTGGATTCACGACCACCACGCTTTCGAGAAGATTGACCATGCACCTGCAAGATGGAGCTCCAGAAAAGTACATGTGCCGCTCACACGGTGAACGACTAACCAGAGACATGTTGGTCCAAAACACGGAAGTCCTAGCGAGGTGCCATGATAAGAAAAGGCTCCAAGTGCCGGAGGCAGTATACATCAGGGACATCGATCCCACAATCAATAGGCAAATGAACATCGCCTCGGCGCTATCCGTGTTTGACAGTGCCCCTCTTGGGCCTAGGTTATAATGTGATAGTGTTTGGGGGGGACTTTTTATTGGTAACGACTCTAGGCTAGTATTTAATGTTCCGATCTATCGATAATTATGCCGCACAGGATAGTTTTCATTGATAATTATTGATCTTCTAATGATAAGTGCCCTCCGTTTTATTTCATGTGATTGAATTCAAATTTCTAAACCACTGATTCAAAGAAGTCTTAACCATTTTCGATCCGGGACGATGAGTGTTTTGAACTGTATTTTGATATTATTATCACTATATATGTATTACTTTAGTGCTATATGTATCACTTATGCCTGAAGATGTTGTTGGTAACAATGAAACGTCCATGCAGTGGCCTTTAGTTCAGTTCTGCATCAATTTGACCAAGACGATAAACGATTAATTCACAAGCTTTAGTCTCTTAGCTTAAAAAAGAACGAACGCTAAGCTCTCTGTCATTTTTAACGAAACATGTATCGAGAAAAACCTGCTCCCAAACTATACTAACTTCAAGATATATATATATATATATATATATATATATATATATATATATATATATATATATATATGTTACAGGCAGGGTGAAGAACCAGGCATTCTGCAGAATGCCTAGGCATTCTGCAGATTGCCCAGCCAGTTTGGCATTCTGCAGAATGCCTAGGCAATCTGCAAAATGCCTAGGCAATCTGCAGATTGCCAAAGCGTCTGGGCATTCTGAAGAATGCCTAGGCATTCTGCAGAATGCCTAAAATTTCAGGCATTCTTCAAACTGCCTAACGCAATTTGCTCAGATAAGCATCCAATCGAGTAGTTATTCGCTACCAAACAATCTATTTCATCTCGCCCAGTGTTCCAAACACTCCACAGGCCAGGAATTGCTTTATGGAGCCTGTGTTTCTCAGTTGCCCTTTCCAAAAATACATAGGTTTTGTGACTAATTTCTTTGGTCAGATACACATTCAGTACTTTGATTTATACTGAGCAATTTCACCGCTGTTGGGTCCGATTAGACCTCCTTTGGTTTTTTGCAAATGCTTCCGATTCAGTTTAAGTGAGAGCCTCGTCACTTTGCACACCTCTA
This sequence comes from Lepas anatifera, assembly GCA_034440635.1. Lineage (NCBI taxonomy): Eukaryota > Metazoa > Arthropoda > Thecostraca > Lepadidae > Lepas > Lepas anatifera. Next base: position 102,225 of record JAOTON010002047.1, read on the forward strand.
GAGTGATTGATTCCACAACGTATGACAAAAATTGGCATCAGGGCCGGCCAGGTCAACGAGTTTTGAAGACATTTCGAAACCCATGTAAGACGATTATAGTATTCCAAAATGAGGCCGGCAGGGTGTAACTCGGCGTCTAGAAGAGAAGAGCTAGATTAGGTTTCTAAACATCATGTGAAATCTTTTGAAGGGACAAACCTGTCTGCTGGCAACCATTTTGAAGTCAGGTCAATAACAAGGTCACCAGAGGTCACGAAAAGTCGCAGTTTTCGAAGTTGTTTGGGTCTTTAACTTTTGGACGAGGTAAGTTACAGCAGTAAATTTGCACTTCATAGTGACGAGCATGACCCAAGGATTCAAATGATGTACAACATGAGCCTGAAAAGGTTTTTATTTAATTTGACCTTTGCCTGAGGTCAAGGGTGCGATGGTATGTTTCAAGGTCATGTTGCATATCATTCAAATGTTTGGGTCTCGATGAACTCATCGATGCCTTTGACTTTGTTCTATGTCTAATGGTTAGCGAGCTATAATGGTAAAAATCTAATAGTTATAGTTATAAAGCTTATAAAGTGATAGGTTATAAAGCTAAGTTGGTCAGAATTTGACTCATTTTACCCCTCTGTGACGTCACGGGTCTACAGACATGGTTCAAGCTGGCTTTGAAAGTAGAAGACATTAAGACGCTTCCAGCGCCGTTTCAAGTTTTTCCGTGTCAGCTCCGGTTCCCGAGACCGTAGTGAGGGTCAGATCGGACCCCTCCCCTCGTTTTTTCGCGAACTATTATGCGCCGATTTAAACAAGACGTACGTCGCTTTGCTGGCCTTTAGGGTGATTAACTTGACAACTTACCACCAAAAATTGACATCAGGTCAGATCAGGTCAACAAGTTATGGCACCCTTTCCAAACCATGTAAGGCCATTCTGCTCTCCTAAAATGAGTCTGAGAAAACAGGGGTCACCGAATTCTAGAAGAACTAGATTACGTTTTGAAAAATCATTCAAAAGCACTTGAAATGAAAAAATATACGCGCTTACCACTCTAGACCTGCGGCAACACGTCATGGTGCTTGCGGGTGTTTCAAATTGCCCAAAATTATTTTTCAATGGAGAAACTCGAGTAACGTAAGCAAAACAGTCATTCGATAACAGGTAACAAAATTGGGGAAAAAACTATAAAATCACTAACCTTTGCGATGACAAGCTTCTTCACGTACCCTTTTAACCCGCGCCCCACCGGGGGTCCGGCGCCACCTTCGCTCCACCGGGGGCCATCGATGGCCCCCTTCTAACCCCGAACATGGTTAGCGCAAATCTGCGAAGTGCATTAAAAAGCTCGCGTGAATTCAGTAAGAAATTATTTCGCATGATTAAGCGCTCAGGTCAATGGTTTGGCCTTCAGAGGTCAAGTTAGGTCACGATAGGCCATTTTCACTCAAATATGCAATGCTCAAGCAAACGGGGCATAACTCTTATGCCATTAGAGCTATTGAGATCTGGTAAAGTACATTTGATAGGAAAAGGACAGACCCTATGACCTATGGGATCCGTGAAAGGGTGTCGATGAACGCTGTTCTGAGCAGTCTCAGCATTTTCAATCATTTTTGTAACTTTTAGATCATAAGACAGCTTTTCCCCATGCTTTTTCAATGTGAGAGGTCACCTCGTGACCTGACCTCAGGCCAGGAAATCGAAAAATCTCGGATATCCACCTTGTAGACCCTGGAGTGGCCATGAAGTGTAGGAAGTTTCAAATTGATCGAATAATAAATGTAGCTCTTATAGAGCTCAAAAATTGAAGTGAGGTGACCTTGGTTGACCTCGTCTGGTGACCTGACCTTGGGTGACCCGGGATAAAAAATGTCAGGGATGGTGGGAAAATGATGGGGTAAGAGGTAGAGCCCTCAACCGCGGTGCTGCGTCTCGTCGTTTTTCTGTTATCCTGAAAAAACCTTAGGAGGGCCATCGATGGCCCCGGTGGGGCGAGGGTTAAATCCTAACGGTTGCCCAACATCCAGGCTCGGCATCTCTGTCGTAGCAATCCCCTACCCTCGCAAGTGTTGCTACACTTCGCGACCCATTCCTTGAAAAAAGCTTCGCCCCTTTGTTCTACGTCATTAAACACCCCTCCCGCAAAATTCTCCCACACACTTTCGAGGCAGGCGAAGGTGCTTTCCACAAAACGCCCTACAAAAAGTCCTTAACTAACTAATTGGTCTAAATTTGACTCCTTTTGGCCCACTGTGACGCCACGGGTCAACGGATCTGGTTCAGACTTGGCTCCAACGTAGAAGACGGTGATGCACTTCCGGCAACGTTCTATTTTGTTTCGTATTACCTACTTCCGGTTCCTGAGATCCTAGAGGGTCCGATCGTACCCCCTCTCCCAGGCGGTGGTTTGAACAAAACGAGCCCAGGAGGGGCCGGTTTAACAGTGAGAATCTAATGCGAGCCAATGGGAAACAGAGCAAGTAATCAGGAAATCAAAACTGGCTCATTCTACCGCATGTTTATCGTCCTGAATATGCATATTGTGCCCATGTGGTAGGCTGTATTGGATTGAACGGAGTTGATTTCGTTTGCCTTGAAGTAGCTACCAATCTTTGTGATATGGATCGTTGTGCTGCAAAGTGCTGCGATATTAGGAATAAGTTGGCTTTTGAGTGTTTTGCTTAAATACTACAATGGAAACTTTGTAATATTTTTGTTTAAATGACTGATATTGTATAATTTTCAGCATAGGTGTTTAAGAAAGCTTGGTTTAATTCTGGTATGGTCTTGAACATTATTTGGAAACAAGTGACTACATGATACTTGTAGCTTACAAAATGTCGGATGAACATAAAGTTGAATAATGTTTTCAAATTTGCCACGCAAATCCCCAAAATGATTTTTTCTGAAACATTTCGATACTCTGACTAGATATGATGAAACAAATGTTTTTAGCAGTAACAGTTTCCAAGTCAGTTTCGAAGATGCAAACCTTCGAAAGCATCACTCTACACGGCTTTTTAACTATCTTGGAAAGAAATGTTTGGCCAGCAAACATCGGTGTACCGAATATGTTTGAAATATTCTGCATTGCAAAACTAAGATATTTCTGGTAGGCTGCTAACCGATCCACAACATTTAAAATGCTTGTAATTTACCACTGGAGAAAAACATACAAATAATTGATTAGATCTCATATTTTCAGCATCATGTCTCGTGAGAGATTCGAAAGCCTTCTCGACCTGCAAAACCAGACAAATCAGCTAACACACCAATGCTAGCAAATGAATAGCACGCATACATTTTTCACGATCTGCCGGACGAAGAGGAGTATGGGTTACCCTATAAAAAAGAAGCACTAAGCAAGATTAAAAAAGTACTTGTTGACAAAAATTGGTGGTGAGGTAAAACTGACAAAAGGATTCGGACATTGAAGCCGTAAAAGACAGTGATCTATGCGACCTGATCAACGATGTCCATAATCGTCGTGGCCACCTGGGAAAGGAAAAATGAAAAACAGCTCCAAAGACGAGTTTGAACCATATCCGTTGACCCGTGACGTCACAGAAGGCAGATATGGGTCAAATTTTGTCCCATTTAGGAAACCCTTAATAGTTCGGGAACCATTAGACCTAGAACAGGGTGAAATGCATCAAGGTGTTCCGTCTTCACCCAATAATTCAAATGATATGCAACATGACCTTGAAAGGTCCCACCGCAGCCATTGTCTCAGGTCAAGGTTAACAGAATTTGACCTCAGGTCAAGGCCAAGTAACGACCTTTCAGAAACATGCTGCACATCATTTGACTCCTTGCGTCATGTTCGTCACTATGATGCCAAATTTATTGATGTATCATATCTTGTTTAAAAATTATAGACACTAACAACTCCAAAACCATGACCTTTGGTGACCTTTGGTGACCTTTTTATTGGCTTGACCTCAGAATGGATGCCAGCATGCCGATTTGTCCTTTCAAGAGGTTTCGCATAATATAAACGTTAATTAACAAATAATATACACTTATAAACTTGATCAAGTTCTTCTAGAAGTCGATTTACACCCTGGTTTTGTCAGCCTCATTTTGGAATACTATAATCGTCCTAAATAATATCTTAAAAACTCGTTGACCTGGCCTGCCCTATGCCAGTTTTGGTCATACGTTGTGGAGCCAATTACTCTAGAGGTGTGCAAAGTGACGAGGCTCTCACTTAAATTGACTCGTAAGCATTTGCGAAAAACCAAAGGAGGTCTAATCGGACCCACCAGCGGTGAAATTGCTCAGTTTAAATCAAGCTACTGAAGGTTTATCTGATCAAAGAAATTAGTCACAAAACCTATGTATTTTTGGAAACGGCAACTGAGAACCACAGGCACCATAAAGCGATCCCTGGCCTTTGGAGTGTTTGGAACACTGGACGAGATGAAATAGATTGTTTGGTAGCAAATAACTGCTCGATTGGATGCTTATCTGAGCAAATTGTGTTAGGCAGTTTGAAGAATGCCTGAAATTTTAGGCATTCTGCAGAATGCCTAGGCATTCTTCAGAATGCCCAGACGCTTTGGCAATCTGCAGATTGCCTAGGCATTTTGCAGATTGCCTAGGCATTCTGCAGAATGCCAAACTGGCTGGGCAATCTGCAGAATGCCTAGGCATTCTGCAGAATGCCTGGTTCTTCACCCTGCCTGTAACATATATATATATATATATATATATATATTCTTCAATACATGTCTTGTTAAAAGATATAGCATATCTTGTTTTCACGAGCTTCTTTCCCGTCTTCTCCAATGCTCGAAGAGTGCATTTTTGTAAATCTGATATTTGATTTATTAATTGGCCGAATGTTGGCATCTTTTAGGTATACATTTAACGTTGCGACGCGTTTCGGAAGTGACATCTTCCATTATCAAGCACTTAAAACACGTATAAAAACACTCCTATCATATTTGAAATCGATCTAAACTATGTTGAAAGGACAATTATTTTTCATTCAATTATTACGACAGAATAGTGACACAACTAGACGGGCTCTTCTTCTCTGCAGCGCTAGAAGAAAAGCCTCAGTGTGATAGTTGGGTTGCTTTGCTTGTTAATCTCCGGTTGCATGCTTCTGATAAGTACTGCTTCGTGTATGAACAGTTTCGTCCGGTTTGGTTCTTGTTTCAGGATAGTGGTGTTCTCTGTTAAGTCTTTTCGGGTGAGGTCGTGCTGGTGTTCAACTTCATGTGGGTTTTGGGAGCTCCTTCTGCAAGATGCATAGTGAGGCGTCTGGATAATGTCGTTGTTGTGGCACCAATGTAGCTACACTTACGAAGCTTACCATCTTCGTTTGGGCATGAGAACTGGTAGACTACGTTGGTGCTCTTCAAGTGGTCACGTTTGGAGTTGAGATTATTCTTCATTATCAGGTTGTGAACTTTTTTGTTGTTATAGTAAACGATGAGGTTGAGTCGATCTTCTTTGTTTTTTGGTTGGACATTATCATGCACGATCTTCTGCAATACTCTTTCATCGGTTTTGTATGACGGGCTCATCTGGTTTTAATAGTAAAGAGTTATTTTTTTCTTTTCCGGTCTCCTGTTTTTCTTCTTTCTCTTGCTGAGCCACATGGGAGGTCATGTGTTTGTTAATCTCTTGGTCGACAATTTTGTTAGTATAACCGTTGTTGACCAAAACTTGTTTGACCCGGAGTCAGCTCAGCGTGAAGGGTTGTCCAGTCTGATGAGAGTTTGATGGCTTTGCTGACGTAAGATCGGATAACGCTGATTTTGTACCGGTCAGGGCATTCGCTCCCGGCGTTTAGACACCGACCGGCATCCGTAGGCTTTTATAGACCTTGGTCTTGAAAAGTCCGTGCGTGCTTTCAATCTCAACGTCAAGGAATGGGAGCTTGTTTTCTATGCTCTTCTCGGTGGTGAACTTGAGGACAGAGTTGGTTTCAAGATTTTCCTTGAGTTTTTGTAGCTGGTCCTGGTTTTCAATGTCCAGGAAGATGCCATCCACGTAACGGCAGAATAGATACGGTGGGCTGTTCAGTGATTTGATGACCTTGTTTTCCACTCTGCACATATACGCGTTGGCGAACAGAGGGCCAAGTGGTGACCCCATCGCTACACCATCAATCTGGCTGTAGAGCTGGTTATTGGGGGCTCTAAACAGAGACTCGGACGTGCAAGCCTTCAGCAGGCTCTTCATGATGTTAGGAGCCAGGTTTGGTGGTGGCAGTTCTGGGTGGTTATACACGTCTTCGAGGATAATGTCGATGGTTTCAGTAACCGGAACATTCGTGAACAGTGATTCCACGTCAAGTGATGCCAGTATTCCCTTAGGGTGATTAGTCCTCAGGATGTTTGTGAACTCATCTGTTGATTTCAATGCGAACTCCATTGGTAAATATGGAGCGATGAGTTTGTTCAGTCTTTTTGCGATGTTGTATGTAGGAGTAGGACACTGTGATATGATTGGGCGCAGTGGGTTTCCCGTCTTATGGATCTTTACATTCCCATATGCGTATCCGGGCTGGTATTCACCAACTATCGGCTCAAAGTGCACTCCACCTGCCTAGGCATTGGCGCTTTTTATGATTCTGTTTACTTTGGCTTTTAGTTGGGCTGTTGTGTCCTTCGAGATTGGTTTAAACTTTGTTTTATCCGTCAATATCTTGTCCATCTTAGTCATATATTCCTCATGGTCTAGAATGACGTAAATGGTAGACTTGTCTGCCCGCCTTATTATTATATTGTTGTTGTTGCGCAGTTGTTTAGCAGCTTCTATGTGTTCTTTCGTTAGAATTTTACTAGCACTGTGACTTCGGTGGATAGTACTTTCGCCTAATAGTCTGTCTTTGATGTTCGGGTTCACTTCTACCTTGCCATTCTTTTCTAGGTTTTCGATATTCTGAAACAATACTTCCATTTCCGCTTTCTTATCAGCTATACTAAACCTGGGCTGCAGATGGCAGTTCAAGCCGAGGTTAAGGACTTCAGTCTGTTTTTCTGTGAGCTCTACGCTTGATAGGTTAATAAAACCGTCTTTCCTTTCCGGTAACAATAAGGTTCCCCATACAAGTTGGAAAGTTTCTTCGTTGTTTTGTGTTTAATCGTATTTTCAGTTAGGCTGATGATAACATCTAGCTCTATCAAAATCTTTTCCTTAAATCAGGGTCAATAGTGTACTCACTAAATGTTTTATTCAGGAGTTTGTCTTTTTCCTTGAGCTGCTCTTGGGGCTTTTCTTTCTTGTGAAGTTCATGTTTCACCAAGTTTAAGCGGTATTGCTTGGTGAACTTCGCTTCTTTTATTGCCGGCTCGTAGGTCTTTATATTCGAATACGTAGGCAAAATATGTTCTTCAATACATGTCTTGTTATATATATATATATATATATAACATGACTTGTATATATATATATATATATATATATATATATATATATATATATATATATATATATATATTCAATACATGTCTTGTTATATATATATATATATATATAACATGACTTGTATATATATATATATATATATATATATTCAATACATGTCTTGTATATATATATATATATATATATATATATATATATACATGTATGCATATATCACACATAACAAGACCAACTAGAATTTTTTCCTTATGGTGGCTTGTGCGTGATAGGTCAAGAAGCGGACATGGTGTTCATTTTGGGTTCAAGATCGCGTATAAAAATGGATTCCTTGATTTTAGTTTCTGCGACGTCCCGGTTAACACTTACAATTTTGATCCGAAATAGGGAGTTAATTTCATCATCACTTAGGTCTTTATGATAGTGTAATATGTGGTCACCGAAGGGCGTGTCCACTCTATGTAGGCGAGCGTCGCCTAAATGTTCGTTGAGACGGTACCTATGGGTCTTTTGCTCTCGCCTACATATGAATGAACATTCCATTGACGCTCACATTTAGTGCAGGTGGCCTTATAGACAACGAGCCGGGTCATACATTTACCCCCCAGGCCACACTCGCAAGCATGACGGTGTTTATTCCCAGATGGACAGGAAGGATGCATCAGAGCAGATCGTATCAGTTTTTGTTTTAGGGGTGTTGCAGAAGTCCAGGATATGCGGATGGGTAATTTTGAGGCTCTGGTGATTCCTTGTATCCGCTTAGACAGTGTATCATTAACGAACGGCAGGCGCATGTAAATGACATCAGTAGGACTTTTTTGTTCTTGGCTATTGTGGGCTATTGTGCGACTTAAGAGTTTTAGAATCATTTGATGCAGAATTCCTTTTACATGATCGTGTGGTGCTGGTGATGAGCTTTTGAGGGTAACCATTGAGCGAGAAAAGTCTAGCTATTTTTTTCTATGCTACGTTCTTTAGTTACTGTGTCGGATAAGCAGCGGATGGCTCTAGTTATCTGTGTATGTAGTATGGATCTTTTGGTTGACATAGGGTGGGCGGAATCAAAAGGAAGGATTACTGGTGCTGTCATAGGTTTCATGTAGAGTTCAGTACAATAAAAACTATGTTTACTGTGATAAGGGTATCCAAAAAGCTATAGTGCCTGGGTCTTGTGCGTGTTCCATGGTAAATTGTATGGCAGGATTGTAGGAGTTCCATTGATTAATAAAGCTTTGTAATGAGTCAAACCCATGTGTCCATACTCCCCATATGCCATCAGTGTAGCGGACATAGAAGATTGGATTCAGACGCTGTCCCACCATGAAGGCACCAATAATAATGAAACCTAAATAATGTCCTGAGGGTGGACTACTTACTTTTATTCTAGGTATTTTCATCTTGTGTGGCGTCTAAGCAACGTCTAAGTCATTGATATGGTGACAGTTTGTCAAATATTCAAATGGAAGCCATGTATAATAGGGTGTAACGGCATCCACAGTTAAAAAGACTGCGATATTCTTATGCCCAGGGGGCATATAAAGGAAATGTCAATAGTCGTTTCCCAGCTATTTGTATCGGAAGCCCGCAGAGCAAGAGAATTTGCGCCCTATCTAAATACATTAGCGACGCTAGCGCCATTAGAGCGGCAGAAATTGGAACTAAAATACAGCCTCCTTTTCCATCGCGTTTCACGGCCAAGAAAACGTTGTTCATGTTACCAATCATACTTAGAGGGGTCAGAACACTGTAATGAACTATTTATCGTACTTGTTTTTCCTTCCACGACCAAAATCTCTTGATAGCAAGCCATTCAATTGGCAGGTGTCTTACATGACACTTTGCTTATTTGTCATTGTTTCCAGTGTCCAATCAGCACTCGATTTTCCACATACGTTCCTATTTGTTATACGTACGAGCCAGAATAGTCTAGCTGTATGATTAATTACTTTCCGTGTGAGGCTTCGTGTCCTTGTGGACCGGAGGAGCCTTTGGGAAAAGCTCCATAAACCCAATCCGCAGAATGTGATAATTTGCCACTTGTCTGCGGTAAGAGACAGAGAAAACTGCTTTTAATTCACATTTACTCCTGTTGTGACTTTGTTTCCTGTTTTACAAGTGCCTGGCTTGAATCCAATAACCCATTCCTCTCATTTGCAGGTCCTTATTTGTTAAAGTCAAAATGAACGCCAAGACAAAATCCCTACGGAGTAAATCAAGGCATTTCAGTATTTGTTTGCCGGGCGTCTTGCCATCCAATCAGTTTCCGAAAAACCGAAATGTGGTGAATTATGTGCGACTTTTAGTCGAGCGTCAAACATCCTCGCGCGCATCTAGCGAAATATTCACGACGGTAGCCGAGGAGGTGCTGCAGCTCTGGCAGGCGGAGGGCATCCCCGTGCTCAATGACGAAAGCGTCAAGAGGAAAGCATTCACGCTTTACGAACAGTTCAAGAGGTCGAACAAACTGCCGAAATCGCAGCGCCTGAAGAAACACTGTCATTTTGAGATCAAGGCAGTGTGTTCGATATTGCTCTGTGCCGCTGCAGAAATCTGAGTCGATGCACCTGTCCATTATCGTCCGGTGCCAAAAACAGAAGTACCATTTCTACGGGATTAGAGAGGACTTCGAAAAATGACTTTGGGTGACTGTGACATCAACGAGACGCCGGAAAACAGAAAAACGGAGGAATAAACGAAAACGGCAGGAGATACAGACGAAGAATGAAACTCGCGATCATGATGTAGCAGGTCCATCTGCCAGCCGGATCAGTGAGGTAAAAGTGAACAGCAGTGACGACGAAGACGAACCCACTGATGCTGGCGATAAATCGGACAGCGATTGGAAAGAAAACGAGGAAGAAGCGCAAAGGAACATGTGTCTTTTCCCGAACACGGCCCTTGTCGCTGACCGTTATCGTATTTCGAGCCGCGCTACAGCTGCTCTGCTAAATGCCTACCAGCTGGATACAGGAAAGTCAAGCGGCAGTACCTCGCAGCTACTGGACGCTATGAAAATATGGCGAGAGTGGCGGCGGATACGAGATGTGTCAGAGCGAATAAGAGACACAAATCACAGGAATGGTGCTCTGAGGGCCCTGTATTTTGATGGATGCCGTGACCATAAACTCAGCAACGCCAGCGGCAACATCATCACTGAGGAACACATCTCGGTAGTCGCCGAACCTGGTGGAGAGTATGTCACCCACTTCACGCCAGAGTCCGGAAAGGCTATCGACCAGGTGAACGAGCTAATCAGCATTGCCGCCGACTACGGAGATGACATATGCGCACTGGGATGCGATGGCACCGCCGCAAACACTGGAACCTCGGATGGAGTGTGCTGACTTTTTGAATTAATCGAAGAGAAGCCTGTGCACTGGAATGTGTGTATGATCCACAGCAATGAGCTGAACCTTCGAGAACTGTTCAAAAATTTAGATGGACAAACTATCGGACCAAAGTCATTTTCTGGACCAATAGGAAAACAAGCAAACAGTGATGTTCACACTCTTCATGTGGTTCAGTTCCGTCCAGTGGCCGGATTCTTGCCTGATTTACCAGCATCGATGGTGAAGGATCTCAGCAGGAACAGCAACTCCTGCACAAGCTCGCTAAGGCAGTGACGTCAGGATCCATTGCCGAGAAAGACTCGTCAAAAAATCGGGGCGGTCAGTCACCCAGGTAGTTTTTATTTATCTTTTTCTTCTTGAATTTTCCAATTTTGAATGTTTTACAAAGGGCAGGTATGTTCCTTTTTATAGTCTTATTTTCTTAATATCCCTTCTGTCCCTGCCTAGTAACATACCTTTTTCCAATGTACCTATGTCTCACTACATATACAAAAGCATTCCGCTGACATACATTTCCTGGTATTTTTACATGGTGCGTAAACCTTACAAACCCATCCGCCAACCCTGGCTATAAGTGCCTACCCGTGATCATTTCTAATAGCGATGTTCCTATCCTCTCCATCCAGGTGGCTGACTTTGGCGGCACGGCTCCTTCGGTTGTATATTTCCACCGCTACTCCCAGCGAACAGCTGAACCTGCTCGTCCTGTACTTGATGGGCCACTACGTGCCCTTGTGGTTTCAACTCAGGACCTGCAACAGCTGCACAGATGGTCCGCCGAACCTGCTACGAAGCGTGCAGCTTCTCCAAGCTCTACCAAGCTAGCTGCGCAAAGTGATAGAGCCGGTCATTCAGAGGAATGTCTACTGGGCCCACCCGGAGGCACTGCTGCTGGCCATGGCAGCGGACCGGCACCGGCAGGTGCGCACGCAGGCTGTACGGACGATTCAGCGCTGCCGTCAGCAACCTCCAACGGGGCAGGTACGGCCGTACATCCTGCTGAGAGTGCGGTTTTCTGCCACTACCCTTCCTGAGCTCATCAGCTGCGAGAAGGAACTCATCACGGAGCCACCACTCACGATCAGTCTCAGCGCTGAAGACATCGACAACATGCGGACAGCGCCACTCCAGGTGGCATGCTACCCGATTCACACGGTGGCCGTGGAGCACACTGTACGCGTAGTAACTGAGGCTGCCAGTGCAGTAGTCGGAGAGGAGCGGCGTCATGGCCTCGTCTGTAACCGGCTCCGACACCGGCAGCAGCTGCCAGTGATCACCGGCAAACGGTGATGGTTGACGGCGAATCCAACCCGGCCGTAGTGCAGCCACGCTACAACGGACATCCTGTAAGCTTTTGCTTGATTTGTCTCTTCGCAGTCCAAAGTGTTGATGTAATCCTGTGGTAAATTTGCAGCATCTTCTTCAAAACATTGCCCATCACATTATTTTCTTTGCGTCTATTGATGCAATGATGTAACTACATATGTTGTCTGTGTAACGATTCCGTACCCTTGTTTCATGTAACTGTTCTCATATTAGAAATTAATCCGCAATGAAATCTCTAATATGTTCGAAAGATGCCTAGCATAAAACTATAAAATACTCGGAGTTCACTTTTACAGTGAATTATGAATGGTTTACAAAGTGATCAGATCTTTAATATTCTAGCTCCAACATTATGGAAAAGACATGCCGACAAAGGATCCCCGGGAGGAAAAACACCAGGAAATATGGCAGTGATTCATTAGAATCTTTTCGAATGCATTCACATATAATTTGGTACCGTTTGCGGCAGTGGCGGATCCAGGGGGGCAAAAAGGCATTTGCCCCCCCAAACGGGAAAGCTCCGGGCAAAACTGTTTTTGCCCCCCAAAGCGATCGACCTTCTTTTTCCCCGACTTCTTTTTAGTTTATAAGCAAGATTTTGGTGCTTCAACTCTCAACTTCAAACAGAACCAGTAAAGTTCAGTGTAAATATAGGGCGTTGGATAGGAAAAAGTATCGAGTCCATATTTTTTACCGTGACGTTTTTTTGCTTCTCACCTCAAATACCCAAAAACTATACCGGAAAGTAATATTGTATTGCAATTTTTTTCTGCGTGACGTTTTTTCGTTTTTGTTTTGTTTTTTGTTTTTGTTTTTGTTTTTTTGGTTTGCCCCTCCCAAAGCGACAGGCTAGATCCACCACTGGTATTTGAAAGGATGAAAAACACCAGGAACGGCGAGCTTGCATGTTAGTTCCAGTTTCTGCCGCCATGTTGGCGCTAGCGTCGCTAACGTATTTAGATAGGGCGTAACTTCTCTCGCTCTGCGGCCTTCCGATACAAAGAACTGGGGAAAACGACTATTGGCATTTCGTTTATATGCCTCCTGGGCATAAGAATATCGCTTGCCTTTTTCGATTCAAGAACAAAAGTACCGCTATGATACAGGCTAATGTATAGTCATCGGTTGGAGGATACCCCTATTTGCGCATTTTATCCTCCATCACAAGGGAATTTATTGAAGCTGTCTGAGGAAAGGGTCAAAGCAAGATGCATGTGTGAGGTGGACATCAGGATGGGATCACCCTCCAGGGTAGGCAGGGGCGTAGGAACGGTTTGAAAAGTGGGGGGCCAACCTTAGAGGGGGCCCACCTCAAGGGGGGGCCCCAGTCCACGGGGGCCCATAATTATAAAAAACATTAGTTAGCTCGTTTGGTGTCAATAAGGCACGCATGCACACAAGGATGCCAACATATGGAAAATTGAGAAATTAAATTTTGCCCTATGATTTTGAGTTGTACCTATTTGATACCAAATCATAGTAAAACGCCAAAAAAACATTTTTTTGTTTTTTTTAGACCCATTTCAAATACGAAATACATTTTTAAGCTTTTTTGGAGGATTTCAATCATTTTTTTACCGCAGAGCGCGTTTTTTATATATACAGATGTTCAGGCCCTTTTTCTTTTTTTCTTCTTTTTTAAATTTAAATACGCTTATGAACAAAGGGCATCCTCCTACCTCCAGCATTAAATTAGGTATCTCCTTAGACATCACGCAAGACCATAAGCAGGCTTGTAACGTTTGCATGGTGTCCAAGGATACTTAGCCATTGGGCAAAACATGGGACAATTTTGTTACTGAAACAAATTGGCGCGGCTAAGTACACATCACATCTACAAAACTTTTCATCACATTTACAAAATTAGGAACTGTTTAGAAAACTACAGACAATGCTTTGATACCAAATACCCTCATTTCGCTATGCCTAATCAACTTGTATTTTCTTATTCAATGACGAAAATGGGAACATTTATTTATGTTATTACAGATCTCTTCTTGCCATCATTAGAGATTGATTTAGGTGAAGCCTGATCACAATAAATACGCCTAGCTATATTTCGATGCCTAAAATGCAGAGTTTCAGCATGACTGCAAGTGCAATGTAGGTACTTGATGGCCAGCTTTGTGATGCCGAGGAGGTGTGGGAATGGTGTTATAGTGGTTAGCAGCCTTGCTTTCCACGCGACCAACTCGGGTTTAAGGCACGGCAGATTCCTTGTGCAAGGAGCGATTTCACTCCCAAGAAACCCCTCCAACAGGGAAAGAGTTGGCGACGCCATATAACCCTGGCATCGAAAGACGTCGCGCCTTTCGATGGCTCAGGGACGACTGTTGCTCGGCATTTGGTGCGGGGTCTGTGTCCGATTCATATTTTGTGTTGGGATTGGGATGGAATTTGATTGGGCCCAGTTCTCGGGACTCATTTGGCAACACTCGGGTAGTAGGTGCCTTGACTTTTTACGAAGTGCTCCTCCTCCAGGGGCTTGCAGGCAGCGTACTACCGAACTTGAACGTTCCCTGACAAGCTATCGGGCCCGTTTGGGTTTCTTGTTCTATATTACAGTTGCTGATAGTTGTATATTCGTTGCGGGGGCCCACCTCAAAGGGGGGGGCAGTATCTCCCTGACCCCCGATTCCTATGCCTATGCCACCCAGGGACCGCTGAATTATCTCGGAGGGCCCCAAGGTCCAGACCATGGCTCAGGAACCCAGATCAGTCAGCTCAAGGGCCTAGACCAGTGCATTAGCCTCGGGACCAGCTTATCAAGGGACCCTACATAAGCACAGGACCCCTAGAAGCTCATCACAGGGGAGTTCCAGATTCTCACAGGGTGCCAGATTAGCTTAGGGGCCCGGTTCAGCTTGGAGGTCCCCAGGTCGACTTATGTAGGGTCTCAAAACAGCTCAAGGGACTTGTTCAAGCTCACGGAGCCCAGCTTAGCTCAATGATACTAGAACAGTTCAGGGCCCCCATACCAGATCAGAGGCCCCAGTTAAGCACAGCGGTACCCAGATTAGCTCAGGGCCCCAGCTAGGCTTAGGGGGTCCCAGGGTGGCTGATATAGTCTCAGAACACAGTGGCGTAGCCAGGATTCAGCCAAGGAGGGGTCCGACTACCGTCGTGGGGCCCCAGGCCGGGGGTCCCCTTAGTAACCGGGCCCATCTCCTATATCTTTTGTACAGTATTTTAACATTATAACATTCACACGAAGGAAATTTCGTTGTGCCTTTTTAAGCATTCATTCTTATTTTGTTTATAGCTTGGTTTTTTTCGATCTGACCAAGTGTTGGTAAACTAAGGTCACCAAATATTAAGGATGACCCATACCTTATATGGTAGCGTGGCTATAATAACAGCTTTGAGCCATATTTCGGGAAGTTCAATGTTGATGCGCGCATGATGTTAAACCTGAGTCTACCTCAATTCACTCGGGTAATCAGACATGAAGTTATTGGAGGTCAGTCGTTTTGAGTACGAAGAAATGATCTTCTACGGGAAATGATTAGCAAGTATATCCCGGTGTCGAATCCATGGACTCTTAATCAGGTCAGCTTAATTCCAAAGAAACGAAATCATCATCATCATTAGTGGAGTTTAGGGGCGCGTCGACAGCGACGGTCATTTTGCGCCCATATCTATGTCCTTGTTCTTAGTTTAAAAGCAAGCGGCATCGGGGAGCAGCGTCGGCAACGTCATCTAAAACACCAAAAATGGTATGTAAAACATCGGCTTAGCCCCTGCACATACACACCGGTAGGTCGAAAGTGAGTGAAATTATGCGCGAACAGAGATACAAACATTTTTCAGAAGTAAAACGTAGAGACACGGAACATAAAACACGAACATAGGTTCCCTAAATCGTTTCGGCACTAGGTGTCTACTGCTCACACGGTGTGACCACCTGGAGAGTATATGACGTTAAAATTCACACTGTTCAAGAATAAGACGATGTCGCAGATATCTACCGATCGGGATTCTCCACAGAGCGCCTCCATAGTAGGGGCACCGGGCAGATAACGAGCTCTTTCGATCTCGTAATCGCGACATTCAATCAGCACATGCCTGGTCGTCAGTCGGTCACCGCAACGTTGACACGTCGGCGGGCCGTCACCGCCAAGGTGGTGTGAGTGTGTGGCGTGCGTATGACCAATGCGCAGCCTGGTCAGAATCACCTCGTCCCTCCTACAGCCAGCACCTGCCGACTGCCATATCCCTATTTTGGGTTTCAGTGCCCGCAACTTGGAGCCCTTCGGGTCTTCGTCCCAGGTACGCTGCCATATTTCGTTAACATGATCACCGATATTTTGGTAAAAATCCGAGAACGGCACACCTAAGCCAGTCGGTACGACACCCTGGGATGCAGCTTTTGCACACCTGTCAGCACGTTCATTTCCAGGTATCCCCACATGGCTAGGCACCAAAGCAATTGTGACGCTTTTCCCATGGCAGTGTGCTCTGCAGAGTCTAAGTCTAATAAGTTCTAAAACATATGAAGATGTTGGGTGAGTTTCGAACGCACTCAGCGCTTGTAGCGATGAAAGCGAATCTGAGAAGATTATGTGGCGGCGTGTTTTAGAACGTAAAATGTAGTCCATGCAACGAAATAAAGCGTACAGTTCGGCAGTAAAAACCGATGCACTCCCAGGTAATGTGAATCAAAGAAACGAAAAAAACGAATAAAGATACAAGGGATATGGTAGTGTGTCCCGAACGTTACATAACCTCTATTCCGTCGACAGATCCTGTTGAGATCCAGTTACTTTCTTACCCTTGCTATCTTGTAAACGAGCAAATTACCAAGACAAAAGGCGCCCAAGATATCTATCGCCTTGGCTTACTCTGTTATTGTTATTTTCAACCTTTCATACCTATTTTTCTTTTTGGGATTATGCTCATCAATTTCTGTCATTACCCTTGTTTTTCTGGTTTCCTACGAAAATGTTGGAAAGTTGTTTATTTCAGAATATTTAGGAATGTAGTTATTGGTGTTAAGCTAATATATTAAAAATTGACTAAAGTGCCCAATTCCCTGTTCGATTTGCTCTTATGGTAAAATTAGATTAATTTTTGCCTTTTCTTCGATAATGGTGCATGATCGACATGTTTCAATTTGTGCTTTTTTAGTACGCAATAGGGGTAGGTACATTTTTTCCGAGGCATATGATTTTGAAATTTTTATTTAAGCTCTGGGGCCACCTGAGACCAACACTTGGCGGCGCTCACAAAGCTAATTTTCGGCCGCTCTCCCGATTAGATCTCAGTGGGTCTCGGAGACCGATTCACGGCGCCTGTTGATCAAAACTGGGGGGCTCCTGAGAATCTCGGGGCTCCTGAGATTAGTTATCGGCAGCACCTCTGAGACTAATTATTGGGCCCCCCAGATTTGCTCTGGAGGGGGGGGCTGAGACTGAGTATCGTGGTCATCCAGATTAGCTATTGGGGTCCCCTGAGGCTGTCTTTGGGGTGGGGGAGGGTAGCTGGGAATGACTTCCGACAGCCCTCTGAGACTTACTCTAAGGCGCACCTGAGACAAACACCGGGGGGGGTGGAATCACCTCTGAGACTGAGTCTTTGGCGTTCCTGAGACTGACTCGGAGGCTACAGATTACCTCTCGCGGGCCTAAGGCTACCTCCGGGCCCGTGAGACCAAAACTCGGGAGCACCTCTGGAAATTACTCTCAGAACCCCGAGATTAACTCTCGGATGTCTCTAAGACTGACAACCGGGAGCCCTCTGAGACTAACTTTTGGGTGCTCCCTGAGATTGACTCTCGGGGCCGCTTATACCAAAACTCGGGGGGGGCACAGCCTGAGGCTAAATCTCGAGGGGCTCCCAAAATTACCCCTCTGGGGCCCCCTGAAACCAGCACTCTGCGGATCAAATTAGACTAACTCTCGGACCCCCGGATTAACTCTCGGGGCCACCTGAAACTAAATATTGACTCCTGAGAGAGAAGCCCGTGAGACTATGAGGGCCCCCTGAGACCGACTCTTGGGGTGCTCTGAGACTGACTCTTGGGGTTCTCTGAGACAGACTCTCAGGGGGACCCCGAGACCGAATCTCGGGGTCCCCTAAGACAGACTCTTGGGGTCCCCTTGACCGACTCTTGGGGTTCTCTGAGACAGATAACAGATAACAGATTTATTCGAAGATGATCCACATCAAAGTGCGGCTTTTCACACATTCACGTCATATCATAAAAAGGTTCAATGTAGGCTGAGACTAAAAACACTCATACTCATAAAATCACACATAACAATGAGCTGTGGGTAAAAGAATGTAGCTCGATGCTACTCTAAAATTTATAACAAGGCCTGTTTGAGTTCGGTCTTAAAACTCGACGAGCCAGGTAAAAGTCCAGTCCGGTTGAGCAAAGTCACTCCACGAAAACATAGCCGCCGTCGACCTGCCTCGGTACGTATCGCCGGCAGGGTCCGTTGACCCGCGCGCCGGGTATGGTGATCATGCACCTGGTTGGCTTGCCGGCCCATGGTCTCACACAATTTAGGTGGCTGTCCTGTCACAATCACTCGCTCCACTGCGCACACTGTGTGGTAATCAATCATCTGCTGGGCAGACTGCCAGCCAAGCTGCTCAATAGCATCCGTGATGCGGTCAAACCTCCTCCTCCCAGTCACAACACGAGCACAAAAGTTAACAACTTTTTGCAGTCGGCGGACCTGAGTCATGCCACATGAGCCGTACACAGATATGCAATGTCGCAGTATTGAGATAACGAGGGCTTGCACAACAGTTGCTAGTACGTTCCTAGGTAAAACATGACGTGCATGACTAAAAGCTATGAGGATCCCAGTGCATTTATGTGTTAATTTGTCCACGTGATTTTCGTAACTGAGGTGCCGATCCATTGTGAGACCCAGATTTTTGACAATCCTGTCCTCTCTAATGGTTGTGCCGCAGAAACTCAGGGTAACGGGTTGCAGGTCGCGCAGCATTGCCTTAGTGCCCAATACAATCATCTGTGTTTTATCGGTATTCAATTTCATCCCGTTAAAGCAGAACCAGTTGTATATATTGCTGAGTGCAGTCTCCATGCGTTCAATTATGTTTGCGAGATCCCGTTTTTTGCCGCTAACTAAGACCTGTGTGTCGTCGGCGTATTGTACCAGAGTGACATCGCTCTCAACACACAGGCTCAGGTCGTCGGCGTATAACATGTAAAGCAAACATGAGGCGGCACCCCCTGATATACGCCCATGTTGTTTTCGCGCGTGCTTGACGTAAGAAAGGATGAGCCATCGGCGCTTTTGACTTGCACCTGTTGAGTATGTCCCTCGAGATACGCACGAAACCAGTCTGTATCTATGCCATATGCTGAAAGTTTTTGAAGTAATTTGTGATGGGGAACGACATCAAAGCATTTTGAGAGATCAGCCAGTACCAGGACAGAAATTTCGCCTTTATCCATAGCAGAGAGCTTTATCGGTAATTACATGAAGGGCCGATTCGGTAGAGTATCGTTTTCGATAGCCGTGCTGTGCGTCCGAGAGGAGGTGATTTTCTTCTAAGTAGTTGGAGAGCTGCTGCTGCACAACACGCTCGACTAGTTTCGTGACGGCAGGTAGGAGTGAAATAGGTCTAGTTTCAGACGGTTTTGTACTCTTCGTGCCTTTGGGAATTGGAGTTACCATGGCGTGCTTCCATGCCTGTGGAACGGAGCCAGAAACAAGACTTGAATTAATTATATCGAGCAGGGGTTCGCCGAGTCCGTAGCAAAATTTTTGAAGCATATGTATGCTGATTCCGTCAGCTCCCGTTGATTTAGAGGGCTTCATACTTGCTAAGGTCAAACACAACGTGTTAAAATCTATGGGTTGGACTTTAAAAGCGCTAGTCGTCACTCGTGGTAAAAGGGTCGGCACAGAAACTCTGGCTGCAGGGACACTGGCTGAAGTGTTCGGTCCGACCGACACGTAAAAATCATTCAATGCATCGGGTGTGATGTTAAACGCGGTGCACTGCTGTTGTTTCCGTCCGATAACTGGTTGAATAACACGCCACAGACCAGCGCGGCCGCCGCGTCTGATCTCCCCCTCGTACAGTGCCACGCAGTCCCGGCGAACTGCAGAGCGGCAGAGGCGGTTCACGCGCTGGTACTCGGCACGATCGCCCCGGCTGAGGGCCGCGCGGCGGTCGCGTATAAGTTCCTGCGTATCTACTGACACTGGTGGGGCTCTGTACTGCCGCCTATTGACGCGCTTGAGTGGTGCCACAGTGTTAAGATGGTGGGTGAAAATGGCCTTAAAAGCTTCCCACTTTTCCTCAGTGGAGGGGGAGTAGAAAACATGTGTCCAGTCAACATCGCGCAGTTGATGATTAAAAGCAGCAATGTCAACCCTCTTAAAAGATCGTGTCAACATGTTACAACCACGCGGTGTTGGTGAGCGCATTTCCTGAGCTAAAACAAGTCTGGTAAAATCGTGTGGTCCTCCATAGTGGCACCTTGTGACTCCTGCACGCTGTACTAAGTCTGGTCTGGAGGTGGCCATAATGTCAAGTAAGCTCGCTGCGGGTCGGTATGTCGGACGATCCTTGTTCACTATGTGAAGGTTATACATCGAAAGCAACCGCGACAAGTCATGACGAGTATTTTGGAACTTGAACAAACAACGGTTAAAATCACCAGCCAGAACTACAGTTGCTCTAGGATAGTTTGCCAACATGTACTGTAGCTGAAGCTCTAAATCATCTAAATCGGTAGAAACCTGACGTTCAGTGGTATTAGGCACTCGATAACCAGAGGCGAATAGAACAGTATGGCGATTGTCGATATGAACTAGAATCCAGATAATCTCTAAATTAGAACCTACGATTCCCGTCACAGGAGTTTGGAGAACTTCACACCGAAGACTGTCACGTACTAACACAGCGACACCGCCCTTGCCTTTTGGTAGGTTGAAGCTGGCTGGCCGGTCTCTTCGGAAGAGCCGATAGCCACTCACCGATATTAGTCTGTCCGGCACGTTAGGTGTAAGCCACATCTCGTTGAGAGCCAAAATGTCAAAACCGTATACTATCAATATCATTCCTAAGGTCCGGCAGCTTGGGCTTGTATGATTGGATGTTTAGTTGTCCGATGATCAGCTGGCTGGACCCACAGTCCCCGTGGCGGCGCCAGTTGATTCCACCTCTGCGACCTCGGCGCCTGACGCGCCTCTGCCGCCCCTCCTCCGACCGTCCGCTGTGTTCGCCGCTGCCGCTGGTGCAGCAGTCAGCTGAGTGCCGCGGCCCGGTGTCTGGTCAGCTGAGGGATCAGCGGCTGCTGACCGCGGCCGCGCAGATCTTAGAGGCCAAGGTCGTTCAGCCGGTCGGGCAGCTTGCATGATTATATTTGCAGCGTGCAAGAAAATCAAAGCACCGATGAACAGCTCGGCTGGTCTTGGGGTCCTAGCGTGGTTGGCCATGATGACTCACGTTTATAGTCCTTGCTCACCTTTAGGCTGGTAAGTCAATCCGTTTGCGTCACAGGTAGGGTATTAAACGTCATATAGAGTTATCACACTTCACTCTTTCCACTTAATTAGCTCACACTTCCCGCACATTCATAATTGATACGATCGCACTCATACGCAGATACACTCGTACAAGGAACTAGTAGCGGTGGTGGTCAGGAGAGCCGGTGCGCGTGCGACCCCGGGCGCGGCGCAGACCAGACTGACTCTCAGGGGCCCCTCTGAAATAGACTATGTTGCAGGGCCCTGAGAACCACTCTCTGGGGGCCCCTGAGACTAGCTCGGCCCCCTCCCCTGAGACAGACTCCCGGGGTCCCTGATACCGAATTTTGGGGCCCCTGAGACCAACCCTCTAGGGACCCTAAAATCTACTTTCGGGGGGCCTTGAGACCGACTCTCAGGGCGGGGGCCGTGAGGCCGACTCGGGACGCCCTGAGAACGAATCTTCAGGGGCCCCTGAGACTGACTCTGGGGGCCCCGTGATCAGAGAATCCTTTGCAGTGGTTCAGATTGGCCCAAGGGGTGGGGGTCTGCGGACGCCTAGGGCCCCCTTGGCTACACCACTGCATCCAAACTTTCGGGGGCCCTCTGAAATCACCATTTGGAAGCTCCTAAAATAATTGCTCCCCTAGACCAATACTCCGGAGCCCCTTGATGCTGATGCCCGGGGGGTCCTAAGACTATGCTCGGGGTCCCACTTAGATCAGGCTCAGGGGCACCCTTAGACCCATGCTCGCGCTTTTCTCAGGAGTAACTCGACACTGATGTTCCAGGGCCCTCAAGATCAATATTTCGAGCTCCCCCCAAGACTAATGCTCGGTGCTCTGGAGCCCCTCGATGCCGATGCTCGGGGGTCCTGAACCCAGGCCTGGGGGCCCCTGGGACCAAACTCTGGGTCTCATGAGGTCAATGCTCGTGCCTCACTCATGAGTCCCTCGATATCAATAGTCGGGGGCACCCCGAGGGGGGCCCTGAACCCCTGAGACCAAGCTCGGGCCCCCTGAGACCAAGATCAGGGCCCCCGAGACCAATGCTCGTGTTTTCCAGTGCATACGGTCAGCCTTATGCATCAGATGCCCTCGGATGCCTCCCCTGAGACCAGGCTTGAGGGCCCCTGACACTAAGCTCGGGGAGAGGGGGGCCTGAGACCAAGCTTGGGGGCATCCCTGAGACCAAGCTCGGGGGTCCCCTGAGACCAAGCTCGGGGGCCCTGAGACCAAGCTCGGGGGCCCCTGAGACCAAGCTCGGGGGCCCTGATTCCAAACTCGAAGGGCCCCCTGAGACTATGCTCGGGAGCTCCCTGAGACCAAGCTCGGAGGGCCCCCAGACACCAAGCTCGGGGCCTCTGAGACCAAGCTCGGGGGCCCCTGAGACCAAAATCGAAAGGCCCGTGAGACCAAGATCGAAAGGCCCGTGAGACCGAGCTCGGGGGAGGGGCCCTGAGACCAAGCTCGGGGGCCCTGAGGCCAAGCTCGGGACCCCCTGAGACTGAGCACAGGGGTCCCCCAAGATCAATATTTGGTACTCTGGAGCCCTCGATACCGATTATCGGGGGCCTCCTGAGACCAAGCTCGGGAGCCGCCCCCCCCCGAGACCAAGCTCAGGGGCCCCCGAAATCAATTTTTGTGTTTTTAGTGCATAAGGTCAGCCCAAGGGAGTCCGCAGACCCCTGAGACCCCCCTCCCCTGGCTACACCACTGTCAGAACATCTCAAGGGGCCCATTCAAGCTCTCGGCCGCCCGGTCAGTGGCTGTAAAGCCTTATAGGGGTCCCAGACCATCTCAGGGGCCCTCAGTTCAACACAAAGCATAGCGATTTTGACCATTAACAATCGCCTTCGGTTATAGGGGTCCCAGACCATCTCAGGGGCCCTCAGTTCAACACAGAGGCCCATATAAGCTCTGATGACCAGATAAACTTAAGGGCCCGGATCATCCAGGGGCCCCCTTGTCGGCATATTTGGGGCTTCAGAACATTTCAGGGTTTCAATTAAAGCTTATAACCAAATTTCAGAGCAGTGGCCCTATTCCTGTGCAGGGGCCTCAGATAAGTTTAGGGTCTTCTGTGCATCACAGGGGATCCAGATTAGCTCAAGGGGCAATATTAACTTTACGGTCCTAGCTCAGCTCAGGGGCCCCCCAGGTCGGTGGATATAGGTTCTGGCCAACTCACGGAGCCCTGTTTAAGGTCACGGCTCCTAGCTCAGTTTAGGCATCCTAGAACAGTTCATGCTGCCCAAACCATCTCAGGGGCGCTCAGTTCAGCTCAAAGAGCCCAGATTAGCTCGTATGGCATCAGAGGCCAGTTCAGGGGCCCCGAGAAGCTTAGGGGACCTTAAAATCAACTCATAGGACCTTAACTTAGTTTAGGGGCACAGGTAAGTTTAACGGGGTTCCGGGGCAAGCTATCGGGACAGTTTGAGTTTCTTGCTTGATATTACAGTTGTTGATATTCTTATCTCCGTTGCGGGGGCCCATGCCAGAAAAGTGGGGGGGCCAGTGGCCCCCCTGGGCCCCCCGGTTCCTACGCCTATGAGGGTAGGTAATGAGGGATTCTGGGATCTCAATATTATGGTGACCTTAATTTTCCTGTCTCATGTTCTTATCAGCTGTTATTTCTCACAATCCAAGTATGATCAAGTGTTGATGCACATTACCAACCAGGATTGCTCATCGTATCAAGATGCAGGATACATTTACAATACAGATACAGCTTTAGGCAATTGGAACAGTTTGAATCTGCCTCACGTCTATCTGTATCCAGCCAGGTCTGGCAGCACATGATAGAGCGATTTTAAAGATTTTCCTTGTCGTGCAGAGGTAAAGGTGGGTAGTCTGCAGAGGGTCAAGCTTTCTTGGTCATTAAACAATATCAAACAAAAAAAATGCATTACACTTTAAAGAAAACCATTAAACAACATTCATTAAACAAACCTATTATTTTTAAAAGAAACCACATTGCTGGGTTAAGGAAAAGTGAAGGGAGTGAAGGGAAACATGAAAAGTGTGCTAGAAATGTAGACAAAACTGAGATTGAAAACTCTTTTATCTGATACACTTCCGCCTGTATCTAAGCTTAAGTGTCACAGAAATTGTGATCTCTGTATCGTTAGTTAGTTATTTGGGCTTAAGGGGCGCACCAGCCTGGCAAGGCCATATAGCGCCCAAAACAGTACAGTCGCTAAAAGTGTTCCATCTGGAACAAGAAGAACGCGTGATTCAGAGACTCATTTCCCCTTTCGGTGTCAATACCTCGCTGTGCGGGTGAATGGCAAAGCAAACAGAGAAGTGCACACACTACTAACATCAGTCCCTCCTGTACTGAAAAACCGACACCCGACAAGATCCACCAGGTAACGCCGCGCAGAGAGCGCCCGGCACAAGGCGTCGGGGCGTCAGTTCCGACGCCCACTCCGTACCCCCGGACCCAGGGGGCCCGGGAGTACGGGGAGTCCCTGAGTCCGCCCGGGCGCCCAGCAAACAGCTGGGCACCCAGGCGGACTCCCCTGCGCTGCCCTCCTACGGAAGACGAGCACATGCTACATTTTCATGTGATCCACGCCCGCCCTCCGGCGGACGGCAGTGTACACGGAGAGAAATTTTCACACCCCCGTCATCTGTTTGTTCCAGAATCACGAAGTTGAAAGGAACATTTCGATTCCACGACGCCGAAATCTGATCTCAAATGAAACTATGTGATGTATTTGTACGCTCTTGCGTAATTCAATGAGCGCTCAACAGTGGTGAAATAACTCTGTAGGTATAATTTTGCTCCTTTTTATTTTAGCTTGAATATCTCGATGCTCTTTTTGGCGTTGAATGGCACCAATCCTAAAACTGACACCCGCCGTTAAATAGAATGACTCCATTCGCTTCTGGTGAGTTGCGTTTTTAGACACGATTATGTGGAGTCACAATATACTATGATCAACTGAAGACACATGTGACTTAAAATGGCAATGCCAAAGCGTAAATAGACCGAGAGATTAAATCTACGCCAGGAGAGCGTGCAAGACGGATCAACTGACGCCATGTGCTGGGGTCATTTGAGGGTATTTGAATGAGAAGATCCCGGAAGTGCCGGCGCGTGCATTTCAATTTTCCAGTTCAGTTGTGCTTTACTTCTCGACGCGGCAGTACGCAGGAAATCGGTGTTCTTGGCGTTTGAAGTGCGTGGTAATGGTGTAGAAGGGAACGTCTTTTATTAGGCGGTGACTTACGCCGTCTGCTGGAAAAGGGAGGTGAGTCATCCAAAACTGCATACACATACTAAATTGCTTTGGTGACTGCTTGTCAGATATTAGAGGTGACCCGGCTAACCAGTAGCCATACATTAAATAATTGCAATAACTTGTCGTAGCCTTGTAAAATGAGTCTGGTCGCGCTAAACCACATTTCTCTTAGCGTTGGCGGTCCCTAAGCCATCGACAAAGTGCGTTGACGGATCCAGAAATAAAGTGGAGGGGGGGCTAACCACCCTTTTGGTCAGAATCGGCAAAAAATTGCGAAAACATAATGTTTTTAAAGAAAATGGTTAGAAAACGGTACTTAGGGGGGCGGGGGAGAGCACAAATGCTAATTTAGACTTTGGGAGCTACGGTCCCATTGCCACCTGGACCCACCAGTGATGATGTTGTGTAGCATATACGTTTGATATACGTTTCAGATTAGCTGTCAAAATAGAGGATAAACAGGAAGTGCTAGTTTGCCTAACATCTGTGCTTGCTGCACCTCCCTTTTGTTCTATTGCCAATCTTCAACTTGCTCCTGGCAAAAAAACCTTTCCATACTGGGACCAAAAACTCTTTGAGCTCCCCGTTGCCCTCCGGACCGACCCGTCATAAAGTTTTTCGGTTTACTCCCAATTGGGCTGAGATCAGAGAAGTTTCGGGCAAAAAGTGGGAGCCTGGCCCCTTCTTTTCCGACGGGCATGGCCCACTCCGTCCCAGGGTTCGTGTGGCGACGCCCCTGCGTGCTTCAATGGGTAGCCGAACGTCAAATGACGGCTGACAGCATAGGCGCAGAAAATTTTTCAAGTTGTGGGTTGGGGTGGAAAACTGGTATCTGGCCTCTCTTTCTCTCTCCTCTCTCTCCCCTCCCCCTCTCTCTCCAAGCAGCATGGCGTACCCGCGTTTAGGTGTGAAAATGATGTTGCCCAGCCGTGTTAAATTTTTATCTTTTTAATATTCTTTGAGTAGAAGTATTTTCTTTGCCACACCATGTATATCGACCTATTAATTTTGTATTTTTTGCTTGACCTCTGCTTTTATTAAAACTCACTGCAAGTATTTTCAAACTGTGGCAAGTGTTCTAGTTATGCAACGCGATCGTAACACCTGCTTTTTGGTTCTACAGACTGCTCTGATGTCTTTAGGGAAATGTTAAGGGCGGGTTTTTACCCTCTGCTACAGAAACTCCTGTAGGAAACTGCGGGTTAAGAGCGGCGGAAAGTCACTGTGGCCAGATATTGCAGAGCGTATCTCGGACCTGCGCGGAAAACAGTTCGAAATCAGATATTTTGACAGCAAGCTAAACCACTAGATCGACGTAGAACACGACGACGAGTGCAGCGTTCCATCAGGAACCAAGATAACTTGTACCGGAGACCTCAGTTGGGCCAAATGCCATGACCCCGATAGAAGAGGCGCTCTCCGAGGATTCATGTATCTCGACTGACGTCATGACTGTCACAAGTCTGGATGATTCGAACAGAACTGTGATTTTATCTCCAAGGGACGGTTGCGCGCCGGTGACGTGCCCTCAACAGACAGTGAATGTCCACCCGATGTATCTTCAATCGGTAGGGTGCTCACAGCCCCCGCCGCTTACGGTGAGTACCCCCCAGTCGGGGTACTTACAGCCGGGAGTGGCCCCCCAGCTAGCTGTCCCCTCCGCGGGGCCCATTCAAACGGAGCTGATCCCCCAGCCGGGAAACCATGTGTGTGCTGAGATCGCCCGACCGGCGAGGGATCCCAACGGTGGAACAGGCCCGAGGCTGGGAACCAGGAGAGTGGATTCATTCGACATCCAAGAGCTCCCACTACCTCTCAGGAGAGATGTAGATGTACCAGAGTACAAACTGACAGATGGCGACCGTAGGACCCTCGTTAACTCCGCATACGCCTTCTACTCTGAGAGATCATTCTACCCAGAGGAAGAAGGCTTCACGATGATAACGGAAGCTCGTCTTACTCGCGTTCCCAAACTTCTGGACGATGTCAGAAGTCCTGAGAATCCAAGAAGAAGCTGATAACTCAAGTGAAGAACAAGTTTAAGAACCGCAGGCGCCAAGAAAAGACTTATATCATGGGGTACAATTGTCCCTTCAATGTCCGTTGGGGTAGGAAACGATGTTGGCCAAGTACAACAATGATCTCAGATATTCAGATATCGTTAATGAATACATAATTACAGTTAAGATAATTTGTTTCACTTCATCTCTAAGCAACCCAGGCTGGGATGCGCTGGTGATATTCAACGTTTCCAGTATTTCGCATCGAATGTTATTATCTTCTTAGCCAGTCGGCTTAAGGATTTTTCACTGCCATCTCCAGTAGTTTTGGTTAATCGTAACCGTTGAACGCTGTGCTTTGATGTCCAGGACATCAGTCTAGATGCAATAAGTAGTTTTGTGAGATTTAGCCACTCTTTAGGGCCAAAGAAACGCTGAGTGTCAAGACCGTTGAAGCAGCAATTTTGTGAAATACATGTTCTTAAGCCAGATTATTCTCTTGGAACAGGAATAGGTGGAATTTAGGGAGAAACACACCAGATATTTTGCATTGATACAATTATCAATAACCTGATCATAAAATGGCCTACAACGCTGGTGGATGTATAATTCAGATCCATCCCAAAACACCGTGAACAGTGCTTGAACGCAGATGATTACACATTGACTAGTTCAGAAATTGTCCTGTTAAATCATTTTCATCTCAATGAAGGACATCGGTTGGGACTTTGATTAGCATTGAAAAATACCAGAGTATAATTTCACCGTACTACTTTTCTCAATGTAGTAGTATTATACTTTCGGTTGAGTTTAATATCCCCGTGTTATCTTTTTTTAACCCACTACCCATTTAAAAGGTAGGCAGGAGTGCCCTTCCGTACCCATGCGACCAAACTACAAATTTTCCAGTTGTAAATTTGGGACATGTATGTTAATATCTTGATTGAAGGTCGCACCACTCCCCGCTCCATTTAATCTAAATCTTATCCCCCGATGCAAAATTCAGCCCCACAGGAAAGTAATGTGAAAATAAACTTACTCTGTGTGCAAAGAATAATTAGGAATCAAACTAACATAGCCGGTAAGCATTTACACCCCACCTTCTTTAATGACTCCAAGGAGGCGTACAATAATCGTGGCAAAAGAACATAATAACACTTAGGGGTAATAATATTCTGAACAGGAATCAGAATACACTTATATCTAGCGTCAAATAATTATTGACGCTAGGACAAGAATACAATGATGATTGACTCCATGGCCGTACACCCCCTGTTTATTCCAGAAAGGGTTGGCGTTTTAGGCACGTTCTCAAATTACACATCTGGAGTTACTTTTTCTCTCTGTGTAGTCCCAGCCCGGGGCGTAAGACTCCACAGGGGGAGTCGGGCGCTCCGCGTCAGGCAGCCCTCCGCGCAGCGTCACCCGGAGAACCCTCAGGGTGTGTGCACAAGGCATTAGGCTACAGTGTGCCAAACAGTGTGTGATCTCTGTATCCTGATTCTCAGCAAAATTGTCTCATTGCACATGGAAACTGGGCCTCTGTTTTGCCATGGCCAGAAATAAACAGTGCATAATTTGAAAATCATGTCAGAACACATTTAAAAGAACCAGGTGACCATTATGCCATTGAACACACTAAAAATAAGCATGGGGCCAATCAGGATACATCTCAGTGTTATTGGGGGGGGCGGGGGTGGCCCATTTATCCATACACATATATTAATGGTGAGATCATCATCATCCATAAAACATACACAGCTTTATCATTGAGGCCTTACACATACATTACCACCGTGGTACATACATAAAGGCTATGGTGCCCTACTACATCAAGCACAGGCTGATTCAAATGTTTTCAAAACACTCACTTGGTACAGCCCAACATGCAAGATAACCACAACTCATGTGCTGGACATGTAACAGTGCGTTTTATCTCTTCGCTTACAAACATTGGTAAGGGAATAGAAGAAAAACTTTCAACTGGTTGATGAGGTCACCATCTACCAGGGGTGTAACTTTGTGAAAATCTTTAGGAGTGCTTTTTCCTAGCCATCCCATAACATTTTACTGGCAGTGTTAGGGGATGAAAAACGTAAAAAGGGGTAAAAACCTTACACTTTTGTCCTTACACCTTTGTTCTGCGACATTAAAGTAAACACCCCTCCCACAAAATTCTCCCACACGCTTTAGACGCCGGCAAAGGTGCTTTGCACAGAACGCCTTATAAAAAGCCCTTAACTAGCTAACTAACACTTTTGTCGAAACATCTTTAATGACTTCTTTCTTACTTTATTTGCACTCCAAACTGTTCCCCCCTCGGACAAAAAATAGTTTGGCCCTCTGGTTTGAGCGTTTGGGGGAGTATGGCTCAAATGCCATCCCCCTGGATCCGCCAGTGACTTAACACACGCCCTGCTTGGGGAGGGGCGAAATTCGCCCCACCCTCCTGGTTTTCCCCGGATAACGCAAAAACCAAGAAACGCAGAGCAACGAAACTTACAGTACCTTATCCCTGATAAATTCTACGCATCTCACCAAATTTTTTATGGCAGGTCATGTCAGGTCAAGGAGCTATCCAAGGTCAAGCGACCCGACCTCAAAACCTAAAATTACAAGTTTGATGCGGCGCCTAAGGAGGATCAGCCAACCGATCAGTTTAAAACTCTCACAATATGATGAGGCTATTAGGGTCTACAAATCTGCTAACTCGGGATTTCGATATTGTTAACCGAAGGTGGGGTCAATTTTTTGGTCACCCCATTATGTTTATGGAGAAAATTAAAAATGGCTCGTTTTTGGTAAATCCGGGATAGATAAAGCTGAAAATGCTCAAACGGTGTATTCTTACCACGATCTGGACCAAAAAGCTGAGTTTTGGACCATCTGACCTCTCAAAGGTCATTTCAGGTCACAGGAGCATACAGTGATTGTTTTGCCAATAACTTCTCACTGAATTGAGATAAAGCTCCCATTTTGCTTTCATTGTGCTTGCATTATCACGAGGAGTCGAATGATATGCAATATGACCATACCAGGTCACAGGGTGACCTAGCTCGATGTCAGGTCATTTTTGCAGTTTGACCTAGCAAGGTCATATTATACGAGTGCACCATTAGATTCACCACGATGAGAGGAATCCAATGTTGTGTAAATATTTGCTCTAACTCCACTGAATAAATATCTAAAGGGGGAAACATGCACTGCCCTGTTGTAACCTCATGGAATATTCTTTGACCTATGCTGACCTCAATATTGTCCTGACATAAGAATACTTCCTGTAATTTCTCTTCGCCACGTCAGGAGCTTTCGAACGCCGTCCGTAATTTTTCTTTAGCTTTCCTGGGAAATTAGATACGGAGGGAGGGGGCGATATACGCCCCCCCTCAGTGGGGTGCGTCATGCCAGGGACCCCAGTGGGGCGTGTGTTAAGCTTCCTGCTCATCAAAGGTCACAGCTCAAAAAGCTGCAAAAGTGGTTAAACCAGGAGTTTTTGGTGTCTTTTTAAACTAGCGCGCAGACAAATGGCTACCTATTTAGTGTTATTGTTTGCATTTTACCACCAATTAAAGCTTATCTATGGTGTTACATTGTTCTTGGACTAACAAAGGTTTGAACACTTATTTAACCCTTGCCCCGGGGTGGGGGTGTTTGAACACCCCCTCGGCTTTTTGGCGGCACGAAAAACGGCGGCGCCGCCAAATGGATTTTCCATATCGATGACCTAAGGTCAAGTACGGATCATGACCTCTCTATTGGAAATACATGGGGAAAACAGAAATTGGGCTGTATTTGTGTAGATGCAGCTGAGAATACCTTCATATTTTTCAAATCGCAGTATCCTAGGCCCCTTTTTAGGTTCATGTTACAATTTTTTACCTGTGACCGCTGAGAGGTCATCTGGGCTACTTAAGCAGTTTTCAGAATTCGGTCAATAACTCTGCATAAAATGATGGTACAACTTTTATTTTCATACAATTGCGCTTGGATTGCTATTGCAAGTCGATTGATATGCATATTGACTAGGCGAGATAAAAAAGTGACTTTGACCTGACCTGAGGTCAGGTAATTTTTGTGTTTTGACCTAGTATGATCGTATCATACATCATTTGATTCGCCGTGATGAGAGGAATCGAATGGTGCTTATAAAATTGTTCTAAAACTCAACTCTTTCAGACGCTAGAGCCTAAAATATATACTTATATATAGTATGATCGTATCATACATCATTCGATTCGCCGTGATGAGAGGAATCGAATGGTGCTTATAAAATGGTTCTAAAACTCAACTCTTTCAGACGCTAGAGCCTAAAATATATACTCAAAATGCCACTTTCTTTGAGCTGTCATGACCTCAATATTGACCTGACCCAAACAATGACTGATATATTTCTTCATGAATTTCAATGAGCTATCCACCAGCCTTCGCGTTTTGCGCTATCCCGCGTAGGGGCCGAGTTCGAAGGGGCAGGCGTTCAAACCCCCCCCTCCCACCCATCCACCAGGGCTAAGGTGGCTCGGAGGCCCGCCAGGGCGCGGGTTAATAGCCAAACTGAGGTCGAAAACTGCGTTAAGCTAGAGCCATAATGTAGGCGAATCCTCTCGTTACGGCAAATCAAATTATGTATGGTATGAACATGCTGTGTCAAAATCTAAGAATGACCTAACCAAAGGTCAGGTCAAGAGCATTTCCTTGTCTGACATAATTGATATGCATACCAATCGACTCGTAATGGCAAGCTAAGCGAAATGGTACCAAAGCAAAATCTCTGCTATCATTTTCTGCCAAGTTGTCCAGCGAAGTTGTCCGGGTTTCCTGCGAACCCATGTCTGAAAAAGGCTTAAATAGTCCCAAATGACCCTACATAGATCATAGAACATACATGTAAAGTTGGACCTTTGGGGTGGCCCAATATATTTATATTACGAGAACAGGAAGCTATTTTAACTCTTGCCCTACTGGAGGTATTTTACCCCCTCGTCCTACCGGGGGATCGATTCGACCCTCATCCGTTTGAAAACTAAGGAAGGTGGAAAGACGCAGTAAAGCGCAGCCTGTTGCCCGAGACCTGAACTCTCCGACAGTGTACAATTATGTTTACCCTAGGTTAACTAGTAACCTCGTGAGGTCACAAAATGATGAAATTTTGACACATTTAGAAAATCCCTTATGATTCGGGAATCAATAGACCTAAAACCAAGGTGGGGCATTCCAGGACAGATCGACCAAGGCTTGACACCACCATATCTAGAAAAAATCTGAAACTTTGTCCCCGGGGTAGTTTTAGGCCAGAAACATGCCTGTGAGAATCTTAGCCCCCTCCGACCAACGGTGACCGAGTTATAGCCCGAGGCATTTTCGAAAGGTCACCTTGTAGACTCATCTTTGATGCTTCATAACTCAACAACGCATTGCTCAATTAACAAGTTTTGTATATCATTGAACTTGTCTTGAACCATACATTATTTTGAAAAAAGAAAATTTCAAAATTAAAAAAATTGACTTTTAATTCGTTTGACCTTTTCTTAGATGACCTAGCTTGACCTTTTCGACATTGAAATTGACATTTTAGACACCTCAAAAATTTTGCTTCATCAAATATCTTTCGGTAGAAAAAAATTAATAAAATGCGTTTTTGCTATAAGTTCCAAATTTTTAGCACCTAAGGTAGGTATGCTGACGGTTTTTGACCACTGCGGTAGTGCAGCCTTATGTTTAATGCCGCAAACAAAGCGATTGCTTTTGTAATCGGTTGCTTGCAATCATATGCCATTGTCTTTACGAAATTTTCATCGTGAAAATATCAAAATATATGAGAATTAACACGCGCCCACACAAGGGGGTGGGCAACCGGCCTCTTCAGGTTTCCACCGGTAGTAAAAAAGACACTTTCGTGGAGCGCCACCGTACTTCATGTACCTCTAACTCGAAATTTTTGTAGCTTCTGGCAAAATTTTAGGTCTGGGTCATACTAGGTCAGACGGCCAACCCAGGTCAAGAGACCCCTCGAAAAAAGTCTGGGAGGTGCATCAATAATATCAAATCTAGCCTATCGTCGTTAGATTCACATTACATAGTAAGGTCGCCGAGCACTACAATTTTCGTAGCAGGATTTCTATGTCGATAACCGGGAGCAGGGTCAGGGTCATGATCTTTCCATTAGAAATGCGTAGGGCAATTGGTTAATTTTGATAATTTGAGAGAATTGAGAATTGTCGAGAATTGCGATAAAGGTTTTATTTTTACGTTGTCGTGTCTGACTTGCCACTGCAGTTTCATTATTATTCTTTTTACCATACAGACCTAAGCCTGGCTCTAGGTCAAAGCAGGTTAATTTTGACATTTGACTAGGCAATATTATAAGATACATAATCCGTTTGGGCTCAACAAGAGTGTTCCAATTGTGATGAACGTTTCTTTCTACGGCTCTCCTCTGTCACCTATTATGCCACAAAATTTAGGTTTCCACTTAGTTCCTGTAAAAAATACTGTGACCTCGAGCAAACTCAAAGGTGCCATGACCAAACAATTGTATGTAACATATTCGGTAGTGGTTAAAACTGGCTGTTTAGCGGCATCACTACCAGTGCACTGTCCCATTATTCATTTGGGATTCTGGGATCCGTGTCAGCTATGAAATGAGCACCTTGTAAAAATATCATGAGGTAACCTGTTCAAGTGACCAAGTCGAATGCATTTACAATTTCAGGACATTTGTCTCATATATGAGCAGATTCAAATTACTTTTGGGAATGAACGCCTTTCAGACACGTTTGTTTACATTGCATGAATCCTTTCAAACGTATGCTGTGCTGCACTGGGTCACCTTGTATCGATATTATTTTTCCATCTCCAGGAACGATGTAATTGTATGAGTTAGTTTTGCCCATAGGATAAGTTATACTTGTTTCAATTATGGATAAAACCGCGACATCTTTGTAAATTCTCGTTTAAGGCTGAAAGGTCAATTATTAATAAGTTTATTTGCCCTCGTCTCCCTCGAAACAATGGATCCCTTTCTATCACTTTTAATGACTGCAATTTTTATTTTCATAAATATTGTCCAAGTGGTTGCCAGTTCAGTTTTAGGAGTAGGTGTCTCACTAGAGTCATCGAGGGACTTTTTACGGAGACTCCGACCCCACCACTCAAACGAGCAACTCCCACGATGAAGTGTTAATTAATGAACCAAATTTGAAAGTCCCACAAGGCATAACGACGACCGTGTACCTCAGGTCACCCCCTCACCAGTCAGTTGCCAGCTGGCGTTCAGTATTTACGGTACCTACCACCTCCCAGTTGACCTAAATTATTTTTTTCAGAAGTTGCAAAATGTTGAGTTAGAGGTACATGGAGTACGGTGGCGCTCCACGAAGGTGTTTTTTACTACCTGTAGAGATCTTACGAGGACGGTTGCCCACTCCCTCGGGTGGGCGCGTGTTAATTGTCATATATTTTGACACTTTCACGATGAAAATTTCGTAAAGACAATGCCATATGACTGCCAGCAACCGATTACAAAAGCAATCGCTATGTTTGCGGCGTTGAACTTAAGGCTGTACTGCCGCAGTGGTCAAAAACGGTCTACATACCCACCTTCGGTGCTAAATACTTGGAATTTATAGAAAGAACGATTTTTTTATTTTTTTATCGAAAGATCTTTGATAGAGCAAAGTTTTTGAGGTGTCTAAAAGGTCAATTTCAATGTCGAAAAGGTCAAGCTAGGTCATCTAAAAAAGGTCAATCGAATTAAAAGTAAAATTTTTTAATTTTTTAAATTTTCTTTTTTCAAAATAATGTATGGTTCAAGACGAGTTCATTGACATACAAAACTTGTTAATCGGGCAATGCGTTGTTGAGTTATGAAGCATCAAAAATGAGTCTACAAGGTGACCTCCCGAAAATGCCTCGGGCTATAACTCGGTCACCGTTGGTCGGAGGGGGCTAAGATTCTCACAGGCGTGTTTCTGGCCCAAAACTACCCCGGAGACAAAGTTTCAGATTTTTTCTAGACATGGTGGTGTCAAATTGAAATTTTTTGGTCGTTTTGTCCTAGAATGCCCCAGGTGTCAATGTGTTTTTCTGACCCAAGGAGTTCCACAATATGCGGCATGACCTTGCAAGGTCACGCGTGACCTTAGCCTTAGACCACCTACCATAACCTTAGGTCAAGGTCGAAGTGAGGTCGCATACCATCGAATCCTTGGGTGACGCTCGTCACTATGATACCAAATTCATTGCTGCATCTTGTCCCGTCCATGAGTATAGCCATTAAGAGCTTCTAAAACGGTAACCTTTGCTGACTTTTGGGGACCCCTGGTGCCTTCGTTATGGACTTGACCTCAAAATAGATGGCGTATTCCAAATTGCCTTTTCAGGAGCCTTCGAATCCTGTTTAGAAACCTGATCTAGCTCTTCTGGAAGCCGAGTAACGCCCGCTTTTTCAGATTTATTTTTAGGACCAAAATTGTCTTACATGGGCATATAAATAGCGCCATAATTCGGTTATCTGACATGACATTTACTTAAAATTTGGTCAAGATGTGTCAAAGTAATTTTGTTATACAATTTCCACGCAGCATTGGGCTAAACGAAACTTTTTGTGTCATCGCGAAAAACAACGAGAGGCGTCGAATCGGCCCCCCCCCCGAATGACGAAGGTAAAGCAATATGAGCCAAGATATAGCTATTTTACAGTTTTTACCATGTATTTCCATTGAAGAGGTCGCTCGTAAATGAAACTAGGTATATCCCCGATTTCATAAAAACCCAGAATATATGTTGCAGCACCCGGTAGGCCCATAATGGTTTTTAAGTGTCGGATTGCTAGGTTAACCCTCGCCCCACCGGGGGCCATCGATGGCCCCCCTAAGGTTTTTCGGGAATAGCAGAAAAACGACAGGGCAAAGCACCGGCGTTGAGGGCTCTACCTCTCATTGCATCAATTTCCCATCATCCCTGAAATTTTTTACCCCGGGTCACCCAAGGTCAGGTCACCAGACGAGGTCAACCAAGGTCACCTCACTTCATCTTTAGAGCTCTGTAAGAGCTACATTTCAAAGTCGATCAATTTGAAACTTCCTACACTTTATAACCCCGCCAGGGTCTACAAGGTGTATATCCGGGATTTTTCGATTTCGTGCCCTGAGGTCAGGTCACGAGGCGACCTCTCTCATTGGAAAAAGCATGGGGAAAAGTTGTTTCATGATATAAAAGTCACAAAAATGATTGCAAATACTCAGACTGCTCAGAACAACGTTTTTGGACACCCTTTCACGGATCCCAGGGGTCATATTTGCCCTTTGACTTTTCCAAGGTCATCCAAGGTCACCAGAGGTCAAAAACAGTATTTTGACAATAACTTTTGACCTAATTAAGCTAGAACGGTGAAACAAATACCATCGTGTTTGTCTTGTCACTGGCTTTCATTTGATATACAGCAAGGTCACTTTTTGACCTTTCGTGACCTCAGGTCATATTAGGTTACGAGGTGACCTCTGGAGGTCAAACCACTGGCGGGAGGTCTTTTCGTTCCACATAGCGGAAAAAGTACTGGCAATTTGCTATCAAATGTACTTTACCAGGCTTCAATAGCTCTAATGACGTAAGAGTTATGCCCAGTTTGCTTAATCATTGCATATTTGAGTGAAAATAGCCGAACTTGACCTAATTTGACCTCTGGAGGTCAAACCATTGACCTGAGCACTAAAACATGCGAAATAATTTCTTACTGAATTCACGCCAACTTTCTATTGCACTTTGCAGATTTGCGCTAACGCCCATATTTTCGGAGTTAGAGGGGGGGCTATCGATGGCCCCCGGTGGGGCGAAGGTGGCGCCGGACCCCCGGTGGGGCGCGGGTTAAACGTGTTCTTACTTATAAGTAACTTAACTTTACTTTACTTATTGCATAAATGCAATCCTATTTTTTTAGATGAAGTCACTTGCCTTGGCCTGATGACCTGACCTAACATGACTAAACTTGATTTTTTAAAAATGCGGAATTGATCAAGGAAGAGATATGAAAGATACGGCGACGCAGCGCCGCCGTTTATCTGCTATCCTTAAAAAACCTTATGGAGACCATCGATGCTCCTCTCGGATGGGCGAGGGTTAAGCACAAGCTAAGTTTCCCAGATATTGGGCCTGATTTTCCTCCCTTTCTAAATAAGTTCCAATAGATCACAGCTACCACATGCTGCTTTTTGACCCTCCTTTGGTACGGATATCAGCTATGGACAGGTCCGATCCACATACAGCCTAAATAAATTCAGAAATAAATAGCAGCATGAACCATGGCGTTTTGGAAAAGAAGTCGAGCAGTGAACTTTTGGAAAACGCGCTCTTTCGGCTTTGGTCGCAAGTGGCAGCTACCAATTTCCATAGTTACTCCCGCGGCTCACCGTCTAAATATGACCTCATGCGGTTATATGAGATCTCCAGATCACTTAAGTAATTCTTTTAAGCTCGACATTATCTCCAGATTAATAGTTACAAGACAGCTCCGAATCTCTGATACTTATTATTAAATTGCTATATAATTCTGACATTATGTCCTATTAGAACGTCGCAGAACAGTTTTAGGGGTTCTTTAGGAAGTTTAGGGGTGCTTTCAAAAGTCTTAAGGGTGCTCGCGCACCCCTAAAAGTATACAAAGTTACACGCCTGCCATCCACCAACTGTTGCAAAAACGAATATTGACTTTCTGAAAAGCATAACTGGTTATGAAGGAAGCTCTTGCAATTGAGCTTTTAGTGCCTTCCCAGCTATGATTTTTTTTGTTGAGTTGATGGGTGTAGATAAAGTCCTTATAAGTCACAAATAATACCAAGTCAGCCATATACTCAGGTGGAGCAAAGCAAAGTGGCGATGAAAAGGCTTAAAAAACACATGATTTGAATATAGAAATAAATTCATTTGATAAATATTTATTAAGTAATCCTTTTGGAAGTTAAGAAAATATGTCAACACTGCAAGCAAGTCATAATTGACAATGTCTTAAATGTCACTATGGGAAATTAACATGTTGTTGTCTTCAATCATTTGTGAATGTGTGTGGATTATAGGATGAAGAATAGATAAATAATAAATCACATTAAATAAAAAGAGAGTATACAGTGTATTAGGGACGCTGAGTAAGAAATTCATATGAGGGTTTGTGGTTAGTGAGTCAATCTGTGTTTCCACTTCTTCACTTTGTTGAGAGATGTATGCATGGGTGCCGAAAGCGAGGGGGACGAGGGGACGTCCCCCAAATTTTTGGGTCCATCGTCATCAATGCTTTCAGGTGCCGAATATGCTCAAAATTCGCCTCCCTGGTCAGCACCAGCCCGGGTCCGTCCCCCCTGGATGTATGGGGCGTGTGCATACTGGGGGGGAGGAGGTTTGTGACCTTCATCTGATCTGGAAGGCTCATTGTATATCTATGTGCATGTGAGGAAGGTGACGGAGGTAAACGGTGAATTGGGGATGCCGAGCGATGTATTTGTGGGAAGGGTTGTGATTAGTAATCCCATCCATTTTCTTATAGTAGGATTTAGGGTTTCCGATTGGGGTGGTGGGGGCATCCGGATCAGTGCCGAATCCTACCGCAGGGCGCTGATAATCGCATACCGGGGAACGACCTTTTAGGGTGAGTCATCCGAAATTTCATAAGGGCGCCGAGGATCAACTGGATGGGGCCATGTGCTCCTCCCCCTGGGTCCGCCTATTCCTTGCGAGATTGGAATTCTCTATTTTCTGCTACTCCCAATTTAGGCAACGGGTATGACCTCTGCTTCTGTCAGACTCTTGGAAGCCCGTTTTCCTGTCAGGGGAGGGGCGGAGAATTTAGCCCCCTCCTGGTATATATAATACAACGCAAATAGTCATCAGAGATGCCTGACCTGTTTCCGCCTGTGCCAAACCCGGGTTAACGGGTCTTGTCGCTCTGATCCGTCTCTGGGTGATTTTTGTCTATTCGGTCTTGAAACCGAATGCATATCGGAAATGCTTGTAGCATTCATTGGACTGCGAAAAACTGCACCTGTGTGAAACCCCTTAATTACAATGCCGATGCACGCTTATGGCATCACAGGATTATAAAATATAGGGTTGAGAGCAGCGGCGGATCCAGGACTTCATTTGGGGGGGACTAGGGGTCTTTGCCTCAGATCTCGGACCAGCCTCCGCTTATGTATTAAGTATAGGCACTCGGACATTCGGGGGGGGCTTGAGCCACTGTTCCCTTATATCCACCACTGGTTGAGAACATGGTATAGTTTTTTATTCCTCGCGGCTGCCCTGTAAGCAGTTTTTTACTTTGGAAAGTACACTTTCATTATCCAAAAATTTTTTGTTGCTGTTAATGCCTCTGTTAAACAAGCTATCTGAAAATGTACCACGCTTAGATGGAAGCCGGCACCACGGGGGAAGGGGCCAGGTTCCCCAGCCCAAAAATGGGGAGTTTTGGTATTCCAAAATCCATCGCAGGTACTAACCGCAAAATCCATCTCGTCCCTCCCTCTCCCCCCGCCTGCAATCCTGAAGCTTCGCCTTCCGGTGTTGCCGCCGCGCCAAGAATCGCAAGTATCTTTCGGCAAAGTTGCACGAGACGATACTAAAAAACAACTATTCAACTGAGAGAATTCCTGTGAACCGCTCCAGTTGTGACCCTCAGTTGGTGGGGGGGGTGCTCTCCGAGATTCTGTCACAGAGAGCATCGAATTTGGTCGTACTTTTGAAGTTTGCGCTTTTGTGATGGTGGCACAACATCGCCAACTAATTATTCTCGGTGTTCAGATACCAATTTAACACCAAGTTGTACGTTATTTTTCTCAAAGCGATTGACAAATATCAAGACGTCTTCAACCGAGTATTCATTCCAATTATAATCGATCTCATGATACAGTGTGCGTAGTGGATACAACAGCAGTGTAATCAAGCCATGCTACAACCCGTCTGCATTATCACGCGACTGAAGTTCAGTGCGATCTCTCCAACCGCCTGAG
Organism: Lepas anatifera; assembly: GCA_034440635.1. Classification (NCBI taxonomy): domain Eukaryota; kingdom Metazoa; phylum Arthropoda; class Thecostraca; family Lepadidae; genus Lepas; species Lepas anatifera. Next base: position 142,971 of record JAOTON010002047.1, read on the forward strand.
CAATGGCTGACAATAAGCTGTAAGTACAGTGGATTTTAAGTACACTCCGAGGCTTAGGGTAGCTATGACTAGTTTTGCTTTCATCCATTGGTGTTACCAGTTGCTAGCCTTTCATGACCGTGTCCTAACGTTGCCCCCAAAGCTTCTAGCAGGCGTAGAAAGTAGGTGGCCTTCGTTGTGGACGTAAAATTTGACCGAAAATGGTTTGAAGAATGTACGGTTGGCACGTTAATATCAATACGCGGGCAGACAAAAGGTTCCCCCTGACTCAGATACCGCTATCCCCGTTAAAACTCCTACGCAGGTAAATTGTAGAATAAAATAGCACTAGGTCGGCACCAAGCCCAGCAGTGGTTATGGTTTCCGTTCTCTAATTTGCCGTAAGATAAGCAAGTGGCACAAATAGTTATGAAGAGTGTAAATTTAACATTTTGCCTCTCTAAAAAAGTAACTGAGCTTCTTCCGATTGTTTTTTAATTCACTTGCCGTGACATAAAGACTGAGATGTGCATGTCTAGTAATGCCCTCGGAATAATGGGGTGTTTTACGATTTCCGCTGTCACAGTTCCTGGGCACCTGCTTTTTTAAGAAAAAAATCGATAAGTTTGAAGCCAATTCCGAAACTCAGGATAGACTATTTCCTTAAATTGGCCGCGTTGAAAAAAACACTTGTTTTCCACTCCGTTTAACGCACCGAAGTTCTCACGGCCCCCCGCATCAACAGCTGACGAAGCCCCTGCTGCTGTCATAGCAACCAATGGGATGGTCCAGTCTCCGTATAAATCTCTATGAGTAAACCAGGCTTGCCTTAGCTGCCAGCACGTGCCATGCCGCGTCTTAGGGCCTTGATTACAGCGGATTCGTTTATTGATATTCTTGTATTCTTGGATGTTTAGCCTTCTCTCGTGCGAAGCAGTTGTTTGGCAATTATTAACAAGATATTTAATTTGTGAAACCCTTATGAAGAACATGAGTCATGACACAAAATCTGGGGGATGAAATTTAGAAAATCAGTTCACACATCGATCGTACAACGAGAAATTTAACGTCATAAAAATGAAGTGCTAAAGCTGTCCTTGAAATGGGAAACTGTCGTGAGTACCTTGTCCTTTCCGGCATACTTACCTACCTACCTATCCTTCTTGAATTCTGCCTTGTGCCCTCATGTACTGCCGCATAACCATTTCCATAATCCACCAACGTATGTTTTTTATAATTTTAATTTTTATGATATTAAACATTTAAACATAAATATTATTTTGGCTCATCGACTTAAGTTTTCCCCTTCTCTATCCGACCTGCTGGATCCGCCCCTGTCCCATATCAGGTAAAAAGCCTGGGGGACGTGCTTACCTGTAAGCCAACCGTGCCTAGGCGGGCATAATGTTCAAGCGCCGCCACTGCTTTCACTCCTCCTAAAATAACACAGATTATATACACATCAAACTGTCCCGTGTTTTGGCCATTTTTTCCAACGATTTTTAAGGTGTGGCCAGGGATTCACGTTAAAGATATCCATAGCAAAAATGTGCACCTATATCTCCTCTGTTTAATGAATTCATTAATTTTTTGCGTTCAAGACTTTATCAAGGTGTGATTGTTTATGTTTGTCCCACGTGGAAACACCGCGGAGCGTATTCACACGGCTGCTGGACCACATACATGTTTAACATCCGTAACGTGATGGGCTGTTTTGAGTCTTTTTAGTGGATGATGAGGTGAGAGTGACTGAAGATGTGAGCATGATTTTTATGTATTCCACGTGGCAACACCACGGTGAGGACTGACACCGGGTGCGGAAACACTTCTTTATGACGATGAGGTGAGGGTGACTGAAGATGAGAGCATGATATTTTGTGCGTCAGATGTGGAAACACCACTGAGACACCTGACCTTGGGTGCTGAACCACAGACATGTTAAATCTACTTACTAATAAAGCGTATTAAACCATTTTTTAGATGATGAGGTGAGAGGTACTTTATATGAAAGCATGATTACGCATGTATGAGCCCCTTCCCATAACTCCCTCAGGCCAGTACGCGAGGAAAACTCTGTTGCGCACCGTCCCTCAAAGGCAAAGAAAGGAAGCTCATGATTTGTACAATATATATTTTGCTCATCTTCACTGTCTGGCCAGATATCGTGTCAACAAGAGAAAGAAATAAAAAAGAATCACGTCATACTCACTTATGATGATCTCCAGGAGAAATGGAGTCCTTTCAGATGATTAGATGAGAGTGACTTTAGATGTGAGCATAATTATTTTGGGAACACCACAGTGCGGACCAGCACTGGGTGCTGATACTTCTTTTGATGATGAGGCGAGGGTGACTGAAGATGAGAGCTTGATATTTTATTTGTCAAGCGTGGAAACACCACAGAGCAACTTGACCCCGGGCGCTGAGCCACAGACAGGTTTATTACACATTATTAGTAACGTGTTTTCAACCTGGTTATCAACCTGTAATTAACCCTAGAATGACGCCATGCGCGCAAAAATCGGCCGCCCGGCGCACCCGACCGTCGTCAGTGAGACCACCGCACAGTGGGAACTTTTCCACTTTTAGCCTGAATTTATTCCTAACGACAGAATCAATGAGTGAATTATATTAATTGGGCTGTGAATCAGTTGGCTAGTGATAAAACGACAATATATCACACTAGGGTCGTTCAAAAAACATTTTTTTTACTTTTCATACTCGAACCCACTTTTTTCCCATTATCAATTCAATTCTGATTTCAATGAGCGACATTCCAAGCATCTACGACAACGGGAAAGATCGCCTCAAAACGGTTAAGGATTTCATGTTTTAGGTGCGATTGGCCGCCCGGCGCTGCAGTCTCCCCTTCTTAAATTGGGATGAAAGGGGTGCATAACCTACCAGTAAAGACAGCGTGGCATGTGCGTGCGTATAAGAGCGGTAGATGGGATTTAACGTGCAGGCATTTGAATCCATGCACGTGTATTTCCGGACATTTCGGACATTGAGACATTTACAAGGGCATGCACACAGGTGTGGACGAGTTGCATAATATAGGAAAGAATAGAGTGAGCACCGGGTAGGTCTGTAGTGTAGCCAGCAGGGGACGGGAAGACAATCTATGTGTCCGTCTTCGCCCTCGGTTGACAGGTGAAAGTTTTGAATTTGGTGCTGATGTAAATAATGATTACAGCTTTCTTTGGCGGCGAATATACCTTTACTCTTATATGTACTGGGATGAGACATTAGAAGACTGATGCACTTATTTGGATGAGGGACAACATAACCGGAGAGGGAAACAAGTCTACGAACAACTATTGATCTTTAGGGCTTATCTACGAATAACTACGATGGGATACGAGACACACCACATACACACACGCACGCACGCACGCACACACGCACGCACACACACACACACACACACACACACACACACACACACACACACACACACATAACCTGAGAGGAAAACAGGTCTGCGAACTATTGATTTTTGGGGCTCATCTACGAAAAACTACGATGGAGTGCGAAACACACAGTCGCACACGCACGCACGGACGCACAGTCACAGTCACTTGGAGAGGACATCCCGCACACAACGTTCGATCGCACCTCACCAGACCTTAAGGGCCTGCAGTGCTCGTGCATTGAAGGGTGAGCCAACGGTAACGGGAGACCGTCGGCTCCGTGTGAAACAAAAGAGAAATGGACGTGTAAAACATGTAACGGTGAATAAGGCGTAAAGGAGCACTAAATACAAGCAATATCACTGAGGAATAGAACACGAAAAAATTAGAGTAGGAGCCTCAGTAATGATCTATAAATATTTTTTTGACTACTTTCTTAAAGATGAACTTACTACTAGGGACATCTGAGAGATTTCTGATTCTACTGGCAATATTTTCATTCCAAATCCTGGGAGCAGAGATAAATAAGGAAAATGTTCTGTACACCAATGAAGTGAAGGGAACTTCAAAATGCTTGGGCTGTCTGACGACCCTGTTTCTTTCATGATCAGAAAGGGCAAATCTTTCTGCAAGTGGCCTTGGAAGTGAGTAGTCCAGAAAGCTATGGAGAACCATTAGTTGGAACAGTATGACTAGGTCGTGAATTTTCAGAATGCAATACTTTTTGAAGATTGGGCTGGATGGAGCTATCCGGTCTGCAGAGTCAATGATACGGATAATTTTCTTTTGGAGAATCTTCAATCGAGTCAGTTTTGAAGGATATGTAACTCCCCAGACTTGTATTCCATAGGCTAGATGGGAGAGTACTAGAGAGTTGTAGAGAAGGACGATGTGGTTGGGCTTTAGGAATCTTCGTATTCTTGCTATAAGGCCAATGTTCCGAGAGATGGTGACTTCAATGCTTCTAATATGTGGATCCCACTTTAGGTTTTCGTCAATTATTATGCCAAGATACTTTTGTCTCAGGTTTGCGACTAAGTTTATTACCCATTAAGAATATGTTTATGTCAGAATGGTGCGTGTTTTTTGTAAAAATCTGATAAGTAGTTTTTTTGCATTTACTGTTAGTCGGTTGCTAATTAAACATTTACTGATCTTTGGTAGGTCATCTTGTACGATTGTTTGAAGTTCAAGAGCACTTTTAGCCGAGTATGTTACAACGGTGTCATCAGCGAATTGCAAGAAACGGCATATGGAGGAGCTAAGAGTTATGTCATTTAAATAAATAAGGAAAAGTAGAGGGCCGAGGATAGATCCTTGCGGCACTCCGTGCTTCATATCCTGTGGCATAGGGGAAAGAACAGAGTTGTATCGAACTATTTGGGATCGGTTTTCTAAGTATGATTTGAAAAATGTTAACCCTATTTCCGTCAGGCTCCCGGCTACCCCTATTTCCGGCAAGGGGGCAATATCGGCCCCCCCTAAGATCTCGTAATCTAACCGGCCGATTTTAAAAATTCAAAGTGCCATAGATTCCTCTGCTGCTAAACTTTATTTTGAAAAAAGAAAATTTCAAAATTTTGATTTTTTAGGAGAAGGTCGTGCAAAATATACAATTTTTGTGTATTTTTTAGATTTTCCATAACCCTTGTCTCTGTTGTACGATTTTCACAAAACTAGTTCAGATTTACAAATAATTGACCCAAAATATTCATATACTCGAGTTACGCAAAAATTCGAAATTCAATGGCAGTTCCAGGACCAGGACTATGAGGGGAAATATATACAACCTAAAAAGTTTTTGTTACGCGGATTAGAAGCCGTCATATACTGCTTGGCATCTTTGACACATAAATAAATGAGAAAAAAGTGAAAAACTCATCAGGGGCGGATGCAGTAAGGTAAAACAGTGGGGTAAAATACATACCAACAATATGCGAATGGTATGCATGAGTATATTAGTCCCTCGACTAGTTGAAATTTATTTCTGATAATTTTTACCCTCCCATGGCAGCTCTGAGAAAGGGGGTGACATAGGCGGATCAAGGACTCGTCGTGGGAGGGGGTGGGGGTGATTGGAAACACATTTTCAATATACAACGATATTGAGTCGCGGCGGTGATACTGGCTGGGAATATACATTTTGAAAATGTGTAGTGACTGGATACGCCTCTGGTAATCTAGAATTGGGTTATAACTATTTTGAATTTTCATATACCCAATTGTATTCGCCCTGGCACGGCTGTAAGCAGTCTTCTCACTTACTAACGTTTAGTCCTTCTTGATAACATTCCCCCCATTTTGAACTGCTGTAACCGCCCCTGATGAATACAAATAGTGACAATTGTGAATGCACTATCATCTCGCATCAAGAAATGATATAATAAAACCATATAACTGGTATCAGGATCAGCAGAGACGGCTTCCTTTTACAAAAAACCCATCGCATACGATAATACTTGGTTTGTGGATAGAACCTCCCCAAAAACCCAGCCATAGCTCCGCCCCTGGTAAATATATAATCTTGAAAATTTCAGAAAACCTGCCTGTACTAGTTTTAGGAAAAGTCAGGAAGTTTCAAAGTTCTATCGCAAGCCGTTTCGGAGATATTCTCGAAAAACCTGAAGGGGGGGCAATATTAGCCCCCCTGCCGGAAATAGGGTTAAGGAAATGTCAGTAATCCCGTAATAGTGTAATTTCCTCAGGAGAATGGTGTGATTAACCGTGTCAAAGGCCTTCGAAAAATCTAGGTATATGGTAGCACTAATTTTTTTCTGGGAGAGGGCAGACGTAATGTGGTCATGAAGAAGAGAAATTGGCATATAGGTGCTGTGATCTTTCCTAAATCCAAATTGGTCCTCGTTTAGTATATTTTCTGAAGAAATGAACTCCGAGAGTTGTGCGTACACAATTCTTTCCAAAACTTTAGAGATGAGACTGAGCAGGCTAATTGGTCGGTAATTATTAAAGGAGGAGGGGTCACCAGATTTATAAATTGGCACCACAATTGCTTTTTTAAAGGGTGATGGGAAAGACCCACTCGTAATGCATATATTAAATACATACTCGAGAAAAGGGGCAATGGTTACTGAGATGGCTTGGAGAATTTTTGAGGTGAGACAGTCTGGTGAAGCCGCAGAGGATCCAAGGCTGTTTATGATTGATATGATTGATCGGGCATCTGTGGGATGGAAATAGAATAATGTGCGAGGGTTGTTGGGGTTGGGAAGATATGTCATAGGATCAGTATCCGTGGTCTGTAGATTATTGTTCAAATTAGTAGCCACCGAAGCAAAAAATAGGTTGAACTTGTTGGCGATGTCTGTGAATGATGTGATATTTGAGTTGTTGTACATGAAGCTATCTGGGAGCTTGTTTTTGGACTTATTTTTGTAGATCATTGAGGACAGGAGCTGCCAAAGTTTGACCGGATTGGATTTGAATTCTGCCAATTTCCTGGAATAGTATCGCTTTTTTGCTGACCGAATTAAGCTTGAAAGTCGGTTTCTATAAGTAATAAAGTTAGTTTTGTTAAAGTAAGAAGGTTCTTGGATTGACTTTTTGTACAATCTATTTTTTGTATTTATGCTTTGGAGAAGACCATGAGAAATCCAGGGTTGGACAGGTACATTCCTTCGATCTTTTTGTTTTTGCTTAGTCTCGTTATATCGTTATTGATGGTGTTTGTCAGGAAAAGTGCTGCTTCCTCTGGGTCGGTTATATCATAGACGTGATTCAATTTGTGGGAAAGGGACAAGTTGAGGGCTTCAATGTTTCGAAAGTCAAAAGTGAGTTCAGGTTTACAATGACTTTTTCTTTTCACATTATTCTTAAAGACAATGTTTATGTTGATGGAAATCGGCAGGTGATCACTTATGTCCGAGACGTGGATTGTCGGATCTTTTATTATGGTTGGGTCATTATGAAAGAAATTGTCTATCAGTGTGCTTGATTCTTGAGTGATTCTGGTTGGTAGTGAGATACACGGGAAAAGACCAAGAGCAGCAAATACATTGAGAAAAAGTGCTGACTGATGAACGGAATTACGTCTCAGAATATCTACATTGAAGTCACCACCAACTATACAGCTCTTGGCTTCTAGGTTCAGTGCGGTAACTACTGGTTCGATGTATTCCAGATAGCCAGATAGTGGAAATGAGGGTGATCTGTAGGTGGAACCAATTATTAAGTTTTTCTTTTGCTGTAGCTTAAGTTCAATGAAGACAGATTGGAATTCAAGTCTGGAAGTTTCAAGATCCTGTCTCCTTAGATATGATATGTAATCACTGACGAATATTGCTGATCCTTTGCCTCTTACTGGGTTAGGCCCACTCACTTCCAATCTATAATTCTTGAGGTTGTAGGATGAGGCAAGAGAAGGATCAAGCCACGTTTCGCTCAATAATATAATTTTAGGTGCCACCGGTATCTGATGAATAAGGAGTTCAAGCTTGTCAAAATTCTTAGGTAGAGAGCGAATGTTTATGTGCAGCAAGGATATGTTGGAGTCTGTATGAATTTCATGAAGATTGGTTAAGTTTTTCAAAGTAGAGTATTCACAACTATCTAGTAGAGTTTGAAGTTCAGTCACTGAGGTATTCTGATCATTGCCAAGGCACGAAAAGTTTGGTGAGAACTTAGCAGAAGGCATTATGTATAGAAAAAGGTAATCAAGAATAAATCAAATATTCTCTCGTAAACACTTGAAATGACTCTGTTACCTTAACTGGCTAACAGAGATCCGCACAAAAAACAATTGAAAGAGGAATCATGAAAAGATGTTGAACTGACCAACATATGATTACATTGTTTAACGCTTGCCAGTTTGAGAAGATGTGCCTGAGCTTCGATTACCCAGTCTTTTGCTCTTCTTTGAGGCAGCCAGGACTGTAGGCCTAGTGCCATCCCCCACACCTTCTTGGAACCCCCGGGATTTACCGAGGTTTGTGTCGCCTTGCCCTGATGACCCAGCAGTCTGAGCAACTATAGTAGTAGATAGTTGGGCAGGAGGCCCCCCGGAGGCAGAGGTCCGCACTGAGATAGAGGTAACAGGATTTGTCTCCAGATGATTGGTACCTGATCCCAGAGTTGACCCACTAGATACAGGGCTCCCAGGGGGGCCAGAGGTTGACTCCAAGACTGGACGCTTAGGAGAGGAGCAGCAATTCTGCTGCACCGAGGGCAAGGATACACGACGGGCATCAGCTGCATCTGCAGAAGGTGTGGCCGCTGGGGCCCGCTCAGTCTCACCCGTGGGTCCAGAGACAGTCTGAGACGCTGGGGATGACTGGGTCATTCTCATGGCACTAGGGTTGGCTTGAATACCAGCACCAGCTGCTCTACATAAAGCCAAAATGTCCTCCCTGGTTGCACCCACCTCTACCTCAAATGCCTTCGTGCAACCCTTGGGTTTTACAAATATCCGTCCCCGGTTCGTGTAATGGGTTAGGAGTGGGGAGCTTTCCCTGGGGTAGTGAAGGTCCTTTAAAGTCCTGACCACTGCCATCCGCTCAGCTGTGAGGCTCTCATGTACCGCAAGTCCCCTTTTGGTTGGTCTGGTACGCTGTCTGTAAACTGCCTCACGCTCATGAAGATTTACAAATCGGAGGAGAACTGTGTTTTGATTGCGTAGACGGTGACGGCCGAAATGGCCGGGGATGTTGGAGATCCCCAGGTACTCCCGGATCACTGATAAATTCCACTAGGGTATTCTCACCCGGTTGGGGAGGGGGATTGATCGCCCGAGGAAGTGGGTCAAGCCTGCTTATTGGACTTGAACCTCTACGCTTTACGGATGGCTGCCTGGTCGTGCAACTGCGAACATGTGTGGTCGATGCGAGACTAGCCTCACTTTTGTACATTTGAGTTGACAAGTAGTCCTTTTCCCTACCTCCTCATGTTTTCCGAGACAATTGTCCTTGTTCGACTTGTTCATTGCCACGATTTTGGTTTTTACTCTTTTCGGAATGTTTCCTGTAAGGCATGGTCCATATTTCGAGTTGACAGGTGCCATTTTAGAAAAATCTGATAAGTAGTTTTTTTTTGCATTTACTGTTAGTCGGTTTTTGATTTGATTTGATAAAAACTGAGATGAATATAAGATTTATTTTGAACTGATCATAAACTATCAGTGGCACAAGCGGAGTAATTAATGCAGTAATCTCAATATAGCAAAAGTCGGAGACCAGAGCAACGAGATAGTTTAGGGGAGTATGCGTCGTCAAACGAGAGGTCGGTGTTGTCAGTCAGGCCCGTAGTAAATGGGAAGGAAGTCAGTCAGTCCAACATCAGGTAACTAATAGCACATTCCTAGAAGATATGGGACAGGGATGGTCCACAAATCAAAGTTGGAGAAAAAAATCAAGCACTCCTGCACAGAACTGAAATGAAGACAAAACTGATTGACCCCACTGCACTTCGCTGGTAAAGCCAATCCCCGTTACGTTGGCTCAGTAAGGCTTCAATAATTAAGCGCCACACTCTCTTGCACCTATCAGAAACACTCAGACAGACAACTTAACGAAGACTTAGAAAAAGACAACGACACTTGCTACCTGACAAGTGGGTTTGAGGCGGAAACTTGTGATTTACGACATGTGGCTTTGAAGGGAATAGAACAACTTAATGTTTATCCCAATAAGAGCAAAGCAATTCACCTGCCGCATGAAAGGCAGCAAATAATTACTGATTTTTTCTAAGATGCCAAGAGCGCTCCGCGAGTTGCCGAAAAGGCTCCTGAGAACAACACCACAGCCACTTACCGGTTTTACCTGGTGCAGATAACAACCAAGAGGAATATAAGTGTCTGACTGTTGATGATAACGCACCACTGAGAGCTAAAAAAGTTGAAAAACACAGCTGACCTCCAACCAAGAGGGAAAGTTTGTCCTCCGAGAAAGCAGCGGCCAAATTATTATTCTTAGATACCAGTGTGTGTGGAGTGATACTAGTACCACTACCGGTTGCTCTAGTTTGAAGGCGTGTTCCTTATGATGCAACTAGAAGATCTCTTGGTACGGCCTCGGATTCAAAATTCCAAAAAGTGCACCGCGAATCACCTTTTTCGCTCAACTTGTCTGGTCTTGGTTCGGCCTCGGAGTTAGATTTTCATTATTGTTCACAACAATCACATTTCTGTCTTCCTCTTCTTCTGGATTCTGACTTCTGGATTTTCAATGACTTGTGTTAGCCATGATAATTCTCGAGTTGTAAAGAGGGAATTCTTGCACTTGGTTCCTGGATTTATGTAATAAACATGCAAACCTTACAACTTCTTTTCATGTCCGTTGTAACGTTCTCTTTATTATGTTGACGTCACAGGGCTACGTAAGCCTGTCAAATTTTTGCCACTTATGGCTATTGAGAACGGGAGAACGGTGATTATTTTCGTCACGAGGTCACAGAAGTTGAAAATCGAGCAGAAAACTTGCTGATGAACTTGTCGAAAAATACTTAAGTTCTTTTGAATTCTGAAAATATGGCCAACTTGATATGACCTCAACACAGTCAATATCTAACCATAATTGAACACAATTGAAATATTTAGGATCTTTAAACTTTTCTCTTACAGACGCTCTATAACACCATCTGCTTTTTCCACTTTTAAAGAAGTTATGGAAGTAAAACCACGACGCTCCAAAAACACGTCCGTCCAGTTCAAGCGCCTCTTGCTTGTCAGATGTATTTGCAGATGTATTTATCAGATGTATTTGCAGATGCTTGTCAGATGTATTTGCTTGTCAGATGTATTTGCTTGTCAGATGTATTTGCAGCGCAATACAAATACATTTTATTCCACAAAAGACCTGAAATGAACTGTTCAGCACCCTAGTACTCCAAATCCGACAGAACAGGAATGCCTTCCGGAGGCGAACCTTTCTCTGGTAACATTCGTTGGAGAACATCGTTGGGGCAGGTGCTTCTCCCTATTCTCCTGCGAACTATTTAAGAGCTATGTTACTGCTAGAAGAAGACCCTGCTGCATATTTTTACCCATAGGCGTAGGAACGGGGTGGGCCAGGGGGCCATGCCCCCCAATATTCGTGGTTCTTAACCATTAACCCTATGGCGTTGACTGGAAAGAAATGACTTCAAAATGCCGGCTGCCCCCCCCAACATTCTGGACGTTCCTACGCCTATGTTTTTACCCTTTGGATGGCTCACGAAATCTTCCACCAGCTTCACACCACGTTCTGTGGGACCGTTCACGACAGTAAGTTCTGGAATACCTTGGAACAGTGGAAGCTATACCAGTCACCAGCTTCTCAACGGAGCCATTTCATGTCAGAATCTTTCAGATTCAGGAGCTCGAATACTAGCCAGCTTTCAGAATGACAAATTGGCAGAGGCTTGGTACCGAGCCGAGCTCTTCATAGCCTCTGTCGGAAACTTTAGCCTACCCAATTGAAAGGTGGATGGTTTTGCTGTTAAGGCCAGGTAATATGTCACTGCCTTTTACCTCCAGCATTGTGATTCTTATTTCCGAGGCAGATTATAACTTTCTGGTCACAAATGACAGTTGCATGCCAGCTCTTTTTTCCTTGAGAAGATGAAGATAACCACGAATTACGCTAGCTGGTTTACGTGTAGCTGTCAGGAGCGGTTGTCTCCAACAAATGTCTGCTTAGAAGACCGGGAGCCCAACAGCGAGCCATTTTCATGGAGTATAGGACATTTATGGCATGAAGTGCGTGCTACTACTGAGTCAGATTCCGGTAATCATTCCAGAAGAACCTACTTAAAGACTGAATATTATAATTTTTGGAGCTTAACAACGCATCAACTGCTCAGGTCATATGGCATCAGAGGCGAGAGGGAAATAATTAACTTGGGCTAGAGTACGGCGCGAGATTCTGCCTCTGGGTGGGCTCGAACCCACGACACCCAGCACATGCAGAATACCGTTGGCCGAGCCGAGCGCAAGCGCTAACGGATTGAGCTACTCAGGCCCCCAAATAGTTGGCGGATTTCCTTGTAAGTGGCTCTAAACCATGCATTTGGGTTCCTCCGTCGCGGACAGTCAGCTTTAGAGCCTTCTATGAGCCCCAAAGCTATCCATGAAATGCAGTGCAGGCTTTCATTAAGTTAATATAGAATAATAATTATTGGGGCTTATCGACCCACCAACTGCCAGGGTCATATGGCGTCGCCAACTCTTCCCCTGTTGGAAGGGTTTCTCGGGAGCCAGCTTGCTCCTTGTTCGGAAGCCGCCGGGCCTTGAACCCGGGTCGGCTGCGTAAGTTAATATAGAAATCGTCCTGAATGTGCTGAAGTCAATTTGCCATCAGCTGTGGTATCTGTGCACAGAAAGTTATATTCTGTCCCGCTGGAGGGGATGAGGTGGCTTAGTGGATAGCACCCTTGTCTTCTAAGCCACCGGTCCCGGGTTCAAGTCCCGGCGGAGCCTCTGAATAAGTCGATCTGATCCCCAAAATCCCTTCCAACTCGGTGAGAGCTGGCGACGCCGTATGACCCTGGCACATGGTGCGTCGTTAAACCCCAACAATTATTAATTATTATCTGTCCCGCTGGTGAGAACCACCATCTTGGAGGTAAGGAGCCATTCGCACAGCAATTGGCCAGAACAACAAACAATTCACATTTGACTGGGGCAGGCTTTATTTTCCGATAGAGGCTATGAAGAGCTCGGTGAATGCTCGGTATTAAGCCTCAGCCAGCTTGTCACTCCTGACAGCTGGCTGGTATTCGATTGCCTGCATCTGAAATATTCTGACCAGAAATGGCTCCGTTAAAAAGCTGGTGACTGGTATAGCTTCTCCTGTTTCAAGGTGTTCCAGAACTTAATGTGGCGAACGATCCCACAGCGTGGTGTGAAGCTGGTGGAAGATTTCGTGAGCCATCCAAAGGGTAAAAATATGCAGCAGGGTCTTCTTCTAGCAGTATCAGAGTTCTTAAATAGTTCGCAGAAGAATAGGGAGAAGCACTTGCCCCAACGACGTTCTCCAACGAATGTTACCAGAGAAATGTTCGCCTCCGGAAGGCATTCCTGTTCTGTCGGGATTTAGAGTACTTGGGTGCTGAACCATTTAAAATCAGGTCTTTTGTGGAATAACATGTATTTGTATTGCGCTGCAAATACATCTCACAAGTAAATACCTGCATGTTAACTCCCATCTACCGCTCTTATACGAACGCACATGCCACGCTGTCTTACTGGTAAGTTATGCATCCCTTTCATCCCAATTTAACAAGGGGAGACGGCAACGCCGGGCGGGCAATCGCGCCTGAAACATGAAATCTTTAACTGTTTTGAGGCGATCTTTCCCGTTGTCGTAGATGCTTGGAATATGGCTCATTGAAATCAAAATTGAATATATAGTGGGGAAAAAAGTGAGTTCGAGTCTGATAAGTAAAAAAAATTTGTAACGACCCTAATATCACACTGTATTCAAATTTGGACTTTACACGCACAGAGGAGGGTCTTAAAGTGCCCCCAAAATCATTTCCCAAATAAGCCCTTATAACTTCAATGGGTCTCAATCAATCCAACAATAACTTGTTGCAATACATGAATATCGTTTCTCATTTAATAGCCAACACTGAATTCTACGTTCCTATTAACATGCGCAGTGGAGAGGGGGTTTGGCGTCAACGCACAGTTGAGGAGGTCCTAAAGTACCTCCTGGGATCTCAGAAGCTAAGATGATTGGAAAACGTCTGCTTGGGGGGGTTCGAGGTGGGGGGGGGCAACGATGCTCAAAATTATGACCAAGTTTTATCGGCCTAAGAAAATCTTCAAGGTCAAGCGAGGTCGCTAAGGTCAAATATGGGCCCTGCTAGGGGACCAATTGGGAAATGCCATGATATGCGGAAAATAGCCGGGAATACACCAAAAGCGGATTAAATTCATATATGAAAGGTACCATACAATTTTATATGAAGTTTTTAGGCCAAGGTCATTCAAGGTCAATGACCTATCACGTACCAATGTGCCGTATTCACAATAAGGTTCAATTTAACTGGCTCTATAGCAGCCTTTGGGCGGGAATCGATTATTTCACCTAAACACTTCTGACCTTTTAAAAACATTTCTGACCTTGACCTGCGACGTTAACCTTGATTAGCCTTAACTATGAAATCAAAGCATAACATACTTCATACTGAATAATGCCTTCTCACCGGAATACTGGGGTCAACGACATTGACCTGTAACATTTGACCTTGAACTTCATACGGGTTGACCTTGAAGTATAACCTGATTATATGACGTTATGACGTCACCACTTGGTCTTCAGTACAGGTGAACTGGTGCGACCACGTGATTGCGACGGTCTCAAAATATAGGTCTGAATTTGAAAGCCTATAAGTCGAAAAATTATTGCTTGATTTTCAAAAATTCTTCACCAATCGACGCGGCCATGAATTCTGTTAAATGCGGCGGAGTAAACTTTTCTGGTAATGAACGGTTCTTCGGCCAGCCTGGAAAATAGGTGACGGGGCATTTTAGGATCACTCCTCCACTGCGTGTGTTAACATTTTATCATTCTGTTATTTATTTTTGCTGGAAGAGCTACTAAGGTCATCTCCAGTAAAATCTGACAGAGGAACAATCTAAAAGAGCTATCAATAAACTCGAAATATTCGGAAGTTTAAACTTTTCATCAAATAACCCAGACTAATATCCCGAAAACATTTCTAACTAGCTCCTGACCAGCTTAGCAAAAAGATACGCACTAGTACCTGTTCCCGCCACCAGGTTCGCTAGTGTCGCCAAGCCATTAAGATGGGGGAAAACTTACCTCTCTCTGCGCTGGATGGGGTTAAACATTCTGACAAAATGAGTGTTGCCATCGTGTTTCTACACGCTCAGGGCAAAAGAAAATCATAGGAGCACGTGTGACTGCGATATGCGACACACCCTAGTGTACATACCATAGTCGTTCCAACTTCGTACACAGGGTTATCAGTGGCGCAGAAGTCACATTTGAGAACATTTATTTTCTCAAAATTTTCAAGGTTTTGGAGTTACAGCTTACAGAAAATCGTGGTAATGTTTTTGGAAAAAATGGTGGCATACAATCAGTATTTTCTAGGTAGGCCTTCGTTATTAAGCTTAATTTAGAATATGATAGTATGAAAAATTATATTATCCAGCTTGGAGCGTTTAGTTTTCCGCCAAAAGAAATTATTTAGAAGTTTTTGAAAAACTGCATTCAATTTGTCAAACTTTTTTCAAGTGTGGCCAGTGATTCACCTTGAAATAACCAAACAAAATTTCCGAGCGTGGCCGGTGATTCACCTTGAAATAACCAAAAATAATTGTCCCTGTGTATTTGCTTTCCGAATACATCTATTAGATTTTGCGTTCTTGATTTTATCGATGTCTACTAATCAGTTAAGGAGTGACACCTTGCGCGCGAAAATGGGCCGCCCGGCACGCCCCATCGATGGCCGATTAGCACTTCGGCCAACCAACAACACGCAAGCGTTTGGTGATCAGCGGAGACTATCGGTTAGCAGTTTATTGCTGGGGAAAACATGCATCTACAGAAGCACATGGAATTGTGACCATTTCATAAGGTAAGGGTGTGCCGTTGACAAAAAATGCTTTCTAGTCTTTCTTTTTCTTTCATCTTTTGTTTTCGGCTTCAGTAATGTTTCAAGAGTAAGAAACCTAATCAACATATGGTATGAAGTATTTTTTAAGCAAGGTGGAATTAATATTTTTCTGGTACTAGGTGGAAGCGAATTCATAGCTAAATGGCTGTGTTATGACAGTAGTGTACTATGTTTTGTAGCATTTGGTTCGGTTCACCAGCAGAGGAGGCAGAGGACGCTGAATCAATATACCAAAAGACAGTTTTAATTTCTATTGAGGCATGAAAGTGACCTACTTTGGTTAAAAGTTTGGATGGATGTTCCTCCTTGACGTTTACCCGGTTCTGAAATAAAATGACATACCCCGAGCACATCCCATTATGTTTCGAAAATGGTACTAAATTGAAAGCACACAGCGAAGAATAGACCAACTTCAAAAGATAAGTTGAACCAAAAGCCTATCTGTTCTGACGGTAGTCCCGTCCAGCAGCGGCAATACATGGGAAACATCGACTTCGGCTGAAACTGTTGGAGCGCCCAGTGGGTCAGTTGATGATGATTGTGTCTCCGCAGCGAGCAGCTCTTCAGAAACTGCCTCCGGCTGCTGTCTGGTTCTTCTTGAGTAATTGTGACATTTTCCAGAATTAAATTTACTCTGTCTTGTAAGTAGACATCTTTTGCGGAGAACACTGGACCACGTCAATACCAGAGGTTTTATTTTTGGTCCCAGCGTCCCGGAGCCGGGACTGGATGCTGGGCCCGGCTGGGATTTCGCCAGGATAAACTGGGTCTGTACGGAGACCTCTGAGGACTGGAGAGCGTAAAAGTCTCAACTGAGACCTGTGTTTCTTGGGGCCCATGTCAGATTAGTTCATTTCTAAGCAATTCAGCTAGTTTTCCCTTAGCGTTTAACAAATAAATAATCTAACATGTTTAACTATGCACACATAAATTGTCTTACTTAAACCTATAAGGGGCTGTTCATAAATGACATCACGGGGGTATGTCGGGCCGAAAAGGGACATACCATGGCCCGGGCTGGAGATCTCTTCTCGATCCAGGGGGTTTTGGGTGAATTAACACTGGCACGGCAGTACAAGCCGTACATAGAGTCTATGGGAGACCCAAAATCCAAAGGGTTCTGGAATAAAGTGAAATAAATGTGAAATTGAAATAAAGTGTAAGTAATTTGTACCAGTTTGCGCTGATCTAAATTCCGTCTATAGACCATGCACGTCATAATTTAGTTGTAATAAGTGGTGCTCGAAAATGAAATGAAATAAAACAATTGCACATATTTAATGGTTCAAATAGAAAATCGAAGTCACTGGTTGAAACATATCAGGCAAGGCTGCAATTTTTTCCTTTTAACGCAACTTTTTCCGGGACCAATGCCGGAACCACGTTGGGTGTTGCTGGGACTAGTGAGGCCTGCCGGCGCCGGGACTGACGCCGGAACCAGGAATCTAGAAAAAGTAGATCCTCTAGTCAGCTCAATAAGCCCTCTTATCCCGTGGCATTCTACCACTCCTGTGTTCGCACAAAAGTGTGAACACCAACACTGACAGCAGAAAACTGGCGTCCGAAACGAAGCAGCCACCTTGAAGCCATTCCATATCTTCATTCGACACCCAACTGCCCAAGTAACAATGTCATACTAACAGTGGAGGACGTGCTCCCGCTTCATGAGCTGCGCACTGGACATCTGACACTCGCAAGTGTCATAAAGGCACTGAAGCACAAACCGGGGTGGACACCGGATACCTGCGGCCAAGGTTCATCCGTGTTGTATACGATCTCGTTTCAGCACGCAAAACAGACCAAGCTTGCACAAATTCACGATCTCTTCATTTTCAAAATCCAAATGTATGACTCAAATCCATAAAATCCGCAATCGATTTTATGGGCAACGTTAAGATATGGCAAGTCGTACACCCTTAAACGAAGCATTGATTTCACCCTTTCGTTGAACACATGTTTTTCTGCTTTTTTCCCATCTTTAATTTTGATTGGAAGAGTTCATACGCTCCCGAGTCAATGAACTGCCCGTGCCCACGCACCGGTGCACAGTAGGAACTTTTCCACTACCAGCCTGAATTTAATGAAAAGTTAAAAATTCGATTCTTCGACAAAATATGCTCTCAATTGGTTGGAAATTGTCCAAATTTTACTATGGTGAAAATTATTTTTGCCTCCTTTTCCTAGAAGTGAGTGAAAAATGACTCTAAGGTCGGAGAAAGTTGGACATCCAGTGTTACCTGTTTCAATGCCAGAAAATGACGGGAAAAATACGAACGCGAATGGGACGTTCGATATTATTGAATGTGCATCAAATTCTGTATTTCTGGAAGGCTTGACTCTTTTTGTGTCCAGACTGACCATCAGATTAGTAAAAAATGTCATAGGAATACAATTATACAAGATTATATTGGACCTTGTTTCTACCCATTTTAAATTTCGAGTCTCCAAGAAATGTGTAAGGTTTTAACTACTAGTGACGTCGATTGACGCACGGAAATGTATCAATTAGGAAACGGCAGACAATTCTGGGTACGAACCAACAAAAATTTCCTGTGACTTTTTGCGATTCTTGAAGAAAGGTTTGTATTTTTACCGCCATGCGCCTGGCCGGCGCGGCGCCCTTGCAGGCACAATGACAGAGAGGTCACTGAGGTTGTGGAGTTATGTGACTTTTTAGCGATAATTACGGCTGAAGGTAGGTGGTGTCACCATAGGCGGATCCAGGGGCAAGTGGGGGCACTCCCCTTCGATTAATCCCCGTCGCCCCCTGAAAGCCCGATGCCACCTCTTGAAATGTCATTTCTCGTCCCTTTACCCCAAGATGCGACTATGGGGTTGGGGGTATCGACCCCTACGATAGAATTTGGCGCTCGCTTGACAATTTCAAGGTTCCATCTGATGGTTTTACGCCCCGAAAATTGGCAACATCGTGGTCCGGATGCCATCCCCCGACCAAGTGCTCCCGATCAAATATCGCTTACGCTTGCGTGCGGCACCACGCCAGAACTTGTGTGGTCCTCTGTCAGATTTTACTGGAGATGACCTTAGTAGCTCTTCCAGCAAAAATAAATAACAGAATGATAAAATGTTAACACACGCAGTGGAGGAGTGATCCTAAAATGCCCCGTCACCTATTTTCCAGGCTGGCCGAAGAACCGTTCATTACCGGAAAACTTTACTCCGCCGCATTTAAGAGAATTAATGGCCGCGTCGATTGGTGAAGAATTTTTGAAAATCAAGCAATAATTTTTCGACTTATAGGCTTTCAAATTCAGACCTATATTTTGAGACCGTCGCAATCACGTGGTCGCACCAGTTCACCTGTACTGAAGACCAAGTGGTGACGTCATAACGTCATATAATCAGGTTATACTTCAAGGTCAACCCGTATGAAGTTCAAGGTCAAATGTTACAGGTCAATGTCATTGACCCCAGTATTCCGGTGAGAAGGCATTATTCAGTATGAAGTATGTTATGCTTTGATTTCATAGTTAAGGCTAATCAAGGTTAACGTCGCAGGTCAAGGTCAGAAATGTTTTTAAAAGGTCAGAAGTGTTTAGGTGAAATAATCGATTCCCGCCCAAAGGCTGCTATAGAGCCAGTTAAATTGAACCTTATTGTGAATACGGCACATTGGTACGTGATAGGTCATTGACCTTGAATGACCTTGGCCTAAAAATTTCATATAAAATTGTATGGTACCTTTCATATATGAATTTAATCCGCCTTTGGTGTATTCCCGGCTATTTTCCGCATATCACGGCATTTCCCAATTGGTCCCCTAGCAGGGCCCATATTTGACCTTAGCGACCTCGCTTGACCTTGAAGATTTTCTTAGGCCGATAAAACTTGGTCATAATTTTGAGCGTCGTTGCCCCCCCTCGAACACCCCAAGCAGACGTTTTCCAATCATCTTAGCTTCTGAGATCCCAGGAGGTACTTTAGGACCTCCTCAACTGTGCAATGACGCCAAACCCCTCTCCACTGCGCATGTTAATAGGAACGTACAATTCAGTGTTAGCTATGAAATGAGACACGATATTCATGTATTGCAACAAGTTATTGTTGGATTGATTGAGGCCCATTGAAGTTATTAGGGCTTATTTGGAAAATGATTTTGGGGGCACTTTAAGACCCCTCCTCTGTTTGTGTAAAGTCCAAATTTGAATACAGTGTGATATTAGGGTCGTTAAATATTTTTTACTTATCAGACTCGAACCCACTTTTTTCCCCACTATATATTCAATTTTGATTTCAATGAGCCATATTCCAAGCATCTACGACAACGGGAAAGATCGCCTCAAAACGGTTAAAGATTTCATGTTTCAGGCGCGATTGCCCGCCCGGCGTTGCCGTCTCCCCTGTTAAATTGGGATGAAAGGGGTGCATAACTTACCAGTAAGACAGCGTGGCATGTGCGTGCGTATAAGAGCGGTAGATGGGAGTTAACATGCAGGTATTTACTTGTGAGATGTATTTGCAGCGCAATACAAATACATTGTTATTCCACAAAAGACCTGAAATTAAATGGTTCAGCACCCAAGTACTCTAAATCCCGACAGAACAGGAATGCCTTCCGGAGGCGAACCTTTCTCTGGTAACATTCGTTGGAGAACGTCGCTGGGGCAAGTGCTTCTCCCTATTCTCCTGCGAACTATTTAAGAACTCTGATACTGCTAGAAGAAGACCCTGCTGCATATTTTTACCCTTTGGATGGCTCACGAAATCTTCCACCAGCTTCACACCACGCTGTGGGATCGTTCGCCACATTAAGTTCTGGAACACCTTGAAACAGGAGAAGCTGTACCAGTCACCAGCTTCTTAACGGAGCCATTTCTGGTCAGAATATTTCAGATTCAGGCAATCGAATACCAGCCAGCTGTCAGGATTGACAAGCTGGCTGAGGCTTAGTACCGAGCATTCACCGAGCTCTTCATAGCCTCTATCGGAAAATAAAGCCTGCCCCAGTCAAATGTGAATTGTTTGTTGTTTTGGCCAATTGCTGTGCGAATGGCTCCTTACCTCCAAGATGGTGGTTCTCACCAGCGGGACAGATAATAATTAATAATTGTTGGGGTTTAACGACGCACCATCTGCCAGGGTCATACGGCGTCGCCAGCTCTCACCCAGTCGGAAGGGATTTTGGGGATCAGATCGACTTATTCAGAGGCTCCGCCGGGACTTGAACCCGGGACCGGTGGCTTAGAAGACAAGGGTGCTATCCACTTAGCCACCTCATCCCCTCCAGCGGGACAGAATATATAACTTTCTGTGCACAGATACCACAGCTGATGGCAAATTGACTTCAGCACATTCAGGACGATTTCTATATTAATTTAATGAAAGCCTGCACTGCATTTCATGGATAGCTTTGAGGCTCATAGAAGGCTCTAAAGCTGACTGTCCGCGACGGAGGAACCCAAATGCATGGTTTAGAGCCACTTACAAGGAAAGCTGCCAACTATTTGGGGGTCTGAGTAGCTCAGTCGGTTAGCGCTTGCGCTCGGCTCGGCCAACGGTATTCTGCATGTGCTGGATGTCGTGGGTTCGAGCCCACCCAGGAGACAGAATCTCGCGCCGTACTCTAGCCCAAGTTAATTATTTCCCTCTCGCCTCTGATGCCATATGACCTGAGCAGTTGATGCGTTGTTAAGCTCCAAAAATTATAATATTCAGTCTTTAAGTATCTTCTGGAATGATTACCGGAATCTGACTCAGTAGTAGCACGCACTTCATGCCATAAATGTCCTATATTCCATGAATATGGCTCGCTGTTGGGCTCCCGGTCTTCTAAGCAGACATTTGTTGGAGACAACCGCTCCTGACAGCTACACGTAAACCAGCTAGCGTAATTCGTGATTATCTTCATCTTCTCAAGGAAAAAAGAGCTGGCATGCAACTGTCATTTGTGACCAGAAAGTTATAATCTGCCTCGCAAATAAGAATCACAATGCTGGAGGTAAAAGGCAGTGACATATTACCTGGCCTTAACAGCAAAACCATCCACCTTTCAAATGGGTAGGCTAAAGTTTCCGACAGAGGCTATGAAGAGCTCGGCTCGGTACCAAGCCTCTGCCAATTTGTCATTCTGAAAGCTGGCTAGTATTCGAGCTCCTGAATCTGAAAGATTCTGACATGAAATGGCTCCGTTGAGAAGCTGGTGACTGGTATAGGTTCCACTGTTCCAAGGTATTCCAGAACTTACTGTCGTGAACGGTCCCACAGAACGTGGTGTAAAGCTGGTGGAAGATTTCGTGAGCCATCCAAAGGGTAAAAACATAGGCGTAGGAATGTCCAGAATATTGGGGGGGGCAGCGGGCATTTTGAAGTCATTTCTTTCCAGTCAACGCCATAGGGTTAATGGTTAAGAACCACGAATATTGGGGGGGCATGGCCCCCTGGCCTACCCCGTTCCTACGCCTATGGGTAAAAATGTGCAGCAGGGTCTTCTTCTAGCAGTATCAGAGCTTTTAAATAGTTCGCAGGAGAATAGGGAGAAGCACCTGCCCCAACGATGTTCTCCAACGAATGTTACCAGAGAAAGGTTCGCCTCCGGAAGGCATTCCTGTTCTGTCGGATTTAGAGTACTAGGGTGCTGAACAGTTTATTTCAGGTCTTTTGTGGAATAAAATTTATTTGTATTGCGCTGCAAATACATCTGACAAGCAAATGCCTGCACGTTAAATCCCATCTACCGCTCTTATACGCACGCACATGCCACGCTGTCTTTACTGGTAGGTTATGCACCCCTTTCATCCCAATTTAACAAGGGGAGACTGCAGCGCCGGGCGGCCAATCGCACCTAAAACATGAAATCTTTAACCGTTTTGAGGCGATCTTTCCCGTTGTCGTAGATGCTTGGAATGTGGCTCATTGAAATCAGAATTGAATTGATAATGGGAAAAAGTGGGTTCGAGTATGAAAAGTAAAAAAATGTTTTTTGAACGACCCTAGTGTGATATATTGTCGCTTTATCACTAGCCAACTGATTCACAGCCCAATTAATATAATTCACTCATTGATTCTGTCGTTAGGAATAAATTCAGGCTAAAAGTGGAAAAATTCCCACTGTGCGGTGGTCTCACTGACGACGGTCGGGCGCGCCGGGCGGCCGATTTTTGCGCGCATGGCGTCATTCTAGGGTTAATTACATGTTGATAACCAGGTTGAAAACACGTTACTAATAACGTGTAATAAACCTGTCTGTGGCTCAGCGCCCGGGGTCAAGTTGCTCTGTGGTGTTTCCACGCTTGACAAATAAAATATCAAGCTCTCATCTTCAGTCACCCTCGCCTCATCATCAAAAGAAGTATCAGCACCCAGTGCTGGTCCGCACTGTGGTGTTCCCAAAATAATTATGCTCACATCTAAAGTCACTCTCATCTAATCATCTGAAAGGACTCCATTTCTCCTGGAGATCATCATAAGTGAGTATGACGTGATTCTTTTTATTTCTTTCTCTTGTTGACACGATATCTGGCCAGACAGTGAAGATGAGCAAAATATATATTGTACAAATCATGAGCTTCCTTTCTTTGCCTTTGAGGGATGGTGCGCAACAGGGTTTTCCTCGCGTACTGGCCTGAGGGAGTTATGGGAAGGGGCTCATACATGCGTAATCATGCTTTCATATCAAGTACCTCTCACCTCATCATCTAAAAAATGGTTCAATACGCGTTATTAGTAAGTAGATTTAACATGTCTGTGGTTCAGCACCCAAGGTCAGGTGTCTCAGTGGTGTTTCCACATCTGACGCACAAAATATCATGCTCTCATCTTCAGTCACCCTCACCTCATCATCATAAAGAAGTGTTTCCGCACCCGGTGTCAGTCCTCACCGTGGTGTTGCCACGTGGGATACATAAAAATCATGCTCACATCTTCAGTCACTCTCACCTCATCATCCACTAAAAAGACTCAAAACAGCCCATCACGTTACGGATGTTAAACATGTATGTGGTCCAGCAGCCGTGTGAATACGCTCCGCGGTGTTTCCACGTGGGACAAACATAAACAATCACACCTTGATAAAGTCTTGAACGCAAAAAATTAATGAATTCATGAAACAGAGGAGATATAGGTGCACATTTTTGCTATGGATATCTTTAACGTGAATCCCTTGGCCACACCTTAAAAATCGTTGGAAAAAATGGCCAAAACACGGGACAGTTTGATGTGTATATAATCTGTGTTATTTTAGGAGGAGTGAAAGCAGTGGCGGCGCTTGAACATTATGCCCGCCTAGGCACGGTTGGCTTACAGGTAAGCACGTCGCCCAGGCTTTTTACCCTGATATGGGACAGGGGCGGATCCAGGAGGTCGGATAGAGAAGGGGCAACTCAAGTCGATGAGCCAAAATAATATTTATGTTTAAATATTTCATATCATAAAAATTAAAAATATAAAAAACATACGTTGGTGGATTATGGAAATGGTTATGCGGCAGTACAGGAAGGCACAAAGCAAAATTCAAGAAGGATAGGTAGGTAGGTAAGTATGCTGGAAAGGACAAGGTACTCATAAGAGCTTCCCATTTCAAGGACAGCTTTAGCACTTCATTTTTTATGACGTTCAATTTCTCGCTGTACGATCGATGTGTGAACTGATTTTCTAAAATTCATCCCCCAGATTTTGTGCCATGACTCATGTTCTTCATAAGGGTTTCACAAATTAAATATCTTGTTAATAATTGCCAAACAACTGCTCCGCACGAGAGAAGGCTAAACATCCAAGAATACAAGAATATCAATGAACGAATCCGCTGTAATCAAGGTCCTAAGACGCGGCATGGCACGTGCTGGCAGCTAAGGCAAGCCTGGTTTACTCATAGAGATTTATACGGAGACTGGACCATCCCATTGGTTGCTATGACAGCAGCAGGGGCTTCGTCAGCTGTTGATGCGGGGGGCCGTGAGAACTTCGGTGCGTTAAACGGAGTAGAAAACAAGTGTTTTTTTTCAACGCGGCCAATTTAAGGAAATAGTCTATCCTGAGTTTCGGAATTGGCTTCAAACTTATCGATTTTTTTCTTAAACAAAGCATGTGCCCAGGAACTGTGGACAGCGGAAATCGTAAATACCCCATTATTCTGAGGGCATTACCAGACATGCACATCTCAGTCTTTATGTCACGGCAAGTTAATTAAAAAACAATCGGAAGAAGCTCAGTTACTTTTTTAGAGAGGCAAAATGTTAAATTTACACTCTTCATAACTAATTGTGCCACTTGCTTATCTTACGGCAAATTAGAGAACGGAAACCATAACCACTGCTGGGCTTGGTGCCGACCTAGTGCTATTTTATTCTACAATTTACCTCCGTAGGAGTTTTAACGGGGATAGCGGTATCTGAGTCAGGGGGGAACCTATTGTCTGCCGGCGTATTGATATTAACGTGCCAACCGTACATTCTTCAAATCATTTTCGGTCAAATCTTACGTCCACAACGAAGGCCACCTACTTTCTACGCCTGCTAAACGCTTTGGGGGCAACGTTAGGACACGGTCATGAAAGGCTAGCAACTGGTAACACCAATGAATGAAAGCAAAAGTAGTCATAGCTACCCTAAGCCTCGGGGTGTACTTAAAATCCACTGTACTTTCAGCTTATTGTCAGCCATTGCTCAGGCGGTTG
Organism: Lepas anatifera; assembly: GCA_034440635.1. Lineage (NCBI taxonomy): Eukaryota > Metazoa > Arthropoda > Thecostraca > Lepadidae > Lepas > Lepas anatifera. Next base: position 168,573 of record JAOTON010002047.1, read on the forward strand.
GAGAGATCGCACTGAACTTCAGTCGCGTGATAATGCAGACGGGTTGTAGCATGGCTTGAACACACTGCTGTGGTATCCATTACGCACACTGTGTATCATGAGATCGATTATAATTGGAATGAATACTCGGTTGAAGACCTCTTGATATTTGTCAATCGCTTTGAGAAAAATAACGTACAACTTGGTGTTAAATTGGTATCTGAACACAGACAATAATTAGTTGGCGATGTTTATTTCTTTATTTATTTGTTTATTTGACTTACACGGCATCTCCACTATTCATGTGGCTATTCTGCACCCAGTCGTTATGGAGATGAGGGACATAAATGACAACTTAAGCAAAAACACAATGTAGGATAAGGATAAGGATAGGATGGTTGATGGGGAAGGACAAAGATTACCCACTGGGAGGGTCGCCACAGGCGCCGCGCTCAACCCATGGGGTGAGGTAGTGGGACTTGATGAAGGGATCCGGTGAAAAAAAACATGGAAAACAACAAACAAGGCGTGACGATGACGGTGATGATGAATAATTCTCGTTCTTTTTCGGCTGGTCTCTCTTTTCGTTCTTGTGCTGTTGGCTGTCACATCTGGGAGTGTCGCATTTCTTGTTTCGTCGGCTGGTGACTGGGTTTGCGCTGATGTCGTGACATGTCGTTTGGGAATCGTTAATGTCCTGGGTCGTTTTTCGGCTCTTAATCGTTCTCGGTACGCACACACTGGTCGATTGTTAGTTATCACTTGTACATGTTTTTCTCTTGCTGCTGGTTCCTGTTCTTTCAGTTCTTCCACGGCTTATGTTATTAATGCACGGCACATTGGCTCTGTTCACTGAGGGGTCCAGGCAAAAAACACGTGTTCTTGAGAGAAAATTCAAGCAGATATTGTGTCGCAGAAAATATGACAGGATATGAAAATTCACAAAATTACCCAAGCTTTAAAGCTTTTAAGCGACACAAAATTCACATGACCGAACTGAAAAAATAACTTATTTGAATCCAGCACTTCTTCATGTACAAGGCGCTTACTTCATTATTAGCTAATGACTAATATTTAGCGACATCGAAACCTTTTTCAAGAGCAAAGAAATTACGTCCGCACAGTTCGGCTGCACTCGACCAATGTTGTGCCACGATCACAAAAGCGCAAACTTCAAAAGTACGACCAAATTCGATGCTCTCTGTGACAGCATCTCGGAGAGCACCCCCCCCTAACTGAGGGTCACAACTGGAGCGGTCCACAGGAATTCATTCAGTTGAATAGTTGTTTTTTTAGTATCGTCTCGTGCAACTTTGCCGAAAGATACTTGCGATTCTTGGCGCTGCGGCAACACCGGAAGGCGAAGCTTCAGGATTGCAGGCGGGGGGAGAGGGAGGGACGAGATGGATTTTGCGGTTAGTACCCGCGATGGATTTTGGAATACCAAAACTCCCCATTTTTGGACTGGGGAACCTGGCCCCTTCCCCCGTGGTGCTGGCTTCCATCTAAGCGTGGGTCCATGCTTGAATGTTGAGGTCAATGGAAATCCTGGATCCGCCTATGATGGGAAATGACAGTTGAAGTGCAATCGGGAACAGGGCCCTCCAAAGTTAGTTAGTAGCAATCTACTGTCATGGCGCACAAATGCAACTGCTCTATAGAGTTTATGTGTTAAATTGGTCATTTTCCGACAGCTGCTGTCATCAGCCTATGGCCGTTGGAAAAAACACCGTTGGAAAGCCTGTTCTCTGCTCCTTCCATGTTCCATGTTTTGTTCGAATTTCTTTCTCGCTGTGCATAGAAAGTCTAGCTAGCTCACAACGAATGTGAGGGATGAAATATCAATGCTCCAGGAAATGATTTGGGACAGGCATGTTTGAAGTCTACCATGCCAGTTGTTAATCGTTTTGGGCCTGTCTCCTCGTTCACACGCATTGTAAATCATGAGGTTGATAGGCTGTAATCAGGGGCGCCGCCGCAGAATTTTCGCAGGGGGGACGGACCCGGGCTGGTGTTGACTGGGGGAGGCGAATTTTGAGCATATTCGGTACCTGACAGCCTTAATGACCATTGACCCAAAAATTTTGGGGGGGACGTCCCCCCTGGTTGGCCAACAGGGGGGGACGCGTCCCCCGTCCCCCCGCTTTCGGCGCCCATGGCTGTAATGTTGTGTCAGGGCAATGGACATCAAGACACTGAAAGATCGATATGGTAACAGGAAATTCGACAAAAGAATGTTTGTAAATCAAAGTGTTAAGTTTTTCTACTGTGATCACGATTCATTGCCCACTTTGTAATCGTTTATTGACATATTGCTTACTGTACACGCATACTAAGTCAAGAGAACCAATGCCAAAATACCTGTTAAAACTGTCAGTAATGCAGCACGTTATATAAAGCCATTAAGTATGTTATCTTCCGTTTCCTCTGCGATGCCCACAGGACTGTCGGCGCGGGCGGGTCTGGCGCGGCGCTGGGCGGCATCTCCCGTGCGAGCGTTTAACTCCTTTCGGAACTCTGCCTGTCAGTGTCCGCCTCGGACCCGTCCGCGCTGGATGGTAGAGAAGTGGGAGAGGAAACTGTCTTTGGTTTACTTAAGTAGTTAGTAGTTTTGTTCACTGTGTGCTGTGGTGGTTTCCGTCACCTTACTTTTAGTGGTCGAGCTCACTTTGTTCTTTCAATCATCTACGGTGGCGTCACCTTTAGCCAAGCTCAGCTCTTGACTGCGGAAGCTCCGCAAGGGGCTGTATGTTTTTTCCACAGGCCGCATAATGGATGTCGGAGGCTTGAAAGCGAAAGTGTCTTCTTGAGCTGTCACATCGTGTGTTAACCACTCTTTAAACTCATTGGAATAAGTTGACCGTAAGGTGTGTCGGAAAATATTTTATGAATGTTTGGTTGTCAACCTTGCTATATTTATTTTGTATCCCGCACCTCGGCAGCGGGCCTTGTCGCCTCTTGGCTGTATCGACGTGGCTAGGTGCCTTGTCCTTGTTATCATGGGAGTGAGAGAGGAACATAGGACAGATATGTTGACCAAACAGCAGCGTTCACGAGAAAATGAGCATTATTCATTTTCATACCTTGCTCTAGGAATAGCCTTCAGAACATAGTGCTATTTGATCATGAATCGAGTTATGCAACTAATAAAAAACGCTGGCTAAATTTCATATTTTGACCTTTAATGTACGTGGCTTAAGGGATGCAACCAAAAGAAGGTCTATCTTTCAGCACATTCATACAAAATACCCCAACAGCATTGCTGTCTTACAGGAAACCCATTCGTCAGATGAAGTAGAGTCTTGTTGGAGAAATGAACATGGAGGTGACATCATATTTTCCCATGGGATGTACAGAAATCAAGGCGGTATAGCCATATGCATGCCAAAAACATAGCAATGGTAACAGAGACCTTACACCGTGCTGAAATTGGCAGAATATTGGCGGTTAATGTGAAACAAAACAATTTTGACATGGTTATTATAGTTGTGTATGGCCCAGCTGGTCATTCAGTGTAAGAAAAGTTTAATTTTCTTCATGAGTTACGTGACACTTTAGATAAATTTGGAACAGGAAATGAAGTTGTATTAGGGGACTTTAATATTCGCTTGGATGAGGATAGACATGAAGTTTCAGCAGAGCTTAGAGATCTATTAGAAATTTTCCTCTTAAGAGACGCTTGGAAAGATACTCACAGTACCGGCAAGGGTTTCACCTGGCAAAGGCCTAACCATAAAAATCAATCAAGACTAGACTACATATTCATATCAAACACTTTATTCTCGTCCAATGTACTTCACTTCAACATCGACCCTGGCATTCACAGCGATCATAGTTGCGTCACGCTAATCATGGAGTCCTGCAAGAATCAAAGAGGTCCATCCTTTTGGAAATTTGATAATTCTCTTTTGGGAAATGACGAATTTGAAAAATTGGTCAGAACCGAGATTCAAAAAAGTCTGAATAACTCCGGAGTATATGAACCTAATGTTACCTTAGGAATTAAAATCGAGATTCTCTTAAGTAACATACGTCAAATATGTATGAAATTTGGCAAAAAGATGGCTGAACAGAGAAAGAAAGACGGAGGCGAGCTCGAAAACATAATACGTAGCTTTGAGGCAGACCTAAGTATTTTGACTGGAGAACAATGAATAGAATACAATGATAAGAAAGAAAAGCTTAACGATCTGAAATTGAAAAAGGTAAGAACAGCAATGCTCTTCTCAAAAACCCGCTGGGTAGAAGAAGGGGAACGGGCCACGAAATATTTTCTCAGAAGGGGAAAACAACTTTCTGCACAAAAAGTAATTAACGGAATTATTGAAGGGGAAAATATTATAACTGAAAATAAACTGATACTTGAGGCCTGCGCAAACCACTTTGAAAATTGTATACCAAAGAGAATAGATCCAACGATGCGGAAAAAATTGCATACATACAAGGAACACCTATACCGCAGTTGTCAAATGAAGACAAGGAGAGATGTGAAGGAGACGTTGATCTAGAGGAATGTACTTTTGCATTGAGTAAAATGGCTAAGAATAAATCCCCAGGAGTAAGTGGATTCACGCCAGAATTCTCACTACATTTCTGGAATGATTTAGGGCCATCCATTGTTCAGTACATAAATGATTCGCAAAATGAGGGATTGTTCATAACACATCGACGGGGCATAATAACGTTGATACCGAAAAAGGGAGATCAGAGATTCCTGAAAAATAAGAGACCAGTGTGCTTACTCGACGTACTCGACGTCCTGTACAAGCTCATCACGAAAGTTATTGCCATTAGGATCTCCTCTGTCATTGATGGTCTAATAGATAAAACCCAAACAGGATTTATTCGTGGGCGTCACATAGGAGAAAACATTCGATTAGTTCAAGACATAATTGAATACTGTAATGAAGACCAGCTTTCTGGTTTATTTTTATCTCTCGATTTCGCAAACGCGTTCGACCGCCTAGACCATGACTACATAATACATACCCTGAGAGCACTCAATTTTGGCGAAAGCCTCATCAGCTGGGTTAACCTTCTTATCCGGGACATCCATTTAACCGTAGTGAATAACGGGTATTCATCACGATGGATCTCTGTCCAGCGCTCCACGCTACAGCCCTGTAGCGTGGAGCGCTGGACATGACCCCTGGGTCATGTATAAGTTCTTTCATCTTTATCTTGGCTATCGAACTTCTTTCAGTAAGAATGAAGCTTAACAACAACATCCATGGCATTGTAATTTCAAAGCAAGAATATAAGATAAGCCTTTACGCTGATGATATTAATTTATTTATGTCAGACAAAAAATCTGCATCTGAAGCCTTTGCTGTAATTCATGAATTTGAGCTGATTTCTGGACTTAAACTAAACTTACAGAAATGCAAAATGATGTGGCTAGGGAAACTAAAAGACAGTACGGATACAATCTACAATCTAATACCGGAAACTAAGATTAAAAGTGACATAATTCAGTGCTTCATCACCATGTTATAAAGAAAATGCCGAATCTGTATCCAAAGCATTTAGCACTACTTTAAATATCTGGCAGCAAAGAGATCTAACAATCAAGGGCAGAATAACGATATCCAAGGCACTTCTCATCTCCAAAATGGTTTATATTGGTAACACGGGCATGATTCCTGAAAGATACCAAACAGAAATTCAAAGCAAAATCATGAGATTTATATGGAGGGGCAGACCACCCAAAGTGATGATGATGATTTTTCCGGCCGTCGAATAGAGGTATTCATATGGAGGGCGCCTCGTTATAGGCGCCCTAATCGCCGGAGGAAGATCACAAGCCGGGGCCGGTCGGCCAGGGCCTCCTGAATGGTTGGGTCGTCCCGGCCGAATATATCCCGACGTAGGATGGCGCGCGCAGGACACAGGGTCAGCAAGTGTCGTAGAGTTTCGTCCTCCTCATTGCACTCTGGGCAGGTAGCCTCAGGGTCTAGTCAATCCGCTTTCGGTAGTGGCGAAGAATAAGAGAATGACCGGTGCTTAACCGCGCCACCTCAACACTTTCCCTTCGTGAGAGACCCTGGCGGTCTCCTAGAGTAGGGCGTTTGGTACCGCACTCTTGCGCATAACGAGTAGGTGCTATGTGTTCCGTCCATTTTTGTGGACGTATCGACGGAGGCAGCCTTTGGCCGATTGGAAATCTATCTGAGCCTGACTTTGGTCCAGGTTCGCCGCGTCCCGTGCTACCTCATCGGCCAGTTCGTTCCCCGGTAGCCCGGCATGTCCAGGCACCCACTGCAGGGTGATGTGTGGTCCCCTGCGTGCTAGTGTTTTCAGGTGCCGCCACACAGAGCTTGGAGAGTGTCTGCCTGGGCAACGGGGCCCTCAGCTAATTTGGAGAGAGCTGACTGGGAGTCGGTGCACACTCACCTCGGCAGGTCTCAGTCTTCAACAACAGTATGGAGAAACTCAAGGGCGGCATCCAATGCCGCCAGTTCTGCTCTGTAGCTTGAGGTGAACCTACCGGCAGGTACTTTAAGGTGTTTCATTTGGCGACCTCCTTGCATCACTACTGCTCCACCTCCCCCAAACTCAGTGCCACCCGTAGCGGAGCCGTCGGTGTAGATTGTCACGTCCGCGGGAGGCAGTCGGTCGAGAGTTGCCTGTGCAGCCGCAGGGCGGGTCTCTGCTGGGTCTGTCCTGCTGGTGGCCGTGAGCAGGGTGGGACGGATGTCGATGCCTTGAGGGAGAGGTTCCCATGGTGCGGCCGGTGGAATCACCTGTAATGGATCCACAGGGAGGTCAGCCAGACCTGCGTCAACGGACGTTGCCAGGCCGGTGTCGGCCCAACCTCGATCCTGACGGAGTCGCTGTCGTGGGCGTTCTGAGAGCAGAATCGGCTGGAGGGGGTCTCCGGGAAGGCCCCTGATGTGGCGCTGTACGGCAACAGCTGCCAGTTCATGCCGCCGGATGTGAAAGGGCATTACATTGGCTTCTCGTTCTAGGGCTGAAACAGGGGTGGACCGTAGACAACCCGTGATAGTGCGACAGGCCTGCCGCTGTGCCACCTCCAGCTGCTCCAAGTTGGATGCTGCTACCCCTGCCATCCAGCCTCCGGCTGCGTAATCGGCACATGACCTGACGAAAGCCAAATAGGTAGTGCGAAGGTCAGACGCCCCTGCCCCCAGCTTTTGCCGCTGAGAGCTCGCAGAGTAGCATTCCTCCTCTTCATTTTGGCTTTCAGGTTTTCTGTGTGCTGGTGGAAAGACAGGGTTCTATCATACTTGATCCCCAGAAATGTTGGTGCAGTCTCATGTCGGGTTGGGAGGTGCCGAGGGTTAAGGCACACTCTCTACGGGCCTCCGCTGGGTCAGGGTGAAGATAGTGCCCACCGTCTTCTCCCTGCTGACCGTCATCTTCCATTCCTCCGCCCAGTCGAGGAGGTTGTCGAGTGCTCGCTGTACCCTCTCTTCTGCTTTAACGATCGACTTGTCAGACGCCCAAATCGCCAGGTCGTCCGCGAGGAGAGAGGTTTGGACGTCTCCGGGCATGTGGGTGGGCAGATCGTTGATGTATGATAGGAAGAGTGTTGGCGAGGTGACCGCACCCTGTGGCGTTCCTCCCTTAGACAGCGGAAACGGCCACACTTGCCGTTGTATTTGACGCACGCCTGGCGATCAGAAAGAAAGGCGCGGAACCAGGCAGTGTAGCAGCGCGGTAGGCCCATGGCAGCGAGCTTATAGATGATGCCTGTCTTCCAGGTCCTGTCGAAGGCCCGCGAAAAGTCGACGAGTACCATGACTGTTCTTTCTCGGCGTTGGAAACTGTCCGCTACTGCCTGGGTAACCCGCAGCACCTGGTCCTCTGTGGAGCGATGCTTTCTGAATCCAGCCTGGTTCGGGGAGAGGAGCTCACGTGACTCCAGGAGGTGGATGAGTCGCGCCTGTACCAGCCGTTCCAAGAGCTTCGAAACGCAGCTTAACAGGCTGATTGGGCGGTAAGAGCCAATCTCACCCTTCGGCTTTCCTTCTTATGTATTGGAATGATAACTGCCTTCCTCCAGCACGATGGTAGCTCGCCCCGCAACCAGGACAGGTTGATTAGGTCCAGAAGCCTATTGCGGCTTGAGTCGGACAGGCGTACCAGCATCTCGTTAGAGATACCGTCTAACCGGGAGCACGTTTGCCTGGGAGCCGTTTGAGGGCGGCATCCAGTTCGCTCCTTTGAAAGCACAGCAGGCAGCCGTGCGCTCACCTTTGCATCCGTCACATGGTTTTGGAGGTGGCGGGTGACAGAGTGTTTGTATCGGCGATCCCTCTTAATTCGCGGCGGGAGGTGACTGACTCTGGCATATTCCTTAATGAACGCATCAGCCTTCTTACTGTCAGTGTCGATGGTTTTCCCCTCACTTGAAGCGCTTCATCTTGGCGGCCGCCTTTTCCTTTCCGTCGATAGGGCGGATCGTGCGCCAAACTTTTTCAGGTTCTGTGCGCATATTCAGCCTCCCAGTGAAACTCTTCCAGTGTTCCTGGCGAGCGCGTTTTGTGAGGGCCTTGACCTCACGAGTGGCGTGAACCCAGGCTGACCCCTGGCTTGGGTCGGCTCTTGAAATCGTACGGAGGTGATTTCTTCGGTTTACCGCTGCATCTACCTCAGCAGTCCACCAGGGTTTGGGAGTCCTGCGACTGCCCGTGGGAATCGCGGTGTTTGCTGCGTTTGTCACGATCCGGCTGAAATGGTGTGCCGCCTCCTTTACGTTGGTGTTATTAACGTTCCAGGGGGTAGAGCAGCAAGTCCCTCGTCGACAATCGCGGCGTGCGCCCCAGTCCGCCTTGGCGTAGCTGTAGCGGGGCCTGGGGCGGCTTTTGATATCTACCCTTTCTGTTTGCACCGTGATGAATATTGGCTGGTGGTCAGAGGAGAGGTCTGCAAATGTACTCCATTCAACCCGGTTCTCCCAGCGTGCATGATGAAGCGTGACGTCTGGGGTTGAACGAGTGTAGGGAGGCGCCCTGCTCTGGCGCGTGGGCTCTCCGGAGTTGGCAGCCAGGAAGTTGTGAGTGACACACCAGTCATCAACACTTCGTCAATCTCATCTTCCCCAACTGGTGGTCCCAGAGTGGGCTATGACCGTTGATGTCAGCAAGGATAAAGGTTTTTCAGTGTGTGGCCAATAGTCTGGGTCAAATGTTGTATACGATCATCTCCAGTTGCTCCTGTTCGTATAGGGGGACATAAGCGTTTACAATGGTTAAATGAGAGCCAGACAGGAGCTCCACTGCTACTGATTCCGTGGTCTTGTCAGCAGTCGCAAAAAATGGTGCTCTGCCAGCAAATAAAGAATGGGGAATTAAATGCCATAGATCTAGCGAAATTCTGCCTTTCCCTCAAGCTAGCCTGGGTAGCAAAGGTGTTCAAAGAAGAACAACCCTTATGGAAAAACTGCTTCAAGCTAGGGTAGGAAGATGCGAACTTGCTGACCTATTTAAAACATACATGAATCGTCAAACAATAAGCTCGTTGAAAATTTCCAAATTTTACAAGGATATATTGACTGAATTTCAAAAATATACGTTTCGGCCACTTACCAACTATAAGGATGTACAAAGGGAACCGTTATGGTATAATAGCCAAGTCAAATTAGCAAACAACGACTGTTTCAAAACAATGTATCCCTCTAACATAAAGATTATAGACGATATTCTCGATATCACTGGAAACATAATGAGTTTTGAGCAGCTTCGCAGGAAATACCCTAGTCTTCGAACAAATTTTTTGACTTATCACACACTTATACGCGCCATACCAGATCTATGGGTTCATCTTCTGCAAACTGGAAACTACAGACCATTCTCAGAAACTGATAGGGGGGAGCCCTACAAAATAAAAATCAATGAAGAAATGAAACCGGCAAAAGACACAAAAAGCAAACAGTTTTACCTGGACCAACTTCTAAAACAAACACCAGCAGCACAAATACGATGGGAAGGGGAAGGGCATACTATGGAATGGAGACGAATTTATGAAATACCTTATCAGTGTACAAAATCAACTAGACTGCAATCACTTCAATTTCGAATTCTTCATAGGTATATTCCCACGAAAAGGTACCTATTCGTCAGAGGGGTAACAGATTCGAAAAATGCACGAAATGTATTCATACCGATACACTTAAGCACTTTATATTCTATTGCCACGACGTAAAACGTATTTGGGAGTTCGTTAAGATCAAACTTGCTAGCGTTAATAACAATATCCCTTTGCCATTAAGCCTCAGTGATGCATTATTTGGTCTAACGAAAGGAAAACAAGCCCAGAATGTCATTATATACATAATCGCCTGTAAATTGGGAACAACATATACAACGCCAAACATAGAGACATTCAAAAAAAGACTAAATGCATATATTGAAATAGAAAAAACAGCTGCGTTTCCAAACAACAAATTAGCGAAATTTCAAGAAAAATGGGATGGTTTCGAAAACGCTTAATTTATCGTGAGCGCTGCTAGGAATAGGGATAAAACTGAGACTATGTAACTCAACCATGATCATTTGGTAACAGGATGTAACTAACTGTATGAGTTGTGTGTTGCTTTGTCATATGAAGTAGGATGTTTTGTGACAGGAAATACAGCTTTCATGAGTGAAAAAAGCGTGGGTCCATGCTTGAATGTTGAGGTCAATGGAAATCCTGGATCCGCCTATGATGGGAAATGACAGTTGAAGTGCAGTCGGGAACAGGGCCCTCCAAAGTTAGTTAGTAACAATCTACTGCCATGGCGCACAAATGCAACTGCTCCATAGAGTTTATGTGTTAAATTGGTCATTTTCCAACAGCTGCTGTCATCAGCCTATGGCCGTTGGAAAAAAACACCGTTGGAAAGCCTGTTCTCTGCTCCTTCCATGTTCCATTTGGCGTTTTTTTCGTCAGACGCACAGAACTGCGTCGAAACATCCATTTTCGAGAACTCTGCAAATGTGCGCCGCAGATTTCCTGGCGCACACCCCGTGCGCCAGCGGCGGCGTAGCGCAGTGGAGAGAGCAGTGTCTAGAGATCAGGAGAGTGTGTGTTCGAGACCTAGACGCGGAAAATGTTTTTAACCCGTAACTTAGAGCTTTGCGAATCAATAGTCATTGTTCAGAACTCGTTGTGCAGATTCTTATAACTATAGTTAGACAACAAAGATAAAAATGCCACTTTACCCAGTGGCGGATCCAGGGGGAGGGACTCAAGCCCCTCAAAATATCCGAGCCCTATAGTTAATAGATAAACGAGCAACTAACCGGGACACTGGCGGGTGAGGCTCGAGCTTCGAGCGGGTGAGGCTCGAGGTGATTCCCCCAATGAATTCCTGGATCCGCCACTGACGTTACTCTTATTCCTTTCAAGGAGGGATTCTGCACATCCATTATTTTTTCCATGACATCTCCTGGACAGTTTGCGATTAGCCTTTGAAACTTTCTGGCTTCTTCTAAATTAGGGGCAGATTCCATGACAGTTTTGAGACTACATCTTGACCAGGGGCGGAGCTATGACTCAATATTTGGGGAGGCTCTTTTCCCAAAATAACTATTATTGTAAGCCGTCCGTTACAACATTGATAGATGTCATAATGGTACAATATTATGAATAGGATACCAGGTAATAGATCGTTTACATTTTCAGATAGCTTGTTTAACAGAGGCGGTTATAGCAACAAAAAAGTTTTTTTGATAATGAAAGTGTACTTTCCAAAGTAAAAAACTGCTTACAGGGCAGCCGCGAGGAATAAGAAACTATACCATGTTCTCAACCAGTGGTGGATATAAGGGAACAGTGGCTCAAGCCACCCCCCCCCGAATGTCCGAGTGCCTATAGTTAATACATAAGCGGAGGCTGGTCTGAGATCTGAGGCAAAGACCCCTAGTCCCCCCCAAATGAAGTCCTGGATCCGCCGCTGCTCTCAACCCTATATTTTATAATCCTGTGATGCCATAAGCGTGCATCGGCATTGTAATTAAGGGGTTTCATACAGGTACAGTTTTCGCAGTCCAATGAGTGCTACAAGCATTTCCAATATGCATTCGGTTTAAAGACCGAATAGACCAAAAATCACCCAGAGACGGATCAGAGCGACAAGACCCGTTAACCCGGGTTTGGCACAGGCGGAAACAGGTCAGGCATCTCTGATGACTATTTGCGTTGTATTATATATACCAGGAGGGGGCTAAATTCTCCGCCCCTCCCCTGACAGGAAAACGGGCTTCCAGGAGTCTGACAGAAGCAGGGGTCATACCCGTTGCCTAAATTGGGAGTAGCAGAAAATAGAGAATTCCAATCTCGCAAGGAATAGGCGGACCCAGGGGGAGGAGCACATGGCCCCATCCAATTGATCCTCGGCGCCCTTATGAAATTTCGGATGACTCACCCTAAAAGGTCGTTCCCCGGTATGCGACATCAGCGCCCTGCGGTAGGATTCGGCACTGATCCGGATGCACCCACCACCCCAATCGGAAACCCTAAATCCTACTATAAGAAAATGGATGGGATTACTAATCACAACCCTTCCCACAAATGCATCGCTCGGCATCCCCAATCCACCGTTTACCTCCGTCACCTTCCTCACATGCACATAGATATACAATGAGCCTTCCAGATCAGATGAAGGTCACAAACCTCCTCCCCCCACCAGTATGCACACGCCCCATACATCCAGGGGGGGACGGACCCGGGCTGGTGCTGACCAGGGAGGCGAATTTTGAGCATATTCGGCACCTGAAAGCATTGATGACGATGGACCCAAAAATTTGGGGGGACGTCCCCTCGTTCGTCCCCCTCGCTTTCGGTACCCATGCATACATCTCTCAACAAAGTGAAGAAGTGGAAACACAGATTGACTCACTAACCACAAACTCTCATATGAATTTTTTACGCAGCGTCCCTAATACACTGTGTACCCTCTTTTTATATAATGTGATTTATTATTTATCTATTCTTCATCCTATAATCCACACACATTCACAAATGATTGAAGACAACAACGTGTTAATTCCCATAGTGACATTTAAGACATTGTCTATTATGACTTGCCTGCAGTGTTGACATATGTTCTTAACTTCCAAATAGGAGTACTTAATAAATATTTATCAAATGAATTTATTTCTATATTCAAATCATGTGTTTTTTAAGCCTTTTCATCGACACTTTGCTTTGCTCCACCTGAGTATATGGCTGACTTGGTATTATTTGTGACTTATAAGGACTTTATCTACACCCATCAACTCAACAAAACAAAAAATCATAGCTGGGAAGGCACTAAAAGCTCAATTGCAAGAGCTTCCTTCATAACCAGTTATGCTTTTCAGAAAGTCAATATTCTTTTTTGCTACAGTTGGTGGATGGCAGGCGTGTAACTTTGTATACTTTTAGGGGTGCACGAGCACCCATAAAACTTTGAAAGCACCCCTAAACTTCCAAAAGAACCCCTAAAACTATTCTGCGACGTTCTAATAGGACATAATATCAGGATTATGTAGCAATTTAATAATAAGTATCAGAGATTCGGAGCACTTTTGTAACTATTAATCTGGAGATAATGTCGAGCTTAAAAGATTACTTAAGTGATCTGGAGATTTCATATAACCGCATGAGGTCATAGTTAGACGATGAGCCGCGGGAGTTACTATGGAAATTGGTAGCTGCCACTTGCGACCAAAGCCGAAAGAGCGCGTTTTCCAAAATGTTAATTGCCGTGTCGACGTTGTCTCAGAATCAGTACCATCGAGTGCACTCGTCGTTTCCTTGATCATGTCTTACAGACAGAAAAAAACAAAGTTTTTTTTAAAGCTCGACTTCTTTTCCAAAACGCCATGGTTCATGCTGCAATTTATTTCTGAATTTATTTAGGCTGTATGTGGATCGAACCTGTCCATAGCTGATATCCGTACCAAAGGAGGGTCAAAAAGCAACATGTGGTAGCTGTGATCTGTTGGAACTTGTTTAGAAAGGGAGGAAAATCAGGGTCAATATCTGGGAAACGTAGCTTGTGCTTAACCCTCGCCCATCCTAGAGGAGCATCGATGGTCTCTACATAAGGTTTTTTAAGGATAGCGGATAAACGGCGGCGCTGCGTCGCCGTATCTTTCATATCTCTTCCTTGATCAATTCCGCATCTTTAAAAAATCAAGTTTGGTCATGTTAGGTCAGGTCATCAGGCCAAGGCAAGTTACTTCATCTAAAAAAATAGGATTACATTTATGTAATAAGTAAAGAAAAGTTAAGTTACTTATAAGTAAGAACACGTTTAACCTAGCAATCTGACACTTAAAAACCATTATGGGCCTACCGGGTGCTGCAACATATATTCCGGGTTTCTATGAAATCGGGGATATACCTAGTTTCATTTACAAGCGACCTCTTCAATGGAAATACATGGTAAAAACTGTAAAATAGCCATATCTTGGCTCATATTGCTTTACCCTCGTCATTCGGGGGGCCGATTCGACGCCCCTCGTTGTTTTTCGCGATGACACAAAAAGTTTCGTTTAACCCAATGCTGCGTGGAAATTGTATAACAAAATTACTTTGACACATCTTGACCAAATTTTAAGTAAATGTCATGTCAGATCACCGAATTATGACGCCATTTATATGCCCATGTAAGACAATTTTGGTCCTAAAAATAAATCTGAAAAAGCGGGCGTTACTCGGCTTCTAGAAGAGCTAGATCAGGTTTCTAAACATGATTCGAAGGCTCCTGAAAAGGCAATTTGGAATACGCCATCTATTTTGAGGCCAAGTCCATAACGAAGGCACCAGGGGTCCCCGAAAGTCAGCAAAGGTTACCGTTTTAGAAGCTCTTAATGGCTATACTCATGGACGGGACAAGATGCAGCAATGAATTTGGTATCATAGTGACGAGCGTCACCCAAGGATTCGGTGGTATGCGACCTCGCTTCGACCTTGACCTAAGGTTATGGTAGGTGGTCTAAGGTTAAGGTCACGCGTGACCTTGCAAGGTCATGCCGCATATTGTGGAACTCCTTGGGTCAGAAAAACACATTTGACACCTGGGGCGTTCCAGGACAAAACGACCAAAAAATTTCAATTTGACACCACCATGTCTAGAAAAAATCTGAAACTTTGTCTCCGGGGTAGTTTTGGACCAAAAACACGCATGTGAGAATCTTAGCCCCCCTCCGACCAATGATAACCGAGTTATAGCCCGAGGCATTTTCGGAAGGTCACCTTGTAGACTCATCTTTGATGCTTCATAACTCAACAACGCATTGCCCGATTACCAAGTTTTGTATATCAATGAACTCGTCTCGAACCATACATTATTTTGGAAAGAAGAAAATTTAAAAAATTTAAAAATTTTGACTTTTAATTCGTTTGACCTTTTTTAGATGACCTAGCTTGACCTTTTCGACATTGAAATTGGCCTTTTAGACACCTCAAAAACTTTGCTCCATCAAAGATCTTTCGATAGAAAAATAAAAAATGCGTTCTTTCTATAAATTCCAAATATTTAGCACCGAAGGTGGGTATGTAAACCGTTTATGACCATTGCGGCAGTACAGCTTTATGTTTAACGCCGCAAACATAGCGATTGCTTTTGTAATCGGTTGCTGGCAGTTATATGGCATTGTCTTTACGAAATTTTCATCGTGAAAGTGTCAAAATATATGACAATTAAAACGCGCCACCCGAGGGGGTGGGCAACTGTCCTCCTCAGATCTCTACAGGTAGTAAAAAAAAACACCTTCGTAGAGCACCACCGTACTCCATGTACCTCTAACACAACATTTTGCAACTTCTGAAAAAATAATTTAGGTCAACTGGGAGGAGGTAGGTACCGTAAATACTGAAGGCCAGCTGGCAACTGACTGGTGAGGGTGGTGACCTGAGGTACACGGTCGTCGTTATGCCTTGTGGGACTTTCAAATTTGGTTCATTGATTAACACTTCATCGTGGGAGTTGCTCGTTTGAGTGGTGGGGTCGGGGTCTCCGTAAAAAGTCCCTTGATGACTCTAGTGAGACACCTACTCCTAAAACTGAACTGGCAACCACTTGGACAATATTTATGAAAATAAAAATTGCAGTCATTAAAGGTGATAGAAAGGGATCCATTGTTTGAGGGAGACGAGGGCAAATGAACTTATTAATAATTGACCTTTCAGCCTTAAACGAGAATTTACAAAGATGTCGCGGCTTTATCCATAATTGAAACAAGTATAACTTATCCTATGGGCAAAACTAACTCACACAATTACATCGTTCCTGGAGATGGAAAAATAATATCGATACAAAGTGACCCAGTGCAGCACAGCATACCTTTGAGAGGATTCATGCAATGTAAACAAACGTGTCTGAAAGGCGTTCATTCCCAAAAGTAATTTGAATCTGCTCATATATGAGAAAAATGTCCTGAAATTGTAACGCATTCGACTTGGTCACTTGAACAGGTTACCTCATGATATTTTTACAAGGTGCTCATTTCATAGCTGACACGGATCCCAGAATCCCAGATGAATAATGACACAGTGCACTGGTAGTGATGCCGCTAAACAGCCAGTTTTAACCACTACCGAATATGTTACATACAATCGTTTGGTCATGGCACCTTTGAGTTTGCTCGAGGTCACAGTATTTTTTACAGGAACTAAGTGGAAACCTAAATTTTGTGGCATAATAGGTGACAGAGGAGAGCCGTAGAAAGAAACGTTCATCGCAATTGGAACACTCTTGTTGAGCCCAAACGGATTATGTATCTTATAATATTGCCTAGTCAAATGTCAAAATTAACCTGCTTTGACCTAGAGCCAGGCTTAGGTCTGTATGGTAAAAAGAATAATAATCAAACTGCAGTGGCAAGTCAGACACGACAACGTAAAAATAAACCTTTATCGCAATTCTCGACAATTCTCAATTCTCTCAAGTTATCAAAATTTACCAATTGCCCCATGCATTTCTAATGGAAAGATCATGACACTGACCCTGCTCCCGGTTATCGACATAAAAATCCTGCTACGAAAATTGTCGTGCTCGGCGACCTTACTATGTAATGTGAATCTAACGACGATAGGCTAGATTTGATATTATTGATGCACCTCCCAAACTTTTTTCGAGGTTAGGTCTCTTGACCTGGGTTGGCCGTCTGACCTAGTATGACCCAGACCTAAAATTTTGCCAGAAGCTGCAAAAATTTCGAGTTAGAGGTACATGAAGTACGGTGGCGCTGCGCGAAGGTGTCTTTTTTACTACCGGTGGAAACCTGAAGAGGCCGGTTGCCCACCCCCTTGTGTGGGCGCGTGTTAATTCTCATATATTTTGACACTTTCACGATGCAAATTTCGTAAAGACAATGGCATATGATTGCAAGCAACCGATTACAAAAGCAATCGCTTTGTTTGCGGCATTAAACATAAGGCTGTACTACCGCAGTGGTCAAAAACCGTAAGCATACCTACCTTAGGTGCTAAAAATTTGGAACTTATAGCAAAAACGCATTTTATTAATTTTTTCTATCGAAAGATATTTGATGAAGCAAAATTTTTGAGGTGTCTAAAAGGTCAATTTCAATGTCGAAAAGGTCAAGCTAGGTCATCTAAGAAAAGGTCAAACGAATTAAAAGTCAAATTTTTAGAAGTTTAAAATTTTCTTTTTCAAAATAATGTATGGTTCAAGACAAGTTCAATGATATACAACAGTTGTTAATTGAGCAATGCGTTGTTGAGTTATGAAACACCAAATATGAGTCTACAAGGTGACCTCCCGAAAATGCCTCGGGCTATAACTCGGTCACCGTTGGTCGGAGGGGGCTAAGATTCTCACAGGCGTGCTTCTGGCCCAAAACTACCCCGGAGACAAAGTTTCAGATTTTTTCTAGATATGGTGGTGTCAAGCCTTGGTCGATCTGTCCTGGAATGCCCCACCTTGGTTTTAGGTCTATTGATTCCCGAATCATAAGGGATTTTCTAAATGTGTCAAAATTTCATCATTTTTTGACCTTACGAGGTTACTAGTTAACCTAGGGTAAACATAATTGCACACTGTCGGAGAGTTCAGGTCTCGGGCAACAGGCTGCGCTTTACTGCGTCTTTCCACCTTTCTTAGTTTTCAAACGGATGAGGGTCGAATCGATCCCTCGGTAGGGCGAGGGAGTAAAATACCTCCAGTAGGGCAAGGGTTAAAATAGCTTCCTGTTCTCGTAATATAAATATATTGGGCCACCCCAAAGGTCCAATTTGACATGTTTGTTCTATGATCCATGTAAGGTCATTTGGGACTATTTAAGACTTTTTTCAGACATGGGTTCGCAGGAAACCCGGACAACTTCGCTGGACAACTTGGCAGAAAATGATAGCAGAGATTTCGCTTTGGTACCATTTCGCTTAGCTTGCCATTACGAGTCGATTGGTATGCATATCAATTATGTCAGACAAGGTAATGCTCTTGGCCTGACCTTTGGTTAGGTCATTCTTAAATTTTGACACAGCATGTTCATACCATACATAATTTGATTTGCCGTAACGAGAGGATTCGCCTACATTATGGCTCTAGCTTAACGCAGTTTTCGACCTCGGTTTGGCTATTAACCCGCGCCCTGGCGGGCCTCCGAGCCACCTTAGCCCTGGTGGATGGGTGGGGGGGGTTTGAACGCCTGCCCCCTCGAACTCGGCCCCTACGCGGGATAGCCCAAAACGCGAAGGCTGGTGGATAGCTCATTGAAGTTCATGAAGAAATATATCAGCCATTGTTTGGGTCAGGTCAATATTGAGGTCATGACAGGTCAAAGAAAGTGACATTTTGAGTATATATTTTAGGCTCTAGCGTCTGAAAGAGTTGAGTTTTAGAACAATTTTATAAGCACCATTCGCTTCCTCTCATCACGGCGAATCAAATGATGTATGATACGATCATACTAGGTCAAAACACAAAAATTACCTGACCTCAGGTCAGGTCAAAGTCACTTTTTTAACTCGCCTAGTCAATATGCATATCAATCGACTTGCAATAGCAATCCAAGCGCAATGGTATCAAAATAAAAGTGGTACCATCATTTTATGCAAAGTTATTGACCTAATTCTGAAAACTGCTTAAGTAACCCAGATGACCTCTCAGCGGTCACAGGTAAAAAATTGCAACATGAACCTGAAAAGGGGCCTAGGGCACTGCGATTTGGAGAATATGAAGGTATTCTCAGCTGCATCTACACAAATACAGCCCAATTTCTGTTTTCCCCATGTATTTCCAATAGAGAAGTCATGATCCGTACTTGACCTTAGGTCATCGATATGGAAAATCTATTTGGCGGCGCCGCCGTTTTTCGTGCCGCCAAAAAGCCGAAGGGGGTGTTCAAACACCCCCACCCCGGGGCAAGGGTTAAATAAGTGTTCAAACCTTTGTTAGTCCAAGAACAGTGTAACACCATAGATAAGCTTTAAATGGTGGTAAAATGCAAACAATAACACTAAATAGGTAGCCGTTTGTCTGCGCGCTAGTGTAAAAAGACACCAAAAACTCCTGGTTTAACCACTTTTGCAGCTTTTTGAGCTGTGACCTTTGATGAGCAGGAAGCTTAACACACGCCCCACTGGGGTCCCTGGCATGACGCACCCCACTGAGGGGGGGCGTATATCGCCCCTACCTCCGTATCTAATTTCCCAGGAAAGCTAAAGAAAAATTACGGACGGCGTTCGAAAGCTCCTGACGTGGGGAAGAGAAATTACAGGAAGTATTCTTATGTCAGGACAATATTGAGGTCAGCATAGGTCAAAGAATATTCCATGAGCTTACAACAGGGCAGTGCATGTTTCCCCCTCTTGATATTTATTCAGTGGAGTTAGAGCAAATATTTACACAACATTGGATTCCTCTCATCGTGGTGAATCGAATAATGCACTCGTGTAATATGACCTTGCTAGGTCAAACTGCAAAATTTACCTGACATCGAGCTAGGTCACCCTGTGACCTGGTATGGTCATATTGCATATCATTCGAATCCTCGTGATAATACAAGCACAATGAAAACAAAATGGGAGCTTTATCTCAATTCAGTGAGAAGTTATTGGCAAAACAATCACTGTATGCTCCTGTGACCTGAAATGACCTTTGAGATGTCAGATGGTTTAAAACTCAGCTTTATGGTCCAGATCGTGGTAAGAATACACCGTTTGAGCATTTTCAGCTTTATCTATCCCGGATTTACCAAAAACGAGCCATTTTTATTTTTCTCCAGAGACTTATAATGGGGTGACCAAAAAATTGACCCCACCTTCGGTCAACAATATCGAAATCCCGAGTTAGCAGATTTGTAGACTCTAATAGCCTTATCATATTGTGAGAGTTTTAAACTGATCGGTTGGCTGATCCTCCTTAGGCGCCGCATCAAACCCGTAATTTTAGATGTTGAGGTCGGGTCGCTTGACCTTGGATAGCTCCTTGACCTGACATGATCTGCCATAAAAGATTTGGTGAGATGCGTAGAATTGATCAGGGATAAGGTACTGTAAGTTTCGTTGCTCTGCGTTTCTTGGTTTTTTGCGTTATCCGGGGAAAACCAGGAGGGTGGGGCGAATTTCGCCCCCCCAGCAGGGCGCGTGTTAAGTCACTGGCGGATCCAGGGGGATGGCATTTGAGCCATACTCCCCCGAACGCTCAAACCAGAGGGCCAAACTATTTTTTATCCGAGGGAGAACAGTGTGGAGTGCAAATAAAGTAAGAAAGAAGTCATTAGAGATGTTTCGACAAAAGTGTTAGCTAGCTAGTTAAGGGCTTTTTATAAGGCGTTCTGTGCAAAGCACCTTTGCCGGCGTCTAAAGTGTGTGGGAGAATTTGTGAGAGGGGTGTTTACTTTAATGTCGCAGAACAAAGGTGTAAGGACAAAAGTGTAAGGTTTTTACCCCTTTTTACGTTTTTCATCCCCTAACACTGCCAGTAAAATTTTATGGGATGGCTAGGAAAAAGCACTCCTAAAGATTTTCACAAAGTTACACCCCTGGTAGATGGTGACCTCATCAACCAGTTGAAAGTTTTTCTTCTATTCCCTTACCAATGTTTGTAAGCGAAGAGATAAAACGCACTGTTACATGTCCAGCACATGAGTTGTGGTTATCTTGCATGTTGGGCTGTACCAAGTGAGAGTTTTGAAAACATTTGAATCAGCCTGTGCTTGATGTAGTAGGGCACCATAGCCTTTATGTATGTACCACGGTGGTAATGTATGTGTAAGGCCTCAATGATAAAGCTGTGTATGTTTTATGGATGATGATGATCTCACCATTAATATATGCGTATGGATAAATGGGCCACCCCCCCCAATAACACTGACATGTATCCTGATTGGCTCCCATGCTTATTTTTAGTGTGTTCAATGTGCATAATGGTCACCTGGTTCTTTTAAATATGTTCTGACATGATTGTCAAATTATGCACTGCTTATTTCTGGCCATGGCAAAACAGAGGCCCAGTTTCCATGTGCAATGAGACAATCTTGCTGAGAATCAGGATACAGAGATCACACACTGTTTGGCACACTGTAGCCTAATGCCTTATGCACATACCCTGAGGTGTCCTCCGGGTGACGCTGCGCGGAGGGCTGCCTGACGCGGAGCGCCCGACTCCCCCTGTGGAGTCTCACGCCCCGTGCTGGGACTACACTGCCGTCCGGCGGAGGGCGGGCGTGGATCACATGAAAATGTGGCATGTGCTCGTCTTCCGTAGGAGGGCAGCGCAGGGGGAGTCCGCCTGGGTGCCCAGCTGTTTGCTGGGCGCCCGGGCGGACTCAGGGACTCCCCCGTACTCCCGGGCCCCCTGGGTCCGGGGGTACGGAGTGGGCGTCGGAACTGACGCCCCGACGCCTTGTGCCGGGCGCTCTCTGCGCGGCGTTACCTGGTGGATCTTGTCGGGTGTCGGTTTTTCAGTACAGGAGGGACTGATGTTTGTAGTGTGTGCACTTCTCTGTTTGCTTTGCCATTCACCCGCACAGCGAGGTATTGACACCGAAAGGGGAAATGAGTCTCTGAATCACGCGTTCTTCTTGTTCCAGATGGAACACTTTTAGCGACTGTACTGTTTTGGGCGCTATATGGCCTTGCCAGGCTGGTGCGCCCCTTAAGCCCAAATAACTAACTAACGATACAGAGATCACAGTTTCTGTGACACTTAAGCTTAGATACAGGCGGAAGTGTATCAGATAAAAGAGTTTTCAATCTCAGTTTTGTCTACATTTCTAGCACACTTCTCATGTTTCCCTTCACTCCCTTCACTTTTCCTTAAAAGGAGATACGTGAAAAAATTATTATTGTGGTTTCTTGCTATTCGAAAAATCCTGATAACGAAACTATCAATTATTTCTTGTATCTTCGGCAAAATTTTGGGAGGCCACTCACTTATTATCGAAATAGGTTAACAGTTTCGATAAAATGCCCATCACTTGCCCATGCCCATACCCATCCCTTACTTTTCGAAAACTATTTAAAGTTGAAAAATAATGTTTTTTTATAATACAAATGTTTGCCCTGCTGTATTTGTATTTGAATTTATTTTAAAAAGCTTTCAAAAACTCCAAAATGAATAAGTTTGCCCTAAAAACGGAAAAAATAATTACTCAAGTCTTCAGCGGTTTCGTACCTCGGGTCTTGATCCATTTTCTGCTTCAGCCCCAGGATGACAAAAATTTTGCGTCAGGTAGGTCACGTGACCCCGGTTTGAGAATTCCTAGGCTTCTGATTGGTTAATTGTGATTTCTTTTATGCCCTATATTTCTGTTTCAAAAGAGTTTTGGAATGTTGTTTTTCTAAAGTAATTTTTTCTGGAGTAGCCCAAAGTTCTACCTCACTGTTTAGGATAGATATGGCCTAATTCTTAGAGAAATTGATAGCCTTAGCCATGTGGACGTCATAAACATCGATATGAGCTGTACCGGTAAAGTCGTCTAGAAATGTTGACTTTGAGAGCAATTTAACCTGCTCACGGGGCCATCGAGCCCCCTGGTTTTCCGGGATAGCAGAAAACGACGAGGCGCAGCACCGCGGTTAGGGCTCACCTCTCACTGCATCATTTACCATCATCCCTGAAATTTTTACCCCGGGTCACCCAAGTCAGTCACCGACGAGGTCAACCAAGGTCACCTCACTTCACCTTTAGTCTGTAAGAGCTACTTTCAAAGTCGATCGATTTGAAACTTCCTACACTTCATGAACCTCCGGGTTAAGGTGTATATCGATTTTATTTCGTGCCTGAGGTCAGGTCACGAGGCGACCTCTCCCATTGGAAAAGCATGGGGAAAAGCTATTTCATGATATAAAAGCCACAAAATGATTGCAAATACTCGGACTGCTCAGAACAACGTTTTTGGACACCCTTTCACGGATCCCGGTCATATTTGCCCTTGACTTTTCCAAGGTCATCGTCACCAGGTCAAAAATAGTATTTTGACAATAACTTTTGACCTAATTGGCTAGAGCGGTGAAACAAACACCATTGTTTGTCTTGTCACTGGCTTTCATTTGATATACGGCAGTCACTTTGACCTTTCGTGACCTAGGTCATATTAGGTCCGAGGTGACCTCTGGCGGTCAAACCACTGGCGGGAGGTCTTTACGTTCCACATAGCGAAAAGTACTGGCAATTGCTATCAAATGTACTTTACCGGTTCATAGCTCTATGACATAGAGTTATGCCCATTTGCTTAATCATTGCTATTTGAGTGAAAATAGCCGATCTTGACCTAATTTGACCTCTAGGTCAAACCATTGACCTGAGCACTAAAACATGCGAAGTAATCTTACGATTCACGCGAGCTTTCTATTGCACTTTGCGATTTGCGTAACGCCCATATTTTCGGAGGCATCCCGGTCGGTTAAGGCATTTGCAGGCCGAATTCGCAAAAATGAGAATAGGACTTCTGAAACAACTTTTTGTAACCTTTTGATATAGCCAATAAAATTTTTTTCGCGTATCTCCCTTTAACCCAGCAATGTGGTTTCATGTAAAAATAATAGATTTGTTTAATGAATGTTGTTTAATGGTTTTCTTTAAAGTGTAATGCATTTTTTTGTTTGATATTGCTTAGTGACCAAGAAAGCTTGACCCTCTGCAGACTACCCACCTTTACCTCTGCACGATAAGGAAAATCTTTAAAATCGCTCTATCATGTGCTGCCAGACCTGGCTGGATACAGATAGACGTGAAGCGGATTCAAACTGTTCCAATTGCCTAAAGCTGTATCTGTATTGTAAATGTATCCTGCATCTTGATACGATGAGCAATCCTGATTGGCAATGTGCATCAACACTTGATCATACTTGGATTGTGAGAAATAACAGCTGATAATTGTTGTTGTTTATTGTTTATTGCTTATTGTTTATTTGTGTCATGAGCAACAGGTTGCCCCCAATTACAGCTCATGTCGTATCAAAGACGATCAAACACGAACGACGATCGAACACTCAGCTTATACAGGATACAATGATCCACATACGCACTAAATACAAATAAAACGTCCTAAGAAAACAAGGGGAGATCACTACAGACTTTTTATATACGCGCGGACTTGAGATCTGAACTGACAAAATGTTGAACTGAATACATCTGAATTTTGACACACGGTTAAGAAAGAGTTCATAGCACCAGCCGCTCGACAAAATACACCTCTTTTAACCGTATCCACCCTGGCGAAGGGAACGTGGAGCAAAGTACCGTTCATATTTCGGGTGGGTCGCGCGGGGACGTGAAGGGGGAATGTCCCGAGCAAGAGATCAGAGTCCACCTTCCCGGCTAGAATTTTGTGAACGAAAAGTACATCGTACTGATACCTCCTGTTTGAAAGGCTGGTTATGTTAAAAGTTGCCAAAAGGTCTGAGTATGCCAAAGACGTTGTTAAGGTACGAGTAGTGGAAGCGAGCCAGATAAGGAATTTATGTTGAACCCTTTCAAGTCTTTCAAGTGTTTTTTTTGGGCAGCACCCCCCCCAAATCACGCAACCGTATTCTAGAATTGCCCGAACGTTGCCAAAATAAGCTGCTAGGAGAGGTTCAGGTGACAATTCTCCCCCTATATGGCAAGATTGGAGGGTTCTAATCATCACGCCCAGAGCTCTGTTTGCTCTAGTTACCGTGTTGTTGATGTGGTCGGCGAAGGTTAATTTGGTGTCCAGCCATACCCCGAGGTCCCGGATAGAATCTACCCGGTCCAGAGCAGTGTTGTGAATTTTTAGGTGGCCAGAATGGGGTTCCGTTTCAGAGTAATTGAGAATGCTTTGCATTTCAAAGGATTTAGTTGGAGTTTCCAATCATGGGACCATTGTGTGAGAGCATTCAGGTCTCCTTGAAGCCGCTCAATGTCCTCCAAAGAGATAATTTGGCTGTACAATTTTACGTCGTCCGCAAAAAGAAGGCAGTTCGTTTTGATCACGTTCGGGAGATCGTTCACAAACAGAGCAAAGAGCAACGGTGAGAGAATGCTACCCTCTGGTGTTCCAGAGATTACCCTGGTCCAATCCGAACACTTTCCGTTGACAATGACACGTTGCTTTCGATTGCTCAAATAGGATGATAGCCAATTTAGT
This sequence comes from Lepas anatifera, assembly GCA_034440635.1. Taxonomy (NCBI): domain Eukaryota; kingdom Metazoa; phylum Arthropoda; class Thecostraca; family Lepadidae; genus Lepas; species Lepas anatifera. Next base: position 194,072 of record JAOTON010002047.1, read on the forward strand.
ACCAGGTCAGTGATTTGGTAAGAGTGCTTGAGCTTGTATAGGAGAAGTTTGTGATTGACGCTCTGGAACGCTGCAGAGTAATCGGTATAAATGACATCGGTTTGGTGGCCAGAAGAGATCGAATCCCACGCTGTTTTTAGAAGAGGCTAAATTTGTTTCGCAAGACCTGCGTGGGACAAAACCATGCTGTTTGTCTGACAAGACGGGTTGAACATGGAGTATTAGTGAATCCCGTATACGGCTCTCCAATAGCTTGCCGAACAGGGGCAGGAGTGAAACGGCCCGATAATTTGATGGTAATTTTTTAGATCCCTTTTTGTATATTGGTACAATGTTAGCCTCTGCCCACCTACTCGGGAACACACCCTCGGATACGGATTTATTGAAGAGTATGCTAAGTGGGGTTACAAGCTGGTCAGAGCATTCCCTAATAATTCGCGCACTGATGCTGTCTGGCCCACAAGCTTTGTGGGGCTGGAAATCGTGCAGGGCAGACCTAATGCTGGCAACACTAACCGTGAAACAGTTGAAGCGTGGGAGGTCGTGCCTCGGGGCATCAGGAAGGACTTCTGCGTCAGGCGTGGTGAATTTTGCAGCAAACACTCGATTGAGTAAATTCGCCCGCTCCACATCTGAGGTGACTTCCCTATCTCCGTTCAATAAAACAGGTAATTGGCCCTTTGCTCCCTTGACACATTTCAAAAACGACCAGAAACGTTTTGGGTTTGATTTAAAGTCTCCTATCAGCCCACGTATGTAGCGTAAGTACCTTGAGCCAGAAATTTCCTTAAAATAGCGACGCTTGACCTGGAAGTTGTTCAGAGATTCGGGGTTTTTGTTCCGCTTAACACGGTTGAATGCTGTTTCTTTTTCCCTCAGAGCATGTCTGACCTCCTCGTCAAACCAGGGTGGATATTTACGTTTTAACACCACAGTAGGTATATGGTCACGAATCGCAGCTTGGAGTGTGTCATAAAATGAATCCACAGCATCATTAATGTTCATGTCCTGCAACGCATTCCAGGGAATAATATCTAATGACTGTCGAAGACCATCGAAGTCCGCTCTCCTGTAATTTAGTGCAGTGACCCGATTAGTTAATTGCCCCCTCTGAGATGTGACAGCAAATCGACATACGATTTTATCATGATTAGAAGGAAAGATTCCAGGCCGAACATTGGCTTCTTCTTAAGAACAAGAGACAGGAAAATTAAGGTCACCATAATATTGAGATCCCAGAATCCCTTATTACCTACCCTGGAGTGTGATCCCATCCTGATGTCCACCTCACACATGCATCTTGCTTTGACCCTTTCCTCAGACATCTTCAATAAATTCCCTTGTGATGCAGGATCAAAATGCGCAAATAGGGGTATCCTCCGTCCGATGACTATACATTAGCCTGTATCATAGCGGTGCTTTTATTCTTGAATCGAAAAAGGCAAGCGATATTCTTATGCCCAGGAGGCATATAAACGAAATGCCAATAGTCGTTTTCCCCATTTCTTTGTATCGGAAGGCCGCAGAGCGAGAGAAGTTGCGCCCTATCTAAATACATTAGCCACGCTAGCGCCAACATGGCGGCGGAAACTGGAACTAACATGCAAGCTCGCCGTTCCTGGTGTTTTTCATCCTTTCAAATACCGCAAACCAGTGGCGGATCTAGCCGGTCGGTTTGGAAGGGGCAAACCAAAAAACAAAAAAACAAAAAGAACAAAAACAAAACAAAAACGAAAAAACGTCACGCAGAAAAAATATGCAATACAATATTACTTTCTGGTAGAGTTTTTGGGTATTTGAGGCGAAAAGCAAAAAAAAACGTCACGGTAAAAAAATATGGTCTCGATACTTTTCCTATCCAAGGCCCTATATTTACACTGAACTTTACTGGTTCTGTTTGAAGTTGAGAGTTGAAGCACCAAAATCTTGCTTATAAACTAAAAAGAAGTCGGGGAAAAAGGGGGTCGATCGCTTTGGGGGGCAAAAACAGTTTTGCCCCGAGCTTTTTCGTTTGGGGGGCAAATGCCTTTTTACCCCCCCTGGATCCGCCACTGCCGCAAACGGTACCAAATTATATGTGAATGCATTCGAAAAGATTCTAATGAATCACTGTCCATATTTCCTGGTGTTTTTCCCCCTGGTAACCCTTTGTCGGCACGTCTTTTCTGTAATGTTGGAGCTAGAATATTAAAGATCTGATCACTTTGTAAACCATTCGTAATTCACTGTAAAAGTAAACTCCGAGTATTTTATAGTTTTATGCTAGGCATCTTTCGAACATATTAGAGATTTCATTGCGGATTAATTTCTAATATGAGAATAGTTACATGAAACAAGGGTACGGAATCGTTACACAGACAACATATGTAGTTACATCATTGCACCAATAGACGCAAAGAAAATAATGTGATGGGCAATGTTTTGAAGAAGATGCTGCAAATTTATCACAGGATTACATCAACACTTTAGACTGCGAAGAGACAAATCAAGCAAAAGCTTACAGGATGTCCGTTGTAGCGTGGCTGCACTACGGCCGGGTTGGGTTCGCCGTCAACCAGCACCGTTTGCCGGTGATCACTGGCAGCTGCTGCCGGTGTCGGAGCCGGTTACAGACGAAGCCATGGCGCTGCTCCTCTCCGACTACTGCATTGGCAGCCTCAGTTACTACGCGTACAGTGCGCTCCACGGCCACCGTGTGGATCGGGTAGCATGCCACCTGGAGTGGCGCTGTCCGCATGTTGTCGATGTCTTCAGCGCTGAGACTGATCGTGAGTGGTGGCTCCGTGATGAGTTCCGTCTCGCAGCTGATGAGCTCAGGAAGGGTAGTGGCAGAAAACCGCACTCTCGGCAGAATGTACGGCCGTACCTGCCCCGTTGGAGGTTGCTGACGGCAGCGCTGAATCGTCCGTACAGCCTGCGTGCGCACCTGCCGGTGCCGGTCCGCTGCCATGGCCAGCAACAGTGCCTCCGGGTCAGTGTCCCAAAACCTGGGGTGCTGGGTGTAGAACGACACCCAGTCAATCAGAATTTTCCACTCACTTTTATATTTTTTGCTGAATTTTCCACTCACTTCCAACAATATTTACTACTACTATTGAATAACTATTGAACAATATTTTACTACTATTGAATTTTACTCAACAATACTTACTACAAAGCCCAGTTCCATTGCCTCCTCTACCAACGTCCACTGGAAAAAGAGAGCAGCAGAATCGACTAGAAGATCGCCAAATTAACTCGGCTCTTATGGCTTCTTTCGCTTTTCTGAAAGAGAATCTGGCGATTTCTATTTTTCTGGTCAATTATACCTGGCATCCTTATCTCCACCGATTTCAGTGGAACAACAGAATCGAAATTCTGGCGCGGGCAAGACGCACAGTGCCCCCTCCCTGCCCCACCGGAGAAAGTTCCAATGGGTGAACACCGCCACTAAATTCCACCACTCGCAAAATTGGTGAGTGGAAAATTAGACACCCTAGCCTTGTGTTGCCAAAAATGAGCTGACCGCTTTGAAAGATACATTTTGGAAAGCAGTTTATCTGTGCATATGATTTCTAGGCTTACGTCCTTGAAAAGTTGTTTTTGTATTTCTGGTACCGAGAATAGTGAAAACCATTTTTGGTCATCTTGCTGTTAAAAGCAATTATCTTGAAATTTGTATGGTAAGCAGCATATTTTTGACATTGTATCGTAGAAAATTAACCATTTATTGCGTAGAAAATAATTTTGATCCATATTAGCCCTTCATTGCTGCGTCCACGCCGTGTGACACCCAAATCCACTCACGACACCCTACGACACCCTAGGCATAAATACGCTGATATTTAAGTTGAACTAAAAGTGTCCGGTACTTTAATACATTGAAACTCTACATTTTCATTAAATGATTTTTTGGGCAACAAGAATGCATCCAGTTACCCTTCAAACATCGGAACTTTTTGTATGGCTGGTCTACGGCGTGGACTTACCAAAACGCCGTCTTCACATCTAGTAAATAAAAGCGGCATCTCTAGGCTTTTTGAAAGACTGGTTTCGTATTCGTTATTGACAAAACATTGTTAGTCTTCCTCCTGGTGTGCTTTTAGTTGTATAATTTTCTAGTCTATAAGGATTTAGAAAATTAATTTAGAGCAAGTTTTGAAATGCAAATTATGCTGCTCATGCGACCGGCAACTGGATTGCGATATAAATTTAAATTAGTAGTTGCTTCGACGCTGTCGCAACCCACCGCGCCTGGCTGGTTGTAGACGAAAGGAAGAAAAGTGTCTCTATTGTCTTGGGAAGAAACAACAGAAAGGAGGCTGCAGCAGCTTCGATTAATATTGATAGAAAGCAGCAATACTCATATGAAGGTGAGTATAAATGTGAAGAGAAGCAGGGGAATTGACAGGTAAAGAAAGAAACTTTTAGCAAGAGTCTGGAAGAGTTTATTGCCATTATAGAAAGTTTGTAGTTTCGTCTGGTTAGTCCTAAGTGTAAACCAAGGCTCTACTGGGCCCTAGCATAGGTGTATGCGAGGTGCAGTGATTGAGGCCAGAGTGGCCTCCAAAATTCCGATAGCTATAGGTATAGGTATAGGAGGGGTGTTGTCCCGGACAGGAAAACTATACAGTGTATGCGTAGATAGTTAATTTTGGAACTAGGTATTGCATGAAAAATCCCTTTTCATTTTTCACCACCTGCCGATCTCGGAGGTCCCTCTGCAGAGTTGTCTAAGGGGGCCCTGATATTTCGTCTCAGGGCCCTTAAAAGCTGGGGTGGGAGAGGAGGGGCACAAGAGTTGGTCTAGGGAAGCTCCCCAAGAGTTTTAGTGGCTCCCAGAGTTCTTTCCCCCAAAGGTTGGTCTCAGAGGCCCCCAAAATGTTTTTTATTTGTGGAAATTCACCAACTCCTTAAAAAATTGGAGACTGCATCACGGGGTTTCAGCTGGTAAAGATTACCTGCTTAACCCAAATTTCTCACATGGGAATGGTCATACAATGCTGTTTGGGGATGATTTAAAAATATTTACTTTGAGAAAATTAAAGGAAATATCCATCCTTCAGTTCAAACAAGGGCTCTGAGAGTTTACCACCTGAGTACAAAATTTGAAATTTTTACTCCGCCATACATTTTGAGAGGAATTTTCCACTCACTTGCCATACATTCCGAGCTGAATTTTCCTCTCGACACCCTAGCGCAAAACCTATTTTGGGTCACTGCTCGGGTGGGCCCAGTAGACATTCCTCTGAATAACCGGCTCTATCACTTTGCGCAGCTAGCTTGGTAGAGCTTGGAGAAGCTGCACGCTTCGTAGCAGGTTCGGCGGACCATCTGTGCAGCTGCTGCAGGTCCTGAGTTGAAACCACAAGGGCACGTAGTGGCCCATCAAGTACAGGACGAGCAGGTTCAGCTGTTCGCTGGGGAGCAGCGGTGGAAATATACAACCGAAGGAGCCGTGCCGCCAAAGTCAGCCACCTGGATGGAGAGGATAGGAACATCGCTATTAGAAATGATCACGGGTAGGCACTTATAGCCAGGGTTAGCGGATGGGTTTGTAAGGTTTACGCACCATGTAAAAATACCAGGAAATAGATGTCGGCGGAATGCTTTTGTATATGTAGTGATACATAGGTACATTGGAAAAAGGTATGTTACTAGGCAGGGACAGAAGGGATATTAAGAAAATAAGACTATAAAAAGGAACATACCTGCCCTTTGTAAAACGTTCAAAATTGGAAAATTCAAGAAGAAAAGGATAAATAAAAACTACCTGGGTGACTGACCGCCCCGATTTTTTGACGAGTCTTCCTCGGCAATGGATCCTGACGTCACTGCCTTAGCGATCTTGTGCAGGAGTTGCTGGTCCTGCTGAGATCCTTCACCATCGATGCTGGTAAATCAGGCAAGAATCCGGCCACTGGACGGAACTGAACCACATGAAGAGTGTGAACATCACTGTTTGCTTGTTTTCCTATTGGTCCAGAAAATGACTTTGGTCTGGTCGTTTGTCTATCTAAATTCTTGAACAGTTCTCGATGGTTCAGCTCATTTCTGTGGATCATTGCTCATTGCGTAGCTCTTCCCTTCACTGAAAACAGAATGAAACTGCCAGTTGAGCACTAAGTCTATTGTTTAGGATCTGATACCAGACAACCTTCCTTTAGAGGCGCCACTCCAAATCATTGGTTCCTTGTTCTGAGTTGAGAACGGAGTCCTTTTTTGAGTTCCTTGACCTTTAAAGATGGAGTTCAGATACTCCCAGTAAGCACGTCTTAGCTGTCCTTGAACTCCATAAGTCAAGTGTTAAGTCATAAGGGATTTCCTAAATAGCTCTAAATTTGACCCATTCTGACCCAATGTGACGTCGCGGGTCAACGCATATGGTTCAAACCAGTCCTGCCAGATTTCCAATGCCAAAAACCTTAGGATTTCAATTTCAAACCCCCTAGTTTCCCGCCAAATTAACCACAAAATCTCGAGATTTCCCTCCAATTCTTTAAATGTGCCAAGATTCACCATCAAATACATGACAACTGTAAACATCGAATCTTAACACGCGCATTGACGGGGGCGGGTACCCGCCCCCCCTCGGGTTTTTCGGAGATAGCAGAAAAACGGCGGCGCGTAACGCCGCCGTACTTGGTATACCTTTTCCCTCATCATTTTTACAACTTCTGTGAAAATTTCAAGGTTAGGTCATCTCAGGTCAGGTCGCCATTACAGGTCAAGTGACCCGACCTCAAAAAAAGTTTAAGATAGCATAAGTCAGAGCAGGGTGAACTTATCCGATTGAAACTCATATCACATAATGGCCCCACCGAGTTCTCTAAAATATGAACCGGTATTTTTGATATCGATGACCTAAGGTCAGGTACGAGGCATGACCTCTCCATTGGAAATACATGGGAAAATGGTTTTTACGGAATAACTCAGTAACGGATAGTGATAGAGCATTTATTTTAGCTGCATTAGACTCGCCTGGGCTTTGCGGTTCTAATGATATGCATTTTATATAATTTGACCCTGACCTGACCTCAGGTCAGGTCAAATCCGTGATTTGACCTAGCAAGGTCAAATTATATATCATTCGATTCGGCTTGCTAAGAGGATTCATACAGTTCAAGTCGTTTTGCTCTATCTTTACTTGTTCAGATTTAATGGCCGAAAAAACTGAATTTACATGTTATGCCTATGACGGGCATGTTTTGACCTCTCGTGACCTTAAATGTGGCCTGACAAAAAAATGGTCCAAATGTTTTCGATGGAGAAGTGAATGGGCAGCCCAACGCCGTTTACCGTTTTTCGCTACCTACCGTGGTTCTCGAGATCTTAGGGGGGCGGGTACCCGCCCCCCGTCAATGCGAAGGTGGCTCAGACCCCCGTCAATGCGCGTGTTAAAGGGAATGTGACACCTTGGTCGAATCCTGAAATTTAGCGTAGGGGAGGGTGGGGTGGGTTGTATCGTTTTTACTCCAGGTTCATTAATTTCGTAACTACTTGGGATGGCCTCGTGATTTTAATACCATCTCGTAGCTGCATCCGTTGGCTTCCTTTTGCCGATAGATTTGTTTCTTTATCTTTACTGGTTTGTTTCTACTGCCCGGCGAATGGACCTTTTCACTGATACAACCTACCCCACCGGTTGGGTGAGTTGTATCCATGGTGGGTTAAGTTGTATCAGTGTGTCGTTTTGAAGACTGTGCCTGCCACCGATCATGGCCGTGGGAACAACCTTCAACGAATTTAAAATTTAATTATAACTTAACTTGCAATTTATTGCACCAAACTATGGCCAATGCAGTAAGAAATTCATGGCGACAAAAACGCAAACGAAACATCAACCGTCCAGGTGTAAAGGTGACCCGTTTGGAACAAAGAAGCCAACACAATGTGACGAAACGGGCAAATTCTAGACTAGGCACCAGCAGACTTAAGTGGGGCTAAGTCTGTTCAATCTGCAACTGTTCAATCTGAAAAGCCTAAACGTATTAGTTATGGACTTTCTAAGTAATCCCCTCACAATAGTTACGGGAAGGGTTGTTTCAGGGATACAGATGAATTGCATGGACGTTTGAAGGAGGAGGAGGTGGGCGAGCAGGGGTGTGCCTCGAATTTGTGAAGCGCAGGTGGGGATGTGGCCATAACTTCTCGGAACTTGTTAGACTTTAATTTTTGCTTTTGCTTTCATTCCATCAGCGCGGCCTGTCTTGCTTACCCTGGCCTACACTTTTGCGCATAAATATTTGTACCTATTTTTCGTTGTGGCTACCTGTGATGATATAGTGTTTTGGCAACAATGAATCTGTGGCGACATCCCTAATGGCTGTATAGGCAGCGTGGGGTGCCTACCCATTTAAACGGGTCCTAAATAAGCTCGGGGCCAAAACTAGCTTAGGGGCCAACCTTCAACTCATGGGGCCTAGACACGCTGAGGGGGCCCCAAGCAGCTCAGGAGGCCCATACAAAATAAGATGGCCAGACTAGCTGGGTGTCTTGACGAACTCATGGGGCCCAGATACGCACAACGGGACCCAAACAAGCTGAAGGGGCCTATATCAGTTAAACGAACACGATACCAGCCCAGGGGCCCTTGCCAGCTCAAGGAGACTAATCAAGCGAGGGGCCCTATGACCAAATCAGAGGCCCCTTAAGTAAATCCTATCACGGGCCCTAGACCCAGCTCGTGGCTGCCACAATAATTTCACCTACAGAGTTATTTTTAGTTAGGGGCCAAGCAGCAAAGGATCTAAGGCCAAGCCAGTAAGCTCCTGTGCAATACTCTTTCACGGTCCCAGAACAGCCCAGGGGCAACCTGAAAACTCGCTCTCAGATAGCTCAAAATTAATTCAGAGGGCCCAGGATCTGTTGAGGGGGCCTTCACCAGTTAAGGGACCCCGAAAACTCAGAAGGCTCCAGTGGCGACACATTCAAGTTCAGTGTGAGGGCCTGGTTATCTAAGCGGTCCCAGATCAACTGGGGGACTCAGTATCAGCTCAAAGTAGCCAGCAAAAACTCAGAGGCCCAGGCCCGCAGAGGCTGTGCGGCCTCTGATGTTAGTTTAGCGTCAATAGGGGATTTCAGTAGGGACCCAGCGTTAGTCAGCAACTGTGATATGTGGAGGTGGTCGATACGGCACCTTAGTTTTCGCCAGGACTTAAGTTCACCAAGTTCTCTGTATTAATTGTTAATTGCGCTTAATGTAGCGTCAATCGGGGTTTCTGTAGGGACCCAGCGTTAGCCAAGACAACTATGATATGTGGATGTGGTCGATGCGACACCTCGTTTTCTTCAAGACCGAAGTTAGCTGTATTCTTTGCTCATGGTGCTTCAGTTAGTCCAGATTTTCTACCAATGTACCAGTCATTACTTTCTGGGCGAAACCTTGCCGGCCCGAAATATGTTTAATGGTAAACGTAAACATGTTTCACTGAAAGGTTGCTTTCATGAAAATAAGCATTTACAAAAACGTTTTTTAAACGCGTTTTTTCTTCGACACTGTCCGCCTATTGGGTGGTAAATTGGCGCCCTCAGATTCGGCGCCCCCAGGTTCGGCGCCCCACCCCTCAGAGCCTGCCCCCTAACGAAATCCTAGATTCGCCACTGGACTTGTTAGACTTTAATTTTGCTTTGTTTCATTCCATCAGCGCGGCCCGTCTTGCCTTATCCTGCCCGCACTTTTTGCATCACAAATATTTTACCTAAATTTTCGTTGTGGCTACATGTGACAATATAGTGTTTTTGGAAAAACGATCTGTGGCGACACCCTAATGAGCTGCATGAACATTGGGGTGAGTTGTATCACTGGTACAACATACCCCACCTGGCCTTGATACAACATGTACCACCCTCCCACATTGGAAAAACGTCCTCGTGCTCAACAACCAGTGGCCAGCCGAGAAAATCCTTCTCACGCACGAGCCTTAGAATCTCCCTTACCCTGCTACAGCGATCCTTCTGATTCGTGATCATCTGAATGACAAAACACACATTCCTTACGACAATTTTACAGATGACACCCCGAACACGTTTTCTCACTCCCGCGAAACGCGCCAGTAAGCAGACGGCGTATAAAGAAAGATGGCGGACCTCTGCCGCATCATCTGGTCGTGTGGGGTGCTATTCTTGGATAGTTCTGGAAAAATCGCTCTGATACAACTTGTCCTGATACATCCCGCCTCCCTAATTTGGCGTACTTTTAGTCAAAAACAATGAAACCACTCATGATTTCCCTGAAAAAAATGTACAATAAGCTCAATATTTGGTGTTTAAAAATACTCCTCTAGAAAAAGAAATAAATTTCAGCCTGTGGATGATGTCACGATCTGGCAACCACTACCATACTTGAAACGCTTCAAGGGCTTCGATTGGCTGATGCTCATCGTGACGTCGGCATATGTCGTCAGACCAGTAGCTCACAACAATGGCCGCCGGCGACGGGGGCTGTGGGGAGCTGGTGTCAGGTAGGTTTTAGCTTATTTCTACGGAAATATCGAGTTCCAAGACAAATGAAATATGGAGTACCGGGTTTTCCGACCTGCTTTACAACTTGGCTATCTCAGTTAAAATCACGTTGTGAAGGTGCCACAATCCCTTTAAAATCGACCTTATTTGGCGTGGTTTAACTTCAATAATATAGAGCGTTCGGAGTTCCTTCACTTTCTATTCGCGCGATTCGCTAGTAGTCATGGCGATTAAAGTCTCGGTGGCACGTGCCGCTATTGTTGCGACTCGAGAAGTCAGTTATCTTGGTCAGTTGCGACCATGGTAAAGGTATCTTGAGTTGCGACGATTCCGCCGGTGGGTGTGGGCTGGGCTCTGCGCTTGTCACTGTTTGCCAGCGCAGAGCCATTTTATTTATTTATGCATTAGAACGTATTGACCCCGGGCACGCTCACGAGAGGCACTAGTGTGCCATCCAAGATGGCCGCGAAAGAGGGACTCCGAAAGGTAAACAACTTTAGTATGCCCCGGGAATAGCATGGTAAGCGGGGAATTATACGTGTTTTATGCCTGGTATGTGGCAGCAGCTTATAACCAGCGGCAGCGGAAGGCAGTAAGGAGCCCAAATTCGAAGTTTTTGGTCCAAAGGAGCAAAGTTTGTAGTCAGTATCAGGTTGATGTTTGCTGCCCCCACCCCCACTTTTTTGCTGGTAGCGACGCTTATGTTTGGAAACACATTTTCCATCGTACATTCGAACTGGAATTTCAGACAGCTTGAAACGAATAAAGGCGTATATCTACCGAATTATTTCTATATGTCAGTTTCCCGGGCTAAAAAGGAATGCAGCCATAGGCGGATCCAGGGGGACGGTAAAGTGGGCACATGCCCCATAGGCAGATCCAGGGGGCAAAGGGAGTATGTGCCCCCCACCATCGACCCTCGGCGCCCCCTGAAATGGCCACGCCCCCTGAAATTTCGCTTCTCACCCCCACCCCCTCCCAGGATACAAAAGTCGGCTCCCACCGATAGGGTTTTGCTCCCATCCGATAGGGTTTCCCGGTCAAGAATGGCGCTTCGCCCCCCGGGAGGGTGCTCCCTGATCGGTAATCCTGGATCCGCCTATGATGACGGGCCAAGGATAAAGGCTTACTCCTGCTGGAAGCAGGCTCAAAGGAGAGGAAGGAGGCATAAGCGGAACTGGAGATTGCCTCACAGCCGGTCTGCAAAGTATGGCAGCAGGCCAGACGAGTCGCACCAGCCATCTAAGATTCTCGCACCACCATCCTCCAAAAATTCGCACCAATCTGACACATACCAGGGGAAAAATGTACCCATTCCTACCCCTCCAATGCAATGCTACCTCAATCATTAGTCAGTTAGTTGTGGACTTTTTATAAGACCCTCTCCTGTGTCTTAATAGCCATTCAGTCATTATTTGTTTAGTTTAAGTGTCACTAACCTCGCAAATTCGCACCAGGTTGATAACATTCGCTCTACTTGGTCCTGTCTCTAAGGGCACTCGCACCGACGAGATCTCGTTGAAATTGTCATACTTTGCACACTGGCCTCACAGCCGCTTACCAGGTGGATGTGAATGGAAGTCAGATGGCTGAAAATGTCTGCAACAGACAGCAGCATTTGAGCCTATCTTCTTCCCAATTCTCAGTTTCAACTTCCACTGCTTGGGCAGCACCTTATCCTGAGGAAACTTGTGAAAGCTGAGACTTCCGCACTTTCTTCGGAAGGATACATACTGAGGAACGCAGAAGTTCTGATTGGATCTAATGGTAGGTAGGTAGGTATTCCTATCCGTCTCTTCCATTTTCTTCGAACTTTCCAAGATTATAACAAACAAGAAAATAACGCCAGTCTTCAATATTCACGTCCACCCAACGTCACGTATAACCACATCCTTTCACAGCAACGAGTTTACAACGACTGAAAGTACATTGAAAAAGTACAAAAATGCGCCGGATATGAAGCAGCCGCGCCAGACGTCAGTCCCTCTCCTGGCGTTTCCAAAAAAATCTGCCAGGTGCCAACACTTTCGATCACCGTGGCCAATAGGAATTTACCGTTTTGGGGGCAAACTCATGGCTGCCTCTCCTCTCCTCCTGGGGGAGAGGGGTGGGACGTGCAATTTGGTTGCTCGACAGACCTAGTATAAGCTATCTCTCCAAGTGCATAATCGCTCTCCTAGGGGGGTGGAGGTGGGAGCGAAGATTTTTTCTCTACAGACCTAGTGTAAAAAACTTTTTCAAAAATTTATCCGGCTTTTGGGGGGGCATAAAATAGTTTGACGCCTCCAGCGCTTGGGTGGGGGCATGGCCGGAATGGCCCTCCCTGCGTCCGCCAATGTGTCTTGAAGGAACGTGCGAATGAGCTAACGCCCATTCACAGAAAGAATTTATTACAAGGTACAAGCTTAAAATTGTGTTTCTACAAGTTTTACCATTGCAGAACGATAGTTGCACCGTAGTTCAATTACCGAACTAAAACAACCCTGATTATGTCACTAGCATAAAGCAATGCAATTACTACGGAATGACAACCATGCCTTGTGCCATAATAGTACGCACCTCGTTCATGCCTGGTTCATACCTTGCTTGCGCACCAGCGCTGCACTAACTGAATACTAGGCGTTGTAGTGGCATTGTAAATAGCTGGTAGGTAAAGCTAGGGCGTTGTTGCACCCTTGCTCAGCCATTGTCGTTTGACTATGGTTTCAAATACCTGCTCGGGCTACGGTCGCCATCTTGCTTTCTGTTTACCTGTGGCAATACACAGTGGCCTGGCACGCATGCCGTGTAGGTTAGAATAAGTGTGACTTATTTTAATCAATCGTGGAACTTTGGAAGCTGTCTGGAATATTTGTCAGTGATCTGCGAGTGGAAAGTATTGTTCTCTGTTCCAATAGTTGAAAAGTGAGGCATTTTGGAATGGTCAATCCAGGTCCAGGTAAGTAGGTATGTGGTTACTTCAGGCATGTATGCCATAATGGTATTAAGGCTCATATTTTCGTGTCAAACGAGCACAGACTATTTGATCATATGGCTTAGGTCATGCAGTGGGTAGAACCTAATTGTGTTTGCCCTATGGGCCCGTTTGAAAAATAGGGTGAGTTGAGTTCCAATATGATCTTGTTGGTGTCTTCAGATGGATCGGCGCCTGATCAGTGATGCTGTGTTTTACCGATATGGGTAAGACAACGTGCGCGTTATTTTCTTGCTTGAGAGGTGGTTCAATGCTTACCCTTTTTCTACCAATGGTCTTCCGGCTGCATTTGGGGCCAGAAAACGCTTTAGCTTTCGCATAGAGACTGAAAAGTTCCTTTTGAAGCAGAGGTAGGTACAAGGGGAGGGGCTGAGAGGGCTCAAGCCCCCCTCCACACCATGAAATGTCAGAGTGCCTAAAGTAAATGCGTAATCGGATGCTGTCCAGACACTATGGCGGGGAGGCGCGAGCGCCCAAGCTTTCCCACCCCCCCCACAAAATGAAGTCCTGGATCTGCCGCTGTTGTAAAGACGTAATCCGAGTCTCGTTTTACCCTTGTAAGAAGCCTTGCAACACCCTTGTTCCCTCCCCGTTACGCACTGGTAAAGCGTTTGTGTAAGCAATGTTCTAATCTCGTCACGCTCTTGTAGGAATGCTGCGGTTGCGTACAAGGCGGACACAAGGCTTTGTTCTACCCTTGTAATGAGGCAATCATAACCTAGTAGAGGGCTTGTGGGGACGTTGTCAGCCATTGTCTTTGCCATGTAGGTTAACCATAGTTAAGTTACAAGGTTTGTACAACGTCTTTTAGCAACCCTTGTCGTACTATGGTTCTACCATTGTTCTACATGGTTTTTCCTTGTATTTCCCTTGTTTTCGTGGCATGGGTTTTGAACGTACAAGCTTTGCGTTTTACCCTAGTAATTTTCCATGTAAGCAAGGGACTGACAAGGTTTGCCCTTGTAAAAATTTATTTCTGTGTTCTTACGATCACGTTTCAGTCCTCGGTGGACACCGCTCTGGTTCCTGTAGAGTGGAAGGATGCATTCGTAACAACAGTTTTAAAAAGGACAGCAACAAGATCCAGCAAACTATCGCCCAGTTTCAATTACGATTGTACTCTGCAAGGTACTGGAGCATATACTTACCAGTACCTAGTATATCATGTGCAGCCATCAACACGGATTCAGGAAAGAAGGACGTGGAAGTCACAGCTTCTTGAATTTACAGGTGAGCTTACTGAAAACACTGCCAAAAGGCTGCGAACAGACATTCTACTAATATATTTTGCCAAAGCATTTGACAAGGTAAATTACAGCCTATAACTACACAAGCTTATACAAAAAGCTTATAAAAAGCTCAAACACTATGGCGTGGGGGAAAATTCAGCACATGGATTTTCGACTTTCTTAGCGATAGGAGGCAGGCAGTGGTTGTCAAGGAGTCAGGTCTCAATTCATTCACGACAAGTCTGGAGTCCCACGGGGAAGTGTTCCCGATCGGTGCCTTTTCTTGGTCCCTCTCTCTCTCTCTCTCTCTCTCTCACTCTATATATATACATATATATATATATATATATAGATATATATATATATATACACATATATATATATATATATATATATATATATATATATATAATGTTTAACGTAAAGGCCGAGTTAGTATTGTTTTAGAACTGGTTTAATTTCATGTATATGAAGTGATTCTAAAATTCTGAGGGCAATGTTAGATGAGCTTCTATTTACTACCGTGAATTGATCTAAGGTTATGGGTGTATCACACTCAAAAGAGTGGTCTCTGATTGCCGAAGAATCTGGAGTTGTTAACATTTTTTAGTTCTTTCTGAAATTCCCTGGTGTTGCCTAACTCTGGAGATCAAACTACGCTGAGTAGACCCAACGTACGACGCTTGGCAAGAAGCGCAACTGTATTTGTACACTACTCCAGAAAGGCAATCTTTCGGAATCAAATCTTTAAACCGAAAAAGATCTTTTTCGGTTTAAAGATTTGATTCCGAAAAAGATTTAAACCGAAAAAGATCTTTTTCGGTTTAAAGATTTGATTCCGAAAGATTGCCTTTCTGGAGTAGTGTACAAATACAGTTGCGCTTCTTGCCAAGCGTCGTACGTTGGGTCTACTCAGCGTAGTTTGATCTCCAGAGTTAGGCAACACCAGGGAATTTCAGAAAGAACTAAAAAATGTTAACAACTCCAGATTCTTCGGCAATCAGAGACCACTCTTTTGAGTGTGATACACCCATAACCTTAGATCAATTCACGGTAGTAAATAGAAGCTCATCTAACATTGCCCTCAGAATTTTAGAATCACTTCATATACATGAAATTAAACCAGTTCTAAACAATACTAACTCGGCCTTTACGTTAAACATTGTACGGTAGTTGAAATAGGAAGAACCTTTTTAAAAAAAGTGCAGCCGCTTCTGTGTGGTGTTTTGTATTTGAACTATATATATATATATATATATTGGTGGACGCAGGGGAGGAGGGCCATTCCGGCCATACCCCCCCAAGCGCTGGATGGGGGCCAAACTATCTTTGCCCCCCCAAACGCCGGATTTTTTTTAAAGGTGTTTACACTTGGTCTGTAGAGCAAAAATATTTGCTCCCACCCCCTCTCCCCCCTGGGGAGCGATCATGTACTTGGAGAGGTAGCTTATACTAGGTCTGTCGAGCACCCAAATTGCACGTCCCACCCCCTCCCCTCAGGAGGAGAGGTACTCATGGTTTGCCCCCAAACTCGGGTCTGCGTCCGCCCCTAAATATATATGACCTTCCGGAGAACTTAAAGGCACGTGTACGTTTACTTGCTGACAACACTGCAGTCTACAAATACAATGCGGTAATGAGTTTTGCAGATCAGCTAAGCCTCCAACAAGACCTAAACGAGCTTGCACTCTGGGAGCCCTAGTGGGAATTTAAATTTCATCCACAGAAAAGTTCCTCACTTCAGGCAACTCGAGGCAAAGAACTCCTACTATACTGCATACTGCATACGTGTGCTGCACGGTCACACGTTGGAGACTGTTCAGAATCAGAGGAGGAAAAAATGTCTCGACTGTTCCTACCAACTTTTTGCAGGCACGATCTGTCTCCTCGACATTTTTTGTAAATATCCTGCACATTTACATCAAAATTAGCGATCATAAGACGGCAGAGAACATGTTAACTCTTCAGGCATGAAATTTGATACTACTGGTCAAATTTGCTTTCAAAATATCACACAGTGTTCTGAACTCTTCAGACACTTACCCCAAAACCGTACTGTGTTGCTACAAGGGACAGCGACTGCAGACTAAGCCCATTGCACCACAAACAATGGCAGCAATGCAGCTTTAAAAAATTGCTGTTTGTGTCCTTGACTGGTTTTGTGTGTGCCCTAACTCATGTTGGTGAGTAGAAAAAATGTTTAGTAGCAGAGGCAGTGACTACCAGAATTAAACTGGTGCATTAAATCAATCTTTCATATAATCTAAATCCAAACAGCCCCTCCAAGTATAGCAAACATGGTATGACACAATATTTGGGTGCAACATGACTTTGAAAAGCAGTGGGTTCAAACTGTAAAAGAAGCTTTCACTTCTTCATCAATGTGTGCCCCTGGTTGATTCTAAGTTGAAGAATTTATCTTGTTGAGCAGAGAAAATATTGATTGGCAGAGGCACTGACTGCCAGAATTAAGCTGGTGCAGTGAATTCATTCTTCACATCAGCTATATCGAATTTATTCTAAATAGAAGTGCCCATCAAATATGTCAAACATGTCTCAACAAAATATTTGTGCTGAATGACTGAACATTAATGCTCTCCAACTGAGATTCTTTCAATTTTTTCATCCCAATCCAGGTAAATATCATCTTTATAAATACCCCTTCTGAACAGACAAGGATACTGATTTATTTCTAGACAGTTTCTACTCCTATACCTACTGATCAAACATGAAGTTACAGCTTTAGTTGGGGGATAAAGGAGTGCCTCTGGGAGGTCATGGCGTAATTATGCTTGCCTTCTAGATCCTTGCCTAGTAGATACAGTAGGCTAGACAAGTCACACTAGCTTTGCAGAAAAATTGTACCACCACACAACAAACTAGGGAAGTGAAATGCACTGACCCTTCCCTTAAGGAGAAAAATACAGAACTAATATTTTTGATCTTCCCTGAATTTTCCCTTTTCTAAAATTTCTTTGTTTTGTATTGGCTCTCTCTTATCACCCTTTTCCCCAAACCTTGCACCAGCGACCAATTTATATTCCAAAAATTTCACAACTCACACTGGTCTTGGCACATACACACATACACAGGGTCTGGTTAACGGTGCCAAACTTTGCAGACTGGCTGATTACTTTGGGACTATTCAAGCTGTAGAAGAGAACTGGTTTATGGAATAAAAAAACAAATACCAATCACGCCTTTCTCCAGAATTAGATGGCATTACTATAAGTGAATAGTTAGATGTTAATTTTATTGAAATGTATTTCATAGAAATGATACATCACCTGAATCAGGAAAATGTGCTTACTCTGCTCTTACATAAAATCAAGTGGATTCCAGAACAAAAGCAAGGCAAGCAGCATGAAGTAGATGAATGTGCTTCTTTTGCTAGATGAAAGTTGCTTCTTCGTGCAATTAATAATTTACTTATTACAGCAGCACAGCACATACCTACATTTTCAATCAGGTATCTAATCCTACGTACCTAGGTAATCTTCCATATGCTATTTTGAAGAACTGGCCAGCACCTACAAGTTGTTTTCTATTTTTCAATCTTGCTCAGCTTGCTTATAGGCAGTAATCCAGGATTCCCAATGACCACCAGAACCAAAAGCAGCATTGGCAAGTTTTACAGGAAAATGTTTGCCTTCCATTTCAGCAAAATACTCATAATTGTGTAGCTTGTTAGATCAATTACAATAAACTGTCTGATGATGGTGTTTGTGCACTAAAGGCCTAGATTATACAAATTCACTTAGTACCTAAGCAGACAGACTACAAAGGGAAAAACAACTAAACATTGGCAAGCTGGATGGGAGGGCTGCTGTGCTTGGTCCACTGATGTCTCTTGAAATTTTGAAGCTCACCATTAAACTTGCAATCTCCATAACCTCATCTGGCACGTTTCCTCGATGGAGGTGTCATGACCCTTTCCAGTGGTCGGCACTCATGAATGGACCCACGTCCAAAATAAAACGAACTTTATCTAAAAAACAATAAAATCGATTTCTTTTCCTCCTGCTACTAATGCTTTTCTTCTTCCCTTCCTCTCATCTTTGACAAACACAATCCTGCGCCACCGCCATAAAATAACAAACTTCAAACTGGAATCCACACATTTCAGACCCTCCTGCCAGATTCCAGAGAAACTTCACCGAGAAAGGGCTGGTAGGGGTTTTCCTTCCCTGTCAAAAAGAAGCCCTGTTCCACCTGTCAGCACAGTTTTATCAGCACCAATCAGCGGGCCGTGTTGCGCCTACGTCACAGGTTTGTAGCCTCTCCCCGGGAACTAGTTCTAGAGGTTTTACGGGCTGATGGCCTGCTGTTTGCGCTGATGAAAAATAGCAAGTGCACGAAGTGGCAGCCTAATATTTTTTAATGGTATAAAGGTTGAAGTTCCTTTTGCTTACCACAAACTAGAGGCGATTATAGCGCTGATATTTCTTTTCTGGAGGAGTGGCTAGAGGTCCTGCTGACAAAACTGTGCTGACAGCTGGAACAGGGCTAGAGACAGTTCAGGCAGGGGCCAAAAAAGTGTTCAGTGTGTCACCATTGAAAATGTCGAGCCATAAATGTGTCACCAGCCCAGGATGCAAAATGTGACCCGTTTTGCGTTAGGAGGATATCAATGGATACTCCTGGACCATCCTTGTTGTTCAAAACATTGCGAGTCCAAATGACAGTTGCAATTTTCGGAGATTTGTTGCGTTATTGGTCTGGAGGAAACGTGTTGGCTTATTTTTGTCACCTTGCCCACCTTGGACTGTCACCATTTATAATGCCAAAATGGTAGGTTTTTCGATCCCTGAGTTCAGGAGACAGACGTAACCGCACGAGTCAAGCTTGAAGCAATGGGGCTGGAAGTGGCGCAGTCAGCGAAGACAAGATTTTCCTGCGCGGGAAACCTTTCCCCTACCGGAGGGTTTTTTTAACCCGCGCCCCACCGGGGGTCCGGCGCCACCTTCGCCCCACCGGGGGGCCATCGATGGCCCCCCCTCTAACTCCGAAAATATGGGCGTTAGCGCAAATCTGCAAAGTGCAATAGAAAGCTCGCGTGAATTCAGTACGAAATTACTTCGCATGTTTTAGTGCTCAGGTTAATGGTTTGACCTCCAGAGGTCAAATTAGGTCAAGATCGGCTATTTTCACTCAAATATGCAATGATTAAGCAAACTGGGCATAACTCTTATGTCATTAGAGCTATTGAGGCCTGGTAAAGTACATTTGATAGCAAATTGCCAGTACTTTTTCCGCTATGTGGAACGTAAAGACCTCCCGCCAGTGGTTTGACCGCCAGAGGTCACCTCGTGACCTAATATGACCTGAGGTCACGAAAGGTCACAAAGTGACCTTGCCGTGTATCAAATGAAAGCCAGTGACAAGACAAACACGATAGTGTTTGTTTCACCGCTCTAGCTCAATTAGGTCAAAAGTTATTGTCAAAATACTGTTTTTGACCTCTGGTGACCTTGGATGACCTTGGAAAAGTCAAAGGGCAAATATGACCCCTGGGATCCGTGAAAGGGTGTCCAAAAACGTTGTTCTGAGCAGTCTGAGTATTTGCAATCATTTTTGTGGGTTTTATATCATGAAATAGCTTTTCCCCATGCTTTTTCCAATGGGAGAGGTCGCCTCGTGACCTGAACTCAGGGCACGAAATCGAAAAAATCCCGGATATACACCTTGTAGACCCTGGAGGGGTCATGAAGTGTAAGAAGTTTCAAATCGATCGAGTTTGAAATGTAGCTCTTACAGAGCTCTAAAGGTGAAGTGAGGTGACCTTGGTTGACCTCGTCTGGTGACCTGACCTTGGGTGACCCGGGGTAAAAAATTTCAGGGATGATGGGAAAATGTTGCAGTGAGAGGTAGAGCCCTCAACCGCGGTGCTGCGCCTCGTCGTTTTTCGGCTATCCCGGAAAAACCTTAGGGGGGCCATCGATGGCCCCCCGGTGGGGCGAGGGTTAAAGGGACATTGTCGCAAAAATTTTTATTGGCTAGATCAAAAGGTTACAAAAAGTTGTTTCAGAAGTCATATTCTCATTTTTGCAAATTCAGGCTCAAAATGCCTCAAAATCGGCCTCAAAGTCAACATTTATAGACGACTTTACCGAGTCCTTATGGTATCGATAAAATGACGTAGCACCGGCTATGGCTATCAATTTATATATGAAAAAAATGTCAAAAATTTCTTTTAAAGCAGTTCAGTAGCTCAAACCTATAACAGAAAAAATTATTCTATAAAAATAACTTTCTAAAACGCTTCTGAAAGAGAAATATAGGATTTTAAAGAAATACCATCAACCAATCAGAAGCCCAGTCCTTATAGGATCTGGTCACGTGGGCTTACCTTACATCAATGTGATGTCATTACGGCTTTCGCTGAGTTATCGATATTCACCATTTCGAAAGCCGCGGCAAACGCGGAGATACGAATACAAATTCTATAACACTAATTAGCGCTGCGGTCAGGCCTGAATACCCTAAAGATTATAATTAATAATTGTTCGTTATTGCATGATTGCATTGCAGCTAAAATGATACAATAAAAAGATACGGGTAGCGCGATCCAGAAGAGCCTCTTTTGAGGCATGAAAAAAGCTTTTGGTGCTTTTTCAGACGAGCAGTCGCGCGTCTGGACTCGGCGGGGTCGGACGTGTCGGACCTTGGTTCCTCTCGTTGCTTGTTCGCTCGATTGCGTACAGGATTTGGGAGTTGTTCCGGGAAGTTTGTGATGTGTTAATTGTGGCTTTGAGTTAGGTGTTCCTAGTTTCGCTGGAGTGTGGTGGAGTGGTGATTCTTTCTTCAGGTTAGTACTCGGATTCCTTTCTTTCTTTTTTTGGCGCGCTTTCGGGCGCGCCCTGACGCCATTTTGTTTTTCGATTCGGACTTTGCTCCTTATAGGTTCTTGATAGGTTCTTCCTTTTCTGATTTGGTTCTTGATAGGTTCTTCCTTTTCTGATTTGGACCATTCGTTCTTCAGGGTCTTGCCTCAATGGCAAGGCCTAAGAAAAGAGCGCTTGAAGAGCTTACGGACCGTGGACATGAGGGTGAAAGTGAGGGCTCCTATGTAATCCTTGAGCTAGCTTCTGGTAAACCACTCAAAAACAAGGGATGGCCTCATCTTCAGGCATGTATTAGGAACATCGTAGGTGCGGAAAAAGTTGAAAAGGCGATCTTCGTAGGAGAAGGAAAACTCCTGGTCAAAACCAAATCCATGACACAGACTCAAAGGTTCTTGCGTGCGAAATTCTTCGATGGGGAGGAGGTGATATGTAATCTGGACGAAAAGAAAAACAGTAGTAAGGGCACTATCTATGCGGTTGACCTCCAGGAGCTCAGCGAGGAGGAGGTGGTGCAGGGGTTGCGCGAGTTTGGGGTGATGCTGCAAAGCAGGTGAAGAGGAGGAGGGGAGAGCGGGAGGAGGGTACACCTTGCTTTGTACTGACGTTCGGCAAGCTGAAAGTTCCTGAGGAAATTCGCCTGGATTATGTAGTTTATAAGGTGCGCCCCTGTCTCCCAAGACCTCTTCTATGTCAGAGGTGTGGCAAGTATGGCCATACCTGGCAGCGATGTGTTCGTCCAAAGGTGTGTCTTAGGTGCAGCCAGACAGCACATGAAGGAGCGTGTACCCTCCGTTGTGGGAACTGTGATTCAGCGAGCCATACTTTCATGTTTGTGGAGGAGTGTCAGGTGTACAAGAATGAACAGGAGATTATTAAGATTAGGTATGAACATGATGTTACATACAAAGAGGCTAGGAAGATTTTTCAGGATAGGAACCCAATAGTGATGTCTCGACCCTTCAGCAAAGTTGTTGCGAACTCAGCTCCCTCCTCCAGCTCCCAATCTGCAGTTCAGACTCCGGATATGGACTGTAGATTGCGGGCTTTGGAGGAGAAGTTTGATAAGATGATCAGTCTGATGAGTAAAATAATAGAAAGACAGGATCAGTGTCAGTTGAAAGAGGCAAGCCCGGCTAGTATCCCTCAAGATGAAAGTGAAAAGAAAGCAGAATGTCAGGGCGAACAGCATATGAACGTGGATGTAGATGTTCAGCAGACAAGGTCTGATAACCTGTCTAAAACGGAGGAAGGATGGACGGTAGTGTCTAGGGGCCGAACAAGCCATAGAAACACAAAGCGAGACAGTGTCTCAACAAGTAGTGGCGGAGAGTCTCGCCAGAGCACCTCTCGAGGGGCTAGCCTGCAGGCTTCACAGAGGTTGGTGGTCATCAACCTTGATGAGCTTAAAGAGAAAGAAAAGAAAAAAAATGGTTGATCTCATTTCCTCATTGTGGTGGCAGCTTTTTGTGTTGCTCTTTATTATGTTCTCAATGAATAGGTTTCTTTCTTGTAACACTTATCTTTGTTTTGTTCAAACTAAAGATTGGGCGATATCCATTGTCTTGTGTGTTTCTTCTGCAATCTCTGTGTCAGGCTCACAAAGCTGTGTTTTTTGTATGCTCTGGCGCATGGCGTTGTTTCTTTCTTTTGCGATGTTACTTAGGTTTTTCGCGGCATTTATAAGATCTCAGTGTACCTCAGCATTTGTTTACCTGTTTACACTTTGTAGTGTTCTGAAGGATTATAATTTAGTGTTGTTCCTTCAATTTAGAGTTTGAGTAGCACTTGGCGCCAGATTCAATTGTGGCGCTTTTGTGACTTTCATATTTGGCGCCTTTTTGCGATTGTGGCGCCACCCTTTCACTGCAAGCTGTTGTCAGATGTTTGCCTCTTTTGTTCAGTCAGTCTTGGCCTAGATTTCACCATGTGAATACATCAGAGCAAGTTGCTCCTTGGTTCTGCTGGAGATGGGACTGGAAGAGTTGGAGGCTTGAGCTGCGGACACTACATCAACTTTTTTGGCGACCAGGAATTTGGACTCTGCATTCAGCCTTAAGGTACGTCAGCATGGACGGCATTCAGCCACCATCAGCCTTTCTGCCAGTGGCAGGGAAACCTCGGGTACCCTGGCCAGCTTGGTATGCGGACTTCGAGGTCTATGCCATGGCTATTGGGTGGTCTGAGTGGTCTCAGGAGAGACAGCAAGCTCTGCTTTTCCATTGTGTGGGGCAGGAAGCCCGTAGGCTATACAGAGCTGAGTGCCCAGCTTCGGGGTAGCTCAACCCAAGCCAGAGGATGGGGAGGCAAGGGAGGTGGTAACGCTGCCTCAGCAGACCCGTGCAGTCTTTGAAAGACTTTTTGTAACTAAGAGTGACTTCATCACAGAGAGGATTCAATTCAGACGTTGTGTGCAAGGGAGTCAGACGTGTGTTCGCACTTACCTGGCAAACTTGCGGGAGCGGAGTCAGAGGTGTGGCTTCGGGGTCC
Organism: Lepas anatifera; assembly: GCA_034440635.1. Taxonomy (NCBI): domain Eukaryota; kingdom Metazoa; phylum Arthropoda; class Thecostraca; family Lepadidae; genus Lepas; species Lepas anatifera. Next base: position 218,050 of record JAOTON010002047.1, read on the forward strand.
TGGAGGACGAGATGATAAGGGATCAATTCCTAGAGGGTTGCTATTCAGCTCGTCTACGGGAGAGGTTGTGTTCGGAACAGAACCTAACCCTTTCTCGTCTCGAGGATCTAGCAGTGGCAGCAGATCTGGCAACGGAGCGACATCACACTGTGAGCAGCCAGCCAGTTCCTGACTTCTCGCAAGCTGTCTGCAAGGAAGTAGCTGCTACGTACAAGCCAAGGCCTTCAAAGAAGAACAGTCAATGTAAAGCTTCAGAGGTGAGGACCTGTTTTTCATGTGGCCTCAAGGGACACAGTTCAGGGGACCAGAGATGCCCTGCTAGGGGCAAGGCTTGCAACCTATGCCATAAGCTTGGCCACTTTGCTAGGGCATGCAAGAGAGGTAGTGCCAGAGTGTCCACTGTTGAAGTCTCTACTGTGCAATCAAACTCGGATGCACCTAGTCCCATGATCCAAGTGAGGGTAGAAGGACAGCTTCTCGAGATGATGGCTGATACAGGTTCTCCAGTCAGCCTGCTTCCGCTGCACATTTACAAGGCTTGCCTAGCTCATTTGCCATTGCAAAGCTGTGATATCAAGCTGCATGGATATGGGGGGCATATGCTTGATGTGCATGGTTTTGTGCATGCTACCATCACTACAGAAGGCAAATCTGCAAAAGCAGATCTGTACGTGATGAAGGGAGGTACAGTTCCGCTGCTGGGGAGGGACCTTCAGCAAGGACTGATGATCACTGTGAAGAATGGCAGCATCGTGTGCGCTGTGTCTGACCTGTCCACAGCTGTGTTGCCAGAGATCCGTGGCTTTGTCCACAAGGTCAACATCAGGGAGGGTGTGACTCCAGTCCAGCAGAAGCTGAGGCCGCTACCGCATGCTGTCCGGACTGAAGTCGAGGAGCACCTGGAGGACCTGGAGAGGAAGGGCGTGATTGAGCGGATCGACTCTTCTCCGTGGATCTCACCAATGGTGGTGACCAGGAGACGCACAGGTGGGATCAGAGTGTGTCTTGATCTAAAAGAGGTCAACAAGAATGTGATCCCAAGCAAACACCCCATCCCTGATATGCAGGACATGTTGGACAGACTGCGAGGTGCTACCATGTTTACGACGCTGGATATGAAGAGTGCGTTCAATCAGCTAGGCTTGCACAGAGATTCCAGGAACCTCACTGCATTCATCGCACACAACGGCCTGTGGAGATACACAAGGTGTTGTTTTGGTCTGTCATCCATCCCAGCAGCCTTTCAGAAAGTAATGGAGCAGATCCTGAATGGGCTGTCCGGGGTCCAAGTCTATCTTGATGATATTATCATCTTTGGGAAGACAGCAGGTGAGCATGACCACCATCTGCAGCAGGTTCTGACAAGGCTGAAGGCGCATCAGGTGACTCTCAACGAGGAGAAGTGTACCTTTCGCGCAACTTCGTTGGACTTCCTTGGCTTTACGGTAAGCCAAGCAGGGGTAGCCGTAAGTCAGGAGCGGGTGGGCGGCATGAAGGACATGAAGAGTCCTACCTCACAGAAGGAGCTCCACTCTGCTCTGGGCCTGTTCGGGTTCTACTCCAGGTTTGTGCCAGGGTATTCAACTCTGGTGGATCCTTTGCGAGCTGCTCTTAAGCAGGAGCACCTCCAATGGACAGAGCAGCTGGAGCAAATCTTCAGGCAAGTGGTGACTAAGATCACTGAGAGCTCTGTCCTAGCCATGTATGATCCCGAGTTGCCTACTGTCGTGACTACAGACGCTTCAGATGTTGGTTTGGGTGCTGTGCTAAGTCAGGTGCACCAAGAGGGTGAGCGTGTGGTGTCGTTTGCCTCGGCGACCTTGTCCGCAGCACAGCGCAAGTACAGTGTGACAGAGCGGGAAGCGCTGGCCGCACGCTGGGCAGTGGAACACTGGCACCGGTACCTGTTTGGTCAGCACTTCAAACTGCGGACCGACCACCAGGCTCTACAGTCTCTGCTGACCTCCAAGGGCATTGGCCGTGCAGGTATGAGACTGTCTCGTTGGGCCGTCCGACTGATGGCCTACACATTCACCGTCGAGTACGTGAGTGGCGTCAAGAACGTTGCGGATGGGCTGTCTCGTCTCCCAGCTTCTGTTTCAGTTCCTTCGGACGACGAACAGCTGATGGTGGCAGCTGTCACCGACCGCGTGGAGCGCAAGACGGCAGTAACACGTGAAGACATCCGCGCAGGTCTGGGAGATGACCCAACCATGTGTCTTCTCACTGATCAGGTGACCGCAGGTTGGCCGGCTCGGTTTTCAGGGTGCAGGCCAGAACTCCGGCCGTTCTACAGGTTCCGGCAGGAGCTAACAGTGGCGGAAGGTCTCATTTTCAGGGGCGAGCGGCTAGTCGTGCCTGCAGCCCTGCGACTCCGGCTGTTAACCCAGGCCCATGATGGTCATCAAGGCATGGTCCGAACCAAGCAGCGCCTGAGAGAACTATTCTGGTGGCCACATATGGACGCGGAAGTGGAGGCGACTGTTCGTGAATGCACTGTGTGTGATGCATGCGATAAGTCGTCTAAGACTCGCAATGCACCCTTGAACCCAGTGCCCTACCCTGATGCCCCATGGAGTAAGGTGGGCATTGACTTTATAGGGCCACTTGAGGGAGGAGGACTCCATAGAAGATTTGTTGTTGTGATGATTGATTATCACTCTAAGTGGCCTGAAGTTGGTTTCTGCTCACACCCATCTACACAGGCTGTGGTAGACTTCATCGAGTCAGTAGCGTGTCGGGAGGGTTATCCTGAGGAGCTCGTCTCGGATAACGGCACAGCTTTCACCTCGCACCACTTCGCAGAGTATCTGTGCGATGTGGGTATCAAACACATTAAAGTAACACCCTATCACCCAAGGGGGCTGGGGCTGTTGAACGATTCAACCGAGTGTTGAAAGGAGTGCTTCAGTCAGCAAGCCAGCAGAGTCGTGATTGGATGTTGTGTGTTCGCCAGTTCCTAATGTCCTACCGGACGACACCTCACGCCACCACAGGCCGGAGCCCGGCTGAGCTGCTGCGGGGGAGGAAACTCCGGACACCACTGCGAGTATCGGCGGGTCAGAGTCAGTTGGTGAGCCAAGGAGGACCAGAGGTGAGAAAACATGTTGAAAAGAAACAAGGGAAGCAAAAGAAGTATTGGGATCAGAAATTTGGGGCTAAACAAGTCACGTTCAAGCCAGGAGATTGGGTTCGGTACAGGCTGATGCCAGTTCCCCGTAAAGGCCAATCCAGGTTTTCTGAGCCACTGCAGATCAAGGACTGTCGCGGACCAGTTACATATGAGCTGTCAGATGGAACCCTCGTTCATGTGGAACGCATGACTCGTGCTCTCGCTCATGGCGCATTCCCTACAGGAGCTGATTCGAGGTGCGCTGAGCCAGCTGAGCCGAGGTGCGCTGGTGCAGGTCAGCTTGGGGGCGGCAACAGAGATCTGCTAGTCTCCTCTCTTCTGCTGGATGCGGCGACCTGCGAGGGCAGGCGCCAGGCGCCTTCCTCTGGTGGCCAGACATCACAGCAGGAGGTACCCAAGTCTGGTGACAGTGGTTCATCATCCACACCACCAACTCGTGAAGCGCAGGACCTGTCGCCTGGTGATGCGGCGTCAGTGCCGCGGGACCAGGCGGGGTCTTTGAGTGGGACGCCTCAGTGTGTTGAGAGCTCTAGACTGCGTAGGTCTAAGAGGTCCATCCAGAAACCAAAGAGACTCATTGAAGAGTGATCCTATGTGCTGCCATGTTGGCATTCATGTTTGTTCTTGCTGGCATGGTTGATAATTATTGGCATTGATTAGCAGGCATTGTTTGCTTTTGTGCCAGCTAGCATTGCTGGCCATCATGCATAGTTCCTTTGTATTTCATTCTAGTTGCATTGCTGGTAATGGAAGATGTTATGTTGCCTCCGTTCATTCTCTATTTTGAAGGGAGGGAGAATGTAGTGTTCTGAAGGATTATAATTTAGTGTTGTTCCTTCAATTTAGAGTTTGAGTAGCACTTGGCGCCAGATTCAATTGTGGCGCTTTTGTGACTTTCATATTTGGCGCCTTTTTGCGATTGTGGCGCCACCCTTTCACTGCAAGCTGTTGTCAGATGTTTGCCTCTTTTGTTCAGTCAGTCTTGGCCTAGATTTCACCATGTGAATACATCAGAGCAAGTTGCTCCTTGGTTCTGCTGGAGATGGGACTGGAAGAGTTGGAGGCTTGAGCTGCGGACACTACACACTTCAACCTTGGAGCATCATAGTCTTTTCTTCTTTTTGTGCGATCGCTCTCCTGATGATCTCAGACGTTCATATACTTTGTGATGAGTTGTGCTGCCACCACCTTCTCCCTTCACCTGTATCATCATCATCAATGCCACCCTTATTTAGTGTATTTACTAGGGTGCATGGTACTAACACTAACTTTAACATGTGGCATCGGTCTGGGTTAACTTGTTTGTTTTTTTCAATCCATGCTATGTGTTGGCTGTTTTGTGGATGTCTGTGTTCTAACCATCTTGTTTACATATGGATTATGTTGGCTTCTCGAAAATCTGACTTAATTAGCCCAGTTTTTTCCAGGTCTTTCAGTTATTTCAGGTTCTTCTGCCCTCCTACTAATTTGTTACTAATTTATATCACCTATGTACCTCAGGTTACGTTGTTCACTAACCTTTTGAAATGTGTGCTGATTAACCATAAGCACAGGATTCGGAGCACATGTGCTCTGACAAGCGCCCAGCATAGGCTGCGCTACAGCAGCTTCCTACATTACCAGGCCTGGGCCTGGAGGTGTAGAGGAGACGCCAGGATTGACGCCCCTGTGTCTCTTTCTGGGCGTTTCTCCAGCCGCACGACGACAACAACCACAGATACCTTCTCAGGTACGACAGCGACCACACTTCGATGTTGCAGGTTTTTCAGGGCTGGATGGGGGTCATTAATATCATCAAACAGAAATGAACAATGAAATTCTGCAATGGCCTGATTGGTAAGTGGGCGGAGGTGAAACCGATGCTCTTATTATTGTCCCCTATGTTCATATGTTTTCAGGAGACCCACTTTCTTCAGAATGACCCATATAACTTTAACCTTGTGAACTATTCATGTTATAATGGCTATGCTAACACTGGTGTTCGCCAGGGTGGTGTAGCTTTATATGTTTCAAATAAAATCTCACATTATCAACTGGATTTAAATACTACACTTCAGGCTGTAGCAGGTGTATGTGTCATCAACAGACGGAAAATCATAATCTGTTCTTTATATCTCCCTCCAGGTACACCCCTTGTAAAAGATGACCTTGACAGCCTGATCACACAATTTGAATATCCGTATATTATTTGTACAGATGCAAATAGCAAAAACAGAATGTGGGGATCTCCTAGAAACGATGCACGGGGAAATATTTGGGGGATATTATTTGTGAAAATGCTCTTCATGTAATGAATGATGGAAGTCCAACTCGGCTGGATGAATACTCTGGTAATTTTTCTCATATCGACATAACAGTTTGCTCCAGCTCCTTGGCTCCATTGTTTACATGGTGCGTTGACAAAGACTGCTTTAACAGCGACCATTTCCCAATACATATATCACTTAACCAAGCTGTTCAAATATATACATTGCCTACTGTACAATACAATACAAAAAAGCAGACTGGGTGGAATTTGAAAAGAAATGTGAAATACGAGTTGACTTACAAGATATCAACCATGGATGCAAATCAATATCAAACACAATAATGAATGCTGCAGAAAAGAGCATTCCCCATAAGAAACATTACCACAAATATAATTGCCCCTGGTGGTCACCAGAGTGCAGAAGGGTGGTGGCTGCCAGGAAACGTGCGCTGAACAGATTTCGAAGGGATAAAAGGAACCGATCTTTATTGTTGGAATACAAACGTTTGAAGACTTTAGCTAGACGAGTGATCAGATTGGAGAAAAGAAAAGTTTTGAAACATTATTAAATACATTTACTGTACAAACCCCTCTAACAAGGCTATGGAGCCTAATCAAGTGTTTTTCAGGAAACAAATATCAGCCTCCAGCGCCCATTGTACTCGAAGAGAATGGAACAATGATAACTGATCCGTTTGAGGTGGGGAATTGTTTTGGGCAATTTTTCTCTGATGTTTCGTCATCAGATAATTACAGCTCAGCATTTCAGCAACATATATCAAATATAATTAACATGGACTATACATCGAACAACACCGAAGTTTATAACTCCAGGTTCACCATTACCGAAATAAAGGATGCCATTGCGAATGCTGGGTCAACCTCGGTTGGTCCCGACAGGATTCATTATGATTTCTTAAAACATTTACCATCAATATTAACCCAACAGCTACTAGATTACTATAATATGATTTGGGAGAATGGATTCTACCCATATGAGTGGCGCCACTCATTCATTATCCCCATATGCAAGCCAGGAAAACCTCGATCCTTAACAAAATCCTACCGGCCAATCCAGTTGACCTCTTGTCTAGCGAAAACATATGAGCGTATGATTACAAGGAGAATTATGTGGTATGTTGAAAAGGAAAAATTACTGAACAAAGTTCAATGTGGCTTTAGGAAAAATAGGAGCACCACGGATCACCTAGTTCGACTCGAATCCGACGTCCGGAGAGGTTTTTTCGACAAGAAATGTACAGCTGCCATCTTTATTGACATCAAGTCTGCTTATAATATGGTTAACAAACGTTTTCTTATGAATAAACTATGTGCTTTAGGTTTCAGAGGACACTTCATGGGATTTGTGGATAATTATTTGACAAACAGAACCTTCCAGATAAAAAACCAAGTGCTATCTGATACTTTCCAACAGGAAAATGGTGTGGTTCAAGGAGGAGTGATCTCTCCCTTGCTCTTCCTCTGCATGATAAAGGATATTTTCGATGGTCTCCCTGAAAACGTTCGTACAGCAATGTATGCAGATGACTGTACTTTATGGACGACCCACGAAAATATACATTTAGCGATTGATATACTACAATCTGCTATAAACCGTATCATGGAGTGGTCAACCAAAAATGGTCTGAGCTTCTCTGCTGAGAAATCACAAGTTATGATATTTAAAAGAAATATTAAACTACCTTACCATGGCCCTTTACAGCAAATCCAAATGGGGGACGCCCCAGTTGGATTTGCACATGAAGTTCGATTCCTGGGCGTCATCTTCGATGAGAGGCTATCGATGGAAAGCCATGCAAAATATATCAAGGCAAAAGCTGAAAAAAGAATATCTATTCTAAAATGTATTTCAGGTCACTCATATGGTGCAGACAGGAAAACATTACTCCGAATTTACATCTCGCTCATTCGCCCCATCTTAGAATACGGTTGTCAGATACTTGATGGATCAACTCACAAAACCATCAACTCCCTAGAATGCATACAAAATACGTGTATCAGAATTGCACTGGGTGCACTTAGATCTTCACCAATAAAGTCTCTCCAGGCAGAGGCTAACATCCCCCCTTTACAGGTTCGTCGACGATACTTAACCCTGAAATACTGCTTGAAAGTTTTGGCGGACGAAAATCACCCAGTTTTCACAGAAGTTTCTACAATGCACTCTCTCCTTCTCCTGGGAGAGAGAAGACTTCAGCGGTTATGTGGAATCCCCATCTCTTGCAGATTAAAACAGACCCTGGACATACTACAATTTCAGATGCCAAACAACCTGAAAAAATATATGGTGATATAGCCCCGTGGCAGCTCATCACACTGACCCCAAAGAAATTGGCGATTGATAAAAAACAAAGCATGTCTCAAGTTGAGGTCTTGGAAAAATTTATTGATTTAGTAGATAAGTACGCTGACTATAGGTTCTTTTTTACCGACGGCTCCAAGATCGGGGACAGAACGGCGTACGCTTTTGCGTTTACAACCGGTTCCTTTGAGGAGAGACTTCCAGATGGATTGCCAATATGCTCTGCGGAACTGTTTGGAATTTTACGATGCCTGCAATTTATCAAATCAAGAGATATTAAAAAAGCTGTTATATGTAGTGATTCTTTATCTGCATTACAAAAGATAAGCAACATCGATGATCCTTCCCCAAACTCAATCCACGCTCGGGAATTAATTCATGAACTGCTCCTTGGTGACCATGAGATTGACATGATTTGGGTACCCAGTCATATGGGAATCCCAGGAAATGAAAAGGCTGACCAGAGAGCAAAACGAGCAATTTCTTTCGAATTCCCTGCTGAAGTTAACGTTCACTTTACAGAGTATAGGTCAAGAGCGCAGACCGCTTTGAACACTTATTACAAAGAACAATGGCAAAAAATGAATGTTTCTGATCAGTATAAAAACCGAATCTTACTGTCCATAAAACAGGTCCTAGCAAATGATGAATTTTCTACTAGGCCGAATAGACGAGAGGAGGTAATATTGGCCCGTTTACGTCTGGGACACACGAGACTAACGCATAGTCACCTTTTTTCTCAGAACCCCCCTCCAATTTGTGATGTGTGCAATCGCCCGATTACGGTTAACCATATACTCTTGAACTGTACAAAATTTCAGGTTCATCGGCGACGCCTCCGCAAGGTATGTGTGGATAATCAACTTGAGTTAAGCTTGAAAAACCTGCTTGGTCACAGTGATATCATTTTTCAAGAAGTGTTGAAATACCTTAAGGACATTCAACTGTTTTCTGAAATATAGGAACATGGTGTCGAAACTGGTGCGTTCTCTGTTGACGTCATGAATTAGAAAAATTGAACCAAGATTCTAATATTATAAAACCTGAACACGTTAAGATCAATTAACAATGTTTAGTCATATGTATCTGCTCTTAACCAGGCCTCTTTCAGCGGACTGGCGAGTCGGGGCAACGCTGCACGATATCGTCGGTAAGAATGTTTAGCAACATGGTCTAGAAAAGACAAACAGTAGTAATTTTTGGCTTATTGTCTGACTGTTTAAACTGTGATGGTAGTATTTGTTTGACTAGAAGTCTGGGTCAGAAATTAACAGCTAATTAACAGGTCGTCCGTCACCACAACCGGTTCTGGTTCCAGTACTCCACTGGAACCAGGACTGGTTCTCTCACAGCCCGAGAGGCTCTTCCCCTTCCCCACAGGTAAAGACGCCTGAGCCCTGGAGGCTGAGCGTCTGAAAACACCATCATCATCATTTTTCAGACGAGGAGATTGTCGCCTCTCCGGTCTCGTGGATCTACATATCGTCGGTTATCTGTACGTATAATATTTTGAGCCTTTGATGTGGTCAATCGAGATTTTCTTAGAGGGAAAAAATGTATGCGTGAAAATTTAATGAAACAATTTGAATTTTTGCCATCCATCTTTGCTGGCCACCAATGCCCATTGAGGTTTTGTGTAGTGAGTGTAGTGAGTTATGTCAAACACTAATCCTATCAAATATGGGCAATGCATTTAATGTTTCTGTTCTGCATTAATTAGGTTCATGAAGTTGCCAGAAAGCAAATTGTATGCTCAATTGATAACTATTCATTTTGGCCCACTATTATAGCTGTGGTCTCATTTCGTCTGTCAACACTAATCAGCGAGCAGCATTGAGTCCCAGTCTACAAAGTATGGCAGCAGGCTAATCTTAAATAAGACGTCCACTTTCCCGAAAGATTTTCTATAGAAATGATACATTTTCAGAATCAGCAAGACACCCTCTTTCCATTCAGTGAGGTTCCGTAGCGCCACTCCCACTTAAACTCCGATTTTCAACACTTACTTTACCCTAACGTCGTAATGGCGCGCCGTCCACCACCGTAAACAAACAAAACATCGGAATTGACGAAAGACAAATGGCAGCTGATCGTCAGTCAGCTTATGAAAACCATCAGCTGACTGATTATCAACTAACTAAATAATTGGTACTTTTGTACCAGGGTAAAAGCACCGTTGTGAAAGCATACCAAATCTCGGTTTGGTGCGCCGCCGGCCGGCTCGCTAAAACATGGTTAGGTTAGGTTAGGTTAGGTTAGGTTAGGTTAGGTTAGGTTAGGTTAGGTTAGGTTAGGTTAGGTTAGGTTAGGTTAGGTTAGGTTAGGTTAGGTTAGGTTAGGTTAGGTTAGGTTAGGTTAGGTTAGGTTAGGTTAGGTTAGGTTAGGTTAGGTTAGGTCAGGTCAGGTCAGGTCAGGTTAGGTTAGGTTAGGTTAGGTTAGGTTAGGTTAGGTCAGGTCAGGTTAGGTTAGGTCAGATTGGGTTGTACTTACCTAACGATACTGTCTGTGACTTTTTTCAAAGAAGCTTCCTAGCATGGCGCTTTTTGTTTTGCGGCATCGGATACACCGGCACCGCGATCCGCACGATGAACTCTTGTCGTTGTAGCGACGCATTCTTACGTTGCAGCATTTTCCGTGCTTACGTATTAGTCCGTTTGCCCGCAAAAAAATCTTCCAGAAATCGATCACTCTCCACTCTCTGTGCCACCACCGATAATTCATCATAACTACCCACGTCGTCTATTTTGACCTCCTCCATTTCCGCTTTGAACCTGAAACGACTGAAACGAACAACTGGAATCACCACAAATACAAAATGGCAGCACTTTCTGCTATTTGCCGCCAAAATATTCTCAATCTATTTTATAAACTTTATAGCCGTTCAAAAATGTATTGTCACGTTTTATTTTTCTTAAAAAATAAATTTTATTAGCAAACTGTGGTTCAAACTAGTTAATTTCTTGTTTTTTTCATTTCTACCCACATTTTTCACAACTAACATCACGCAATTTCCTTTTAAATTCTTCTTCGGAGCGTGCGGACGTGTCGATGCGGTAGTTATTGTTTACGTTTTGATTAATGTCGTGGAAGTGCGTTTTATACTTGGATTTCTGTCTTATTTCATAGCTAAAACATGAAGGAACACTCTACAGTTAAGTATGAACTACCTTCTTTGTGATTCTACGCATTTTTTGCCGTTGGACGGGTATCTGTAGATGCGCCTGGCAGCAGGCTAGATGAGTCACACCAGCCACCTAAAATCATTGCACCGCCAGACATCAAAAATTCACACCACTCTGCCATATACCATAGGGAAAATGCACCCTTTCCTACCCACACAATGCAATGCTACCTCTTTTATTAGTCAAATACTTGTTATAAGGTCCCCTCCTGTGTCTTTATAACCATTCAGCCATTATTTGTTTGTTTTTCAGTGTCACCTTCCTTGCACCAGTCTGGGAAATTCACACCAGGTCGATGAAATTCACACCACTCGCTCTTGTCTCCGAGGGCACTCACCCTGGCAAGATCTCGTCGAAAATGTCATACTTTGCACACTGGATTGAGTCTATGTCACATGACTACAGCCTCTCACTGAGAACCAATCTTGGAACCAATCTTAGATTTACAGGCTGGCAACCTGCTGTGGTGCTGCTGGAAAAACAGTAACAGCACAACAGTGGCAGCATACTATTTTGTGATTGGTAGATAAGTATTCTGGTTCATTTTTGTCTGATTAGCCATAGCACATACTAAAGGCAGTTGTGGTATTTCTTTCTAGAGGAGAGGCTAGAGGGCTTGCGGACAAGGCTGTGCTGGCAGACGGAACAAGGCTTATGAGCAGTGTCAATGCCAAAAAGTCCTCATTTTATTGTTGCACAGGTCAATTTGTGTACCAAAATAGGTGAAAATTATTGGTGATGGCAATTCTCCATTGATTATTTAAGCATATTATTTTTGAATTGCCCATATTCCCTCTCTTTTTGGTCTAACTTTATATTTACAATATTTGTGCACTCTAGTAAAAGTCTATATCAAGCTTGTAATTTGAATTACAAATTTCTACCTGTTACAAATACTGGCTCTGCACAATGTGTGCATGCCAGTGCATTTGCTGCTTAGCTTACCTTCTTTTAAGTATGAAAATGTTTTTGATTAATTTTACAGATTGAAACAGATTTTCCATTTATTTTGGTACCATACAGTACATAGTAGTCAGTGTACTCCTATCCACTTCTCGGATCAAGTTACTCATATCTCAAGTGCTACTGTTTGTTTCCAGACATGAAAGTGACTGTAGCATGAATTCATCCATCTGCCCTCTGAAAATGCCCATCTGCATTCATGCCCATCTGCAGATGAATTCATCCATCTGCCCTCTGAAAATGCCCATCTGCATGCTTTTTATAATTGATATTAAAAATGAACTGAAGGAGAACTAGGATAAGATGTATTATGATTTGAAACACTAGGAGTGTACCCAATACAACAATATAATTGTGAACAAAGAGTATGGATAGACATGTAGGAATGACAGGAGGGCAGTCTTGGGTGATGCAATTTTTTGTTTTCCTGGAAGAATATATGAAAGATTAGGCTGGTCACTTCAAAGAGAAAATTTGTTTACTAGAAAACCTGTCTTTTGTAGCTGCTGTGTATCGTCAAGCTATCGTCCCAATGGACCAGCTTGTGTATGATCATTTTGTTTGTTAGTTTGAATGGGATGAACCCAATCAGACCGATTCTCCCATAGACCTGAAATTTGGAATATTTGTTTGCTATTGTGGGCCAGTGTTGAAATAATGTATTATAATTTATAAAAAAGCATGATTTTGCATGGTTCCACCCGACTCCTCCACAAACCCATGATCTAGACTATACATCGTCTGTGGGGATGTCTTTGTTCTTGAATATATATATTTTGCATATGTTTAAAACAAGATTCAGTGATATCTTGTTTGCTTTCATTTTGGGCTTATGATATTTTATTGGTACCCTTTATTTGGTCCCATTTGTTCCTGCTGTGAAAATATGTTCTAATTTAAGAAGAGCCTACCCCAGCAAGCTGAACGCAAAACAGAAATAATCAGGTGCTGCCCCTCGACAGTGACTATCGCAAATTACGCCTGCTGCTGGAAGACAAGCTTCAGAGGACGAGCAATGGAATCCCAGAGTTGGCAGAGTACCACAGCCAGCAGTTTTCTGCATTGAACACGAACCTGCCTGAGTGTACCTCGGTCGTCTGCCTATGTGCCCGCAGTATACGTTCATGTATTTGCGTAAGTGGTGTTTATCGCCGTATATTAAGGCAAATCCTCTGAGGACCTCAGTAAAACATGCCATTAAAAGTATTTTTTAGTCTAAAGGTAAGAAAACTAGTAATGCGAAGGGTGTTTATAGTCAAAAATCAAGTGATCAGATTTTGTTGGTGGTCGTACGTGCGAAAGTCGGCGAAAATAATACGTGACACCTCTGTGCTCAGACTATGGCTGTGAACATTTTATCAAACCGTGTAGCACTTATTGTGGACAGATGCAAAATCTGTTATGCTTTTGATGTACAATCAGTATTTGGTTCGCTCCCAGCCTTCTTAGAGTGCACTTCAAGGACTGGAAGCTAGGAGCTGCATACCCACTGGTGGGTTCAGGTAAAATTTACTTTCCTCCCAAACTCTGCGATTTTCACCGCCCTTTAAAAAATGTGTATTCACGATTTAAGACCCTGTCCTCCCCCCACAAAAACATTGGCCTGGATCCGTCACTGACGTACTGAGTTATATCCTCTAGTCCACGTTGCACTCGGAAGATTGCTCATTGGGAACTCGCAGACCTGATTGTTGCACGCGTTTCTCACCTGCCAAGGGTTATCACTCGCTTGTAATTTCCTGGTAGGTTATATTTTCTCATGTTTTGTGAGATTGAATATAAGCCTCATTGATCAACTGATACCTGTTGGTTTTTAAAAGTAGATGAATTTTGCATTGCGTAGCCGAGGAGCATGATTATGAATTGGTAAGATGTTCATGGTTTTGCCTCTCGAATTCTTGACGCAAAATGGAGCCTGTGATCACACTGTGATCACATATTCGGGCACAGCCCCTCGTCAGAATCCTCATAATACAATAAGCGAAAACTTATGGTCATGGTGTGACTAAGGCTTGAAATTTAGATCTGATATGGATATCGAATGCTGGAATAATGCAGTTCAGTACTGGAATATTCAAATATTGGAACTCGATTCGAGGTTATCCTAGCACTCTGACTAAAAATTTATGTGTTCACCTATTATATTATGAGAATTTTGTTGAAGGGATGTACCTGAATATTTATCAGTGTACCAGCCCCATTTTGCAACCATGATTCGAGGAGGCTGGTCATTGAACATCTTATCAACGTAGATAATCTAATAAACAATCTAATAAAAATAACGGTTAATATACTATTTTCTATAATGATATGATGTTATATGAAGTGCTTCTGGAATTGTTTGTTTTATTATGAGAAAGGACCGTTTCCGAACTCGGAAGTATTAAAAATAAAACTTATCATTTTCATAAACAAATGTCATTCTTGAGGCTAGCAGCTTCCTTGTCTTAAAGCCGCGATGCGTCTTCTTAGGTTTAGACTCTGTCACTACCAATGTTTAGATTAATTATAGAATCATTTTTATTTAATACGACCTGTTCCAGGCTATAATTTTGAGGTATATTTTCTTGATGGGCCCTGATCAGAAACTAACTCAACTTGAAGCCAAAAACAATGTATTCTTAAATCTTGTATATCTATATACGAAAAAATTAGAAAGAGCTACCATCACGGACAGAGGAGTGAGGTGGCCAGTCCATCTCCAACCTGCAACACACAACAAACGTTCCCCCTGAAACAAAAAGTGATCAGGTTTGGGTTCGTGGTGCGTTCCACACTTGGTGGCTGCACATATTTTTGTTAGTTCATCCAAGGATCGTGGTGGCTGCTCTCTGGTTCCCCAGTTCTGACGCATATCAAGAGTTATTCTTCCATTCACATTATTCTTATTATTCTCTATCACATTCAGCTATTCTCCGGTTCTCTAGACTACGTGTTTTTATATTCTCCAGGGACCAAAGAATTACAATTGTATCAAAGATTTAGATGTCGACGGACACATTTAATCGGATTCATTGATTGAGTGTTCCGGCCATATGGGGGAGGGGCGCCCCTGCAGGCGCCCCAACCGCCGCAGGAACATCGCCAGCCGTCGTGGGTCCGCCAGCGCCTCCCGGATGGGCGGGTCGTCCCGTCCAAATATGTCCCAGTGCAGGTCAGCGCACGCAGGGCACCGGGTCAGAAGTTGGTGGAGGATCTCGTCCTCTCCATCGTCGCATTCCTGGAACGTGACCTCCGGGTCCAGGCCGATCCTCTTTCGGTAGCTGCACAGGAGAAGGGAGTGGCCAGTGCGCAGGCGCTCCACCTCCACACTCTCCTGCCGTGGAAGGCCCAGGCGGTCTTTCAGAGTGGTCCGCCCTGGGAGACCGCCACATTTAATCTCGAACACGTTTTATCTCGTACGGATTAATGTTTTATCTCGTTGTTTTACCAGATTAACACGCGCATTGACGGGGCTCTAAGCCACCTTCGCTTTGACAGGGGGTCGGGTACCCCTAAAATCTCGAGAACCACGGTAGGTAGTGAAAAATGGTAAACGGCGTTGGGTAGCCCATACGCTTCTCCATCGAAATATTTTAACCATTTTGTCAGGTCACTTCAATCGGATGAGTTCACTTTGTTCCGACTTATGTTGTCTTAACCTTTGAGGTCAGTTCACTTGACCTGTACTGGTGACCTGACCTGAGATGACCTAACCTTAAAATTTTGACAAAAGCTGTAAAAATGATGAGAGAAGGTATGTCAAGTACGGCGGCGCGTAGCGCCGCCGTTTTTGTGTTCTATTCGAAAAACCAGACGGGGGAGGGGCAAGTACCCGCCTCCCGTCAATGCGTGTGTTAAACTATTAATTAACCTCGAGGCACATTAATCTCGAGATTAACACCTTAATCTCATAGAGCCACCCCTGCTTTTTTATTGGGTCGGTTTCTGGTTCTTGGTTTGCACGAAAACCGGCCAGCCTTCAAGAATGGCCTTCAGCAAAGGACACAAGACATTTTCGAACGACGAACAGCGTGTCCCGGTGGTCAGAAAACAAGGGAACTGGTCTCCAATAGAGGGAAATCCGACGGATTGAGAACCATTGCAGGGAGCTGGAGACAAGCCGGTCCCAGTTTGGTACGCCGGTCAGATTAAAAAATATTTGGAGCTAATATTCCCTTTCCCTCAACTACCTGGACGGAGGGATAACCAGAAGAAATTGTCCTTAGAATAGCTACGTCATCCCATAGGAGGATCCAGGAGGGCAAAGGGGCACGTGCCCCCCACCCCCTCTCTGATCAACCCTCGGTGAACCCTTGAATGGCTCGTGTCATCCCCTCCCCCAGGATGCGAAAATCGGCGCACATGGATAGGATTTATCGTCCATCTGATAAGTTTTGCCGGTCAAAGGTGGCGGCCCCTACCCCCCTGGTCCGGATGGTGCCCTCCCTGGAAGTAACCCCCCGATCAGCAATCATGGATTCGACTATGCTTCATCCATTAGTACGCCTGAACAAACAAAAAGAAAATCAGAAAAAATTTACAGTAAAAGGTTCCACGACCTAGATTCGAACCTGTATCACCCGTGTGAGAGTCAGGAATGGAGGCCACTATACCATCCCTGCCGTACGACATCTGCCCGATTTTAAAACTTTCCTGATTAGTTTTCTCAAGCCGAATGTTTTGGACAAACTAATGTAATATTAGTATTTTTGAGGCTTAATAAAAATAAATTGAATGCGAATACAGCATTAAAACATTTTTTATTCCATACAAATCATTTCTAGAACTTAAGACTTTGATTGATAGAATAGAGGTGAAGAGCAGGTTACAGCCCATTATTGATATTGTTAACAAATTTGAATAATTGTTGAGTGGCCTCCAAAAATTCAGCTGAAAATAAAGAAATGATTGACGGTTCCAATATCAAGATTTTCAAATATTAAGAAACCACAATAAAAATTTTTGCGACAATGTCCCTTTAAGGAAACCTCTCCCCGTATTTCGAGGTGCAAATCTATGGTCCACTGGAGCCCATTAAAAGTGCAAATATTAGGTGCTACGTTACTAAATAAGATGGTGTTGTAGTTTGAGGGAAGAAAGTAGGCAGAGAAACAAAGAGTGACCTGTGGGCAGTGTTCCTCCAATTACCTGGACATTTCATATACTTTATATTGTCCAGCTGTCTCCTCCAATGCTTAGAATCTGTCTCCTACCATACGTCCAGAAAGACAAGGTTTTCCACCTCTGTTCAGAATACCAAATACTTAGGCGTCACCCTCAGCACAGGGGCGGACGCAGACCAGAGTTTTGGGGGCTAACCCATGTCTGCCTCTTCTCCTGGGGGGTGGGGGGAGGTGGGACGTGCAATTTGGGTGATCGACAGACCTAGTATAAGCTAACTCTCTAAGTTCATGATCGCTCTCCTGGGGGGGTGGGAGCAAATATTTTTTGTTCTACAGACCTAGTGTAAACACCTTTTTCGAAAAATTTCCGGAGTTTGGGGGGGGCAGAAGATAGTCTGGCCCCCTCCAGCGCTTTGGGGTGGGGCCATGGCCGGAATGCCCCCCCTTGCGTCCACCAATGCCTCAGCAAAGCCAGCAGCTGGAATGAGCGCTTCGAGAAGAATTGTTCCAAAGCTAACAAATCTCTTGGTTTCTTGAAGAGAGATTTGAAAATCAGCTCCCGGAAGATCAAAGAAGCTGCGTTCAAAGTATATGTGCGCTCCATTTTAGAATATGCGAGTGCCCTCTTGGACCCTCACCATTAACAGAGCATCAATATAATAGAAGTTATTCAACGTGCGGCAGCAAGGTTTGTAATGAGAGACTACTGGAGAACAACCAGCCTTACATCAATGCTAAAAGAGGTCAAACGGCCCTCTCTTAAAGAGACAGGGAAAAAGCTCGGCTTACAATGCTTTATAAGATAAATATTTGTATTTGTATTTATTCACTTAGATCAGCAACAGGTATCTGGCCCAATTACAGCTGAAGTCATGGACATAAAAGAAAACACTAGATGAGTATTTACAATGACATATCTCCTATTGGTGGTAAAAGGACCCAATGACTAAAAATATAAGGTAAAACACATTCAAAACGGTAAAAGTATGACTTAAAGCAGCTTAAGCAGTTCATTCGACGAATAAAATTCTAAAGCACACGGATGATTTTAAAAAGGATGATCTTTAATGTATCTAATTACACTAGACTTAAAACTAGCATGTGGTGAATTAAAAGGATCCACCTCGGGGCAGCGACCGACGTGTGCGTTAAAAGCAAGCACCGCCCGGCGAAACAAGCCTCTTTTCACCGTCTCAACTCGAGGCACCGGCACGTGCAGGAAATGGTGAGGCGCCCCCCTGGTTCTTCGCTGGGGCACATGCAGTGGGAAACTCCCAAGCAGGGGAGCGGAGTCCACTCTACCGGAGAGAATTTTATGAACAAAGCAAATGTCGTACTGTAGTCTCCTCTGGGATAAGCTGCTAATTTTGAAAAGCTGTAAGAGATCATGATATGTTAGTGATTGAGAGGGCTGAGATGTATGGTTTTGAAATGCAAGCCAAATGAGAAACTTATGCTGAACCCTTTCTAATCTATCCAAATGACACTTCGCAGCTCCACCCCAGAGGACACACCCATATTCCAGAATTGAACGAATATTTCCAAAGTATGCTGCCAAAATAGGTCCCACTTTGAACCTGCCCCCCACCTGGCCGGTCTGAAGAGAACGCATAAGGAGACCCAACATTTTGTTAGCTTTGCTGACGGTAAAATCTACATGGTCCGCAAAATTCAATTTCGAGTCTAGCCAAATACCGAGATCGCGAACTTTTTCCATATGTTCCAAAGAGGTGCCCCGAATTTGATATGTGGCCGGTATAAAGTTCTTTTTTAATGTGATTCGAAACGAGTGGCATTTTGAAGGGTTTAAATTAAGTTTCCAAGCCTCCGACCACGTAATCAGTCTATCAAGATCCTCCTGAAGAAGTCTAGAATCTGCCGGAGAGCAAATTTTGTGGTATAGCTTCACGTCGTCAGCAAAGAGCAAAGAGTTTGTTTGAATTTCTTCCGGAAGATCGTTTATGAAGAGGGCGAAAAGCAAAGGAGAGAGCTGACTACCTTCCGGCGTTCCAGAGCGCACTTCCGTCCAACTAGAACACTTTCCATTTAGAATGACGCGTTGTTTTCGACAGCAAAGAAATGAAGTGAGCCAAGACAGAGCCTTTCCGGAAACGTTGTAAGACTTTTTAAGCTTAAAGAGCAGGAGTTTATGATTTACGCTCTGGAACGCCGCAGAATAGTCAGTATAAATAACGTCAGTTTGATGGCCGGAAGAGATAGTGTTCCAAGCTGTTTTCAGAAGGGTTGCCAAATTAGTATCGCACGATCGGCGTGGGACAAAGCCGTGTTGGTTTTCGGAAAGTACTGGCAACACATGCGTCAGAAGGGTCTGATATATGCACCTCTCCAAAACCTTACCAAATAGAGGGAGAAGCGAGACGCTGCGATAATTTTGTGGTAACTTTTTTGACCCCTTTTTAAATATTGGAACAATATTGGCCTCCGCCCACCTGCTCGGGAATACCCCCTCATCTGTCGACTTTTTAAACAGAATGCAAAGTGGAATGGCCAACTCCTCACGACATTCCTTAATTATCCTAGCACTTATATTATCTGGCCCACATGCCTTATGCACTTGCAACTCGTCCAAGATAGTCCGTACTGTTCCCTCTGATATGGTTAATGTGTCTAGCGATGGCAGCTCATGTTCAGTGACAGCCGGAAATTCCTCAACATCCGGTGAAGTGAATTTGCTTGCAAATATCGCGTTTAGCAGGTTGGCTTTTTCTGTGTCCCCACTTATTTCTTTTTGACCGTCCATCAGATTTGGAATTTTTGCCTTGTTACCCTTAATGCACTGAAGGTAAGACCAAAACCGTTTTGGGTTTGTCTTGAAATTTCCGATCATACCTTGAAGGTATTTAAAATATTTGTGAGAGGAAATGTTTTTGAAAAGGCGCCGTTTATCCGAAAATTGTCGGGTTGATTCATCGTTTTTGTCTCTTTTCATCCTCTTAAAAGCTGCTTCTTTCTCTCTTAAAGCCCGCCTAGCCTCAGCGTCAAACCAGGGGGGACATCGTCGGCGCAAGGTGACAGTTGGAACATGGTCCTGTATGGCAGCCTGTAAAACATCGTAAAATACATCTGTCGCTGCATCGGTGTTCAGATCTAACATAGCCTCCCACGGAAAAAGCTGCAAGCTACGGCGCATGCCGTCAAAGTCCGCCCTCTTGTAATTTAATGCCGTGGACCTATTAACAACAGGTGCCTGAGGTGCCGTTACTCTAACCTCACTGATAACTTCTAAATGATCAGAAAAGAACACACCAGGCCGTACGCTTGAATTCACGGGAGCGGACTACGAAAACACCAAGTCTAAAAAGTTGTCTTTTCGCGTGGGTTCAGCTACTGTTTGGGATACACCAGCAATGTCGCACTTCTCTAACATAAAAACTGCCCGCTCTGTTATTCTCACATACTCAGGAGTGCATTCATAAGTCCCTAAATTCGCCTCTCTATACCACTTCACATCCGGTGTGTTAAAATCTCCTAGGAACACTAGAGGCCTGCCCGGATACCTGGCTGCAATGTCACACATCATTTCCATACACTTCTTAAAGGCATTCATATCACTTGGGGGCAGTAAATAGTGCACATGAGCATCTTGGGCACCGTGCCTATCTCGATGACTAGAGACTCGGTGCCGTCTGCTTCAAGGTCAAGTCGCCTTACAGTCGGAAATTTGTCTCTTACGGCACACGCCACTCCCCCGGCATGAGTTGGTCGGTCTCTTCTGTACCATACATGATTGGGGAGAGCTGATTGTAGCTCTTCTGTGCATACAGATTCATTCAACCAAGTCTCTGTCCATGAAACAATATCAAATTTTTCTAATTCTTCCGAGCATGCCCGTAGGGTTCCCAGTTTGTTTCTTATACTTCTGACGTTTTGAGTGCTGATCCGCAGCGTTTCGCCTGCCATTTGCGAGGGTCCGGGGTTTACTTCTATGTCGCCAGATGTCAGGAGGCGAGTCACGTTAAACGTTGAGGTTGATTTTGCATTGTGTTTAACAGCTGTGTGAAAGAATCTGGGGGCACGACCCAGCTTCCCCGCGCCTGGGTCCGCCACTGCCGGGGCAGCCACTCGCCGGAGGGCATGTTGTCCGTTTCGCTCTCCTGCGAGCAATAGAAGTATGAGAAGCCAGAGATGCATAGTGAAAACACGCCGTGAATGGATTTGAACCGGGCGCACTCTTTCTGGCTGACCATCCAGTGCCTCCGTTAAACCACTCGGCTACCGCGGGGCGACCGTCTCCGGTGCTTGGCTACTAGTTGTTCAGAGCATGTATATGCAGTGTAGCAGTCCCATCGAGGTTTCCAGAAGCTTCGGACACCCTGACCAACACAGAGCCGGCTCTATTTGTACCTATACCGGATGTGCAGTTCAAAAAGTAGATACCTATGATATTTAATGCACCTTAGGAACACATCGGACCACCTGCACTGGTAATCTTCGCCATAGTTCGCACGCAGATGTAAATATTGTGCGGCATGATAAAATAAAACAAGGCATGATGGTTGCAGAAGGCATAACAACTAAACTTGCACCGGTCCCGCCAAGATCACAACAGGGACACAATCAGTAGTTTCTGGCACCACGATGCAGGGCGGACCTTCACTCTTTTCTCCCGAAAACCATCCGAGATTGGAACAACTTGCCCCATGCAACTGTGGTTCGACTCATCTGTGACCCTTTTGTGTAAACGTTAATCATCTTCCATCTATGCATTGTGACCTCATATGTAAATAATTGTTTTTTTCTTCTTTTTGAGATGTATGAACTACGGACACTCGCAAGTACAAAATAATCAATTTGATGATTGTAGTCTATACACGGTAGAACTAGAACTGGACTCGGGAACCACTAAACCTAGAATAAAACAAAAGACCATGGTGTTTGCTTTGACCCAAAGTTTCCACAGATTTGCAATATGGCCTTTTAAGGTCCAAACTTGACCAATAATAACCTTTTAAGGTCATTATTAGTTAGTTATTCGGGCTTTCGGCCGCACAAACCATGTAAGTTTATATAGCGCCCATGTTCAAGGTCATGTTGCAAATCGTTGGAATCCTTAGAATACCAAATGTGTTGCTGTATCTCATCTCATTCAAAAGTTATACTAAAAAAACGCGACCTTTGGTGACCTCTGGTGACTTTGGTATTGACCTGTCCTTAAAATGGATACCAGCATACAGATCTGTCCTTTCAAGAGCTTTCGAATGCCGTTTAGAAACTTGATATAGCTCTTTTAAATGCCGAACTACACCCTGATTTTGTCAGCCTCAGCTTAGAAGACCATAATCGGCTCACATGGGTTTAGAAGTGTAATAAATCGTTGACCTGACTTGACCTGGTGTCAATTTTTGGTCATAAGTTATGAAATTGATCACCCTACATGTATGCAAAGTGACGGGCTTTTCACTTAAATTGGCTCAGAATCATTGCTAAAAACCGCGGGGGGGTCTGGTTGGACCCGCAGGCGGTGAAGGGAGCGAGCGGACCCAAAGCCTCTTCGAGGTCCTTCTGTGCGATGACTGTGGAAATTTTACATGCGACACGGCCTGGCCGTACAACGCTTTCGGCAAGCTTATGACTCTGCTAGTACCTGTTGCAAGGAAATGTAATAGACATCATCAGATAGCTGCATCACTTCAATGTATCAAATTGTCAAGCAGGACCTTCACCTTACACAACAGGGGTGTGCCTTTCCTGACATCTTGCAACCCCTTTCTGCGACCTGGGCTAACGCCCCACCGGCGCAGGAGAGCCGCATGACAATCTGCTGAAAGCAAACCATATTTCCTTCGCAATGTATGTCTTCATGAGCCTGTAGGTCAGTGGTATCATTCTTTCCTTTGAACAAATAATAAAGAGCGCGCGGTCACTCCCGGATTCAAACCCGGCATCCCTGATCTCGAGACAGGGGATCCAACCACTATACCAGTGCGCCACACTCCGCACCCTCCCATTAGCCCTACACCTGTGACCCGTCAAGAGGTCACTGGCTGGTATCACTCAACCGAGGATAGCGCCGTGGCATGGCGCCGGGTGCTGTGTTCGTATAGAAAAGGCACGGCATAAAGCTGTTTCTAGAAGATGAATCAAACATTATGTTGGCCTGGAATTACTTGTATCGGCGACCCAGGGCCGTAAGCTAGCTTCATGCCAAATTTCATCCACTTCCATTTATTTTAAGGACTTGAAACCATGGTGAGAATCAAAGATGGTCCAATAAATTTCGCACCTTGTAATACATTTTCGGACTAATTACTCGAAAGCTGTTGAAGATAAGTGGGTAGTGCAAATGAGTGAAATGACTGCAATTAACCTTCCTATTCAGTCATGTCAATTCTGAGCTTGTGAGTGACATGTGCTCGGAACTGAGAAGCTACAAATAAAATGTTTTCTACTAAAATTATATTTATACATATAAAACAATGAATTTCAATATCACGATATCCATCTCCACATATTATCAGGCAGAAGCAATTTTCTTTCATTATCTGAAATGAAAATTCAAGTCGGCGCATTATATCGCGAGATATTAGGATTTGAATAAAAAGAGAAAAAATTTAGTCCTCCGGCAGAATCGTAAAAACGAAGTCAGAATTTGACGTTTCTCACTGGAAATTATGCCTACGCACAATAAAATTGACCTAGCTGCATCTAGGTGGCTGTCTTTAAACTAGCTCAAGCGTGCCTTCTGACATGTTGAGCTTATAAATCAGCCGTCAAATTTCAATGTTTTTCTTTGCTTGTAACAGAAATACTCCGTTTTAATTTAATAGATATTGTCGGACCAGTTTGAAATTTTTTTCTCCAGTGGCCCCTGTTGCTTATTCAAAAGGAGCAAAATTTCAAATTCGTCGCTTAAGAAAAAAAATGAGAAAAATGCAAAGTTGAAAACATTCGTTTCAAAATTTCTCAAAAATATTTTGAATTCAGATTTGGGGGCCTTAATCTGGGCGTCTGGCGTAAAAGGGCTATCACCCTACACAATTGCAGAGCCCTGGCATCAACTGTCAGAACCGCCAATCGGCCAGAATAGAGCCTCTTGAGAAATCTCAATCCGCTTCGCTCCATGGATTTCGTCATGCGGCTCTGACACATTCTGAAACTCAGCGACTGTAAAACGATGTATTTGCAGCTGCAATTAGGATGAGTTTAGAAAAAAGGCACTATTTTTTAGTTTTTTGACCACAGTTGCAGGCCATTAATACGAATAATTATCTTGATAAGAAAGTTCCAAGGCAAAAATAAATCAATTATAACTAAATTATTTCCGTGTCATTTTTAGTATCGTTGCGGCTGGACTTGCTTCTCGATTTCGTCACGCTTAGGTTACACAATAACGATGATCCATCCAACAGCATCCATGTCAATCTGCACTTGTTATCTGGAGGCAAAAGCGCCCAATCTAGGTTGTCGCCAGCAAAGGTATTTTACTGGTCCACATGAGGTGGCCGTTACATTCCAATGAGACAAAGATCCCCTCAATTAGCTGTACGGCGAGGCCGTGGATCTGTGAATCCTAGTGCGGCGCTCCCCGGCTTCAGGAGCACATCCATAAGCTGCCGCTCCTGGAAAGACCAGCGACCACAAAAACCAGCATTCGCGTGGCCCCGGGCAGGACGTTGCTCCGGTTGAGTGGCCCGGCCCGGAGATGACTCGGTCTGCAGACTTCCTGGCTGCAGCTACAAAAACGGGAGCACTGAGTCTTCCAGCGCCACTGCCGTGCGACGCAGCTCAACGACACCAGGTGCCACCGAACCGCCGTCATGCCCCCTTGCGCCTTGGTCTGCGCCCTGCTGGTGACAGCCGCTGTAGCAACGCCTACCAACTCCCCCACTAGTGATCTGTTCAGCATCGAACAGGACATAAATCACCACACATCCAGACTGCAGCCACAAGTTTCAGACGAGAACACGTCCGAGGAGAACGCTGATAACAGGACGGAGGAGTTCAACTACAGCCTCGAGGGTGATGTTTCAGCGAGCACTATATACCGTTTCTGTGTCGATCTCGGAGCCTGCAAAAAGAACAAAAATTCGGATCTTTCATCTGAAAACGACATCGGCTTTATGGCGGGGCTGAACATCAGCCAATATTCAGACTTGATGAAAGTGTTGGACATTGACAGCAACTTGATTAGCTTCAGCTCTGCGGACCTTGTGTCAGATGGACGGCAGGTGGTGAGGGCGTTGTCAGCGTACCTCCATCGTCTCGAGCAGCCGGGTGTGATGGAGGATCTCGTCGGAGCTGGGACCCACACCTTCACTTCTCTGATGTCCATGCTGCAGATATTTGGGGAGGCTTTTGGCCGGGCCATGACAAGAGTCGACAAGGATGATCTAAGGAAGCAGTTTGACAAACTGATGGAGAACATTTTTGATGACATGAAAGTAGCGTACACGGAAGATGTCAAGCAAGTGATCTCCAATCTTATGCACGTGATCGTAAAGACAGCAGCGAGAACGGATGTCGGAAATTTGCGGGAGCAGCTCAAACTACAAATCGCCCCTGTGTTTGAATATTTCCCTGGCGAGGCCTGAAAGTCGATTTAAAGACATTTTGTCATCAATATAAGGGACCGAAGACATGAATCATTACCTTTAGCTTAACCAATTTGGAAAAACCCATGTAGGTGCATTAATAGCCATCCACCTAAAGAAGGGATCTAGTTCCTTTTAGATGTGTGAAGACAGAACTGGAAGAGATGAGGCATTACTCGGCTAGATTTTTTTGTATATTTGTGAGGAAATCCTTAGTGGGAATTTTGCTGGAGCATGTTTGTTACAACAATGCCATTTTCTGACCATACTGTGGGTAGAATTTGTTGTTTTCTGTGCCAACGACAAAGAATTGGCATGTAAGTGATCCAATGTTGGTTCTGTTCTGAAGAAGCTGCATGCATCATCAGTGCAATGAACAATACAAAAAATAAGCAGTTTCCTTCCAGTGCATTGTATAATACATGTTGCAGTTAGTAGAAACTGCGATGCAAATGAACTAAAGCGGTACAAACATGGTCTCCAAACCTTTTGAGAATCAGACGCTGGAATCAAGAAAAATGAAGGGGTCAAACGCAAAACATAGGGGGAAGGTACTGATTTCAAGGTTAATTACATAAGGAAGGTGAATAATGAGCTAGACTACTGGCTACTAGACTACTGGCTCCAAAAACTTCGAAACTGACGATGTTCGTGAAAGCGAATATCTCCATGATTCAGTATATTTTGAGGGCGATATTTTTTGAATGGCAAAAAGACCAAAATGGGGATACAGCTTTGAAACAAAATCGGCCGATCTGCGTTCCAAGTTGGGGGACGAGACGGATCCTGATCCATTTGTAATAATTGTTGGGGCTTATTGACGCACCAACTGCCAGGGTCATATGGCGTCGCCAACTCTTTCCCTGTTGGAAGGGTTCTCGGGAGCCAGCTTGCTGCTGGTTCAGGGAAGCCGCCGGGCCTTGAACCCGGGTCGGCTGAATGGCAGACAGCTATGCTGGCCACTCCACTACCGCCCCCCCTGATCCCTTTGTACTCAACTGTGTGAAGTTTAACATTTATTCTGAACTTCGCTCCCGGTTTAACATCCCTAGTGAAGGGATCGTAAAGTGCCCGCCCACCTACTTTCCAAGGTAATCGGAAAACCATTCGCGGCCGGAAAACGTTTTTTGGTCTCATTGAGGAAATTCTTGGCACGTTGATTGGTGAATGCACTTTGAAAATTATTCAATACTTTTTAATTATAGACTTCCTAAATCAGACCTATATTTTGAGACCGTCGCAATCACGCAGTCGCACCAGTTCGCTCGTATTGTAGACAGAGTGGTGACATCATAACGTCATATAATCATACTATATGTCAAGGTCAAGGTCAAGGCCAAAAGTCACCGGTCATTTCATTGACCCCCGTATTCCGGTCAGATGGCATTATTCAGTATGACGTATGTTCTTTGTAGTTAAGGCTGCTCAAGGTCAAGGTCACGCGACAAGGTCAAAGATAATTTCAAGGTCTGACGCCCATTTACCGTCTAAAAGCTGCTATGGTGCTAGTTATATTATACAGTATTGGGAATATGTCATATTTTACGTCATTGGTCATTGACCTTTCATGACATTGACTTCAAAATATCAAAGAACATTGTGTGGTACCTTTTTCTATGACTTTTGTCTGCTTTTTGTGTATTTTCGACAGGTTCCGCATAATCATGTCATTTTGCATTAGGTCTCAAGTACGTCCCAGATTTAACCTCTACGACCTTGTTTGACCTTGAAGATATTGAACTTGGTCAATGATACGTTGCCAATAGGGTAGATCACCATCGCTGCCACATACTTTCCAACGGGCATTTCTCTAACCAGATTGGTTACCAAGATCTCAGGGGGGGCACTTTAAGACCCACTCCAGGTGCTGATCCGGGGAAAAAGGCATTTCCCCAAACGGAAAACCTCGGGGAAAAATTATATTTTGCCCCCTAAAGCTCTCGACCTTCTTTTCCCGGGCTCTTCTTTAGTTGATAAGCAAGTTTTGGTGCTTCAACTCAACTTCAAACAGAACCAGTCAACTTCAGTGTAAACATTGGGGGTAAATATAGGTAGAAATATACTGTGGACTGATTTCAGCCGCTAACGTTTTTTATTTATCTTCGACTTCAGCTTAGGTATCCCGAAAACCTAGCGCCCAGTTGAATTGAGGCAAATATTTTCACCAGCGACGTTTTTTTCTAGTAGTTAGAAATGTTTTCGGGATATTAGTCTGGGTTATTTGATGAAAAGTTTAAACTTCCGAATATTTCGAGTTTATTGATAGCTCTTTTTCAACGCAATGTCGATCATGAAGAGCCATGTTTTTCAAACACAATGTCATCTTCATCACTTGAGTTCCCTTCCTACATACATCTCATTTAAATGAAGTATATTACGTATTTTTGCAATTCCTGCCGAACCATTAAACGCCTATTCGCTAAACGGCACAAATAATGACAAAAAACACGTTTTTGCAATTCCCGCCGAACCATTAAACGCCTATTCCCTAAAAGGCACAAATAACGACAAATAACCCGTTCCTTATATACACGTTTCACTAACTCACAGCCCCTACTATTGATTTTATTTTTCCCTGATTTTGTCCAATCCTGTTGAATTCTTGTTAACAATGATAATCCTAATACTACTACATTCCTGCACCCATGACGATCCTCCTACAATGCTTCTAAAACGGGGTCCCATATACCAAAAAACATTCATTTCACACTAGAAACGGAGCAGGGAGGAACTCTAAGCTTCCTAGACATGCAAATCTCCAAGGATTCAGGAAGACTAAAGACATCGGTGTTTAGAAAAGAAACTGCGTCAAACTTATACATCAGACACGATTCTCACCATGCTTCAAGCATTAAAGCAGGAATCATTTCTTGTCTTGGTGCCAGGGCAAAGAAACTAAGCACAGACCCAGTGTCCTTGAAAAACGAGATGGTTGCACTGAAAGGAATCTTCAAAGAAAACGGATACCCAAAACGGTTCGTCGATAAGGCCCTCAAGCGGACGGTTGAAGCAGCTGGGGGTACCAACCAACGAGGTCACCGACGGGAGGAGCAGGAGCAAGAAAAAGCTGCTACACCCACCCACCAACAGGAGGAACAGAAGCAAGACGAAGCGATCACGAGAACCAACCGACAGGAGGAGCAGGAGCGAGCCGACACGACCACGAACAACTGTCAACAGGAGGAGCAGGAGCGAGCCGAAACGACCACGAGCAACAATCAACAGGAGGAGCGAGACGAAGAGCAGCCGCAGCGAAGACAGCAAAGACCGCAGGAGCAAGGAGAGACAGAACCACGGGACGCTGAAAAACATGAGTATGTGTCAGTACCGTACATCAAA
The DNA here is from genome assembly GCA_034440635.1 of Lepas anatifera. NCBI lineage: Eukaryota > Metazoa > Arthropoda > Thecostraca > Lepadidae > Lepas > Lepas anatifera. The sequence goes on from JAOTON010002047.1 coordinate 246,895, forward strand.
GGAGTCAGTGAGCGTATCAGTAGGGCATGACGTAATCATGGCTTAAAGGTTGCTCATAGTTCTAAGACTACCTTCAAAAGTTTACTGACGCATGTTAAGGATCCTATGAGTAAGGGAGAGAAAAGGGGGCAGTTTATGAAATGAAATGCGAGTGTGGGTCAACATATATAGGGGAATCAGGTAGGCCGCTAGGGGTAAGGGTGGAGGAGCATATAGGGGATATTCGGAACGGCAGGTTTTCTAAATCAGCAGTGTCATGTCATGTATATAGTTGTCGGAAGGATCTGAACCCTCGTGATGTTAAAATTGTTGCAGTAGAGCAAACATCTGTAAGAAGGTCTGTTAGGGAAGCGATAGAAATTAGAATAAGGGAAGCAGATATAAATCGGAATAGGGGAAACGTTACACTTAACCCAATTTGGGACCCCGTTTTAGAAGCATTGTAGGAGGATCGTCATGGCTGCAGGACTGTAGTAGTATTAGGATTATCATTGTTAACAAGAATTCAACAGAATTGGACAAAATCAGGGAAAAATAAAATCAATAGTAGGGGCTGTGAGCTAGTGAAACGTGTATATAAGGAACGGGTTATTTGTCATTATTTGTGCCTTTTAGCGAATAGGCGTTTAATGGTTCGGCGGGAATTGCAAAAACGTGTTATTTGTCATTATTTGTGCCGTTTAGCGAATAGGCGTTTAATGGTTCGGCGGGAATTGCAAAAATACGTAATATACTTCATTTAAATGAGAGGTATGTAGGAAGGGAACTCAAGTGATGAAGATGACATTGTGTTTGAAAAACTTGGCTGTTCATGATCGACATTCCGTTGGAAAAGAGCTATCAATAAACTCGATATATTCGGAAGTTTAAACTTTTCATCAAATAACCCAGACTAATATCCCGAAAACATTTCGAACTACTTGACAACAGTTTCTGGGAAAAATATGACTCTTAAAACGTATATAACTAACCTCTACGGGAGGAGAATCTACCAACTTACCACAGCACTTAAATCGATCAAAACAAACTTGTCAAACCTTTCGAACCACATCATCTTCCTGAAGCGATGCCGAGATAACGGAGTGATACCTAAAGGACTTAAGTTGAACACGACTCTTCCCGGGATTCGCGCAGAAACGGTGAAACGGAAAGCGGAAAATGCCTTTGTTAAGGAAGCGTTGAAGCTAGCAAAAAACAACAAAAGCGAAGAATTAAAACGCAAAAGGTACGTGGAGATTTCACTGAGAAACACCCTGTCGAGGCCAGATTTTATAATTATTGAAAGAGTAACATCCAAAGCAGGGGACAATGCATTCCTTAGAAAGAAGAGCACCCAAGTTAAATCTCATGAGGGAAAAGCGTAGCCTTGTTTCTATCCCAAGATGCTTAGTCAAATCAACCGTAGTGAATTTAAGCGAACAACCTCTTAGTAACTCAGAAGGTCAAGTCTTGGAAAAAGGATTAGGATTTGCACCAGCCCCAAAGAAGATTCCTAAAAGGGAAATAATTTGTGCGGTCGAGTCAGCACTAACCAAAAAGCCAGAAGTGGAAGCGAACATTATACGGATTAAATTGGAACGCATACTTCAGACATCCAGCGCCCCAAAGGATAACTTACCTCAGGACGAACGGAAAGCACTTAAATCCCTTCAGGACAGGAATGACATAAAAATACTCAAGGCAGATAAAGGAAACACAACAGTGATTCTGTCTGCAGAACAATATAAGCAAAAAGGTAATGAGCTGTTGAACGATGGCGCTTATCAAGAGATTAGGGAAGACCCCACACGGATTAAAGAGCGGAAAATAAGTGAACTGCTAGCTAAGTTTGAAAAGGAGGGAAAAATAGATCCTGCACTTACGAAAGCCCTGAAGCTACGTAACTCAGTTGCGCTCAAATTTTATGGACTTCCAAAAATCCATAAAGACGGCGTACCTCTAAGACCCATCACATCCATGATTGACTCTCCAGCGTACAGTCTCGCGTCCTACTTAACCAGAATCATTAGTCCAGCAATCGGAAAGACAGAGTGTGCTGTATCAAACTCGGCCTCTTTAGCCACAGACATTCGGAAGATTAATGTTCGCGAGGGAGACTTGCTAGTGAGTTTCGACGTGACACAACTCTACACAAGAGTGCCAGTGCTCGAAGCAGTTGATGTGACATGCCAAAAACTTAGCGAAGATCCAACCTTGTGTGATAGGACGCCTCTCTCAGTTGAAACATTGCGGGAACTTATGATTGCCTGTCTCGACTGCAGATATTTTAAGGTGAATGGAAAATTTTTCGAACAGCGGGAGGGAGCTACCATGGGTCTCAGCCTATCGGTGGTACTAGCAAATAGCTATATGGAGCACATAGAAACAGAAGCACTCAACACTGCTAGGCTGAAGCCAAGATTATGGCGACGATACGTAGACGACATTTTAGTCATATGGCAGCACGGTTTGAGCACGCTTTCTGGATTCCATGACCATATCAACAGCCCATCAAGAAACATTCAGTTCACACTAGAAACGGAGCAGGAAGGAACTCTAAGCTTTCTAGACATGCAAATCTCCAAAGATTCAGGAGGAATAAAGACATCGGTTTTTAGAAAAGAAACTGCGTCAAACTTATACATCAGACACGATTCTCACCATGCTTCAAGCATTAAAGCAGGAATCATTTCTTGTCTTGGTGCCAGGGCAAAGAACCTAAGCACATACCCAGTATCCTTGAAAAACGAGATGGTTGCACTGAAAGGAATCTTCAAAGAAAACGGATACCCAAAACGGTTCGTCGATAAGGCCCTCAAGCGGACGGTTGAAGCAGCTGGGGGTACCAACCAACGAGGTCACCAACGGGAGGAGCAGGAGCAAGAAGAAGCTGCTACACACACCCGCCAACAGGAGGAACAGGAGCAAGACGAAGCGATCACGAGAACCAACCGACAGGAGGAGCAGGAGCGAGCCGACACGACCACGAACAACTGTCAACAGGAGGAGCAGGAGCGAGCCGAAACGACCACGAGCAACAATCAACAGGAGGAGCGAGACGAAGAGCAGCCGCAGCGAAGACAGCAAAGACCGCAGGAGCAAGGAGAGACAGAACCACGGGACGCTGAAAAACATGAGTATGTGTCAGTACCGTACATCAAAGGAGTCAGTGAGCGTATCAGTAGGGCATGACGTAATCAAGGCTTAAAGGTTGCTCATAGTTCTAAGACTACCTTCAAGGGGATGAGGTGGCTTAGTGGATAGCACCCTTGTCTTCTAAGCCACCGGTCCCGGGTTCAAGTCCCGGCGGAGCCTCTGAATAAGTCGATCTGATCCCCAAAATCCCTTCGAACAGGGTGAGAGTTGGCGACGCCGTATGTGACCCTGGCAGTTGGTGTGTCGTTAAACCCCAACAGTTATTAAGACTACCTTCAAAAGTTTACTGACGCATGTTAAGGCTCCTATGAGTAAGGGAGAGAAAAGGGGGCAGTTTATGAAATGAAATGCGAGTGTGGGTCAACATATTTAGGGGAATCAGGTAGGCCGCTAGGGGTAAGGGTGGAGGAGCATATAGGGGATATTCGGAACGGCAGGTTTTCTAAATCAGCAGTGTCATGTCATGTATATAGTTGTCGGCAGTATCTGAGCCCTCGTGATGTTAAAATTGTTGCAGTAGAGCAAACATCTGTAAGAAGGTCTGTTAGGGAAGCGATAGAAATTAGAATAAGGGAAGCAGATATAAATCGGAATAGGGAAACGTTACACTTAACCCAATTTGGGACCCCGTTTTAGAAGCATTGTAGGAGGATCGTCATGGCTGCAGGATTGCAGTAGTATTAGGATTATCATTGTTAACAAGAATTCAACAGAATTGGACAAAATCAGGGAAAAATAAAATCAATAGTAGGGGCTGTGAGCTAGTGAAACGTGTATATAAGGAACGGGTTATTTGTTATTATTTGTGCCTTTTAGCGAATTGGCGTTTAATGGTTCGGCGGGAATTGCAAAAACGTGTTATTTGTCATTATTTGTGCCGTTTAGCGAATAGGCGTTTAATGGTTCGGCGGGAATTGCAAAAATACGTAATATACTTCATTTAAATGAGAGGTATGTAGGAAGGGAACTCAAGTGATGAAGATGACATTGTGTTTGAAAAACATGGCTGTTCATGATCGACATTGCGTTGAAAAAGAGCTATCAATAAACTCGAAATATTCGGAAGTTTAAACTTTTCATCAAATAACCCAGACTAATATCCCGAAAACATTTCTAGCTACTAGAAAAAACGTCGCTGGTGAAAATATTTGCCTCAATTCAACTGGGCGCTAGGTTTTCGGGATACCTAAGCTGAAGTCGAAAATAAATAAAAAAACGTTAGCGGCTGAAATCAGTCCACAGTATATTTCTACCTATATTTACCCCCAATGTTTACACTGAAGTTGACTGGTTCTGTTTGAAGTTGAGTTGAAGCACCAAAACTTGCTTATCAACTAAAGAAGAGCCCGGGAAAAGAAGGTCGAGAGCTTTAGGGGGCAAAATATAATTTTCCCCGAGGTTTTCCGTTTGGGGGAAATGCCTTTTTCCCCGGATCAGCACCTGGAGGGGGTCTTAAAGTGCCCCCCCTGAGATCCTGGTAACCAATCTGGTTAGAGAAATGCCCGTTGGAAAGTATGTGGCAGCGATGGTGATCTACCCTATTGGCAACGTATCATTGACCAAGTTCAATATCTTCAAGGTCAAACAAGGTCGTAGAGGTTAAATCTAGGCCGTACTGGAGACCTAATGCAAAATGACATGATTATGCGGAACCTGTCGAAAATACACAAAAAGCAGACAAAAGTCATAGAAAAACGGTACCACACAATGTTCTTTGATATTTTGAAGTCAATGTCATGAAAGGTCAATGACCAATGACGTAAAATATGACATATTCCCAATACTGTATAATATAACTAGCACCATAGCAGCTTTTAGACGGTAAATGGGCGTCAGACCTTGAAATTATCTTTGACCTTGTCGCGTGACCTTGACCTTGAGCAGCCTTAACTACAAAGAACATACGTCATACTGAATAATGCCATCTGACCGGAATACGGGGGTCAATGAAATGACCGGTGACTTTTGGCCTTGACCTTGACCTTGACATATAGTATGATTATATGACGTTATGATGTCACCACTCTGTCTACAATACGAGCGAACTGGTGCGACTGCGTGATTGCGACGGTCTCAAAATATAGGTCCGATTTAGGAAGTCTATAATTAAAAATTATTGAATAATTTTCAAAGTGCATTCACCAATCAACGTGCAAAGAATTTCCTCAATGAGACCAAAAAACGTTTTCCGGCCGCGAATGGTTTTCCGATTACCTTGGAAAGTAGGTGGGCGGGCACTTTAGGATCCCTTCACTAGGGGTGTTAAACCGGGAGCGAAGTTCAGAATAAATGTTAAACTTCACACAGTTGAGGACAAAGGGATCAGGGGGGGCGGTAGTGGAGTGGCCAGCATAGCTGTCTGCCATTCAGCCGACCCGGGTTCAAGGCCCGGCGGCTTCCCTGAACCAGCAGCAAGCTGGCTCCCGAGAACCCTTCCAACAGGGAAAGAGTTGGCGACGCCATATGACCCTGGCAGTTGGTGCGTCAATAAGCCCCAACAATTATTACAAATGGATCAGGATCCGTCTCGTCCCCCAACTTGGAACGCAGATCGGCCGATTTTGTTTCAAAGCTGTATCCTCATTTTGGTCTTTTTGCCATTCAAAAAATATCGCCCTCAAAATATTCTGAATCATGGAGATATTCGCTTTCACGAACATCTTCAGTTTCGAAATTTTTGGAGCCAGTAGTCTAGTAGCCAGTAGTCTAGCTCATTATTCACCTTCCTTATGTAATTAACCTTGAAATCAGTACCTTCCCCCTATGTTTTGCGTTTGACCCCTTCATTTTTCTTGATTCCAGCGTCTGATTCTCAAAAGGTTTGGAGACCATGTTTGTACCGCTCTAGTCCATTTGCATCGCAGTTTCTACTAACTGCAACATGTATTATACAATGCACTGGAAGGAAACTGCTTATTTTTTGTATTGTTCATTGCACTGATGATGCATGCAGCTTCTTCAGAACAGAACCAGCATTGGATCACTTACATGCCAATTCTTTGTCGTTGGCACAGAAAACAACAAATTCTACCCACAGTATGGTCAGAAAATGGCATTGTTGTAACAAACATGCTCCAGCAAAATTCCCACTAAGGATTTCCTCACAAATATACAAAAAATCTAGCCGAGTAATGCCTCATCTCTTCCAGTTCTGTCTTCACACATCTAAAAGGAACTAGATCCCTTCTTTAGGTGGATGGCTATTAATGCACCTACATGGGTTTTTCCAAATTGGTTAAGCTAAAGGTAATGATTCATGTCTTCGGTTCCTTATATTGATGACAAAATGTCTTTAAATCGACTCTCAGGCCTCGCCAGGGAAATATTCAAACACAGGGGCGATTTGTAGTTTGAGCTGCTCCCGCAAATTTCCGACGTCCGTTCTCGCTGCTGTCTTTACGATCACGTGCATAAGATTGGAGATCACTTGCTTGACATCTTCCGTGTACGCTACTTTCATGTCATCAAAAATGTTCTCCATCAGTTTGTCAAACTGCTTCCTTAGATCATCCTTGTCGACTCTTGTCATGGCCCGGCCAAAAGCCTCCCCAAATATCTGCAGCATGGACATCAGAGAAGTGAAGGTGTGGGTCCCAGCTCCGACGAGATCCTCCATCACACCCGGCTGCTCGAGACGATGGAGGTACGCTGACAACGCCCTCACCACCTGCCGTCCATTTGACACAAGGTCCGCAGAGCTGAAGCTAATCAAGTTGCTGTCAATGTCCAACACGTTCATCAAGTCTGAATATTGGCTGATGTTCAGCCCCGCCATAAAGCCGATGTCGTTTTCAGATGAAAGATCCGAATTTTTGTTCTTTTTGCAGGCTCCGAGATCGACACAGAAACGGTATATAGTGCTCGCTGAAACATCACCCTCGAGGCTGTAGTTGAACTCCTCCGTCCTGTTATCAGCGTTCTCCTCGGACGTGTTCTCGTCTGAAACTTGTGGCTGCAGTCTGGATGTGTGGTGATTTATGTCCTGTTCGATGCTGAACAGATCACTAGTGGGGGAGTTGGTAGGCGTTGCTACAGCGGCTGTCACCAGCAGGGCGCAGACCAAGGCGCAAGGGGGCATGACGGCGGTTCGGTGGCACCTGGTGTCGTTGAGCTGCGTCGCACGGCAGTGGCGCTGGAAGACTCAGTGCTCCCGTTTTTGTACCTGCAGCCAGGAAGTCTGCAGACCGAGTCATCTCCGGGCCGGGCCACTCAACCGGAGCAACGTCCTGCCCGGGGCCACGCGAATGTTGGTTTTTGTGGTCGCTGGTCTTTCCAGGAGCGGCAGCTTATGGATGCGCTCCTGAAGCCGGGGAGCGCCGCACCCGGATTTACAGATCCACGGCCTCGCCGTACAGCTAATTGAGGGGATCTTTGTCTCATTGGAATGTAACGGCCACCTCATGTGGACCAGTAAAATACCTTTGCTGGCGACAACCTAGATTGGGCGCTTTTGCCTCCAGATAACAAGTGCAGATTGACATGGATGCTGTTGGATGGATCATCGTTATTGTGTAACCTAAGCGTGACGAAATCGAGAAGCAAGTCTAGCCGCAACGATACTAAAAATGACACGGAAAATAATTTAGTTATAATTGATTTATTTTTGCCTTGGAACTTTCTTATCAAGATAATTATTCGTATTAATGGCCTGCAACTGTGGTCAAAAAACTAAAAAATAGTGCCTTTTTTCTAAACTCATCCTAATTGCTGCTGCAAATACATCGTTTTACAGTCGCTGAGTTTCAGAATATGTCAGAGCCGCATGACGAAATCCATGGAGCGAAGCGGATTGAGATTTCTCAAGAGGCTCTATTCTGGCCGATTGGCGGTTCTGACAGCTGATGCCAGGGCTCTGCAATTGTGTAGGGTGATAACCCTTTTACGCCAGACGCCCAGATTTAGGCCCCCAAATCTAAATTCAAAATATTTTTGAGAAATTTTGAAACGAATGTTTTCAATTTTGCATTTTTCTCATTTTTATTTCTTAAACGACGAATTTGAAATTTTGCTCCTTTTAAATAAGCAACAGGGGCCAATGGAGAAAAAAATTTCAAACTGGTCCTACAATATCTATTAAACCAAAACGGAGTATTTCTGTTACAAGCAAAAAAACATTGAAATTTGACGGCTGATTTATAAGCTCAAAATGTCAGAAGGCACGCTTGAGCTAGTTTAAAGACAGCCACCTAGATGCAGCTAGGTCAATTTTATTGTGCGTAGGCATAATTTCCAGTGAGAAACGTCAAATTCTGACTTCGTTTTTACGATTCTGCCGGAGGACTAAATTTTTCTCTTTTTATTCAAATCCTAATGTCTCGCGATATAATGCGCCGACTTGAATTTTCATTTCATATAATGAAAGAAAATTGCTTCTGCCTGATAATATGTGGAGATGGATATGGTGATATTGAAATTCATTGTTTTATATGTATAAATATAATTTTAGTAGAAAACATTTTATTTGTAACTTCTCAGTTCCGAGCACATGTCACTCACAAGCTCAGAATTGACATGACTGAATAGGAAGGTTAATTGCAGTCATTTCACTCATTTGCACTACCCACTTATCTTCAACAGCTTTCGAGTAATTAGTCCGAAAATGTATTACAAGGTGCGAAATTTATTGGACCATCTTTGATTCTCACCATGGTTTCAAGTCCTTAAAATAAATGGAAGTGGATGAAATTTGGCATGAAGCTAGCTTACGGCCCTGGGTCGCCGATACAAGTAATTCCAGGCCAACATGATGTTTGATTCATCTTCTAGAAACAGCTTTATGCCGTGCCTTTTCTATACGAACACAGCACCCGGCGCCATGCCACGGCGCTATCCTCGGTTGAGTGATACCAGCCAGTGACCTCTTGACGGGTCACAGGTGTAGGGCTAATGGGAGGGTGCGGAGTGTGGCGCACTGGTATAGTGGTTGGATCCCCTGTCTCGAGATCAGGGATGCCGGGTTTGAAGCCGGGAGTGACCGCGCGCTCTTTATTAGTTGTTCAAAGGAAAGAATGATACCACTGACCTACAGGCTCATGAAGACATACATTGCAAAGGAAATATGGTTTGCTTTCAGCAGATTGTCATGCGGCTCTCCTGCGCCGGTGGGGCGTTAGCCCAGGTCGCAGAAAGGGGTTGCAAGATGTCAGGAAAGGCACACCCCTGTTGTGTAAGGTGAAGGTCCTGCTTGACAATTTGATACATTGAAGTGATGCAGCTATCTGATGATGTCTATTACATTTCCTTGCAACAGGTACTAGCAGAGTCATAAGCTTGCCGAAAGCGTTGTACGGCCAGGCCGTGTCGCATGTAAAATTTCCACAGTCATCGCACAGAAGGACCTCGAAGAGGCTTTGGGTCCGCTCGCTCCCTTCACCGCCTGCGGGTCCAACCGGACCCCCCGCGGTTTTTAGCAATGATTCTGAGCCAATTTAAGTGAAAAGCCCGTCACTTTGCATACATGTAGGGTGATCAATTTCATAACTTATGACCAAAAATTGACACCAGGTCAAGTCAGGTCAACGATTTATTACACTTCTAAACCCATGTGAGCCGATTATGGTCTTCTAAGCTGAGGCTGACAAAATCAGGGTGTAGTTCGGCATTTAAAAGAGCTATATCAAGTTTCTAAACGGCATTCGAAAGCTCTTGAAAGGACAGATCTGTATGCTGGTATCCATTTTGAGGACAGGTCAATACCAAAGTCACCAGAGGTCACCAAAGGTCGCGTTTTTTAGTATAACTTTTGAATGAGATGAGATACAGCAACACATTTGGTATTCTAAGGATTCCAACGATATGCAACATGACCTTGAACATGGGCGCTATATAAACTTACATGGTTTGTGCGGCCGAAAGCCCAAATAACTAACTAATAATGACCTTAAAAGGTTATTATTGGTCAAGATTGGACCTTAAAAGGCCATATTGCAAATCTGTGGAAACTTTGGGTCAAAGCAAACACCATGGTCTTTTGTTTTATTCTAGGTTTAGTGGTTCCCGAGTCCAGTTCTAGTTCTACCGTGTATAGACTACAATCATCAAATTGATTATTTTGTACTTGCGAGTGTCCGTAGTTCATACATCTCAAAAAGAAGAAAAAAACAATTATTTACATATGAGGTCACAATGCATAGATGGAAGATGATTAACGTTTACACAAAAGGGTCACAGATGAGTCGAACCACAGTTGCATGGGGCAAGTTGTTCCAATCTCGGATGGTTTTCGGGAGAAAAGAGTGAAGGTCCGCCCTGCATCGTGGTGCCAGAAACTACTGATTGTGTCCCTGTTGTGATCTTGGCGGGACCGGTGCAAGTTTACTTGTTATGCCTTCTGCAACCATCATGCCGTGTTTTATCTTATAAAGCATCGTAAGTCGAGCTTTTTCCGTGTCTCTTTAAGAGAGGGCCGTTTACCTCTTTTAGCATTGATGTAAGGCTGGTCGTTCTCCATTACAAACCTTGCTGCCGCACGTTGAATAACTTCTATTATATTGATGTTCTGTTGATGGTGAGGGTCCAAGAGGGCACTCGCATATTCTAAAATGGGGCGCACATATACTTTGAACGCAGCTTCTTTGATCTTCCGGGAGCTGATTTTCAAATCTCTCTTCAAGAAACCAAGAGATTTGTTAGCTTTGGAACAAGTCTTCTCGAAGTGCTCATTCCAGCTGCTGGCTTTGCTGAGGCATTGGTGGACGCAAGGGGGGGGCATTCCGGCCATGGCCCCACCCCAAAGCGCTGGAGGGGGCCAGACTATCTTCTGCCCCCCCAAACTCCGGAAATTTTTCGAAAAAGGTGTTTACACTAGGTCTGTAGAGCAAAAAATATTTGCTCCCACCCCCCCCCCAGGAGAGCGATCATGAACTTAGAGAGTTAGCTTATACTAGGTCTGTCGAGCACCCAAATTGCACGTCCCACCTCCCCCCCCAGGAGAAGAGGCAGACATGGGTTAGCCCCCCAAAACTCTGGTCTGCGTCCGCCCCTGTGCTGAGGGTGACGCCTAAGTATTTGGTATTCCGAACAGTTTCCAACGTGTGACCGTGCAGCACACCGCGCATTGACGGGGGCGGGTACCCGCTCCCCCTCGGGTTTTTTTGGAAACAGCAGAAAAACGGCGGCGCGCGGCGCCACCGTACTTCGCATACCTTTTCCCTCATCATTTTCGCAACTTCTGTGAAAATTTTAAGGATAGGTCATCTCAGGTCAGGTCACCAGTACAGGTCAAGTGACCCGACCTCAAAAAAAGTTTAAGATAGCATAAGTCGGAGCAGGGTGAACTTATCCAATTGAAACTTATATCACATAATGGGCTCACCGAGTTCTCTAAAATATGTTCCGGTATTTTTGATATCCATGACCTAAGGTCAGGTACGAAGCATGACCTCTCCATTGGTAATACATGGGAAATATGGTTTTTACTAAATAACTCAGTAACAGATGGTGATAGAGCGTTTAGTTTAGCTTCATTAGACTCGCCTTTGCTTTGCGGTTCTAATGATATGCATTTTATATAATTTGACCCTGACCTGACCTCAGGTCAGGTCAAATCTTTGATTTGACCTAGCAAGGTCAAATCATATATCATTCGATTCGGCTTGCTGCGAGGATTCATAGGGTTCAAGTCGTTTTGCTCTATCTTTACTTGTTCAGATGTAATGGCCGAAAAACTTAATTTACATGTTATCCCTATGACGGGATGTGACGGCATGTTTTTGACCTCTGGTGACCTTAGATGTGACCTGACAAAAAAATGGTTCAAATATTTTTGATGGAGAAGCGAATGGGCTACTTAACGCCGTTTACCGTTTTTTGCTACCTACCGTGGTTCTCGAGATCTTAGGGGGGCGGGTACCCGCTCCCCTCGTCAATCCGAAGGTGGCTCAGACACCGTCAATGCGCGTGTTAAATTCCCACGAGGGCTCCCAGGGTGCAAGGTCGTTTAGGTCTTTTGGAGGCTAAGCTGATCTGCGACACTTGTTACCGCATTGTATTTGTAGACAGCAGTGTTGTCAGCAAGTAAACCTGCACGTGCCTTTAAGTTCTCCGGAAGGTCATATATATTCAGGGGCGGACGCAGACCCGAGTTTGGGGGGTCAAACCATGAGTACCTCTCCTCCTGAGGGGAGGGGGGTGGGACGTGCAATTTGGGTGCTCGACAGACCTAGTATAATCTACATTTCCAAATACATGATCGCTCCCCAGGGGGGGAGAGGGGTGGGAGCAAATATTTTTTGCTCTACAGACCAAGTGTAAGCACCTTTAAAAAAATCCGGCGTTTGGGGGGGGCAAAAGATAGTTTGGCCCCCATCCAGCGCTTGGGGGCATGGCCGGAATGGCGCTCCTCCCCTGCGTCCACCAATATATATATATATATATATATATATATATATAGAGAGAGAGAGAGAGAGAGAGAGAGAGAGAGAGAGAGAGAGAGAGAGAGAGAGAGAGAGAGAGAGAGAGAGAGAGAAGAGAGAGAGAGAGAGAGAGAGAGAGAGAGAGAGAGAGAGAGAGAGAGAGAGAGAAAGAGAGAGAGGGGAGAGAGACCATGAAAAGGCACCGACCGGGAACACTTCCCTGTGGGACTCCAGACTTGACATGAATGAATTCAGACCTGCCTCCGTTGACAACCACTGCCTGCCTCCTATCGCTAAGAAAGTCGAAAATCCATGTGCTGAATTTTCCCCCACGCCATAGTGTTTGAGCTTTTTTATAAGCTTTTTGTATAAGCTTGTGTAGTTATAGGCTGTAATTTACCTTGTCAAATGCTTTGGCAAAATATATTAGTAGAATGTCTGTTTGCAGCCCTTTGGCAGTGTTTTCAGTAAGCTCACCTGTAAATTCAAGAAGCTGTGACTTCCACGTCCTTCTCTTCCTGAATCCGTGTTGATGGCTGCACATGATATTATTCTCTTCCATATGGGTCATGATAAGGCTGGTAAGTATATGCTCCAGTACCTTGCAGAGTACAATCGTAATTGAAAGCTGGGCGATAGTTTGCTGGATCTTGTTGCTGTCCTTTTTAAAACTGTTCTTACGAATGCATCCTTCCAGTCTACAGGAACCAGAGCGGTGTCCACCGAGGACTGAAACGTGATCGTAAGAACACAGAAATAAATTTTACAAGGGCAAACCTTGTCAGGCCCTTGTTTACATGGAAAATTACTAGGGTAAAACGCAAAGCTTGTACGTTCAAAATCCGTGCCACGAAAACAAGGGGAAATACAAGGAAAAACCATGTAGAACAATGGTAGAACCATAGTACGACAAGGGTTGCTAGAAGACGTTGTACAAACCTTGTAACTTAACTATGGTTAACCTACATGGCAAAGACAATGGCTGACAACATCCCCACAAGCCCTCTACTAGGTTATGATTGCCTCATTACAAGGGTAGAACAAAGCCTTGTGTCCGCCTTGTACGCAACCGCAGCATTCCTACAAGAGCGTGACGAGATTAGAACATTGCTTACACAACCGCTTCACCAGTGCGTAACGGGGAGGGAACAAGGGTGTTGCAAGGCTTCTTACAAGGGTAAAACGAGACTCGGATTACGTCTTTACAACAGCGGCAGATCCAGGACTTCATTTTGTGGGGGGGGGTGGGAAAGCTTGGGCGCTCGCGCCTCCCCGCCATAGTGTCTGGACAGCATCCGATTACGCATTTACTTTAGGCACTCTGACATTTCATGGTGTGGAGGGGGCTTGAGCCCTCTCAGCCCCTCCCCTTGTACCTATCTCTGCTTCAAAAGGAACTTTTCAGTCTCTATGCGAAAGCTAAAGCGTTTTCTGGCCCCAAATGCAGCCGGAAGACCATTGGTAGAAAAAGGGTAAGCATTGAACCACCTCTCAAGCAAGAAAATAACCCGCACCTTGTCTTACCCATATCGGTAAAACAGCATCACTGATCAGGCGCCGATCCATCTGAAGACACCAACAAGGTCATATTGGAACTCAACTCACCCTATTTTTCAAACGGGCCCATAGGGCAAACACAATTAGGTTCTACCCACTGCATGACCTAAGCCATATGATCAAATAGTCTGTGCTCGTTTGACACGAAAATATGAGCCTTAATACCATTATGGCATACATGCCTGAAGTAACCACATACCTACTTACCTGGACCTGGATTGACCATTCCAAAATGCCTCACTTTTCAACTATTGGAACAGAGAACAATACTTTCCACTCGCAGATCACTGACAAATATTCCAGACAGCTTTCAAAGTTCCACGATTGATTAAAATAAGTCACACTTATTCTAACCTACACGGCATGCGTGCCAGGCCACTGTGTATTGCCACAGGTAAACAGAAAGCAAGATGGCGACCGTAGCCCGAGCAGGTATTTGAAACCATAGTCAAACGACAATGGCTGAGCAAGGGTGCAACAACGCCCTAGCTTTACCTACCAGCTATTTACAATGCCACTACAACGCCTAGTATTCAGTTAGTGCAGCGCTGGTGCGCAAGCAAGGTATGAACCAGGCATGAACGAGGTGCGTACTATTATGGCACAAGGCATGGTTGTCATTCCGTAGTAATTGCATTGCTTTATGCTAGTGACATAATCAGGGTTGTTTTAGTTCGGTAATTGAACTACGGTTCAACTATCGTTCTGCAATGGTAAAACTTGTAGAAACACAATTTTAAGATTGTACCTTGTAATAAATTCTTTCTGTGAATGGGCGTTAGCTCATTCGCACGTTCCTTCAAGACACATTGGCGGACGCAGGGAGGGCCATTCCGGCCATGCCCCCCTCCCAAGCGCTGGAGGGGGCAAATTATTTTATGCCCCCCAAAAGCTGGATAAATTTTTGAAATAGTTCTTTACACTAGGTCTGTAGAGAAAAAATCTTCGCTCCCACCTCCCCCCCCCAGGAGAGCGATTATGCACTTGGAGAGATAGCTTATACTAGGTCTGTCGAGCAACCAAATTGCACGTCCCACCCCCTCTCCCCCAGGAGGAGAGGAGAGGCAGACATGGGTTTGCCCCCAAAACTCGAGTCTGCGTCTGCCCCTGTCAGGACGTGTGTGCTTAAGCTGTCTGGTCTTATTGCTTTACTCGGGTTAGGTTTGATCGGAGCTGTCGAACGCCTTGCACCGCTATAGTAACATCTCCGATGACAGGTCAGTTGTTTAAAGGCATGCCGCATTTACACTTGAACTCATTTTTTGCGTAGCTCTTTCCTTCACTGAAAACAGAATGAAACTGCCAGTTGAGCACTAACACTGAAAAAAATTCACTAACTTTTGACTCAGAACCACCTTGCTATTAGGGGTTGACCAACCCGAGAGTTCTTGTCCCATACGATGGTAACTTTACTATGCCAAAGTTGGTAAAACTAACCCAAAACTAATGCACACGTAGTGCTACCATGTGAATACGAGGTCTTAAAATTACAAAAAACTAACGGATTACAACCTCAAATAATTAAAACTAAGGTACGTACCAACCCTGAGCTAATGCAAAGTTAGTCACACCTTGTGTTTACTAAATCAGTACCATATGTATGTATAGCCTATTACCATGGTATTAATAGGACAAAACTAAGCCTTTCTGAGCACTGGCTTGGTATTACCAGGTCAAAGCTCTGCCCGTAATTCCAGCATGGGTGTGGATTCTGGGGGTGCCGGTCGCGATACACTGGTCTGCTGCCTTGCCTGACGTGACCCATCCCCACTCGCTCGTGGTCTGTCATTAGTCTAACCGGGTCAAGCGCGGTAGGCAGCAGGTCGGTGCACAGCGACCGGAACCCCCAGAATCCACACGCATGAATTGCAGCCTAAAAAAGACAAGCAATAAAAAACTGAATATGAAAGAAAAATGCCGAAGTTTGATTGAAAAGGCCAAATCACAATGTAAAATTTAAACAAGTGAAAAGCAATTTAGATACAAGTTAAAACAGCAGTAACAATTTAAGGGAAATGCATGAGACTTAAGATATCATATGGTCCATTCAGCGCGAGTACTTGGCTTAAATTTGCGTTTCAACTTTTTAATTTCCAATTTGGGTTTTTATTGTTTTTTTGTCTTAAAATCGAACTTCAGTATCTTAAATTTTAAAATAACGTTTTTTTTCCAATTTGATGATCATTATCAAATTGCAACTAAAATGGTACATATGCACGCACGCGCGCGAACGCGAGGGTGTGTGTGGGTGTAACTCCTGGAGCAAGGATGAGGTCGGATGGCCATCTGACACGTTTATCTGGTCTTGTTGGCAAAATATAAAGTGTGCATACTTGGTTGCGATAGAGATTGTCTGACCTTAAATATCTAAAGGGGGCGATATAGCCTTGTCGCTAAATGCGCCCTAAAACCCCAACACACACATAGAGTTTAAATCGAGCAGAAATGGATATATTGACTCACACAATACAAAAGCTATGGAGTGGGACTGCCGTACAAAGAAGCTGGAGAACAACCTTGCTGGCCTGAAAAATTTTGTGCACCTCATAGTACGGAACTACACTTTAAATCAAGCACAAATGGATGCATTGAACCTCGCACAATACAAAAAAACTATGAAGTGGGACTGTCGTCGACCAAAGGCCGCAATAATCTTGGTAGCCCGAACATCTGCTGTGCACCTCAAGGTAAGGAACTACATACATGTTTAATCAAGCACAAGTGGATGTATGAACCTCGCACAATACAAGAACTATAAAGAGGGACTGTCGTCCGACAAAGGTCAGAAAATCAGGGTGGCCTGAAGATCTGCTCTGCACCTTAAGGTACAATAACTACATTGTACACCAAGCACAAATGGATGCATTGCTCTTTGCACAAAACAAAAACTAAAGTGGGACTGTCGTCCAACAAAGGTCAGAAGACTTTGGGTGGCCTGTGAGTGTCAGTCTGTGCACCTCAATGTGCAAAACTCACATTTCGAGCAGGCTGGCCCTCAGCCTGTCGATGTGTCTCTTTGCCACAGGATTGCTGGGCCCCGAGCACTCTACTCCCAATATTTCGTGGGCCATGAAGCCCCCGTTTATGTTTAACCTGCTGTATCGCATGTTTAACACAAACAGAGTGATCGCCCAAAGCAGCATAACTTCTTGAGCATCCTCTGTCTTGACCACTTCCACCCCGTCGACAAATACCGTCTTGTCCACAATGCACGCAGCTGCCAGGCCCCCTTCTGTAGGCCGTTAGATCTCCATGCCATCTCCGAGCATCCAAGTGAGTTCTGCGCTCGTTCTGAAAAAAACAGACCACCAAACTTAGCTCGGGATTGGTTGGGGTTCACTCCAGTTAAAAAATGGCAAGACGAGGCGTTCTTTATCAATTTCATGCGCATAGTGGCGGATCCAAGGGGGTGGGGCAGGGAGGGCTCAAGCCCCCCCCAAATGTCCGAGCCCCAAAAGTAAATGCATAGCGGAGCTGCCTGAGGTGCTGGCGAAGCAGGCTCCTTCCCTCCAAGACTCTCCCCCTCCAAAGTCCTGGATCTGCCACTGCATGCGCAGCACTATCTTCCTTGATAGCCCACACCCTTCTCCCTGTCTCATTTATGCAGTATTGATGACTCAGGCTCATATTGAACTGAATGCCTAGGGAGACTAAAATACACGTAGTGTTTTCAGCTAGCAACATTCAGTTTGATTTTTAGTTTTTAACCACCATATCAAGTGATACCGTTTGGAGCATTATACGGGTGGGAAATTTCCTTAAAGAAACAGTGAAGGCATGGGTAAAAATTAAAAATCATTTTATAAAGCAAAAATAGCAATCGCTGAGTAGCGAGTAGCGGTGCTTTGATTTGAAAAAGTAGCGCTAGCAATAGCAGTGCTAGAGCAGTTTCAGTCTGCCAAGGATAGCGGAAGAAGCAGTAGCGGTTTGGAAAATTTTGTAGCGGTGCCAGTGGCGGATTTAGTCGGTCGCTTTCTGGGGGCTGGTCTAAAAAGGTCGTTTAGAAAAAAACCTATCGTGATAGAAAAACCTGTGAAGCCGGACCTTGACGGCAAACCGAGATTTCAACTTAAGGAAATTAAAAAAAACGTCACGCGGGGCAAATTTAACGATGGTTAATATCACCGAAGCTGGACGAAACCTTACTTTTCCTCCTAAGCAGAGTTGTGCGACACATGAGCCAGAGTCGAATTTTGACTAAAAAAATTGGCTCAATCGACTCAAATTTGAATTGATTGGAGTAAAAAATCATGCCGGTGAGTTGAGTTGAGCTGGTTCAAACTACAGCAATGAGTTGAGCTGAGTTGAGTGGAAAGACAGCGAGTCAAGTGAGCCGACAAAAAATATGACTCAACAGAATGTACAATGCTACATCAAAATGTATGAATTTGCCTACTTTTTTCAAAAATTGTTGGTTATGTAAGGTTCCTAATCAGTGCAATGTGCAAAGAATGTACAAAGCTAAAACTCCAATCCTAAAAATTTAATATTATAGCATGTAGGTAAGTAGGCTTATTAAAACCATTTGATAGTAGTGTCCCAAGCAAGGGCGCTAGCGTAAAATTAACACGTGCATTGACGGGGGTCTGAGCCACCTTCGCTTTGACGAGGGGGCGGGTACCCGCCCCCCTAAGATCTCGAGAACCACGGTAGGTAGCGAAAAACGGTAAACAGTGTTGGGTAGCCCATCCACTTCTCCATCGAAAATATTTGAACCATTTTTTGTCAGGTCATATTTAACGTCACGAGAGGTCAAAACATTCCATCATAGGGATAACATGTAAATTAAGGTTTTCGGCCATTACATCAGAACAAGTAAAGATAGAGCAAAACGACTGGAACTACATGAATCCTCGCAGCAAGCCGAATCGAATGTATATAATTTGACCTTGCTAGGTCAAATCAATGATTTGACCTGACCTGAGGTCAGGTCATGGTCAAATTATATAAAATGCATATCATTAGAACTGCAAAGACAAGGCGAGTCTAATGCAGCTAAGATAAACGCTCTGTCACCATCCGTTACTGAGTTATTCAGTAGAAACCATTTTCCCATGTATTTCCAATGGAGAGGTCATGCCTCGTACCTGACCTTAGGTCATCGATATAAAAATACCGGAACATATTTTTGAGAACTCAGTGGGCCCATTATGTGATATGAGCTTTAATCGGATAAGTTCACCCTGCTCCGACTTATGCTATCTTTAACGTTTTTTTTAGGTCAGGTCACTTGACCTGTACTGATGACCTGACCTGAGATGACCTAACCTTAAAATTTTCACAGGAGTTGTAAAAATAATGAGAGAAAAGGTATGCCAAATAAGGCGGCGCTACGCGCCGCCGTTTTTCTGCTATCTCCGAAAAACCCGAGGGGGGGCGGGTACCCGCCCCCGTCAATGCGCGTGTTAATATTCATACCAATCGGCCTAGAGCACCTAATTTGTTGCATTTATCTTATTGCCATTGTGAAGGCCCTAAGGAACCTTTGGGCCTGTTCCAGCGCTTCCTATAAAAAATATGAGGAGTAGAGGAGGTCGGATGAGGCCCAAAAATATGGGTGCGCGTGAACAGTTTCGGAGGATCTTCAGTTTCCTTTCTTGCTTTTTTACAGCTTACATGTTGAATGTTGACCGTTTTTTGTAATCAGTAATCATGTATTTAGTATTTATTCATTTATTTTGAATCTGTGTCAAGTTTTGAGTTGAGTTGACAGGATGGAAGCTTGAGCCAGACTTGAGTCGACTCACTGAACATTTGCCTGTGAGTTGAGTTGAGTTGGCGGGCTGGTAGTTGTCAAATTTGAGTCGGCTCACTGAACTTTTGATGGTGAGTTGAGGTGGAATTGAGCCAACCGCTTTCAGCTCGCGACTTGAGTTGAGCCGACTCAAAAAAATCTGAAATGCACAACCCTGCTCCTAAGAAGAACCTGTCGGGGCAAAGGTCCGGGGGCTTGGGGGGGGGGTGGAAGATGTCTTGCCCCGAGCTTTTCCATTTGAGGGGATGCCTTTTTGCACCCCCCTCCCCTGGATACGCCACTGAGCGGCACCCACCACTGCAAATTCTTACCTTGACTTGTCCGGTCTTCTTTCTTCAGCTAATAATCACACGTATGATGAATATCAAATCCCCGTGTTCACACTCGAATTCCACCCTTATCCACGCGAGCTGCCATTAGAAATGGTCGGCAGATAAGGGTAAAATTATATCGTGGATACGGGATACATAACACCGCCACACTATTACCACAACGAAGGCTGCGCTGCACAACGAAACAACGAAGCAATTGATCTATCACGAATGGCCGACGCGCTCTCCCGTGCGTTTGCTTATCGACTGGCGCGCCATCAGCCAAAAATGTGAAGCGCGTGCCTTTTTGTTTTCGGCGACGCTAGTTTTACCAGCTTAAATACAAAGGCATTTGTATAACAGTGGTTGACAGATATTAACACTTAAACCAACACAGCAGGCAGATGAATGCGTTTCGACAAAAATTGTCTTCTTCAGCATCTATGGTAGGAGGGATAAGGAACCCGTCATCAAGACATTCAGCAGTTTCATCGTTTGGATTTTTGTGCAAAATTATCGTGCGATAGAAATATAAAGGCACCGTTTTTGAGGATATTCCAATAATGCTTCTTGAATTATTCTAAAATGTATACAAGCAAGCTTCGATATGAGACAATCTAGCCTTATCACTTGTTTTAAATAATGTTCTATTTTTATTTTATCCTCATTATTGTTTTTGTTATTATTATATAAAACTTTTTTCTCTCTTTGTTAACCAACTCCTAATACAGCCGCAGATTTTGCCCATTTCATGAAGCCTGGCCTAAGATTAAAAGTATCATTTTTAGTATATGTGCTGCTTCTGTAGCTTTCCTATTATCTTTGTTTTTACAAACTGCTATAATTTTAGCTCTATCCCAGTTTGGCAGATGATTTGTTTTCATGGAATGTATGACAAATGCACTGAATTCTGAGTTGTTTCGAAGGTCTCTTCTATGTTCTTTTAATCTTGTTTTTAGACCCCGTCCTGTTTCACCTATGTACGATTTCGTACACGACCCGCACGGCACCTGGTACACTACACTTTTTGGATCTGAGTCATCTGATCTATCTTTTTCGCTAAGATGCTACTAAGTTTTTACCGGAACAAAATACTACTTTGCAACCCGTTTCTTCAGTTTGTTTGCATAATTTCAGCTGGTTTGGAGTAAGGTATCGTAACACATCGTATCTGTTCCTTTTTGTTGGATTTCGCGGATCGTTTTCTTATATCTAGAGCTTTCTTTTCATATTAATCAGAAATCCTCTCGGATATTTTAGCTTCGTGAACGAGGTCATAATATGTTCTATCTCTTCTTGCAGGTATTCATCACTACAAATACGGAAGGCCCTAAGAAAAATCCTAATACTACTCTCGCTTCACCCTATCACTGTGACCTGAGTAATAATGTACATAGCATTCCTTGTTCGTTGGCTTTCGATATACTTTGAATTTAACTTCGGCACTCTAACAATCTCTGTGTCAAGAAGCTAGAGTTCTCTGATGTTCTTTTTCAATGGTGAACTGGATTTTGGATCAACTGAGTTTAGTTGATTGAGTTTAGTTTCTAAGTCCATATCATTGGGGACTACAACTAATATGTCATCGACATATCGAGCCCAGATCACATTTGACCCCATTATCTCTAGGTAATGATGTTTTCAAGCCATTCCATGTATAGGCATGCAGCAACTGGGCTTAACGGTGAACCCATCGCAAGACCACTGTGTTGAAAGTACTCATCCGAGTTGAAAGTGAAACCACCGAAATTCATGCACATTTTTAGCAATTTTAAATAGTCTTGTTTTGGTAAGGGCAGTTGGTCAGGGTTCATGTTCTTTGTTACGGATTCGATAGCTTTCATTGCCCCTCTACTGAAACGTTCGTAAATAATGATTTAACATCAAAACTGGCTAGAAACTTATCTGAGAAGTCGATGTCCTTAATTTTCATCATGAGGTCATCAGTATTCTGGGGGTGTGCGTCGCTGACGGCACCCAACGAGCTTGATAGGGGTCTTGCTAATACTTTGGCGATACGATGAGGAGCACTGCCAATCCCTGACGTAATGGGACGCATCGGTATATTTGTTTTGTGCAGCTTTGGAAGAGAGGCTCCTACCGCACCACGAATGCGCGGTCTTCCAAGCTGCACAAAACAAATATACCGATGCGTCCCATTACGTCAGGGATTGGCAGTGCTCCTCATCGTATCCCAAAGTATTAGCAAGACCCCTATCAGCTCGTGTTGTGCCGTCGACGCACACCTCCAGAATACTGATGACCTCATGATGAAATTAAGGACATCGACTTCTCAGATAAGTTTCTAGCCAGTTTGATGTTAAATCATTATTTACGAACGTTTCAGTAGAGGGGGCAATGAAAGCTATCGAATCCGTAACAAGAACATGAACCCTGACCAACTGCCCTTACCAAAACAAGACTATTTAAAATTGCTAAAAATGTGCATGAATTTCGGTGGTTTCACTTTCAACTCGGATGAGTACTTTCAACACAGTGGTCTTGCGATGGGTTCACCGTTAAGCCCAGTTGCTGCATGCCTATACATGGAATGGCTGAAAACATCATTACCTAGAGATAATGGGGTCAAATGTGATCTGGGCTCGATATGTCGATGACATATTAGTTGTAGTCCCCAATGATATGGACTTAGAAACTAAACTTAATCAACTAAACTCAGTTGATCCGAAAATCCAGTTCACATTGAAAAAGAACATCAGAGAACTCTAGCTTTCTGACACGAGATTGTTAGGAGTGCCGAGTTAAATTCAAAGTATATCGAAAGCCAACGAACAAGGAATGCTATGTACATTATTACTCAGGTCACAGTGATAGGGTGAGCGAGGAGTAGTATTAGGATTTTTCTTAGGGCCTTCCGTATTTGTAGTGATGAATACCTGCAGAAGAGATAGAACATATTATGACCTCGTTCACAGCTAAAATATCCGGGATTTCTGATTAATATGAAGAAAGCTCTATATAGAAAACGATCCGCGAAATCAAAGGAACGATACGATTGTTACGATACCTTCTCCAAACCAGCTGAATTATTGAAACAAACTTGAAACGTTGGAGCATTTGTTCGGTAAAACTTGTAGCATCTTAGCGAAAGATAGATCAGATGACTCAGATCCAAAAGTGTGTTACCAGGTGCCTGTTCGAATCGTACATGGTGAACGGACGGTCTAAAACAAGATTAAAGAACATGAAGAGACCTTCGAAACAACTCGAATTCTGCATTTGTCATACATTCCATGAAAATCATCTGCCAACTGGATAGCTAAATTATAGCGTTTGTAAAACAAGATAATAGAAGCTCGAAGCAGCACATATAGAAATGATCTTTAATCTTGGGCCGGCTTCATGAAATGGGCAAATCTGGGCTGTATTAGGGTTGGTTAGAGAGGAGAAAAGTTTTATATAATAATAACAAAACAATAATGAGGATAAATAAAATGAACATTTTTAAAACAGTGTAAGGCTGATTGTCTTATCAAGCTTGCTTGTATACATTTTGAATATTCAGAAGCTTATTGGAATATCCTCAAAACGGTGCTTTATATTTCTATCGCCATAATTTTCAAATCCAAACGATGAACTGCTTGTCTTATGACGGTTCCTTCCTCCTACCTAGATGCTAGATTTTTCAACGCTTCTCCCTTTTTGTTAATACAAAGGCATGTTGGCATTGGGTGGTGTTTACCAACCCCCTGAAACCAAGCCAGTAGCATGGTACCGTGAAAGCTAACTATTAGCCATGTGAGACCAAATATAAGGCGTGCTGAGCACACTAACGGTTGCGAGCAAACTAATGCTACACAAGCCTGATTTGGTAAAAAGGTGGTTAAAGCCTGGTCAAACACAGTATTTACCATGGTGTGAGCAAGACAAGGTTTAAACTTGTAAAGACAGTGAATTTTTCTCTCAGTGAAGTCTATTGTTTAGGATCTGATACCAGACAACCTTCCTTTAGAGGCGCCACTCCAAATCATTGGTTCCTTGTTCTGAGTTAAGAACTGAGTCCTTCTTTGAGTTCCTTGACCTTTAAAGATGGAGTTCAGATACTCCCAGTAAGCACGTCTTAGCTGTCCTTGAACTCCATAAGTCAAGTATTAAGCCATAAGGGATTTCCTAAATAGCTCTAAATTTGACCCATTCTGACCCACTGTGACGTTGCTGGTCAACACATATGGTTCAAACCAGTCCTGCCAGATTTCCAATGCCAAAAACCTCAGGATTTCAATTTCAAACCCCTAGTTTCCCGCCAAATTAACCACAAAATCTCGAGATTTCCCTCCAATTCTTTAAATGTGCCAGGATTCACCATAAAATACATGGCAACTGTAGACATCGAATCTTAAAGGGCATATGGCACCTTGGTCGAATCCTGTAATTTAGCGTAATTAGGCGTACTTTTAGTCAAAAATAATGAAACCACTCATGATTTCGCTCAAAAATGTACAATAAGCTCAATATTTGGTGTTTAAAAATACTCCTCTAGAAAAAGAAACTAATTTCAGCCTGTGGATGATGTCACGATCTTGCAACCACTACCATACTTGAAACGCTTCAAGGGCTTCGATTGGCTGATGCTCATCGTGACCTCGGCATATGTCGTCACACCAGTAGCTCACAACAATGGCCGCCGGCGACGGGGGCTGAGGGGGGCTAGTGTCAGGTAGGTTTTAGCTTTTTTCTACCGAAATATCGAGTTCAAAGACAAATGAAATATGGAGTGCCGGGTTTTCCGACCTGCTTTACAACTTGGCTATCTCAGTTAAAATCACGTTGTGAAGGTGCCACATTCCCTTTAAAATCGATCTTATTTGGCGTGGTTTAACTTCAATAATATAGAGTGCTCGGAGTTACTTCACTTTCTGTTCGCGCGATTCGCTAGTAGTCATGGCGATTAAAGTCTCGGTGGCGCGTGCCGCTATTGTTGCGACTCAAGAAGTCAGTTATCTTGGTCAGTTGCGACCATGGTAAAGGTATCTTGAGTTGCGACGATTCCGCCGGTGGGTGTGAGTTGGGCTCTGCGCTTGTCACTGTTTGCCAGCGCAGAGCCATTTTATTTATTTATGCATTAGAACGTATAGACCCCGGGCACGCTCACCAGAGGTGCTAGTGTGCCATCCAAGATGGCCGCGAAGGAGGGACTCCGAAAGGTAAACAACTTTAGTATGCCCCGGGAATAGCATGGTAAGCGGGGAATTATACGTGTTTTATGCCTGGTATGTGGCAGCGGCTTATAACCAGCGGCTGCGGAAGGCAGTAAGGAGCCCAAATTCGAAGTTTTTGGTCCCAAGGAGCAAAGTTGTTTGGGAATGTTTTGACCTGCACTCCTATGCTGGCAAAATTTTTAAACCATTAACCGCGGTCATGATCTAACGTAGCACTGCGGGAGTCGAACAGGCCCGCCTCTGGCACCCTACTGCTAGTCCCTAAATCCCATGCTGATATGGTACCGTGTGCATACAAATTCCCATAGCCCCCCTCTCTCTGCACATGCTCACGCTACGCGCACACCTCCTCAGCTATAACCCAACCTATCCTTCTCCCACATCTAACTAATATGTTTCCGGCAGCTGCCCAGAGTCTCCTGTGATCTTGGGAGGTGTGATGCTGTTGCTGCTGCCCCTGCGGCCTCCCTGCGCCTGGTGCGGCGACTGCTGGATTGACGGTGGTGCTGCGTGTCTCGCCGGCCGGGCGTAGCCTGGGGGCTCCATTGGCTGCGCGGCGCGGTACTGCGGTGGCGGCGTCGCTGTGACCGCTGGGCGGCGCTTCGACGGCTGTTGGGTGGCGCCAAGGCCCTATAGGGTGGCGCTGCAGTGGCCGCTAGGCAGCGTTGGTGCCTGGCCGCTGTCTAGCACGGCTGAACGTAGAATTGCTGCGAGTCATCATTACTAACCCATGAATTTATTTTACTTTTTTTCCCCGTGCCCCTATTTTTTTATTTTTTCTGAACAGTTCAAACACTATTCCTCACGATGCTGTTGATGCACTACTGCTCCAATATTGTTTGAGCCGACATCTGAAGAATCGCGTGTTCAACAATCGCAGAATCAGGAATTCAAGAATCGGCAGAATCGCGTGCCTGTTATTCGTTTTACCCTAAGTGCATGTTGTAATGTGTATCGCCCATGTATATGTGTGGAAATATATGTATGGATATAAGTTTGTAGTCAGTATCAGGTTGAAGTTTGCTGCCCCCACCCCCACTTTTTTGCCGGTAGCGACGCTTATGTTTGGAAACGCATTTTTCATCGTACATTCAATCTGGAATTTCAGACAGCTTGAAACGAATAAAGGCGTATATCTACCGAATTATTTCTATATGTCAGTTTCCCGGGCTAAAAAGAAATGCAGCCATAGGCGGATCCAGGGGGACGGCAAAGTGGGCACATGCCCCATAGGCAGATCCAGGGGGCAAAGGGAGTATGTGCCCCCCACCATCGACCCTCGGCGCCCCCTGAAATGGCCACGCCACCCGAAATTTCGCTTCTCACCCCCACCCCCTCCCAGGATACAAAAGTCGGCTCCCACCGATAGGGTTTTGCTCCCATCCGATAGGGTTTCCCGGTCAAGAATGGCGCCCCGCCCCCCGGGAAGGTGCCCCTGATCGGCAATCCTGGATCCGCTTATGATGACGGGCCAAGGATAAAGGCTTACTCCTGCTAGAAGCAGGCTCAAAGGGAGAGGAAGGAGGCATAAGCGGAACTGGAGATTGCCTCACAGCCGGTCTGCAAAGTATGGCAGCAGGCCAGACGAGTCGCACCAGCCATCTAAGATTCTCGCACCACCATCCTCCAAAAATTCGCACCAATCTGACACATACCAGGGGAAAAATGTACCCATTCCTACCCCTCCAATGCAATGCTACCTCAATCATTAGTCAGTTAGTTATGGACTTTTTATAAGACCCTCTCCTGTGTCTTAATAGCCATTCAGTCATTATTTGTTTAGTTTAAGTGTCACTAACCTCGCAAATTCGCACCAGGTTGATAACATTCGCTCTACTTGGTCCTGTCTCTAAGGGCACTCGCACCGACGAGATCTCGTTGAAATTGTCATACTTTGCACACTGGCCTCACAGCCGCTTACCAGGTGGATGTGAATGGAAGTCAGATGGCTGAAAATGTCTGCAACAGACAGCAGCATTTGAGCCTATCTTCTTCCCAATTCTCAGTTTCAACTTCCACTGCTTGGGCAGCACCTTATCCTGAGGAAACTTGTGAAAGCTGAGACTTCGGCACTTTCTTCGGAAGGATACACACTGAGGAACGCAGCAGTTCTGATTGGATCTAATGGTATCCGTCTCTTCCATTTTCTTTGAACTTTCCAAGATTATAACAAACAAGAAAATAACGCCAGTCTTCAATATTTACGTCCACCCAACGTCACGTATAACCACATTCTTTCACAGCAACGAGTTTACAACGACTGAAAGTACGTTGAAAAAGTACAAAAATGCACCGGATATGAAGCAGCCGCGCCAGACGTCAGTCCCTCTCCTGGCGTTTCCAAAAAAATCCTCCAGGTGCCAACACTTTCGATGACCGAGGCCAATAGGAATTTACCGTAAAACTAGGGGAGAGGGTGGTAAGACGGGTATGGTAGGTAAGATGGGCACAGGCTCTGTGGGCCAGACCAGTTATGGTATAAATGTCCCATTACTTGCACTAATGCGTCTTGGAATGTCCTATCATGAGCCAAAAACACAAAGTTCTAACCTTTATTGTTTTGTCAAAATGTTAGAAAAACTAAATTAGTGGTTCACCCTACCATTGTTAGTAGTTTTGAGTGTAACATTCTGGCAGTGTCTGGTCCTATTTGGAAGGCCAAATATGCAAAACCTGGCCTGGGAGAGCGTTAACATACATTACGTGATCAAAGTTTTATATTACCCCAGCACGGTGACCCCCCAAGAATGAGATTTTCTGACATGGGGCAAGACGGGCACGGAGTGAAATACTACATCACCATACAAATAATAATCTTTATCGCTGCGTTTTTGCATGGTTGAAAGGAATCAGTCTGAGAATCTGCTGCAAACCGGCTGAGGCATTTTTGATTATTGATTGTTAGATTCCAATAAATAATTATGATTTTATGGAAATTCAACAAAATAATTTTTCATTTAATATTTAATCGAAACAATGCATTGCAAAGTGTTTCAGAACTCATTTTTGCTCAACATGGCAAGGTTTTTGTCAAAAAGTTCTTGCATATGATAAACTACTTTTATAAAGCCCGTCTTACCCTGCCCGTTGGGGTTAGACAGGCTTTTGCAGCATTCTACGGTAAACGTCACTGTTCGTTCATCCCACTGGGGTAGTTCTAACCTTTTAGATTTAATTCGAACGCTTAACACGTGCCCCGCTGGGGGGCGAAATTCGCCCCCTCATGGTTTTTCCAAGATAGCTAATAAACCAAAAGACGCAGAAAACCAAAACTTACAGTACCTTATCTCTAATCAATTTTACAAATATGACTAAATTTTTGAGTTAAGGTCATGTCAGGTCAAGGAGCTAGTTAGGGTTAAGTGACCCGACCTCAAAACCTAAAATTACGAGTTTGAAGCAGAGCCCAGGGAACATTAGCAAACTGATCAGTTTGAAACTTCCACAATATGAAAAAGTCATTAGGGTCTACAAATCTGCCATCTCAGAATTTTGATATTGGTGACCTAAGGTGGGGTCAATTTTTTGGTCACCCCATTATAAGTCTTTGTTGAAAAATAGTTTGGACTCGTTTTCTAGAAATACTGGATAGATAAGGCTGAAAATCCTCAAACTGTCTATTCTTACCACGGTCTTGACCATAAAGTTGAGTTTTTGAGCATCTGACCTCTCAAAGGTCATATCAGGTCACGGGAGCAGAGAGTGATTGTTTTGCCAATAACTTCTCTCTGAATTGAGATAAAGCTCCCATTTTGCTTGCATTGTGTTTATATTGTCACGGGGAGTCGATTGATATGCAACATGACCATACCAGGTCACTCTGTGACCCTGACCTAGGTCGAGGTCAGGTCATTTTGACTATTTGACCTAGAAAAGTCATATTATACATCATTTGATTTCGCTGCGATAAGAGGCATCCAATGATGCATAAAGATTTGCTCTAGCTCCCCTGAGGGCAGATCTAGAGAGCGAAACGTACACTGCTCTGTTGTAAGCCTATGGAGCATTTTTTGACCTATGCTGACCTCAATATTGACCTGACATAAAAGTTCTTCGCGTAAACTCTCTTCGTCTTAAAAAGAGCTTTCGAACACCGCCCGTAATTTTTCTTTAGCTTTCGTGGGGAACGAGATACGGAGGGGGCGAAAAACGCCCCCCAGCGGGGCGCGTCATGCAAGAGACCCCAGCGGGGCGCGTGTTAAGTCATTTCTGAGCCCCACCACCGGTGTACATTCTAAGCGAAGCTTTCAACGTGTGCGCAAATGTTTTGAATATTAGCCGGTCCCGCGTAGCGGCCGGCCTTTAACACGCGCCCCGCTGGAGTCCTTGGCATGACGCGTCCCGCTGGGGGGGATTTCGCCCCCTCCGTATCTCATTTCCTAGGAAAGCTAAAGAAAAATTACAGACGGTGTTCGAAAGCTCTTGACAAGACAAAGAGAAATTATACGATGTAGTTTTATGTCAGGTCAATATTGAGGTCAGCACAGGCCAAAGAAGGCTCCATTGGCTTACAACAGAGCAGAGTATGTTGCTCTCTCTAGATCTGTACTCAGGGAAGCTAGAGCAAATATTTATGTATCATTGGATTCCTTTCATCGCGGCAAATCGAATGATGTATAATATGACCTTGTTAAGTCAAATGATGAGAATGACCTGACCTAGAGCAAGGTCAGGGTCACAGAGTAAACTGGTATGGTCGTGTTGCATATCAATCGACTCCCTGTGACAATATAAGCACAATGCAAGCAAAATGGGAGCTTTATCTCAATTCAGTGCGAAGTTATTGGCAAAACAATCACTCTATGCTCCTGGGGCCTGATATGACCTTTGAGAGGTCAGATGGTCAAAAACTAAACTTTATGGTCAGGATGATGATAAGAATAGACGGTTTGAGGATTTTCAGCTTTATCTCTGCAGTATTTTCTGAAAACGAGCCCATTCTATTTTTCACCATAGACTTTTAATGGGGTGACCAAAAAAGTGAACCCACCGTACGTCATCAATATCAAAATTCTGAGATAGTAGATTTGTAAACCCTTGTGACTTCATCATATTGTGAAAGTTCCAAACTGATCGGTTGACAGATGTTCCTTAGGCACTGTTTCAAACTCGTTATTTTGGGTTTTGAGGTCAGGTCACTTGACCTTGAATAGCTCATTGACCTCACATGACCTAACCTAAAAAAATTGGCCAGATGCGCAAAATCAATCAGGGATAAGGTACTGTAAGTTTCGTTGGTCTGCGTCTCTTCGGTTTTGCGTTATCTGGGGAAAACCAGGAGGAGGGGGACGAATTTCGCCCCCCCATCTGGGTGCGTGTTAAGGATTGGTACAGGCCAGTGCAGGCCTCCTGTACGTGAGAGTATTCACCGGTGCAACCCAGTCGAGTGTTTGCAGACCGTTTCCAATCGTTACTGTCGGTGTGACCTGTTACGTCATCTTTGTGACCTGTTATCTGTCTGTTATTTGGATCCCTCTTGACACCACGTGCAAGATACTGAAAATAGATTCGGCCAATTGATCCTCCTGCTTTCCCTCTTGACGGTGATTGGAAAAAGTTCTGGAGAAAAAACCGGACGATATATAGGTAACACTCAGGATACAATTGATACAGTCCACATTTTCGCAGAACAGTTTCCAGACCAGCCTGCAACCGCAACAGCAACTATAGGAAACCTTGAAGCTGAAGCACGAGATGCTTCTTAAAATGATGGTTGTTGACTCAGCTATTTATAATGTTTTACTTACACAAAAAACATCTATCTGGCAGCAGTATCACTGCTCACCGTTTCTAGTCCCACCATTTTTGTGTTGTCAATGAATGTTTATTCTGTACCAAAGTATGTAGTACGGCGCATTGTATTGCCGTTATACAGCGTCGACAATATCAGCGTGGTGTGCACCAGGTTTCGTGCTGACAGATTTGGCGAAAAATAGGCAAAACAGTGCTCACTAAAAGTGGTAAAATAACGGAACAAACACTGAGCAGAGTTCCAGACTATACCTATTTTCGATGGTAAAACGTCTGACCACAAAAAGCGCAGGAATGTTTTTGCACCGGAGATATGGCACTGAATACAGTGTTTCATACAAATTGTTTCCACTTAGATCATCCCAGGGAGCGTACATCTGAAAAGGTACTTGAAATGTATCCATGTAAATCTAATCCATCAAATCAAACTTATTCAAGACCCATGTAGGTAAATATAATTTACTAACTTTTTTAATTCGCATTGCTCAAGTGAGAAATTTGGAATTTTTCTCATCAGTCCGAACAATTTTAGCATTGCGCGACAGAGAAAATATTTCACCTTCAAAAAGTAATTTCGGAGATAAGAAAACGCTAAAATCTTTCCTTGTGAACGTGTTCTCCCAAATTATTTCTTTATGGAAAAATAATTTGCACAAAAACATTTTCCCTCTCTTTTTTTTGCTTTTTGGGCCTGACCAGATTACCCCCTGTAGGTATCTGCTCTTAGGGGCATGATGGAGGTTGCGATGGGGATTTGCTTACTCCATGTTGATCCCCACCTACCTTGTAATCTAGCAGGTTTATAATGCATAAAATTTGGCTGACACTGTTCCTAGACTGCAAAATCCCTTCCACATTTCGAACAAATTTATTCACTAAACCATGAGCTCTCGTTTATTTGACCCAAGATTGCCTCTCAGGAGTCATATCTCCAATTTACGTCGCCTCAATTCTAAAGAACCGAGCTGTCTTCGATGCACAGACATTGCACGAGAATTGAAAAATATGTTTTTGAAATATTTGAATCCAGTCTTTGTAGTGTGCTTGCTCCAAATATTTATCCTACCAGAATGAGGAGATAATAATTCCACCCAACTTCACGACTTGGGGGGCAAGGCCCCCACCTCCGTGAATTTGTGGGGGGGGGCAGCTGCCCGAAACCCACCGCGCTGGTTCTCACGACCTCGGGCACCAATATTGAATTTTTGAAACTGTCATGGGTACTTCCACTACTTTGGTTACCTGTAAAACCATGGGTTACCTGAAACCGCTACTAGCGCTACTTTTTTAAAACTTCAGACGCGCCTACCGCTTCCGCTACTTTTTAAAAGAAAGTGCTACTAAATTCTACCACAAATTATTTTCTCTGACTTTATTTTGATATGTTTCAAGGAAAGCTACTGTTTTTGGCTATTTTATGCAGAAAGGATCATTTCATTATGAAGTGTGGAAATAAAATCACCTCACAAAACTGTAATCCAATATGCCTCTGTTTTTCTCAAGGAGAAGACCATTTCTCTCAATATTGAACTCAAAATATGCTTAGATAGCGGCATAAGCGTCGCCACCGGCAAAAAAGTAAGGGCCAGCCAATTTTTAACTGCTTTTGACAAGACACTCCCCAGGCTAGAATCAATATTCATCAGATTGGAACTCCTTGTCGCCTTCCGCACCGGCTTTAAAATGATTAAAATGCTGGTTTCCTCCCAATTGGACTGAGATGGGAAAATTTCGGGAAGAAAAGTGCAGGCAGCCCCCGTGGCTAAATATGTTTTCCCATCTTACACAGCTAAAGATAATAATTTTTAACTAAAAGTGCTTAGGATAGGTACTTCACACACTTTCAGCAGTTAAAAATATC
This sequence comes from Lepas anatifera, assembly GCA_034440635.1. NCBI lineage: Eukaryota > Metazoa > Arthropoda > Thecostraca > Lepadidae > Lepas > Lepas anatifera. The sequence goes on from JAOTON010002047.1 coordinate 279,798, forward strand.
AGTCTACCTATATTGAGGATTGCGGATCGGGTTTCAAATCTTTCAGAAAGGAAGATTTAGAATTATACTTAAATCCTTTTGTGGCAAAGGTATCTGGATTTTGGTTTAAATTTTTTCAGGATGTTCCCGATACCTGCTGCCCAGCATATCCAGATATGATATGAATTGTGAAAGGTGGGGCATTCCAGGACAGATCGACCAAGGCCTGACACCACCATATCTAGAACAAATATGAAACTTTGTCTCCGGGGTAGTTTTGGGCCAGAAACACGCCTGTGAGAATCTTAGCCCCCTCCGACCAACGGTGACCGAGTTATAGCCCGAGGCATTTTCGGGAGGTCACCTTGTACACTCATCTTTGATGCTTCATAAATCAACAATGCATTGCTCGATTAACAAGTTTTGTATATCATTGAACTCGTCTTGAACCATACATTATTTTGAAAAAAAGAAAATTTAATATTTAAAGAATTTTGACTTTTAATTCGTTTGACCTTTTCTTAGATGACCTAGCTTGACCTCTTCGATATTGAAATTGACCTTTTAGACACCTCAAAAATTTTGCTTCATCAAATATCTTTCGGTAGAAAAAAATTTAAAAAAATGCGTTTTTGCTATAAGTTCCAAATTTTTAGCACCCAAGGTAGGTATGCAGGCGGTTTTTGACCACTGCGGCAGTACAGCCTTATGTTTAACGCCGCAAACAAAGCGATTGCTTTTGTAATCGGTTGCTTGCAATCATATGGCATTGTCGTTACGAAATTTTAATCGTGAAAGTGTCAAAATATATGAGAATTAACACGCACCCACACAAGGGGGTGGGCAACCGGCCTCTTCAGGTTTCCACCGGTAGTAAAAAAGACACCTTCGCGCAGCGCCACCGTACTTCATGTACCTCTAACTCGAAATTTTTGCAGCTTCTGGCAAAATTTTAGGTCTGGGTTATACTAGGTCAACCCAGGTCAAGAGACCTAACCTCGAAAAAAGTTTGGGAGGTGCATCAATAATATCAAATCTAGCCTATCGTCGTTAGATTCACATTACATAGTAAGGTCGCCGAGCACGACAATTTTCGTAGCAGGATTTCTATGACGATAACCGGGAGCAGGGTCAGGGTCATGATCTTTCCATTAGGGCGTTTCCGGAACAACACAGAAACGCCCTATGCTCATAAATTTCAATGTCAAATTTAGCCCTTCATAAGAAATGAATTTTCTAACCACAACCAGTCTTTTGATCCATTTCACTGCCGCCACACACAAACACAAACACACAGGCGATCACCCATTGCAATTGCAATTCCAGAATAAAACACCAAAGATCAGATACGTAAATGTATGCCTCAGTTGCGCAGAAATAACAAATCTGGCACATCTAGCATTAAACCAGCTTAAAACATACTGGATGTATAAAAACATACTGTTTTCAATAAAAACTATTTAATGCAAAATAAAAACCTAATTTATCACAAATATCTCATTTGAGGTGAATTTCTTGAAGAAAATATTGTAAATATTTTGTTGTGAGCAGGATTAGAATAATTTACCGTGAAGTGCTAATAGGTCCTTGGTAGGAGACTTTGACCAACCTTATCTTTTAGGGTCTTGTGTTTAGTGAGGGCTTATGTTCGTGGATGTGGAGTGCCTCGAGAACTGCTAGTTTGCGTGTGTCATCTGTGGATGTGATAATGCATGTGTTCTGGACTAGTATTATGCGTGTTAGCTCAGTGTTGTGTTCATCATGCATGTGTTGTTTGATTGCTCCGCGTTGTAGATGCATAGTGAGCCGTCGAGACAGAGTCGTTGTTGTGACGCCAATGTAGTAATCTGCTTGAGGTCTGCAACCCTCAAGTGGGCATGTGAATTTATATACTACATTGGTGCACTTCAATGGCTCCGCCTCGACTGGCTTGTTGGACATGACTAGGTTGCGTGTCTTTTTTGTCGTGTAGTAGATGTGGAGTTCTAGACGTTCGCCTTCTAAACATTTTATGTTTCGGCGTACCATGTCCTGTAGAACTCTCTCGTCAGTTTTGTATGCGTCGCTCATGTGGTTCCTGTAGAAGATGTGGTGTGTTGTCTTACTCATAGGTGGATCCAGGATTGCCGATCGGGGGGGGGCACCTTCCCGAGGGGGCGCCATCCGGACCGGGGGCGCCATCCGGACCAGGGGGGCGCCACTTATGACCGGCAAAAGCTATCAGGTGGGCACCAAATCCTATCGGTGGGTGCCGACTTTCGCATCCTGGGGGGTGGTGGGAAGTGACATTTCAGGGGGGCGCCATCGACCTTTCAGGGGGCGCCGAGGGTCGATCGGGGGGAGGGCACGTGCCCCCCTTGCCCCCCTGGATCCGCCTATGGTCTTACTAGTGTGTTTTGCTGTTTCTGTGCGGTCTAGTTGGCGTTTGATTTCGTGGTCTACCTCATGATTTGTGTATCCGTTGTTAATAAGTATTTGTTTTGAGCGGTTGAACTCTGCGTGCATTTTGTCGTGTGTTGAGCACTGGCCACTGGCCAGTTGAGCAGTGGCCACTGCTCACACTATGGCAAATAATTTTTCAGTTATCTAATGCCAACACAAAGATTCTGATTTAATGCTGTCAGAATGCATGATCTCACTGAATATTTGGGATCCACGATGTCAAGAGCAAGAGCCAATCAACAATTTACCAACTTATTGTGAATTCAATTTTATAAACTGCACCACATCCAAATAGATTCAAATTCAGAAACATAAATTCGTATAGATAGTTTCTATTCATTATGGTCACCTTTCTATTTTACCATGTTAAGGTACTGAGTATATAACTTGGTTCCAATTATATGACAAATGGAATAAAAACATGCCTTATATAATTTAGCAAATACACACATAAATGCTCAGCTGTTGCAACTAAAAAATGACCAGAACATTGACTCCTAGTTTAAGAACAGGGGCTTGCTGATGAAGCTGCATTGTCATGTGCTATGAATAAGCTTCTGAGGTGAAGGTACTGTGACGGGGGCGCTGGGTCGCGGGGCGCGTCGCTCGGTGCGAGTCGGGCTCTGCCGTGTCGTCGCCGCTGATGTGGTTGTTGTTGTGCGGGCCGACCTCTCGGTGGTCCGCTGTGGCGGCTGCTCGTGGCCGTGACCCGCTCGCTCACGATGGTGGCGACGTCGCACCCGCTCCCAGCATCACACTAAATTTTATTAGAGAGAGGTCGTGCTCGTCGGGTGCGCGGTCGGGTGGCGGGACGAGTTGACGGTGGGAAGTGGGCAATGTCGGCTAGCTTGGCCGAGTCCTCCAGACGGGCGAGCCTGTGTACCGACACTCCCACTCAACACCCTTTGGTTCCAGGAAGGGAATACAGCTAGTGCCGAGCTTTGTAGCCCTCCCTGGTAGCAGGGGTCCCACCCGCCTCTCACGATTTTGGGGGCCCGTTTAACCACCCGTACGCCAAGTATTACCCGCATAGAGCGGCACCGAAACCGTCAATCCTCTCCCCGCCCCTTTAAGTGCCCGCTAACTCTCTTATTTCCTTCGGACCTATCATCATACGTTTACACCCCCCCTCTTTTTAACCGATTCTTCCATAGCTACCTGAACTACTTGCCCTTTCGTACCCTCCTATCGTGGTTCTCTGAGCTGCACTGACTTCTCGCCTCAAACATCGTCTATCTCGGTGGGCTATTTCCACGTACCAGGGGTCCAGTCTCTCTGGGAGCGGATTTGTTTTGCCTACGCCAGCACTTTTCAGCTTCGTTAACCCCTAAATCAGTCCCCTACCTTAATACCCTCCTCCCTTTTTTGTCACGTCACCCGTTCCGGCGTGTACTCTCACTGTCAGATCCGGAACGAATGCCCTCAGTAAACATTCTCACCACCGGGGCCTTACGCTAAGCATGCACTCACAAATCACCTTGACCTAGGGCCATTCTTTCTCGCGCCTCTCACTTGTTCTAAAAAATTCTGAGTCCCTCCCCAATTTCATATCCCTCCCGGTGTTTCCGAGATCTGACGGCTAGATCCCCGTCGGCCAACGCGAGCGGTATTTAGAAGGTTACACTCCTCCTATCCGTGATCGTGGTAGGGTCTTATTTATTCGTGAAAGGGCGTGCATAGAGGATGGCCGATTCGGCCCCCTCTAAGCCCCATCAACCAATTAGGCCGGGCTGCACGTCCCCCGGCAGAAAGAAGTGGGTGAATTCACCTGGGGCTATGCTTACGCTTTGCTACCGTTTGCGGGCGCAACCGATGGAGGGGCGCGAGTGGTGGGATCCCCGGTCGGTCAGACCGGTACGACCCGCTACCTGCAGGCCGCTCTAAGGCACCAAACGTTCCTCGTTCTATGGCCTGTCACTCACCCACCGCCAGTTACTCACGCGCACCCACACCGGCGGCCGCAGCTCCCAGGGCTTGGCTAGAGCCCAACAGGAGGTAACTCAGCTCCGCCCTTCCCCGATGATCCAATGCTCCTCCTTCCCGCCTCATTTTCTCCCTAAACAGAAACTTACTAAACGCTGGCTGCGTCAAATCCCGCCTGCACGGACCATGCTAGTGGATGCGTCGCTGAGCCGTTGCCCCTAGGGCTTGGAGGTCACGGACATGGGACCACCGGAATGACCGAGTTCCGGCTTTTAATTTTACTAGCCTCCGGGCGTTCACGCCATAGTCTACTCGCAAACAACTTCCTAGCGTGGGGAGCCTCCCTAGGCTCGGTCCTCCCTCGGACCCTACCCGCCCACGAGTCCCACACTGACCGCCCGTCCCTCACGTCGGCTCCTCCATGGCCCAGCCAGAGCCATGAGTCGACGCCTGCCACGCCCTTTCCGGCTAGGCTATCCCACAAATTGACAGCTTACCCCCCCCCGTCACGAAAAAAACTTCCTCCGTTACGGCGGAGCCCGCCTGATCCTCTTATCTTCATCGTTTCGGCCTGGTAAGTGTGTAACAAAACGACTGACATCAATCTCCGACGTCCCACTTTCCCTTTTTGGTGCGATCGGTGCTTCGTGGTTCAGACCAGAAGGTTCCGGCAGAGGACAGCGTAGCTAGAGGGAGCCCGTAGGCTCGAAGGCTAGAAGGATGGTACCGAGTTAGTAAGACGGGCGGGTGAAATGATGTAGAGTGAAGGTCGGTTCAAGGGCAATCACAGTGCACGTTTCGGCGCCTCCGTGATTCCCAGGAAGAGGAGAGCCGTCCTGACTCTCTTTCGGGAGCCAATGGGCCTGAAGCCTAGAATGATAGTACCGGGTTGCTAAGAAAGGCGGGTGAGGTGATGTAGAGTAAAGGTCGGTTCAAGGGCAATCACAGTGCACGTTTCGGCGCCTCTGCGACCCCCAGGAAGAGAAGAGCCGGCCTGACTCTCTTTCGGGAGCCAATGGGCCCGAAGGCTAGAAGGATAGAAAAGGCGCGGCTATGGCGGATAGGATAATGTTTGAATAATCCTTGCGTCTTTATTGTAATACGCCATGCGCGATTGAGAGGAGGAAATGGTGTTGGGAGCTTGGTCCGAACCACGTTGCACGACTGCGCTGCTTTGACAGCCCTTCTTCCCTTGCCTGGAACCTTTGGAGGCATATGGACGTCTCCAAATGCTATTCGCGGTTTTGAGTGCGCTTCAGCCTATCCTGAGCGGCATGTTTGCATGAGGTTGTAGGCTCATCCGCACCTACCCCAAAGCTTCTTAAAACTGCACCGATAGGTGCTCTCTTAAATGGTTATGGAGGTGCGTTCGGGTCTGCCAGCCACCCCCTTTCGTGCCCCCCAAGAGAAATAATAAATCCGTCGCTGAAACCCACCGAATCCCGTCGTTAGGATCTACTGCGCTCCTGGTTTCCCGACAGGCGCGCAAGCCCCTCCCTCCTGCCTGTATGCGCCAATGGGGGCCGCCCGGCCCCGGAGAGGCGGGACTTATCCCTGACATGGCGGCGCACGCGCCCATGCAATCATATCTTAACCACGGCACCGTGCACTTCGCAGACAAGGACCTCCTATATTTAGTTTACGGCTTGGATTGCCCGACCTAACTTATTTTGCCCTGCACATCCCACTTGCGACTGGTTTGAGGCGAATGGACAATTCTAAAACGCTCGGTCCCAACAGCCAGCATTAAAAAAAAACAGACAACCCAATGTTGCGTCTTTGTTTTGCATAAAAAGGGAAAACGCTCCAGAGCTCTTGAACTTAGTGCCAGCGCCAAAGATTGGTTTGTAAGCTTAAGTCTTGGATTCTATTATTTAACACGCGCATTGACGGGGGTCTGAGCCACCTTCGCATTGACGGGGGGGCGGTACCCGCCCCTAAGATCTCGAGAACCACGGTAGGTAGCGAAAAACGGTAAACGGCGTTGGGCTGCCCATCCACTTCTCCATCGAAAACATTTGAACCATTTTTTTGTCAGGTCACATTTAAGGTTATGAGAGGTCAAAACATGCCCGTCATAGGGATAACATGTAAATTCAGTTTTTCGGCCATTAAATCTGAACAAGTAAAGATAGAGCAAAACGACTTGAACTATATGAATCCTCTTAGCAAGCCGAATCGAATGATATATAAGTTGACCTTGCTAGGTCAAATCAAGGATTTGACCTGACCTGAGGTCAGGTTAGGGTCAAATTATATAAAATGCATATCATTAGAACCGCAAAGCCCAGGCGAGTCTAATGCAGTTAAAATAAATGCTCTATCACCATCCGTTACTGAGTTATTCCGTAAAAACCATTTTTCCCATGTATTTCCAATGGAGAGGTCATGCCTCGTACCTGACCTTAGGTCATCGATATCAAAAATACCGGAACATATTTTAGAGAACTCGGTGGGGCCATTATGTGATATGAGTTTCAATCGGATAAGTTCACCCTGCTCCGACTTATGCTATCTTAAACTTTTTTTGAGGTCGGGTCACTTGACCTGTAATGGTGACCTGACCTGAGATGACCTAACCTTAAAATTTTCACAGAAGTTGTCAAAATGATGAGGGAAAAGGTATACCAAGTACGGCGGCGCTACGCGCCGCCGTTTTTCACTATCTCCGAAAAACCCGAGGGGGCGGGTACCCGCCCCCGTCAATGCGCGTGTTAAGATAATATTTACTTTGCCTTGCATCTATTTAGAAAGCTTCGAACCCTCGGCCCTGACAAAATAGGTGGGATAAAAAAACGAACCAAACAAAGAGGCAAGCCTGCTTGCTTACGACTGGGTCGGGACAAAATCGGAACTTATAAAACACTTGATCCAAACAGCAGCATTCTGAAACCGGCTTTTGAAAGCTTAAGCCCGCGCTCCGTCTATTAAGATAATAACTGCATTGCGTTGCGGCTATTTAGAAGGGTGCAAGCTTTCTTGCCTTCGACCGGGTCGGGACAAAATCAAAACCTTAAGCACACCCGATCGAAACGGCAAGGATTCTAGAAGGGCAGGCTGAAAATATTCCATTTTCGAGGAGGCCAAAAATAAGTGATGTCCCGGAGCCTTTATACTCAGGACCAGCACTGAAGATTGGCCTTTGAAAGCATTGTGGGGGTTAATTGATAGCATCGCATTGAACTTGATTTTGCAAGCAATGTGTACTGTTATCTGTATTGTATTTATGCATCGTCAGTGTTAATTGTGTTATGAATCTGCTTAAAATGCTTCATGTATAGCTGAGTAAAACAGTCTCTCGTATGAAATGTCTGATTTAAAATGACTTTTACCTATTTAGTAAATGATTGTTTAAAGCATTATTCTTTTATGATTCCATTGTGACTTGGTAACGTTTGCCATTGCCTCATGGAAGTGTCCTAGTTTCTTAGCTCATTCTAATCAATCTAATTTTCAAAGATGAATATTTGAACCGTGAGCAGCGACGTCCAGTCCTTGAAAATAATTGTGTGAATACAGTTGAAACTAGTCGGAATTGCATGAATTTTGGATCATTGATTTACCAAACACCACCTGATATAAGACCCTTGATACGAAAAATAGAAAAACAACAAAAGAAGCTCTCAAAATGTGACTCATCTATTAATTTTAATCGTCATTGTCTAAACAAATATATATATATATATATATATATATATATATATATATATATAACTGTTTTAGGAAAGAAAATATTGATATGTATACTGTGTATGAATGCGTGTTTTTAATTCTGCAGGAAGAAGTGGTTGCTCCTAAGCGTGTGCTTGTCTTTTTGAATTTTTGTGCTCAAAAATGTATCATTGCTGAAGATGACTTGAAGTCGAAAGCTCCGATTATTACTGTATCCATTCTTTCAGTGTGAATTCAGATCTAAAATAAAAATAATAATTTGGCAGATAATGGTCAATTTCAACACCACTAAGCTCATAATAAGTTGCAAAATGTTGTGTTAGAGGTACGTGGAGTACGGTGGCGCTTCACGAAGGTGTTTTTTTTTACTACCTGTAGAGACCTGAGGAGGCCGGTTGCCCACCCCCTCGGGTGAGCGCGTGTTAATTGTCATATATTTTGACACTTTCACGATGAAAATTTAGTAGACAATGCCATATGATTGCCAGCAATCGATTACAAAAGCAATCGCTATGTCTGCGGCGTTAAACATAAGGCTGTACTGCCGCAGTGGTCAAAAACGGTCTACATATCCACCTTCGGTGCTAAATATTTGGAATTTATAGAAAGAACGCATTTTTTATTTTTTTCTAATTTTTTTTTTTTTTTTTCGAAAGATATTTGATGAAGCAAAGTTTTTGAGGTGTCTAAAAGGTCAATTTCAATGTCGAAAAGGTCAAGCTAGGTCATATAAGAAGAGGTCAAACGAATTAAAAGTCAAAATTTTTAAAATTTAAATTTTTTTCAAAATAATCTATGATTCAAGACGAGTTCAATGATATACAAAACTTGTTAATCGGGCAATGCGTTGTTGAGTTATGAAGCATCAAATATGAGTCTACAAGGTGACCTCCCGAAAATGCCTCGGGCTATAACTCGGTCACCGTTGTTCGGAGGGGGGCTAAGATTCTTACAAACGTGTTTCTGGCCCAAAAATACCCCGGAAACAAAGTTTTAGATTTTTTCTAGACATGATGGTGTCTAATTGAAATTGTTTTGGTCGTTTTGTCCTGGAATGCCCCAGGTCCCAAATAATCATTTCCTTACATATGATGCAGGATAGTCTGGAAATGGCACTTTAAATTTTTTCGGCATTTCCTGAATCCCTCATTACACACATCATACCCACTCATCAAAATGTCCAGCTTTTTTGGCATTTTGCACTTCATGTTGAACTGTACATATCAAACAGACATTTCAGCACAACATTGTGTTTAGTGCCTAATTTTGTCTTGCCCAAACTTATCACGACACATGCATCAGGAAGCCTCAATATTCGCTAGGAAATTAGGGTATAATCGTACATAATCTAAAACGCATGTATGGTTCTAAGGTAGATGCACATGTATCGTGTCATCACAAAAATGTGGCATCTTCAGAATGCCTGTTTTATATTTTCTCCCTCCCCGCCTCCCATTCCGCGTTGGTTTTGGGCCGTGCAGTGTCCGTGCCAAAAATGATACGAAGAAAAATGTGTATTTTTAAGTATAGAATTGGCCAAATAACAACATTCTCCCCTGAAAAGTATCCTCCAAGTCCAAAATATTCCGTCAATCCAAAGACGAAACCCTCTAGTCTTCCCTAAAAAAAGAAACCTCCAACACCAAAATTATTCCTCAATTCAAAGGTCCAATTCTCCAGATTTCGAAAGGAACCTCTAACTCTGGCAGCACTGGTTCAAACTCGGCTCCAGAGTAGGACGGCAAGGCACTTCTAGCGACATTTCATTTTTTCTGATCACTTCCGGTTCCCGAGATAGTAGGGGTCCGATCGGACACTCCAGACGGTGGTGTGTGCCAAAAGAAGCCAGGCGGTGCTGGGCCATTCTTTTGCGATATTTGTCACGAGCCGGCACTGCGCCTATATAATATTAGCTAGGTGTTTCACTTGTCCGTTTGCCGTTATCTTAACCCGGAATCCAAAGGAGTATCCATGATTTCCAATGGAGACGGAAAGGGACATGGTCGGGGGCACCTTTGGTACCAAGATGTACCACTTTTGGGCAGAAAAACCCATCAAGTGAGTGCCAAAGCCTGTTGCAAGTACGCCAATAATCGTATCGAGGCAGCGACATTTCAGGTCGAGGGCGCTATCAATATTTCAGGGGGTGCTGTGGTCATTTCAGGGAAGCTGAAGATCGATGCGGGGGTGCCCCTCTTGCCCCTTGGAACCGGCTATGCCCGGATATCAGTTTTGCCGGCTAATGTGTGCAACACACACATATTGACTTGATTGCACTGCAGAAAACAAAACCTCTCTTGCAAAAAGTTGACTGGATTGTGCTTATTCGCGATGTGTTTACGATTAATACGTTTAGGAGCTGTTAAAGCTCCTATCCAGAAAAAAACGGAAGGGTCTGCCGCATGATTCGTCTCTTAAGTCTTTCTCTAACGTCATGCATGTAACACATTATGCATACACAGTGCGGTTCGGCATGGGTAAAGAAGTCTTGGAAAATATTTGAGAATACTTTCCTCTCATAGAATTTATGAGCCAACGGTTGTGCCTTTTTTCTTTGAATCCCATTCCCTCTAGTGGCCCTGTTTGGAATGATTGAGTCATTAACCCCGGTGCTTTGTTGGTGTGTGGGACAATGGTAGGCATGTGGGGAAAATTCAGTCTTGAATCGATAATTATTGTGAGATTACACATTTCTTGTACCTACTCCAATATGGTATTTTCGATGTGGAATCTTCTTGAACATCATTATCGTTTGGCGTTTTAGGGCACTTCGGCCTCTGGGTTTATTTTTGCGCCCATGTGACATTTACATTGTGTGCTCACTGTCTACCAAAATTTCTGATCGCTAGCTTGACTCATGGATAAGGTAAAAAATCATAATTTGAAACCATCACCCTTGATGAAATATGGCTCAAAGTAGCGGTGGAACTGATTTGTAAAATGGGTGGACGCGTTGCCAGATCCAGTTAATGCATGGTTAATTCCAGGACCGGGCCTCTCAATTGTCAAACGTCTCCCCTCTGTGAGGGAAGATCCCGTGACTGCTGAACTCCCATTAATTAGGCCATCAACGGCAGGCTTTTGCTCTGAGTGGTAGGCCAATTTACCATCAGGCTTTGTGTTTGGTGCTTCTCCGTTCCCACTCATCAAGAAAGATAATACTCCGAGTCATCAGGTAAGGTCCACAACACAGTCACGCAGCGCTAATCTGGACTCGAAAGCGAGACTTAGCTTGTCAAAAGTTGGCATTCATTCTCGGCAAGATTTGTATCGTATCATGCTTGCAGGGTTTTCTCTGTAAGTGAAGAAACACCTGGTGAGCTAGAGGTCAGTTACTAGCTAGCTTATGACCAGAATGTGTAATCACTTTCTCTGTAAGTCAGCAACACCTAGTGAGCTAGATAAAAACCAGGTGAGCTAGATGTCAGTTATTAGCTAGCTTATAACCAGGATGTGTAATCAATGGGAGCTCACTGACTCAGCCCTGCTCATACCCGGCAGCTGGTTCGAGCCATTTACAAAGAAGCCATGGCTGCAGTGCACCTGTCAAAGTTGGTGCGCATGGCTGTTTCAACTCACCATTTCTGGGAGGTTTCGGGCCTCGTGCGCAGCTGTTCCAACTCACCATTTCTGGGGGTTTCGGGCCTCGAGCGCAGCTGTTCCAACTCACCATTTCTGGGGGTTTCGGGCCTCGAGCGCAGCTGTTCCAACTCACAATTTCTGGGGTGTTTCGGGCCTCGAGCGCAGCTGTTCCAACTCACCATTTTGGGGGTTTTGGACCTCGAGCGCAGCTGTTCCAACTCACAATTTCTGGTTTTTTCGGGCCTCGAGTGCAGCTGTTCCAACCCACCATTTCTGGAGGGTTTCAGGCCTCGAGCGCAGCTGCTCCAACTCACCATTTCTGGGGGTTTCGGGCCTCGAGTGCAGCTGTTCCAACGCACCATTTCTGGGGGTTTCGGGCCTCGAGCGCAGCTGTTCCAACTCACCACTTCGGGGGTTTCGGGCCTCGAGCGCAGCTGTTCCAACTCACCATCTCTGGGGGTTTCGGGCCTCGAGCGCAGCTGTTCCAACTCACCATTTCTGGAGGTTTCGGGCCTCGAGCGCAGCTGTTCCAACTCACCATTTCTGGGGTGTTTCGGGCCTCGAGCGCAGCTGTTCCAACTCACCATTTCGGGGGTTTCGGACCTCGAGCGCAGCTGTTCCAACTCACCATTTCTGTTTTTTCGGGCCTCGAGCGCAGCTGTTCCATCCCACCATATCTGGAGGGTTTCAGGTCTCGAGCTCATCTGTTCCAACTCACCATTTCTGGGGGTTTCGGACCTCGAGCGCAGCTGTTCCAACTCACCATTTCGGAGGGTTTCGGACCTCGAGCGCAGCTGTTCCAACTCACCATCTCTGGGGGTTTCGGGCCTCGAGTGCAGCTGTTCCAACTCACCATTTCGGGGGTTTCGGACCTCGAGCGCAGCTGTTCCAACTTACCATCTCTGGGGGTTTCGGGCCTCGAGCGCAGCTGTTCCAACTCACCATTTCTGGGGTGTTTCGGGCCTCGAGCGCAGCTGTTCCAACTCACCATTTCGGGGGTTTCGGACCTCGAGCGCAGCTGTTCCAACTCACCATTTCTGGGGCGTTTCGGGCCTCGAGCGCAGCTGTTCCAACTCACCATTTTGGGGGTTTCGGGCCTCGAGCGCAGCTGGCGGCGGCTGCGCGCTCACAGTCCCTCTTCAGGCGCCGCCCCGTGCTGGGAGCCACTGAAGGCCAGCCCCGAGTGAGACGCAGGTATCTCTGCCCAGAATCTCGCCCTCAATGCAATGCCTCAGTTGCCTCGCAGACGTTAATGGCGCTACAATAAATTGGTTTTAGATAGAGAAAACCGATCGGTCGCCAGTACACCTTTTCCCTTGCAATGTGTTTAATGTTCGGCAGATGTTTTTCGATATTCTTCTTACATTCAGACGTGGCCTTCTAAACAATAAAATCGAGTGCCCTTTATGCGGTTGAACATTAGGACCGAGGTACGGTGTTCTGAGATCCGATTCTGGTGCGACACGTCCCCGTCACCAGTTGCTCCTCTTGTCGGGTTATCTTCAGAACCGGGCAGCGACGCAGCGCCAGTGAAGTGGAATATGCGATAGCGCTAACGCTGCCGCACGCTCCAGTTGCGAGTTCGGGCCAGTTAGGTACCGCCAGATCTCGGGGCGTAACTTGAGGTGTGTATGGTATGTAAATTTTGTATTTGTGTATGTTGTTAAGGTGTGTGGTGTTGGTGTCGAGTGAACACTTCTAGAAATGAAGCATCGCTTTCACAGTACATGCAAATTTACACAGTTGCATACTCAATACGCAATCACGTATTATATCTACTCCTTGGACAAGACACACCACACTCCCATGCGTATGAATTCCCGGGTGTCCTTTCGCTCCTCGATTTCAACTTGGATTGTACCATGAAAACAAGTAAAAGGAAATTGAAAAAGGACACTCACAAGAAAACAAGTCTGCTAGTCAAGTGAAAGATGGTGGCGGCATGCTCAGAAATTTTCATCGAGACCAAACCAACCTCTTATTACAGTACAGGCGGCAGCAATTATATTAAATACGCAGAAAACAGCCAAAGTATACCCGAAGCCTGTCGTCAGCAATCGTGTGAATGTGCTCATACATAGACTTTCTCAACAATGCACTTTGGTGCTCCGCTGAACGTTTTGTACTATGATATTTGGACAAAATGGAGCCTGCCTCTGAAGTTCATGTGGGACAAAACTTTTACACAAAAAAGTACAACTTCTTTGTCGTTGGGATTTAGTATATTCAAAGTTAGCCGAGGGCTTCTGGTATCCGGAAACTCGTTTTGATGATAACTGACATACCTTGTATTTAAGTACTTATCAAATATCCCAACGAACTATTTTTAGATTTTGCAACTACTGATAGCCTTGTCATATCTGATTTTATTACTAATTGATATCCCCAATTTGGCTAGAAACACTGACGGCTTCATATTCATTTTAAATACGTCTACTTGCCATTCTGCCGGGGTGTGCTCAGCCCTGTGTAGGCTGCTGCGATTTGGTGCCACTGTGCATAGCAGCGCCACCGTCTGCCTCCCCGCTCTCAGTCGCTAGCTGCCTCGGGGCGTTTATCGCGGAGCATTCCTGGCCTCCGACCCCGGAGGACGCGGTATTGCTCGGGTGGGGTGGTTTAAGTCTGATTTCAAATAGCAGTGGATCAAACGAATATCTTACGAAGTCACGAACATTGTAGAGACAAAGAGTTCACTGATAGAGGTCCGCGGGGAGTAAACACAAGTGCTGGAAATATGACCCGACTTTCTGGTAATATTGCACTTTGTGACAGTAATGAGGTATGTAGTGTGAATATTAAACACCAATATAAAGGCTGTGCTCAGCTAAACTCGAAGGTGGGGCGTCACGCTATGCTGCATGATTAATGTCAAGGTATGGTGTCACCATCTTTCTGCGTCTTACGTTTCCAGTTAGTTAGCGTGCAATTTTATGGCAACAGGTCTATAAATCATGCTGAAGTAGGAACATTTGCAAACAAAATCCACGTAAATAAGCAAATTATCGCATTGATTTGCATTTTCCAGCCCTTAAGCTTAAACATGAATATGCGCAGTAAAGTGATAGGTCTAAAAGCCCGGTGAGTTTCGAAAACAGTTTTGTAGTGTGCTGAAACTGGGTAAATAAGAAATGATCATCCATTACAACATTTGTATATGCATGCTTGCAAATTTTCGCTGCTGAGGCTTGTCTAGTGGAATAAAATTCTTGTTGAGTTTTTCTGCTTAAACATTTTTTCCTTGAATACCAATGCCTTCCCTCAATATCTAATGGGTGGTAAATTTGTATCAATTGCTGCCTCTGTGAGGCTGTGGATGATCATTCCGTTTGCCCGCTAAATGCCCAAGAGTGGTAGCAGTCAACAGCACAGGTCTAGAAAACGACCACTTATCTGGAAGAGTCACGGTAAAGTCAGGAAACTTTAAGACTGAACCAGGCGCCAGCTGCCGGAGATGGTGGTCCGCAGGCAGGGACACCGGTCCAGAGGTCGGGCTGTGTACCCCCCATCCGGCTGCCACCGTCCTGACATGACCTACCCTCTGTCTTTTCGTTAACTTTCAGTTATTCGATCGCGTGGGCCACTTGCTTAGGGGACTAAAACATGAACGCCACCCAAAAAATTCACGCCGTGGTGAATATCAGTAGTACGGGCAGGCTGTTAGTGTGCTCTAGTGGTGTGCCTGACTGTTTGTGGTATGTGGGACGCCTGCTGAGTGCTATGAATGTTTCGCCAATGTAAGTGCTACCGGGATGGAGTGCGAAGTCTTCCATATTGCATGTATATTGGTTAACTACATTGGTCTGTTGCAGATCTGTCTTGTCATGAGTTAGGTTGTTTTTCATGACAAAAAAACCACAGCAGCACACACCTCACACGACACACACTCGTTAACAACACGAAAATCACAGCAAAAGCCAGAGATGCCAGAAGCCTAGAGCCATACTAGAAACAGTTTATATACTGTTTAACTATGAATTTGCTTTTCGAAAAAAACAACGAAGAACAGAAAAATAAGATCAGGCAAATTGCAACAACTATAAGAAGGTGATTAGTCTAAGTGCTGTTGTAAAATTCAACACAATATGTCTCGAAAACAATTTGCTTCCCCGTTTTTCTATATATATATATATATATATATATATATATATATATATATATATATATATATCTTCGCTCAAAAGTTTCTAGAATTAAACAAATCCTTGTGAATAATGGCAGGGGCGGACGCAGACCCGAGTTTTGGGCGGCCAAACCTATCTCTGTCTCTCCTCCTGGGGGGACGTGAAATTTGGGTGCACGACAGACCTAGTATAAGCTACCTCTCGAAGTATATGATCGCTGTCCTGGGCGGGGGGGGGTGGGCGCGAATATTGTTTTGCTCTACAGACCCAGTGTAAACACTTTTTTAAATCCGGCGTTTGGGAGGGGCCAAAAGATAGTTTGACCCCCTCCAGCGCTTTGGGGGGGGCATGGCCGGAATTTCCTGTTAGGAAGGAGGGCAAAGTTCGTTTATATTACCGTAATTTCATGAGTACTGCCCATAAAGTAGACGGAGGAGTCATCTAAAGTATCATTTCCGAAAATGTTACATACACCAATGAAAATGATACCCTACAGCTGACCATCTACTACACGACAAAGAAGACTAGTAACCTCAAAATGAAAAACAACATCACAGCATGCAATGACACTCTAAAGAGGACCAATGTATTCTACAAATTTTCCTGTCCCATTAAGATTGTAGGCTTCATAACGTAGACCATATTGGTGCTACCACCACCTAACTCTTGCGTCGCCTCACAATGCACTTACAAGAAGGTACACTCAAGGACCACATGGCAGAACACCACCGCACAACACTGACACGAAAGCACAGCACCTCACACAAAACATGGTAATCCTCAAATCATGCTCTGACCGTACGCAACTCATGATTACTGAAGCACTTTACATTCGGGAACACACCCCAAGACTCAACAAGCAACAACACTCAACACATACTTACCCTGTGGAGTAACACTTTTCCAGGTATTTAGATTATTTAATGTGCGTATTCCGCGTAAAAAGAAGTAGTAAATAGAATATTATGCAGCTTTACATGATGTGAAGTGAGTAATTTGTACTTGTATCCATAAGAAGGTAAATGTAGTATGACGATATATCCCGAACGGCTCGGTTTGATATTTATTAATCCGATGTATGTATGAACTGATACCAAAATGTGAGCTATGTGTATTCTTATCTTTTGAAAATGAATTAACATAATTAATCCGAAAGGTCAAGTATGCTAAATGTAATATACATGTCCTAATGTCAATAACCTCCAAAAGAAAACAAAATAGAACATCAGGACCATCGAAAACAAAAACAAGAAACTCTCGAAAGCAAAAAGTGTCATTTTTATTCAACGGTCAATGCCTGAAAAAATATTATACTCCGTAATGAATGGGCGCCATATGACCCAGCTGTCGGTGCGCCCAAAAATCCCAACAATGATGATGATGATGATGTATTCCATATTGCAAGCTGGTAGTTTGAATAAGTAATGAATCATAAATAGTAATGAATCATAAATATTGAATACTTTTCGCAACTATTTGGCAGCTCATCATGCAAGCAAGCATTCATTAACCCTTCCTTAGTATATGTGTGTTTTGATGTTTTATTTGTGCGCTCTGAGATGATAAATTGCGGGACTCATTACACATTATCACATTGGCACTAACATAGGACAACGCAGTAAATGCCACAATGCTACTCTAGTGCATATTTCCGCGCACAGCCTCAACACCACTGGTTATCTTTCAAGGGCGGAGGTCCGGGTGTAAGGCTAAGCTAGCGGTGTACGTACGTACGTATGTACATACACACAACACATCCGCTGTGCCCAGTGGGACGCTGAGACGAGCACGTGGCACGAACAATCATCTGCACTGTGTGCACAGAAAAGTACATAATAGCCCGGTAAACTCAGATCCAGCTTGGTCCAGAGTTGAAGCTTCTCCGAGAAATTCAGTCCATTTGCATGCAGAGGTTGCCCACCCAAACCGATCCAAATTGATAATCTACGACAACATTAACACTAAAGTTCAATTCAAATCCATATCCAAATATCAAAGCGCCCGAATTCTCTGGTTGATCCAAATAAGTAGTATAAACTTCTCGACTAATGTACCTACCGAGATGGTAATTAATTACCCACTCGAGTTTCGACTTCCTCAGCCACTAAAGGTCTTTACTTAGCGATGGTTACAAACAGACCTACGGGACCGCTTTAACGTACGGTAACCTACGGCTTGATTTATGCATTATTATTTTGTTTGTGGAACTTGATATTTGCTACTGTGTTTGGTAGTGTTCTCAGGCGATCGTGAAAATAGTTCCAATGCGAGATAAGATGCGGATCACGACTTATTATAGACTAATATCGGTTGAAAATATGATAGTTATGTTCTAAGAAGTTCCGTAGTGTATTATATAAATTTCATGCCATATTATCCCACCCATCGCGTCAGCATGTACCACTCAAAACTACCATACCTAAATCTCAGAAGCCTCCATCACGGTGATTTCACTGACTGCACGCACTGGCTCACAGTTTCGAACACTCCGTGGTCATTTGATATCGAGGAACCTGAGCTCGGCAGCCGTCAGCGCCCGCGGCGTGGGCAGCACCCCCAGCTGCCGGGTGTTCTCGATGCCGAAGGCGGCGATCACCACGTTAACCAGCGTCACGACGAAGATGAGGATGACGGTGACGTCGTTGATGATATCTGCAGCGAAGCGCGTCGGAGAATCTTCATTGATACTGAGCGCACCAAGAACCAGCAACAGAACTCCCACTACCACCTGCAACAGAACGGTAACCTTTAATAATTTTGGGGCTTATCGACGCACCAACTGCCAGGGTCATATGGCGTCGCCAACTCTCTCCCTGTTGGAAGGGTTTCTCGGGAGCCAGCTTGCTCCTTGTTCAGGGAAGCCGCCGGGCCTTGAACCCGGGTCGGCTGCGTGGGAGCCAGCAGTGCTGACCACCACTACCGCGCCCCTAGAACGGTAACCTTTCTAGTTGGCAGGACGCAAAGGTGGAGCTGTTGGCCTCCAGCACCCCCCCAAAACCACGCGATACAGAACGGAAACTACTGTGGATGACATGTCAAAAACGTAAAGTGGTCATGTGGTAGCTTCAAACAAATAGAGCGATCCTCCTCTTTCCAGGTTCATGTAGGAAGTACGCATTTTAACAACAATTTAGCATGATTTCCAAGTTATTACCTGCACTCCACGTTCAAAAAAAAAAACTTTCAAACTTAAGTAACATTGTTCGCTATTGTTTGTTTCAATGCCACCAAACGCTAACTTGAACTATCTGAATTAAGAAAGGCATAATATCGACATTTCCACTTCAAGTTATCGACATTGATGTTGGAAAGGGGCATGATTGCATCACGATTTACGAGTGTGGACAGAGCAAACATAGGCGGATCGAGGAGTTCCGATGAAGGGAGCACAACTTGGGTCAGGAGCACCAAATCTTAATACATGGCCTGTTGGGGGGCGTAAAATGCATAGTGGGTGCACCACGACTTGCTGCATCCTAGGAGGAGGGGGAGAGGCTGAGAAACAACGTTTCAAGGTCCTACTCGCTCCCCCTGGATATCTTTTATATCAAACCCTTATGCGCAGCTCATATCTTCGCAGATTGAATTGATTCACCTCACCATAATTCAGTGCGTCAACAAATGAAATGACTTCAGATCTCTCTCAAGAGAAGAGAACGTATTTCGAGTGCAGGCTGGTCGAAATTGGACCGAAATCATGGATATGCATAATAAAGTCAGGATTCACATTCCTCAGCACTGTTCTACATTCTGGCCTTAAGCATAGAGACTAGACACTGCAATTCTTCATTAGGCGTATGCTACTTTTTGTTGGCATAATTAATATCTTAAGATGTTTGATATTCGTGTACTACTTAGTTCATGTCTAGTTCTGCTAACTGTCTCTTTCCCTTTCCTTATGTGATAATCGAAATTTTCCATCGACACTGCATGGGTTAAAGGGAACGTGGCACCTTCACAACGTGATTTTAACACTGAGATAGCCAAGTTGTAAAACAGGTTGGAAAACCCGGTACTCCATATTTCATTTGTCTTGGAACTCGATATTTCCGTAGAAAAAAGCTAAAACCTACCTGACACCAGCCCCCTCAGCCCCCGTCGCCGGCGGCCATTGTTGTGAGCTACTGGTGTGACGACATATGCCGACGTGACGATGAGCATCAGCCAATCGAAGCCCTTGAAGCGTTTCAAGTATGGTAGTGGTTGCTAGATCGTGACATCATCCACAGGCTGATATTTATTTCTTTTTCTAGAGGAGTATTTTTAAAAACCAAATATTTAGCTTATTGTACATTTTTCAGAGAAATCATGAGTGGTTTCATTATTTTTTACTAAAAGTAAGCCTAATTACACTAAATTCCAGGATTCAACCAAGGTGCCACATTCCCTTTAACAGAACTTCTTTGAGGTATGAAGATAATAGCGAATGCACACGCACACCCTTTCTCATTCTATCTTCCGTACGCCGTGTTTTCTCACGGACATCCAGCTCGAGAGAGGGGAACGAAAAAGGTATTTTCCACTAACCCCCCAACTGTTTCCGATTTCTTTTTTTAAACACCATGTTCTTCTCATGAGTTTGGCCAGGTTATCCCCGCCCCTCCCAAGCACTCGATGTATATGTACATTGTACCTCTAGATATGCCATGCGTGTCCAGATTTTCCCATGCCAAATTTCTTAGCGAGCAACTTCTATGTTGGGCTATATTAGGCAACGTTGCATCCTGGGTAGTGGCACTCTCTGCTGACCTGTAGCAATGGGCGATATCAAGTGAATTCAACACGGCTTGCCAGTACACAACAATACATTTTGTCAATAGTCTTACATGCTCCCAAGCACTATGACGGCGTTATGAATAATTTCCGGTCCAATATGGCTGTATCTGACTGTATTCATCTTTGCAGCCCATGCACTAGCAGGAGGGAGCATAAGCACATAATTCTTTGTTTCAGTAAATTGTTTCCAAATTGAAAGGGGACACAGCCCTAAAACTTTGCAGCGTTGCGTCTAATTTGACAGCTCATAGTGGATGAAATACTTATCGGCCGTCAAGGTGACGTTCAGAACATTGGAGGGAGGGGGCAAGGTTTATGTTTAATTTGTTTCCGTTGATGCCTTACGGTCAAGGTTTAACCACTCTTGGGCGGAAAATCCTTTCGCGGTGGTGCCAATATTTTCATCCTTGGGGGCAAGGAGAGGGGTGGGAAGATCGACCATTCAGGGGCGATCCGTGATGATTTCAAGGGTGCCGAGGATCAACTGGGGAAAAGTTGGTACTTTTTATTTGGGATCCTATGAAAGCCCATCCAAATGTTTAAAGAAAACATTTGAGCCATTTTTTGTTAGGTCACATTTAAGGTCACTAGAGGTTAAGGCATGCTAACATAAGGATAACATGTAAATGAAGGTTTTCAGCCATTACATCTGTACTTGCAAATATAACGAAAAACAATCTTGACCATTGAAATCCTCGCATCAAGTCAAGTCGAATGATTTGAAATATGACCTTGCTAGGTCCAATCAGGTCAAATGTAGGATTTGACCCGACTTGACGTCAGTTCAAGACCCAATTATGTCAAAATGCATATCATTAGAATAGCAAGGATAAGGTGGACCAAATGCCATTAAAACAAATGCTCTACCACCATTCATTGCTAAGTAGAGCCATAACATGTATTCATGCATTCATACACAAACAAAAATACACGCCACAACAAAAGGGGAGAACTGATGTGTAGAAGAGGATGGCGCCGGGGTTAAGGAGCGATGAGTGCGGAGAGGGGGACGCGAACGGACGAGCACGGACGCGCACGCACGCGGGACTACGAGTTCGATAGTTTGAACCATTTATCCCGCGTGTTTCCAATGGAGAGGACATAGCTCGTACCTGACTTTACGTCATCAAAATAAAAAATACCGAAATATATTTTTAGAACTCAGAAGCCCATTATGCGATATAAGTGTCAATCGGATAAGTGCACCCTGTTTCATAACAAAACCTGGATAATATGTGGATAAAAACACAACATTCTTTAAAGAAATAGGCTTTCCAGCGACGCTTAAAAGAAACAATAACTGTTCGAGCTACTGCAAATTAGTTTGCCCAGAGTTAGTCATAATCCGAAATACGAACAATGCCAAAATGCATTGGTTAAATGGAAGCTACAGCGCAATAAAACAACAGCTCTAAACGCGAGACTCAAAGCAGAACACCTGCAAGCCTACTGATAGACACCTGCACAACAACTGATAGAAAATAACCAAAATCCTCGTAGATATCACGCGATGCTCGGAAAAATGATAGGCCGCAAACGAACATCCCACATCCCTCCATTACTTAACTCAGCTAGCGAAATTATTACTGCGGATGAAGACAAAGCCGCACTTCTGAATGATTTCTTTGTTTCACAGACCCAGCTTGACACGGCTCAACTGACGACTCCACCTGACACGCTGACTTGACACCTACGCACACCACCCGACTTACACTCACGCCCCCCCTTGACACGGCTCAACTGACGACACCACCTGACACGCTGACTTGACACGGCTCAACTGACGACACCACCTGACACGTCGACTTGACACGCGACCAAACCAATAACAAGACTTTACCTGCTCTCGAAACGATTCAAGAAACTGAGGCTCTGGTGCTGAAGCTTCTAAATTCTCCAGATGCAAAGCAATCATTAGGTCCCGAATAAATTCCTCCAAAATTGCTAAACATGACTGCTGTCCTCATTGCATAGCCACTAACGTTACTTTTCAACGAATCACTTCTATTGGGAACCTTTCCGAGCATTTAGAAAATTTTTAACGTAACAAATATTTTCAAGAAGAAGGGCTAACCGTCCAGCATCCGTAACTACCGTCCCATCATTTTGCTGTCTTGTGTGTCAAAATTATTCGAAACAATTGTTTGTCTTTCAATAAACAGCATCTGATAAAGAACAACTCACTTTCTGACAGACAGAGCGGTTATAGACCAAACCACAACATGGAACTTCAAATGATGTTTTTGACACACTCCATTTAGAAACATTCGGATCAAGGGCAGATGTTTCGGCAGTCTTCCTATATTTTTAGCTACTTAAATTTGGCACGGCATCTTACTCCATGCATGTCAAAAGAGCATGCATGTCATCCATGCATGTCATCTCTGGTTCACTCCTATGCTGATTAAAGTCATACTTGACAAATCGAGTCCAAAGACTGAGAATCCCGGGCATGGAACTTTGTTCTATAGCCAAAAATTTGGACGCTGGATATCCTCAGGGATTCGTTTTAGGACCACTTTTAGCAATTATGCACCTTAAAGGCATTACAAAGAATGGAAATAGTGGCATTCTTCTATACGCTGATGACGTAACTATTCTAAGTCGTCATACACGACAAGACTCTGACACAGCACGACTTTCTCTACAAAACGAGCTTGACGCTATCGGCGAATACGGTAGAAAATGGGCCATCACTTGCAAACGCTGCGAAATCTCTCTAACATACATTTAGCGACAAAACCAGTCCAGGAACCCTTTTTCTAATATCGGGGGAAAATGTACCAAAATTTAGACTGTCACAAGCATCTAGAACTCATACTATCTAAAGGCCAATATATGCAATATCTAAACATGTACCCAGTCAAATGTTTCATGAAATTTATAGCACATACATCCCACCCTTTTATTACTTCAGTGACATCGTCTATGACGGACAGCTGACGGCTCAGAATAGCATAAGACTAAACAGTCAGCAAAACAGAATTGCAAGACTAATAACACGAACACCGATTACACATCAACCGAGAAGCTGAGACGTGAGTTAGGCTGGGACTCGCTGACAAAAGGACGGGAAATTCACCGCCCAATGTTCTCCCACAAACTAGCACACCACCCAGACCAAGCGTAATTACCTGACACAAGAATCACAGCAACAGAAATTAACTTAACCCTTGTCCCAACGGGGGAGCCCATCGAAAGCCCGCTCCCTCCCTAAGGTTTTTCAGAATAGCAAAAAACGACGGGGCGCAGCACAGCGGTTGAGAGCTGTACTACCTCTCACCTCATAATTTTTCCACCATTACATAATTTTTTACCCCGAGTCACACAAAGGTCAGGTCATTAGATGAGGTCAACCAAGGTCACCTCGCTTCAACTTTTGAGCTTCACCATAGCTACATTTCTAAGCTGATCGATTGGAAACGTCCTACACTTCATGGCCCTTCCAGGATCCACAAAATTTAGATCCGGGATTTTTGATATCTTATGATCTAAAAGTCACAAAAATGATTGAAAATTCTCATATTGTTCAGAAAAGAATTCATGGACACCCTTTAACGAATTCAGCTGCCATATTTTCCCCTTGACCTATCTGAGGTCATCACAGGTCACCAGGGTCAAAACAGTATTTTTACGATAACTTTTGACCTAACCAGGCTAGAGCGCTGAATCAAACGTCATCGTGTATGTCTCGCCAGTGGCTTTCATTTGACATACAAAAGGTCATTTTCTGACCTTTCGTGACCTCAGGTCATATTAGGTCACAAGGTGACCTCTGGAGGTCAAACCCCTGGCGGGAGGTCATTATGTTTCGCATAGTAAAAAGGTTTGACATTTTCCTATCAAATGTACTTTACCAGATCGGAATAGCTTTGACGGCATGAGAGCTATGCCAAGTTTTCTTAGCATTGCATATTCTAGTGGGAATAGGCTATCGTGCCCTATCTTGACCTCTGGAGGTCAAACTATTGACTTGAGTGCTTAAACATTAAGGTAAAATTGTACTGAATTCACACAAGCCTTCTAATGCACTTTGCATAATTGCGTTAACCCCCATATTTTCGGGATTAGAGGGGGCCATCGATGACCCCCGGTGGGGTGAAGGTGGCGCCGGACCCCCGGTGGGGCGCGGCTTAATAAACGCCAGCTGTTGTCTATCCAAAGTTATTGCACGAGTTCTCAATGGTCTTATTTTCCTTCCACCATTCATGGTTTGAATAAATTGTCTCATAATCTTCGGGGGCCCATGTCACTAGAATTATTCAAACAATACATTACTGAGCTAATGAGCTGTCCAGCTCTCGTCGAGTATTTTTCATATGGTACGAAAAAAACACTCGTCACACTCGACATAGAACCGACTTACTTCTACCTAAAGCCTATCTGCATCCAATTAAAAAAGTCCACAACACCAGGCTGCCCATGTGGATCAACACGTGACAACTCCCAGCACTTCATCTTTCACTGTCAACCCGTACAAAAATCATCGTCAAATTCTTTTAAATCAGTTAACAACCTATAACATTGACATCCAACGAACACAGACAGCGCACTTTTTGGACACGATTACCAAGGGCACTACACTGAATGCCGAGCGGGGCGGTGCAGAACTTGAGTGTGGCTGCGCTCGGTGCGCGCCGCCGCGCGGCGTCCGGTGGGGATGGGGGCGACGCCTAACCGGTTCGGTTTGGAGCAGCCGCTTACATGTACCGTGGTGGCGGCAATCGTATATACATATATATGTTTGCTTGACTTAAATCATTATTTTTTTGTTTGCGTTTAGTGAAGAATTTTCCAGGAGAGGCACTTAGATATAAGCTGCGTGTCCCTGGATCAAAGCTGACCTCTAGCAGCCTTTTCCTCGACCGCCTCCCACCCAGGAGATGACAGTAAACTGCTTGACACGGGAGCTTTGCGGACCAACCAGCGCCCTTGTTATTGGAAGCATGGGCTTGATCTGCCTTTAAATAGATCTGCCGGTCCGGTGGCGCGCCCCGAGGGTACGGCCTCGCCTCGTGTCATCGAAGCAGTCCTCTGTTCCGCCGGGCATGAGAAATCGGGATAGCCTCTCCGTATCATACGGTGGGGTGTATGAGAAGGAGCGTGTGTGGGGTCGTGCGGGCAAGACTCTCCCGCAAAGGTACCGATAACTGGAAGCATCTGCCGTGTACATACACATAGACGCATTACATTCGCAGAAATGGTGTATTCAGATTTCGTGCACTAGCACAAACATGTTCAGAAACCAGGCATGTGCAAAAATTGTTCCGGAAAATCGCTTAACTTCCGGAAAAACTGTAAGAGGCAATACATTCAAAAGAGATTTTAAAGAAAAAAAGAGCTGCCATAGGAAGGCATGCACATTTATATTCGTGTTGTGTCATGACTGCGGTATAGAAATGGGTGCATCAGTTACAACTTTCGTGCTAAATTTGTTTTTCCATTCTGTCGACCGTCAATATTATTGCGTTGGTGACGGCCAAGTTAACTCACTATCGCATTATTCATTTACCTGTCTGAAAATATGTCAGCGTTGTTAAATACACAATAGTTCCCCAGCGGAGACCATGAACGTAATATCAAAGTAACTTGGCATCTAACGGCGCAATATTCAGTCCCATTCAGCATAATGCTATTGCTGCCGAACCTGATTTACACATCAATATATGGTGAGAGGGTCAGGTCTATTTCTAGATCTTGAACAGTCCGATCATGCGGGGTCACACCCAATCTTATTGCCACATAACCATCTAAGTTGTATAAAATCTTATCAATACCAGCTAAAACCTCTCTTAACACGCGCCTCGCTGGGGGAGTGAAATTCACCCTCCTCCTGGTTTTCCTCGGATAACGCAAAAAAGAAGAGACGCAGAACAACGAAACTGATATTACCTCATTCCTTATTAAATATTACCTCATTCCTTATTAATTTTACGCATCTCACCAACCTTTTTAGGTCAGGTCATGTCAGGTCAAGGAGCCATCCTAGGCCAAGCGACCCGACCTCAAAACCTAAAATCATGAGTTTGAAGCGGCACCTAAAGAACATCAGCCAACCGATCAGCTTGAAAGTTTCACAATATAATGAGGTCATTAGGGTTTACAAATCTGCTATGTCGGAATTTTGATTTTGATGATCTAAAGTGGGGGTCAATTTTTTAGTCAACCCATTATCCCTTGCCCCGGTGGCGGGTACGAGCCACCTTCGCCCTGGTGGGGGGCTAAAAAAGACCCCCCACGATCTCAAAAACTAAGAGAGCTAGAAAAAAGCGCAAAACGGCAATCGAAAGCTCTTCGAAAATGATATCGAAAATACTTCGGTCATTTTTCTTGTCAGGTCAATATCAAGGTCATCAGAGGTCAAAATAGGTCAAAATCGCTAATATGAGGTGTACTAAGAAAACCCCCTATATCTCAGAAACTATGATAGCTAGAAACATTTTTCTAACACCATTCGAAAGCTCTTGAGATGTGCTTTCATTACAGTGGCATTCATTTTCGTGTCAGGTCAAAGACTAGGGAGCTACAGGTCACTAAATATTGGGCATATTCTTGGGAATGTCCATAGCCACCCATGCATAAGGGCGTTTACTTTTTCACTAATAGCTTCCAAACCAAACAAGATACTGCCATAGTTTATGCACCATTGCAATCCTCTCGTCAATACAAATCGAATGATATATGATATTGCTATGCCAGGTCAAATTTAAGAATTTGACCTGACCCAGGTCAACGGTCTGACCCAACTTGACCTGGTATAGTCATGATGTATATCATTTGACTTCCAGTGACTATACAAACACTTTGGTGACAAAATAAAAGCTCTATCTTAGTTTATTCCAAATTTATAGAGAAAAACACCAAAAAATGCTTATTTGACCTAAGGTGACCTTTTAAAGGTCACAAGTCAAAAATTTTGGTATCAGCTTCAGAAATTGGCTAAGAGCAAGTCGCAACCGATGTTTGAACTTGATTCCATCCATATTTACTGAGAAAAGCTCATTTCGTGATTTTCCCCATGCATTGTCAATGGGGAGGTCATGCTCTGCACATGACCTTAGGTCACCAATATCAAAAATCCCGGAACAAATATTGTAGCTCCTGGTGGGCCCAAGATGTGGTATGAGTTTCAACTTGATCGATTAACCCTTCTTTTAGTTATGCCGTCCTAAGTATTTTTTAGGTGAGGTCACTTCACCTGACCTGGTGACCTGACCTGATATGACCTTGAGCCAAAATTTTCAGGAAAGATGTAAAAATGATGAAGGAACAGCTAGACCAAGTTTGGCGGCGCTGCGCGCCGCCGTTTTTTGGTCACTTTGGAAAAACCCGAGGGGGGTCTAAAAAGACCTTATAACCCGGGCGAAGGTTATAAGTCTATGGTGAAAAATAGAAAGGGCTTGTTACAGTAAATACGTGATAAATAAAGCCAAAAATACTCAAACGGTGTATTCTTACCACGATCTTGACCATAAAGTTGAATTATTGAACATCTGACCTCTCAAAAGTCATGTCAGGCCACGGAGCATATGATTCTTTTGCCAATAACTTCTCACTGAATGGAGATAAAGCTCCTATTTTGCTTGCATTGTGCTTATATTGTCACGAGTAGTCGATTGATATGCAACATGACCATACTAGGTCACCCCGTGACCCTGACCTAGCCCGATGGCAGGCCATTTTCACAATTTGACCTAGCAATGTCATATTATACATCATTCGATTTGCCACGATGAGAGGAATCCAATGATGCATACATATTTGCTTTAGCTCCGCTGAGTAGGGGGAAACGTACACTGTTCTGTTGTAAGCCTATGGGACCTTATTTGACCTATGCTGACCTCAATATTGATCTGACATAAAAATACTTCGTATAGTTTCTCTTCGTCTCGTCAACAGCTTTCTAACGCTCTCCGTAATTTTTCT
Source organism: Lepas anatifera (assembly GCA_034440635.1). Classification (NCBI taxonomy): domain Eukaryota; kingdom Metazoa; phylum Arthropoda; class Thecostraca; family Lepadidae; genus Lepas; species Lepas anatifera. The sequence goes on from JAOTON010002047.1 coordinate 308,219, forward strand.
CTACCTTTCCTGGGAGCTGAGATACGGAGGGGGGGCGAAATACCCCAGCGGGGTGCGTTATGCCAGGGACCCCAGCGGGGTGCGTGTTAGGAATGCAATAGGTTGAACAATTAGCATCTTATTTGTATCCATTTCCGACAGGAAAAAGTGAACCAAACACAGAAATCAGCTGTGGGAGACATGGCTCAACACATCTTTGGAGTAGAAAACACAGTCACACGACGATGTATCTCGCGTAGCCTATAGTGTATTGAAATAACACAGCACGTTTGTAAAAGCTAAGCGAGTAAAGTCAAAACCTCTGTAAACATCATGGGCTTGCACAATCGATCGGTCATGCGATGGCCTCACAAGAAAATGAAGACCGTTCCGCCAAAAAGCAGGTCGTATCACAATTGCATTTGGTAAAACGGCGAGAATAAAGTTTCAATGGCACATCAACAGGCGGCTTAACCCTCGCCCACCGGGGCCATCGATGGCCCCCTAAGGTTTTTCCGAGATAGCAGAAAAATGAAGAGGCGCAGCATCGCGGTTGAGGACTCTACCTCTCACTGCATCATTTTCCCACCATCCCTGAAATTTTTACCCCGGGTCACCCAAGATCAGGTCACCAGACGAGGTCAACCAAGGTCACCTCACTTCAACTTTAGAGCTCTGTAAGAGCTACATTTCGAAGTCAATCAATTTGAAACTTCCTACACTTTATGGCCCCTCCAGGGTCTACAAGGTGTATATCCGGGATTTTTCGATTTCGTGCCCTGAGGTCAGGTCACGAGGTGACCTCTCCCATTGAAAAAGCATGGGGAAAAGCTGTTTTATGATCTAAAAGTCACAAAAGCGATTGAAAATGCTTAGCTTGATCAGAAAAGCGTTCTTAGACACCCTTTCACGGATTCCAGGGGCCATATTTGCCCTTTGACTTCTCCAAGGTCATCCAAGGTCACCAGGGGTCAAAAACAGTATTTTGACAATAACTTTTGACCTAATTAAGCTAGAGCGCTGAAACAAACACCATCGTGTTTGTCTCATCACTGGCTTTTATTTGATATACGGCAAGGTCACTTTCTGACCTTTAGTGACCTCAGGTCATCTTAGGTCACGAGGTGACCTCTGGAGGTCAAACTACTGGCGGGAGGTCTTTACGTTTCAGATAGCGGAGAAAGGACTGACAATTTCCTATCAAATGTACTTTACCAGACCTCAATAACTCTAATGGCATAAGAGTTCTGCCCAGTTTGCTTAAGCATTGCATATTTGAGTGAAAATAGCCGATCTTGACCTAATTTGACCTCTGGAGGTCAAACCATTGACCTGAGCACTAAAACATGTAAAGTAATTTCTAATTGAATTCACGCGAGCTTTCTATTGCACTTTGCAGATTTGCGCTAACGCCCATATTTTCGGAGTTAGAGGGGGGCCATCGATGCCCCCGGTGGGGCGAAGGTGGCGCTGGACCCCCGGTGGGGCGCGGGTTAAAATTTAGCGAGAACTATTGTAACTGTGCAGTGCGTTCCTTAAAGATGGATCAGCTCTCGGTGAGCAAACTAGTCACCAATAGTGATGCCAACTTCTAGACAAAGTGCATCAGAACCTACCCGCTGTCTTCACTTTTACTGGACCATCTAGCAAAGTCTCAAAACTTCCGGAGGACAAAAACTCGGGAAAACATTAAGCACTACTCAGCGCTTGGCCAGAGGCCAAGAAAAGGTGAAGTGGAGGTAGCGCTCTGATCAAGGTTCTGGTGGCGGTGCCGGCAGGAGGTTGACAGAGGCGTCCCAGCCGAAGCCAGACCAGATGGCATTGCAGAAGACCGTGACGAAGGCCACCGAGAGTGCCATGTAGTTGAGGCCGTAGCGGAGGCGTCCGTAGACGTTGCTGGTGTCCTGGATGTCCAACACTGCCACTCCGAGCGTGAGGAGGATTTGCACCAGCTGCAAACGCGACACAGCAGGAGAGGGCGCTTAGTGCCAGAAGAGATCTCTTTTACACTCGGCACATCCGACATTTTAAAGCCAGATGGTGGTTTATTACACAATCAAGCAGCCCCCGTTGAAATGGGAGGTAGAACGGAAAACAAGCTTGCACTCCACCCAAAGAATTTGAGACAATGTGCTGATGATGTCATGTAGGTATGTTTGTACCTGGCCTAACACAATTTATCTTCATGGCTTCCACAAATCCCCGTTTTTACCCTGATGAAAATGTTGTTTTTTACGTTGCTAAGTTTACAAAGTGCATAGAAGAACGAAATAGCACACGTTGTGGTGTGACGTCCCTGACCTGTTTCTAGTGTCGGTAGAATATCGGTACCAATCAATCCAACGGCAATCCAGATTGGGTCACACTGTTCAAGGTATGCTTTCAGCTATGATGTTAAAATAGATTTGATGGGCTGGGAAATTTCAGTCAAACATTTTTTTCTTGCTCGGTGCTTTGTCATTTAGGGATTGGAAATAAATTGCGTAAGTTCAGCATCTTAAGGGGGAATTACACCGAATAGCAGCGTCAAAATTTTTCTCTGTGAATGGAGACTTTTGGGCCGCTTCAGCTACCGGGGCCACATGACCAGTAACATCAATACAATAAAACCTGGTTGGTAATCTACAAGAACCACTCAAGACAATTTTGAGGAGTTCAGATTTTTTTAACTAACCTGCATACCATTAATCTTACGGATATTGTGTTGTCTTCTGTTGATCTGCATTTTTTACTAGGCCAGGAACTACTTCAGATTGAACCTGGAATTGGTTGGTCCTCACGCGATACTCCGCTCCGGAGCTCGTTTAGGAAGCAAAACCACTACAAAAACAAGAGATAGATCAGCAGTGAGATGTTATCCCGCAATATTTCCCTTTTACATATCTTCTGAATACTGTCCTGCTCATAAACGTATGTATCTTCACACTGAAATAGCATTCGAGATTATTTAACCCTATTTCCGTCAGGCTCCGGCTACCCCTATTTCCGGCAAGGGGCAATATCGGCCCCCTAAGATCTCGTAATCTAACCGGCCGATTTTGAAAATTCAAAGTGCCATAGATTCCTCTGCTGCTGAACTTTATTTTGAAAAAGAAAATTTCAAAATTTTTATTTTTTAGGAGAAGGCCGTGCAAAATATACAATTTTTGTGTATTTTTTAGATTTTCCATAACCCTTGTCTCTGTTGTACGATTTTCACAAAACTAGTTCAGATTTACAAATAATTGACCCAAAATTCTCATATACTCGAGTTACGCAAAAATTCGAAATTCAATGGCAGTTCCAGGACCAGGACTATGAGGGGAAATATATACAACCTAAAAGTTTTTGTTACGCGGATTAGAAGCCGTCATATACTGCTTGGCATCTTTGACACATAAATAAATGAGAAAAAAGTGAAAAACTCATCAGGGGCGGATGCAGTAAAGTAAAACAGTGGGGTAAAATACATACCAACAATATGCGAATGGTATGCATGAGTATATTAGTCCCTCGACTAGTTGAAATTTAATTTCTGATAATTTTTACCCTCCCATGGCGCTCTGGGAAAGGGGGTGACATAGGCGGATCAAGGACTCGTCGTGGGGGTGGGAGTGATTGGAAACACATTTTCAATATACAACGATATTGAGTCGCGGCGGTGATACTGGCTGGGAATATACATTTTGAAAATGTGTAGTGACTGGACACGTCTGGTAATCTAGAATTGGGTTATAACTATTTTGAATTTTCATATACCCAATTGTATTCGTCCTGACACGGCTGTAAGCAGTCTTCTCACTTACTAACGTTTAGTCCTTCTTGATAACATTCCCCCATTTTGAACTGCTGTAACCGCCCCTGATGAATACAAATAGTGACAATTGTGAATGCACTATCATCTCACATAAAAAATGATATAATAAAACCATATAACTGGTATTAGGATCAGCAGAGACGGCTTCCTTTACAAAAACCCATCGCATACGATAATACTTGGTTTGTGGATAGAACCTCCCCAAAAACCCAGCCATAGCTCCGCCCCTGGTAAATATATAATCTTGAAAATTTCAGAAACCTGCCTGTACTAGTTTTAGGAAAGTCGGAAGTTTCAAAGTTCTATCGCAAGCCGTTGCGGAGATATTCTCGAAAAACCTGAAGGGGGCAATACTAGCCCCCTGCCGAAATAGGGTTAACGCTTTATTCGCACCATGGTTACTCAAGACTACTGCCATGGAACACCAGTGAAACGCAGAAACTCTCCTGTGAAAACACGTCGATTATTTTTCGGCGAGTTTTTTCATATAATGAAAGCGTTACTTCAGGCTCAACTCACACCGACTTGACGCCTCCTCTAATATTGAAAGATCGTGTCAGCGCCCAAGGAGTGTTGATGGAGTAAAGATGGCGTCATCCAGTTGCAAGGTTGACACTCCCAATACACCTTCTTGTTTCTATCAGCATCACAGAAGCGTCAACACAGCTCGTGCGCGCTCTCCTCCGGTGTTTTGTCGGTGTCATCGTGGTGCACTGCGCAGGACGCGCGCGCCAAAACGACGCCATTTTTTAGTCGTCAGTTGTCATTGCAAACAGCGAAGAGCGTGGCAGGAAAATTGTGGTTTTCTACTGCTCATGGTGGACGAAAGGAATAAAGCGGTGAGACATGTGTTGATTGTTTTCAACTTACAATTTTCTTAAAATCGGAGTGGATTCTCTTTTGACTGCCTTTGGTGATAATCAAATACGAAATTTTGCGCTACTGGTTGGCCCTTTCTTTTACCTACCTGTCTGTCCTTGCTAACGATGGAGATTTTTGCTTCTAAATTTGATATGCCGCTGAAACGTAAGCGTCATCCACCATCCCCTGAATAGTATTTTAGACCAGGGGATGCTTCGGCATTTGTGGTTTTCTTAACTCGATCCTGTCAGGAAGGGATGGGACTGACTTATCCTATACCCCTCATCATTTTCTAAACGTGTTGGAATAGACTATTGAATCTTTTCAGCTCCCCCTAGTCCGTCCAAAAGATAAATATATTCTATCCGCCGGAAAAAAACAAACAGATTTAATGATGCACATATTGTACGATCCTGTATAAATAGCTTTCAATAGAACGTTCAAATTATGTTGCAATATAAAATTTAAGCGCAGTTTTTTCTACTATTTAGTTCAAATGAACAACAAAACAAATTTGGGACAGCAGTTTGGAATCGCCTTATAAGAAAAGAAATAACAAATTCAGTGAAGCGAGTATCGGTTTCGCAGTTTCAGAAAATCGATGGAGTAGCGGTAGTGATTTCAACAAGCCAAGGTAGCGGAAATAGGGGTAGTTTTTTCACAAATTTGGCAGTGGCGCTCACCTCTGGTCAACATCGTTTTGAAAAATATAGGTACTAGTGTGAAAATCCATTACCTGTGTAGGGTACCTTTTATAACTGACGTAGTAGGTATAATTCAATTGTGCTACCATTTCAGAAGCCGCACTGAGGATGTCACCGTGGCTGCTGAACGAAGGGGGCCAGGCATATGTCAAGGATGAGATGCCAGCATACGTGAATACGAAGAGCACGGCCCACGTGTCGTGGTCGAGGGAAACACCATTGTGAACTGTGAAACAGCAGACGAAGCCCTTCTGTTCTGGGTTGTCGCGTTCTTCGCTTACTTTCAAAGATACGGCCTCTGCCGGGGAACGTGGCTATTCCTAGCCCGGTATGCCCTTGGCATCGAAACCCCTGTGGGAGCCCGAGGCCCAAAAGCAAGATCGGGCTATCGAGGAAGCTGCGCGTTAGGTGAGTCCTATGGGATGACAAACTATGTAGCGTTGTTCTGAACATTATTTTCAGGATGATGAAAGGATATTCTGGACAGCGGCAAGAATATGAACACAGTGTTTTGATATGAACACAGTATGAACATCATGTTTGGTCACTTGAAATATTCTGTCTGGAAAAGGAAGATAATATGATAGTCAAATGTGGCAGAATTCTGCCGCAAACGTTGTTTTTTAGGGGAGGGGAGGGGTTGGGGTCTATAAGCATCAAGTGGTATGAAGACCATTTGCGATGGCAGGAAGTCATACTTCTGGTCTCTGATGACATAAGTTGGGATCGTTTTTGACGGAAGCTGCTCACAAATGTTTTTCTACAAAGCAAATAAATGTGTTATTTGCGATATATCGTGTTTTACCGTGATGTGATGCATGGTGTGCCTTAAAGCAAGCCAGATTATGCAGGTGTAGAAAGTTGGTAATAAGCGAAGTGTACCTAAAGAAGAAGGGTGTACAAAACGCTTATTAGACGAGTCAGCTGGGCGTTAGAAGGGAATCAGAGCCATTCTTGAACGGAGCTGCAAAGGGGTTGCAAGGTGCTAAGAAAGGTGCCATTGCAGCGTTATCAAAGCGTCACTGCAGTGCCACGCTAGAGTCGTGAAGAATTACGACGGTTTTTAAAGAGCGTGAGCGTAGAGTCGCATGGTGCTTTACCCTGACATTTCACGCGTCAGTGGATTTTTAGCGCGCTGTGGGTAGATCGGGCCGGCGTCATGATACGATACGCGGGGCTTCTTTGTAGAGTGCGGACGGAGTTTTTCCTGCGCCAGGGTTAAGTTAACTCCACGGAAGCTACTCACAGCATGCGACAAATGGGACACTCCAGGAATGGGAGTCATTTTTTCTCTGTGTGTTGTTGAGGTTGCCGAAACGGCCATGCGAAAGTGGGAGCAGGCAGCTCCCACCGCCGCATGGTCAGAGTTACAAATATAGTGTCATTCGAAGCATTCAAAACGAAAATTGGATTACGTTTCATGTATCTCTTAACCGTCCAACTAGTCTTCTGCCATACTGCTAAAAAGGTTACGTTCTATTCGTATACTTTGGTTGGTTGTAACTGCTGCTGTTCAAATATTGTGGGTAAACAGTGTGAAGATGGGGCGCAGCTTCCGCAAAGTCTGGAGGTAAGGCGAGGCTTTTCATGATAAAGTTTTCGTATAAATGGCCGTGAAGATCAAGAGTGCTTCGGTCTAGTCTAACCTTGGTTTATCGGCCCGGTAGCTCAGTTGATAGAGCGTTAAGTACCGGTGCGCTCAGAAAACCGCGCAGTGGCAGTGCACCGGTCAAAGCTTGGGATCAGCTCGCCTGAGATGCTCCGGCGGTCAATATTTACTCGAGGTAGGTTGGCTGACAACTGACTGGTGAGAGGGTGACCTGAGCAGAGCAGCCGTCCCTGTGTATTGTGGGATGCTAAATCTTAACATTTAAAGTAACCCGTCTTGCTTGTTCGTTCGGATGGTGGTGTCGGAGTGTCCGTGGCAAACCCCTTAATGATTTTAGTGAGACCTCGATCCCGGAAGCCGAATCTGCAATAACTTGGGAAAAAGTATAAAAAGAACAGCAGCAGCCTCGATGAAGAAACAGGGTTGTGATTTCAAAAGAAAGGGTATATACCTACCACTCAATTTGTCCTAAGTTCAGACCTGGAAGAAAACGTCAGGATACTGAAAGATAGGCATGCAAACCACTAGATATTTTTATTGTGTTCTCTAAAAAAATTATACCTGCATTGTTTTCATCTCAGGTAAAGAGAAATAAGCTACTAGCTTTGGAGAAAGGAGGAGCTATTCCTTAAGCTTCATACTAGCTATGTCTTCCGCATCTTAATAGAGGAAATTGTCCTATGCTTCGAGCCATCCAAGCGCTCAAAGGTATGGAAGACATCAACTATTTTCGCAAATTTGGCCTTACTGAAATGCAGTGTACGGCTTCAGCTCAGGTCACTGACCCGACAACGGAGAGCATTGTTTACATCCCACCTGAAGATCATCGATGCCGCAGCCAAGTAAGGAAGCTACACACATCCACGGATATGTAGAAATATATTTGTGATTGCCAAAACATAACGTAACATCAAGCTCTGCCTTTTCCTCACTTGGCATTTGCAGTCGGAAAAACGTGTCTTAGGGATTGTTATAAATTCCCAAAGTTAAGTATAACTTCTTACATAAATTCCTAAAGTTAAATACAACTTCTGAACCGAAAAGTACCGGGCGTTCACCCATGCCCAACGATGCAGAATATATGTGTAACTTTCCAACATTTCTCAGCTCCTGTCTGACATCTCAATGAGAAGAATGTGGAGCTTGGTGAGATGCAGTAAGTACCTAAACAATAGCTATTGAGGAAAGTAATTTCGGGTTCAGGTTGTTTTAGCAAGAGTAAGAGATCCGTCTATTGTGGAACGGCTCACACCGTCTGACTACCGTGCCAATCGCAGTCAATCACACGGATCCAGCTGAAAAGAATGAGATCAGTCGCAGCACTGACCAGTAGCACGTCTGGTGGACAAAGTTGTACTGGAATCTGGATTGTTCGCACATCACTCTTCTTGGCAGAGTATCGGGCGCAAACGGCAGGGCAGACGACATCAAAAGAAGCACAACCAGCACGTCCACATCACCGACCGTGCGCCTTGCTTCTGCTTTCCCAGCTGCGACAGATGGATTGTCCTCTTCTCTCCTTTGGCGGAACTCGCGTAGTCTCTCCTTTGGCGGGACTCTCGCAGAAGTCTCTAAGAGCGCTATGGCGGTACCATTTCGACATCGGAGGCTTCCACGGAGCGGACGTCGAAGGCGGAGATCATGACGTTGGTGGTAGTGATGGAGAATACCAGCGCCAGCGAAGTGTAGTTGATGGCTTCGGCCGAGCGGGCGAACTCCTCGCGGTCCAGCCGGCAGTCGCGCAGCAGGTTCAGACTCAGCGACAACAGGCCCACCAGCACCTGTAACCAGCGCGCAGCAGACCGGCCAGGACTCGGCTAGGGCAGCGCCACCACACACAGCCTTCTCCCACTGACGTCGACGCTCTCTTTGGTCTTTAATCTCCTTCTCACAGTTTGATCAAAGCCGTTTTTGACGAGTCATCGCTGTGGCTGAATTGGAGCTTGAAATGATAGCTCCTTCAGTTCGTATATGCACTTCCATACGTTCTCTTGGAATATAATGTGCTAAAGATGGCCGTCGATGACATAAAAGCTTCTCTCATCACCTCCTCCACTAACATTTAATATCCTGCTTACCCCTGTATATTTCTCCGATCATATACATTTATGATATTTACGTTTATGATATATATATATATATATATATATATATATATATATATATATATATATATATATATATATATATATATATATATGAATGCATGACTCTGTCATGGCATCACCAGATTCTTATAAGCGCAAATCTTGTCACCTACATATTCACAGTTGCACCTGTACCTGTTATTGGCCTAATTGGCTTGCTGGTGGTACGCCAAATACAAATTGTAGAATATATATGCTCTAGTTCTGACAGGTGAACTGTAAAATCATATCGTTTTTATTCAATGATTGTACTGCAGCTGTAGGATTGTACTTCGGCCGGGTGTATATTTATTTTTGATCCGCTTCACCTTCAATTTACCTTTTTAAAAGAAGCTTTGAGTACGACTCATTTTCGAAGGTTTAAGTGATCATTGAGCCACGCATGCGCAGACACAGAGTTTCTAACATAGGGAGGGCAGGTGAGCGGGGTTGTGCAGACAGAGCTACGTTGGAGACAAAAAGGGTCACGACACGGCAATGGCGTAGAGACACCTCGTGCAGGACGTGCCACGGCCAAAACGCCTCGTTTTCTCCATTTCTCAATACCTGTACTAACTGCCAGTTTGGACCTTTCGCTCCCCACAAATGAGTCACTCATTTTTTACTGTCTGATACTGAAAAACGTTTCAATATCGAGTTCACGGCGCAGAAGGGCGGCGCATGACTCGAGAGCGACAAGTCGCCCTGGTCGCCACTGTTTCGCTTCTCACCTGGAGAGCGATGCTGAGGGTGATGAGTGTGACCATCAGCGTGTAGAACTGGTGTTGTTCCCCCACTTGCAGCACGTACCGCAACTGGGAGGCATTGGCCGTCAGCAGGGCCACGTCCAGCATGCCCTGCGCGATCGTCTTCTTGGTGGCGTAGCGGTTAGGGTCCACCAGATGGCTCTTCTGCAACAGGAGGAGAAGATGAGGGGATTAGAGACTGAAACAGGTAGATGCAGTGACAAAATGTGCGTTAGCACTGTTGAACCGGGTACGGTACTGCAGCGGGGGCCCTGGACGGAGCTTACCCGGTCTCTATTATCCCCTTCACCTCCTCCTAATCCTTACGCATTCGCTGTTTTGTGTATATAGTCAATAGCTAGCTGCCTATAGCTTTGTCTTCTTCTTAAATCACAGAAAGTTCGCAAATGTTCGCACGCAACAGAACAGTTTGAATATAAACACTTTCTGAGGCCCAATCGACAATAAACAGCACATGAAACAAACGAAATGACCTCACCAGCCCGCGTTTACCTTGCCATCGCCCATGTCGCCGACGCGGTGGAGGGACATGGCGCCGGCTCCTCTAGGCTTCACCTCCTCAGCATGGTCCAGGGAGGGGAGGGTCAGAGGGGAGTGTCCCCTCAGCGGGGGGAGCCGGATGGGAGGGGACAGGCCCTCCTCCAAACTGTCGCGGCGAGCTATGGCGGCACTCTGAGAAGCCCCGTCACAAGAAAACCGCCCTCCGCACACCACCCGAGATTGTGGAGGGTTAGAGCAGACTGGTGCAGAAGCCGCCGGCAGTAGTCCCGTTCTGTACACCACTCAGCGAACGTGTGATACTGTCGTTTCTCCTGTTTTGCAGAACACGGTGCAAAGGTGCTGGTTGGTCCAAGGCGGAATGCCAGATCGATCCAAGCGTCGCCCGGCGCAACGCCCCCACACCAGCACCCAAAACAAACGCCGGGTCGTCGATTCCTGGCACTGACGTCAGCAGTCACCACATTTACCTAGAACTGCTCAATGTATATTGCGTGACTGGCTCGCTCAGATTGCTGTGTTCTGAGAAACATAACGGCTTGCTGTTATTTTTTACGCTACTGCACACATGCGCTACTCTAAATACTCATGGAAGGATTTTGTGGACTAAGAAAAAGTTGGCACTTAACGACAGCTCTTCAAATATTTTAAGTGATAGACCAAGGACTTAAGTGATAGACCAAGTTCTTTTTAAGTGTCATGGGTATAATTCACCATCGCAGGTATAATTTAAAGACGAGTTCGGCACCACAAAAGCTCCTTCCGTACCCGACTCCACCCGATGTCCAGTAGGAACCAGCCCTTTAGGCAGTGTGTGACAGCGCCCAGTTGCCGCCTGCGCACCATGCAGGCTGCTGACTCGGCGTCCTGTGCCTGGCCGGGGCGTGCAGTCAGCATGATGTGTAATACCAAAGAGCAAGTCTGTACCCGCAGTTCATTAACCTCACAGTTTGAGGGCCCGCCAGGCTCCCGAAGTAAGCCTGTCCAGGATGTAAGCGCAAATGCAGCTTGTTTACCTGCTCTGTTCTATCTGTCCCAGTGCTAGCTCGTCCAATCAAATGCCATATAACGCCATGAATATCAGGCCTAAAAAAACGGAAATTTTAATCCATCCAGTCCCAGTGGAGCCGACATTGGAGTAAAGGGCAAATGCCATATAACCCCATGAATATCAGGCCTAAAAAAACGGAAATTTCAATCCATCCAGTCCCAGTGGAGCCGATATTGCGGTAAAGGGCAAATGCCATATAACCCCATGAATATCAGGCCTAAAAAACGGAAATTTCAATCCATCCAGTCCCAGTGGAGCCGATATTGGAGTAAAGGGCTTTAAGCTTTGCCCTAGGTTTTTCAGCGATCCTCTTCTTCAATGTCTAAATATGCAGATCGGCTCGACATTGGACAAATCCACCCGGGCATCTTCGGAGCACATAGGCGGATCCAGGTGGGGACAAGGGGGACACTTCTCCCTCCACCCCGATCGGATATCGAGCCTGGGACCTCTGAAATGGTTACAGTGCCCCTAAAAGGTCGATTGCGTCCCCTGAAATGTCACTATGTCGGAGCACATAGGCTCGTCGATTGGGGGAATGGTAGCTCTTCAGGTTCTTCGATTGGGGGAGAGGTGCATGGTCAACGGGGGGGTGCAATGCATGCCAGGGGTGGCAATTTTAGGGGAAACCTATCAGGTGGGCCCCAAATCCTATCTCGGGGGCGTCAATACTCGCATCCTGTGGTGGTTGGGGGGGACACAATTTTAGTGGGGCGGCATCGTGACCATTTCAGGGTGTGCCGAGGATGATCGGGGTGTCGGGGATGTGCCTTCACTTGGTCCCCTGACACTTGCCTATGTCGGAGCGCCCCTACTGATATTGTGAGGTTTGTATATACCTAATCCGAGGATCACATACATGCTGTATGCCACGGAATTTATTAGCGCGCAACTCCAAGAACTCCATGATAACTTTTCTGGAATTGTTCAGTTCAGTCTGTTGGCTAATTTAGACGGCTTCCTGAATTCTGAGGTGGTACATAGTCGTTCATAGTTACCTAATGTAAGCCGTTCGACGCAGTAAAACCAGAATACCACATTGCGATCGATCGTTTTGCTTGCTTTTTACTGTTAAGTGGAGGCAATGAGAGGATTCCAGGGCGCGCCACCCACCCTCTCTCTCAACCAAACCCCTCCGACGACTTCGGCGCCCGACACCGTCCCAGCTCAGGTGAAAACTTCGATCTCACCTGACGACTTCGGCACCCAACACCGTCCCAGCTCAGGTGAAAACTTCGATCTCACCTCAGTGTAAGAGATGACTGACGAGTGCCGAGTTGGTTTAACCTGGCCTGCTGTGACGGGTCTTTCAAAGTTATTTCCCTGTATGGTAAAGGGTGGAGGCCTTGTTCGATCCTTTCCTGCTGACATGCTGTCGTAGAACCGGCTGCTCGCCCTTCAGAAAGTCTGCAGTTATCTAAAGGTCTCTGATTCGCACTGAACAATTCACGTGTGTTTTACAGAGTCGGTACTTTTCTACTTAGACTTCTCAATTGTTTCTCGGGTAACGCAAGTGAGTTTTCTTCTCCCGCTTATGTCTATTTTTGCGACTATTTCAACGCCCAAGAGCAGTTAAGAAACTTCGCGGCACCTAATTGAGAGGACGCAGAGCACTTCCTTCCCTCTCAGTGCCCCTGGGCCTCAGTAAGTTCTTTGGCACTCTTCCAGCGACTTGCCAGTCTTGTTTACACATTTAACACCGCGCCGGTGACGAATCTCAACAAACAGAGCCCCGCCAGCTACCGCTGTCAGTCTTGGCAGACCGCGGCTGTGTCTGGCGACAGCTGCAGACGGGGTGGCGAGGCACTGCACCGGGTCTGTCGCCGCTCTGTGAACTCTGTTGACTGCCGGCCGCCCGGCACACTATCGCCACCGTCGGCACCGACGTTCCTGGAACCGGCGTCGATTCCGATGTTTACCCGGCTGGAGGCTGATCGGTCGGCTGAGTGTCGCCTCCACCAGTGAATCAGACTCTTATAATCGATACGCATTCTTTTGAAATTCGTCAGACCCAGTGGAGCTGTAAACTTAAGCTATTTCAGCAAAATGTCTAGCTGTTCACAGTGAAAATTCCTTCTCATTGTTTTCAACATCAGGAGAATTATCCGCTGATATATTTATGGTATGGACGGTTGACATTTTTTCCCTCAAAGAATTTGCGCTTACGTAAGCTGAAAACTGCGCCGTCAAGGACTGGATTTTTTACACGATGTATGGATCCTTGGTATTGACGCGCTTGCTGCGTAGGATTCCTAACTTATTGATCAGGAGAGGAAAATGAACAAAGTTCTTGGCGACTGCATTGGAATTGCACGTCAGCTATTTATTCCAGCTGAAACTATTTGACTCAAAGTTACCAGCTCGTCACGCAAATATGCTTAACCTCAAAATCAACCAAGAGTGGCACACATGCAAAAGCAATGATTACCAACTATGATACCACACCAGACCAAACAAGTAGTGCTGCGGGTGGTTGGTGTGGTGTGAATTGTCGATGCAGATTTATATTTTAGGGACAGCAGTTTAAGCAATGAGGACATGGGGTATTTGTATTGCGTGTAGTGAAAACAGTGAAATTTGCGTAAATACTTGAGTTAGTTCAGCGAGGAAAGCGTGTGCGATGCACGTAACTTTGTGTTCCTATATTTAATCACAGAGTCGGGTGGTTAACTAAGTCCGCTGCTCCGCTACTCCGTTACCTGCGGACTCTTCAAATGGAAGCGAAGTAGTGGTAGCGGTTTTATAGAATAAAATACAGCGGAGTAGCGGGTGGAGCGGACTAGAATAAACTAAAAGCGCTACCGACGGCCTCTTAACCCTCGCCCCACCGGGGGGCCATCGATGGCCCCCCTAAGGTTTTTCCGGGATAGCAAAAAACGACGAGGCGCAGCACCGCGGTTGAGGGCTCTACCTCTCACTGCATCATTTTCCCATCATCCCTGAAATTTTTTACCCCGGGTCACCCAAGGTCAGGTCACCAGACGAGGTCAACCAAGGTCACCTCACTTCACTTTAGAGCTCTGTAAGAGCTACATTTCAAAGTCGATTAATTTGAAACTTCCTACACTTCATAACCCCTCCAGGGTCTACAAGGTGTATATCCGGGATTTTTCGATTTCGTGCCCTGAGGTCAGGTCACGAGGCGACCTCTCCCATTGGAAAAGCATGGGAAAAAGTTGTTTCATGATATAAAAGCCACAAAAATGATTGCAAATACTCAGACTGCTCAGAACAACGTTTTTGGACACCCTTTCACGGATCCCAGGGGTCATATTTGCCCTTTGACTTTTCCAAGGTCATCCAAGGTCACCAGAGGTCAAAAACAGTATTTTGACAATAACTTTTGACCTAATTGAGCTAGAGCGTTGAAACAAACACCATCGTGTTTGTCTTGTCACTGGCTTTCATTTGATATACATCAAGGTCACTTTTTGACCTTTCGTGACCTCAGGTCATATTAGGTCACGAGGTGACATCTGGAGGTCAAACCACTGGCGACAGGTCTTTACGTTCCACATAGCGGAAAAATTACTGGCAATTTGCTATCAAATGTACTTAACCAGGCTTCAATAGCTCTAATGACATAAGAGTTATGCCCAGTTTGCTTAATCATTGCATATTTGAGTGAAAATAGCCGATCTTGACCTAATTTGACCTCTGGAGGTCAAACCATTGACCTGAACACTAAAACATGCGACGCAATGTCTTACTGAATTCACGCGAGCTTTCTATTGCACTTTGCAGATTTGCGCTAACGCCCATATTTTCGGAGTTAGAGGGGGGGCCATCGATGGCCCCCCAGTGGGGCGAAGGTGGCGCCGGACCCCCCGGTGGGGCGCGGGTTAAGAAAGCGTCATCCCCAAAAAAATTAAATGAGGTTTGAGAGAAAGGTTTTTCTCCAGAAAACAAGAAAAAATTAAAAAGATCTTTTCTTGTGTGATTTTGTTTGCATACTGTACTGTTTACTTATATATATATATATATATATATTTTATATATTATATATATATTAATATATCAAAATATAAATATCAATATATATATATATATATATATATATATATATATATATATTATACCTATGTGTTTTTATATACCTGAAATGTGTTCGCAAAACTAAAAGTATTCTTAAATAGTATGCCACGTAAAAATATACTAAATAGCTATTTTTAAAATAACTTAAAGATAAGCAACTGTGGCATCTAGCACAACATTTTACCTTGATAATGATTGTGTATAATACAATTGAAACGCGTCGGAAAAAATGGAATTTAAATGAATATCGCAGAATTATTAGATAAAATACAAGATTCAACTAAAAAGACATTTAATCAAATCCAAAAACTTAAAAGGAAACTCTCAAAAGCCCAAAACTCAGTGCTGTAAAACGATACCTGCCTGAAAGAAAACATCTTGCCCAAATACACCAATATATATATATATATATATATATATATATATATATATATATATATATATATATATATATATATATATATATATATATATATATATATATATATATATATATATATATATATATATATATATATCAGAATAATCAATAGTTTTCCTTGCAATTTATTTCAAAAGAATGACTATTTTTGGGGGGTAGCACTTGAGAAGCGCTTTAAAGTAGCAAATAGTGATAACGGAGTAGTGGTAGCATTTCCGCGATGATGAGAAGTAGCACTAGCAATGTCAGTGGTTTCGGCGGGCCAAGGTAGCGGAAGTAGCGATAGCGGTCTCTAAAATCGGGTAGCGACGCCCAAGCCTGTTTCTTTATCCGGGCCTAAGAACGTACCAGCCGTTCAGACTCTGTGTCGATATACCCCGGCTGCTGCATGTATGGGCAGCTTCATCGATTGCGTGGCGGCCGACAGAACAGCAGCCGGAGCTTCGGGACGTATTGGACAGCGGTGAGCCACGTGCTTTTGCCACGGCTAAAGCAGGGGGCTCGGCAGGGTCAGTGACCTCCGCGGCTTTGTTGGACGCGTGAAGCGACCCAGGAGCCATTTCACACAGGCTTCTGCTCCGATTAAACACTCAAATGTGTGCCAATTCAGTTCTCCGATTGAGTGTTCCTGTAGGGTCGTTAAAAAAAACTTGTTTTTCTTTTCATACTTGAACCCACTTTTTTCTCATTATATATTCAATTCTGATTTCAATAAGCCGCATTCCAAGCATCTACGACAACGGGAAAGATCGCCTCAAAACGGTTTAAGATTTCACGTTTTAGGCGCGATTGGTTGCCCGGCGTTGCAGTCTCCCCTTGTTAATTTGGCATGAAAGAGGTGCATAACCTACCAGTAAAGACAGCGTGGCATGTGCGTGCGTATAAGAGCGGTAGATGGGATTTAACATGCAGGCATTTACTTGTCAGATGCATTTGCAGCGCAATACAAATACATTTTATTCCACAAAAGACCTGAGATTAAACGGTTGAGCACCCTAGTATTCTAAATCCCGACAGAACAGGAATGCCTTCCGGAGGCGACCCTTTCTCTGGTAACATTCGTTGGAGAACGTCGTTGGGGCAGGTGCTTCTCCCTATTCTCTTGCGAACTATTGAAGTGCTCTGATACTGCTAGTAGAAGACCCTGCTGCATATTTTTCACCCTTTGGATGGCTCACGAAATCTTCCACCAGCTTCACACGACGTTCTGTGGGATCGTTCACCTTATTTTCTGGAATACCTTGAAACAGGAGAAGCTATAGCAGTCACCAGTTTCTTAATGTAGCCATTTCTGGTCAGAATATTTCAGATTGAGGCAATCGAATACCAGCCAGCTGTCAGGAGTGACAAGCTGACTGATGATTAGTACAGAGCATTCACCGAGCTCCTCATACCCTCTATCGGAATCTCAAGCTTGGAAATGTGAAATGTGAATTGTTTGCTGTTTTGGCCAATTGTTGTGCGACTGGCTCCTTACCTCCAAGATGGCGGTTTTCACCAAGGCATCTTGGTTCTCACCAGCGGGACAGAATATAACTTTATGCGCACAGATACCACAGCTGATGGCAAATTGACTTCAGCACATTCAGGGCGATTTCTATATTAACTTAATGAAATCACTACAATACATTTTATGGATAGCTTTGAGGCTCATAGAAGGATCTAAAGCTGACTGTCTGCGACGGAGGCACCCAAATACATGGTTTAGAACCACTTAAAAGGAAAATCACTAACTCTTTCGAGTGGCTCAGTCAGTTAGCGCTTGCGCTCGGCGCGGCCAATGACATTCTGTATGCGCTGGGTGTCGTGGGTTCGAGCCCACCCAGAGGCAGAATCTGGCGCGCTGCTCTAGCCCAAGCTAATTATTTCCCTCTCGCCTCTGATGCCATATGGCCTGAGCAGTTGATGCGTCGTTAAACTCCAAACATTATAATATTTCAGTCTTTAAGCATCTTCTGGAATGGTGAACGGAATCTGACTCCGTAGTAGCACACACTTTGTGCCATAAGTGCCATAAGCCATAAGGTGAAGTTAATGTGCAAACGCAACTGTTATTTATGACCAGAAAGTTATAACCTGCCTCGCAAATAAGAATCACAATGCTGGAGGTAAAAAGGCAGTGACACAGGACCTGGCCTAAACAGCAAAACCACCTTTCAGTTGGGTAGGCTAAAGTTTCGGACAGAGGCTATGAAGAGCTCGGCTCGGTACCAAGCCTCTGCCGATTTTCCATTCCTGAAAGCTGGCTGGTATTCGAGCGCCTGAATCTCAAAGATTCTGACATGAAATGGCTCCGTTGAGAAGCTGGTGACTGAGGGCGATTTCTATATTAACTTAATGAAATCACTACGTGGTGCGTGGTTATCAATAAAACGTTTCCTCTATTGTTTTTAATATGATTGTTGATGGTTATTATCAATGTAGTAGTCTATCCAGAATGTTATATAACCATCCGATGTGAAGCATGGCTCTGAATTTCACCAGCCACCAGGTGTGTAAGGGGTGAGCAAGCACCCCTAAAAGTAAACAAAACACGGAACACACCTGGACTTAAAAATACCCCTCAAGGTTTTTAACGACACCACCATCAATCATCCGGCTCAAATATTGAAAAATAGCTTAAATGGTATTACATGGATTAAAATAACTTAAATAGAATAGTATAAGTAGGTCTGGCTCAATAGTGTGGATCACAGTACAATACGACGACCGTACAGTGCCCTATAAGTCACGACTTTTCGCGCAACCATGTTGGTAAGATTGGGTTTTATTTACCTTTGGTTTTGGGTCCCGGCTGAAGTTTCGAGCCTTTTCACCGAATTCAACATGGAGCAGTGTAGCACGTGCTTCCCTCTATAGAATATATTTTCCGGTGGTATCCCGGAAGGGCTTTCTGTTAGTCGTCGCTATTAGTTGTCATACGGCTATTAATTAGTTTTGTCACAAACGCATCCTCCCTTCCCTCGGTTACCTTCGGGTCGGGCCCCCGTTCTTCTCCACTCTACAGAAACCCATATCGGCGCTCCTCACTTCAGCGATCTAAGCCAGTCGCCGGGTGGCCTGAGCCAACTCCGCCGCCGTTTCACCGAGGGATTTCCGCTGAATTTCTCGCAATGCAAGTTAACGCGCCTCCACCAATCAGCGGCTGCCGTTTGTCGGCAGCCGCACTAATGCCCCCAAGGCACAGAGGTGAGAGAGGTCACGCTGGCCGTCGCTATGCCGAGTTAAAACGCCAGAGAGGAGGGGTCGCGAGGCGGATTACAAAGCCTACTTGTGTGGTTGCGAGTATGTTAATGGTGGCTTCTAGTGTCTGCTGTTAGGTTGAGAGACGGTGGGTATACGAACACTTTAATGTATCGGGTGGAATTCTAGGTGAAGTGTTTGTGTAATGTTTGGTGCTAAAAGCACTGGAAACGCACGAATCCATTAAATGAGTTCATCGTGTGAATATCCTTGGCCAGCAAACTTTCTTGGGCAGATTTCGAGCTTTATGTGTTTTTTTTTCGATATCAGGGCACATGCACGTTGGGGATTTTCAAAGCTTTCGATTTTTCGGCTGAAAAAAGTGGCTTCTGGGCTTGGTATGATGTTTTGCTATTACTCTCTGAGAACGGGTGATGTCGCATTCCTAATTAGATATGATTTATTGTCATCAGTTATTATTAGTCGCATCATTGTTATTATACCAAGACTTTCAACACGCAGGCTTCGAATGATACCAAATTTAGTGAATCTTGGGTGGAAATGACGTCAAAAGTTAGGTCACACATTTAGAATGATGAATTTTAACATAAGAACTTCTTTTTAGTAGCGGTTGGTTTTTTAGGTTAAAGTACGCCACGCCGTCCAAGGATCAGTACGGGGTCGGGAGCGGGAGGAAGAGGATGCTAATGAAACATCAATGAACACCACCGAAACTCTTTCAAACGGTTTGGATCTGTTGGAGCAGCCAAGGTTTTTCAGCATGTTCAAAATGTTTTCGGTTCCCCTTCAGTTCTCAAAGGAGGGCAAAGTTTCCCTAACACGTCGGTGATTAAATTAATGGATCATTCACGGAAGTTAAGCACGGGTAACACAGCGCAAGCTGACCGGACGTGAGCGGCCATCGCTTCCTCCACTCGCGGAAGCGTTTCAACACCGTTCTATATCGTTCTCATATCACCTTCGTGAGATCTTGGTCTGTTCTAGCATCTAACTGCCGGTCTATTATGTTTCTCTGCTGTTCTCGTAACGTTCTGTCGCCTCCCCTGCTGCATGCTGAAAATCTTGAAAAATATTCCAATATTATCTACGGAGTTTTTTAACGTTCCTTGGTCACGCGAACATTTTCTCATAATTATAAATTGTTCAGTCTGAATCCATCTGAGTCGGATATCACTCCACTCATAACTTTCAATTAGTGTTGCTAAAAATCCTTTGAACATGGAGAAGGCAAAACGTACCCCTTCGCCCTCCCGGTTGTTTGAAAGAAAAAGAGCACATCTTCATCTAAACTATCATCAAGTTTCCCATTCCTAGACCTGGAGCTTATCCTATTCAAATGATGCAAAATATTTTGCAATAACTGTCAGATTGTGGGCGCTCCCTTATAACATCCGCGAATCCTTGCAAGATCGATCCAAAAATCCTAATAGAAATCGAAATGCTATGAGGACACTACCTGCACGCTAAGTTTACTGCAGAACACTGCTATGCAAATGACGGTACAGATCAATTAAAACGATAGCTGAACGGTCTCGTATGGCGAAGTATCACGGCTCCGACGTTATTGAGCGTTGCTATGACGGAAAGTTAGACTCTCAATGCTACCCTATTGAAACACCTACCAGACCTAACCATTGTCGGAATTTAAACCGTATTAGAACCTTGAGGTATTGCTCCTATTGTTCAAAACACTAGTGGAACGCAAAGGTGGAGCTAGATTGCTCGTTTTTTCGCTCTTTCACTCCTTAATGACATTTTCGCTTTTTAAGACGCGCATTGACGGGGTCTGTGCCATTTTCGCTTGGACGGGAGCGGGTGGTTGCGCACCCCCTAAGATTAACCCGCGCCCCACCGGGGTCGGCGCCACCTTCGCCCCACCGGGGGCCATCGATGGCCCCCTCTAACTCGAAAATATGGGCGTTAGCGCAAATCGCAAGTGCAATACAAAGCTCGCGTGAATTCAATAAGAATTACTTCATGTTTTAGTGCTCAGGTCAATGGTTTGACCTCCAGAGGTCAAATTAGGTCAAGATCGGCTATTTTCACTCAAATATGCAATGATTAAGCAAACTGGGCATAACTCTTATGTCATTAGAGCTATTGAGGCCTGGTAAAGTACATTTGATAGCAAATTGCCAGTACTTTTTCCGCTATGTGGAACGTAAAGACCTCCCGCCAGTGGTTTGACCGCCAGAGGTCACCTCGTGACCTAATATGACCTGGGTCACAAGGTCAAAAGTGACCTTGCCGTATATCAAATGAAAGCCAGTGACAAGACAAACACGATGGTGTTTGTTTCACCGCTCTAGCTCAATTAGGTCAAAGTTATGGTCAAAATACTGTTTTTGACCTCCGGTGATTGGATGACCTTGGAAAGTCAAGGGCAAATATAACCCTGGGATCCGTGAAGGGTGTCCAAAACGTTGTTCTGAGCAGTCTGAGTATTTGCAATCATTTTTGTGGCTTTTATATCATGAAATAGCTTTTCCTCATGCTTTTCCAATGGTAGAGGTCGCCTCGTGACCTGACCTCAGGGCACGAAATCGAAAATCCCGGATATACACCTTGTAGACCCTGGAGGGGTCATGAAGTGTAGGAAGTTTCAAATCGATCGACTTTGAAATGTAGCTCTTACAGGCTCTAAAGGTGAAGTGAGGTGACCTTGGTTGACCTCGTCTGGTGACCTGACCTTGGGTGACCCGGGGTAAAAATTTCGGGATGATGGGAAAATGATGCAGTGGAGGTAGAGCCCTCAACCGCGGTGCTGCGCCTCGTGTTTTTCTGCTATCCCGGAAAACCTTGGGGGCCATTGGCCCCCGTGGGGTTAAAAACGCGCGAGATATCGAACAACGGTAAACTGTGCCACCATCCAATTTACTATTGAAAATACTTGAGCCATTTTTTCAGGCCACATATGGGTTTTGTGGAGGTCAAGCCATGCCACCATAGGGATAACGTGTAGATGAAGGGTTTCAGTCATTACATCTGAACTAGTAAAGATAGCGCAACACAATCTAGACCATTAGAATTCTCGTAGCAAGCCGAATCGAACGATATATGATATGACCTTGCTAGGTCAAATCAGGTAAGTATGATTTGACCTGACCTGAGGTCAGGTCAAGGCCCAGTGAGATCAAAGTGAATATCATTAGAATAGCAACGTTAAGGCAAACCTAATGCCGTTAAAGTAAATGCTCTGCCCCTATCCAATTTTAAGTTATTCAATTTTAACCATTTTCCCCGAGTATTTTTGATAGAGAGGTCATGGCTTGTACCCGACCTTAGGTTATTGATATAAAAAAATAGCGGACTATATTTTGTAGAACTCGGTAGGTGCATTAGGTGATATGGGTTTCAATCGGACAGGCTCACCCTGTTCCGACTTATGCTGTCTTAATTTTTTTAGATGAGTTCACGTGGCCTGCACTGGTGACCTGGTACCTGAGCTGATTTAACCTTAAAATGTCGTTTAAAGTTGTAAAAAGGATCAGACAAAAGTTATACCAAGTACAGTGGCGCTACACGGCGCCGTTTTTATTCTATCTCCAAAAACACGAGAGGGTGGGTACCTGCCGCCGTCAATGTGCGTGTTAACTACGTTTTTTGCTTTTCACTTTTTTTGTTTGTTCGCTTTATACGTTTTATCATGTATTCGTGTTTGTATTGCCTACTTTCTTATCACGTCTCTTTCTGGGTCTGTTTGACAAATATCATTTTCAAACCAATAATTTTTTGAGGGGAGGTTGGGAATTGAGCTGAATGAATATCGAAAGCAGTGTGACAGCGGGATAAGACCACCCATGGACCATTGCGGAATCAGGGAATATCCAACAGGTCATCCCACCTTCTCCCGGCATTGATCTGGTACCCCACCCAACTGCGCTGCCCCGGGACATAGACGGATCCAGGATTTCCAATCGGTGGTGGGGGTGGCGGGGGGGGGCAACCGGTCAGGGGGCGTCATTTGGATCTGTGGACCTCATTTTTGGAAGACACAGCCTATGAAGGGCGCTAATCCTATCATCGGGATGCCGAGTAATCGCATTACCATCCTTTCAGGGGACTCCAAGGCCCAGTCTGAGGAGAGCAAGTGCCCCCTTGCCCCCTTTACCCCTCCCTAGATCCGCCTGTCAGCCAGAATGCAAAAGTTCAGACACCTGCGATTTGATCCCATCCCCATCACCAGCATACCATAGATACCGTCTGAGAGCAACCATCTGCCCATCACTCGTTGATAGCTTGCGTGCAGTGGTGGATACAAGGGGGGCTAGGGGCTTCAAACCCCCCCCACCTAAAATTGTTAACCTGGCCATAGCTAATGCATAGGCGGAGGCTGATCTGAGGCGTTGATGGGTGGTGCTCGAGCCTGGAGCCCCTAGCCCGCCGAAACGAAGTCATGTATCCGCTGCTGATTCCGTGCTATCCGCTATCCGCGATCCGCTGATATTTCCAAATCCCAAAATTAGGTTTTCCTGGCATACAAAATAATTGTCAAAATGACTTCAGCTTCTAATTAACCATGCACACCGTCGCCTACTACTCCAGTAATCATTACAATAATGTCTTCACACTCGTAAACAATGATCATGAAGTGAATAAAGAGGGATTCCAGGACAGATCGATCAAGGCTTAACACCACCATGTCTAGAAAAAAATCTGAAACTTTGTCTCCGGGGTAGTTTTGGGCCAGGAACACGCCTGTGAGAATCTTAGCCCCCTCCGACCAACGGTGACCGAGATATAGCCCGAGGCATTTTCGGGAGGTCACCTTGTAGACTCATCTTTGATGCTTCATAACTCCAAACCCACTGACTGATTAACCCTCGCCCCACCGGGGGGCCATCGATGGCCCCTAGGTTTTTCGGGATAGCAGAAAACGCCGAGGCGCAGCACCGCGGTTGAGGGCTCTACCTCCCTGCATCATTTTCCATCATCCTGAAATTTTTACCCGGGTCACCCAAGGTCAGGTCCCAGACGAGGTCACCAGGTCACCTCTTCGCCTTTAGGCTCTGTAAGAGCTACATTTCGAAATCGATCATTTGAACTTGTCACTTTGACCCCTCCGGGTCTACAAGGTGTATATCCGGGTTTTTCGATTTCGTGCCTGGGTCGGTCCGGCGACCTCTCCCATTGGAAAGCATGGGGAAAGCTATTTTGATATAAAGCCACAAAATGATTGCAATACTCGCTGCCGACACGTTTTTGGACCCTTTCACGGATACCGGGGTCTATTTGCCTTTGCTTTTCAGGTCTGGGTCCGAGGTCAAAACAGTATTTTGCAAACTTTTGCCTAATGGCACTAGGCGGTGAAACAAACACCATCGTGTTTGTCTGTCCTGGCTTTCTTTGATATACGGCGGTCACTTTTGACCTTTCTGACTCGGTTATTGGTCGAGGTGACCTCTGGCGGTCAACCACTGGCGGGGTTTTACGTTCTGCGGAAAAGTACTGGATTTGTATAATGTACTTTCGGCCTTGCTCTATGACATAGAGTTTGCCCGTTGGCTTAATATTGATATTTGGTGAAATGCCGATCTTGACCTATTTGGCTCTGGGTAACCATTGCCTGAGCACTAAACATGTGGTATTTTTTTGAATTGCGGCTTTTTGTTGGATTTGGCTACGCCCATTTTTGAGTTGGGGGCTCGTGCCCGGGAGGTGCGACCCCGGTGGGGTTAACAAGTTTTGTATATTATTGAACTCGTCTTAAACGATAAACTATTTTGAAAAAAAGAAAATTTCAAAATTCTAAAATTTTAAAAATTTTGACTTTAAATTTGTTTGACCTTTTCTTTTTTTCTTAGATGACCTTGCTTGACCTTTTTGCAGTTGAAATGTCCCTTTTTGACACCTCAAAAAAATTTGCTTCATAAAATATATTAAAAGAAAAAAAAAATGCGTTTTGCTATGAATTCCAAATTTTTAGCACATAAGGTAGGTATGCAGACGGTTTTTGACCACTGCGGCAGTACAGCCTTATGTTTAACACCGCAAACAAAGCGATTGCTTTTGGAATCGGTTGCTTGCAATCATATTGCATTGTCTTTACAAAATTTCCATCGTGCAAGTGTAAGAAATGATGAAAATTAACACGCGCCCACACGAGGGGGCGGCCAACCAGCCTCCTCAGGTTTCCACAGGTATTAAAAAAACACCTTCGCGCAGCGAGACCGTATTTCATCTACCTCTAATAGTCCAGTCAAGTTAGCATTTTTATAATGGGAACATGTCATAAAATTCGGACCCCGCCATAACATGCACCATTGTGTTCGCAATCGATAGGGGCGTAACATATTCAAAATCCGCAAAAATCTACCGAGCGGATATTTTATAACAGGGGTGCAAAGTCCACGTGCCAAAGAAAAATCAGAAATTTTAAAGTAAGACGTCGTGGTGTGTCGAGCCTGCAACATCGTCCCAATGGCTATAATTTTTGGGAAGAAGGTACATATGATGCTGGCCAATTCAAGCAACCTTAGCTGGCCGGTGGCCTACCCTCAGTTTGCACGTGCTGCACGTGCAAAGTCAAAATTTTGCAATGTTGTCCTTATTTACATTGCTTCCATTAGCTCTCTTATCGATGTTTATTGTTGGATTACTGTTTTTGTTTGTAATTTCATTACGCAACATGTGCTTAAGAGACACACAAAAAATTAGGTCTCTAGCTGTAACGGTTTGCTGCTGAAAAGCGTAATTTATGAGACATGTCGGGATCATTCATTTCGGGGATACTGCATACTACAAGGGCTTTTGGGCCAGCCAAAGCCGTAAAAATATGCATGGGATAGAAAACGGGTTACACATTTCAAAGCAGCATAGAATTGGACGGGATGAGATATGTTTTCCAGGTTTAATTCCGAACTGGATCGGTTTTTGGAACTTTCGAGCTATAACGAAATGGAATGGGACGAAACTTTCTTTTAGGGTCATGTTCTAGGACAGTATAATTTCCGCCAATATATTGACGCAACGGACTAACTGGATGAAATAATGTGGATGCTAACATTTGGCGTATGTTGACAGTGCAAGTATATAAAACTTCATATTTTATTCGCTGTAAGTGATGGAGCTTTGCTTTTCCGCGGGGTTGTCATCGTGACTCACGTTGTTTCATGGATTCTTCTTAAATTTGTTACTCATGTGCAAATTTAATAGTTTTCATTAAACGACTTTCTTGATACTTTTTCGTCTATAGAATCATGGACCGCCGCTGGGGACGGGGAGACGCGTCCCCCCACTTGGGAGAGGACGACAGGGGCGTAGCCAGGATTTTGCTCAGGGGGCACCCCGAAAAGGGCCCTGCGACAGCGCCAAAAGGACCCTGATGGGTAAAAAGAGCCCTGCTTGTTACATAATCGTGTCCTCAGGGGGCCCTAGGGCCCTCAGAGGGGGAGGGGGCGGCCTTCCCTGCCGCCCCCCCTGGCTACGCCCCTGGAGGACGGAGTATGTGTTGTCCCCCCCCGCCCACCACTTTTCACGCAGGGTTCCATCACGATGTCCCGAGCACTAAAACCGTAGGGAATAATAAAGAGCGGGCCTTTTGCAAACACACCAATTACAACTACAAATTCGGTCCGATACATAACTGTGGGTACAGACGCCCAATTTGGTGGTCTCTCAGGGGGCCCTTCACTGGCTCACGGAACCCGAGATCAAGTCAGAAACTTTCTGCAAAATATATTTTCAGTGAAAATATACTTTTCTGACGCATAGTCGTGACGGGAAGCCGTGGCGCTGCCTCTTGTCTCTAATAACCCTTTACAAAGGAGATCCAAAGGGACAGAGGTCAAATTATGACTCAGCCGCTCTCACAAATGCCTCGAATAGAACTATCAGTACTCATTGATCAGAAAATATTTTGTGAGAGCAGAAGGTGTAGGACCCGAGCTGAGCCCCCCAGGTTCTCTCGACTTCCAAATCGGGGGTCCTGATCCCCCAGCTCCACCCATCCGCATGAGCTTTTCTTGGAATAAGAGCTTTACGTATGTAGAAAGTGCCGAGATCAGCTGTCATTACTGCGTAATATGTCTGCGAAAGTGTGTGTTATGGTTTTCCAGTAAAGTTTTGTTTACAGTAATCTGCAAGAGTCACAGTACAGTGCAGTAGCCATTGTGAGCGCCGATTTTGATGTATTTTTAATCATATTTATGGTGCTTTGTCCGTTTTGCAGGGTATCGTGCGACAAGTCGTTGGATTTAGTAAAAATATATCGAACTACGATATCAATATTTTGTTCACACATTCATACTTTAATCCTCGCCCCGGTGGGGGATGTTTGAACACCCCCTCGGGTTTTACCGGCGGCACGAAAAAACGGCGGCGCGAAGTACTTGGCATACCTTATCCTTGATTAATTCCGCAAGTTTCCCCAAAATCTTAAGGTCGGGTCATTAGGGTCGTTCAAAAAAATTTCACCTTTCAGACTCAAATCCACTTTTTCCTTTATATGTTCAATTATTATTTCAATGGGCCACATTCCAAACATCTGCGACAACGGGAAAGATCGCCTCAAAACGGTTAAAGATTTCATGTTTCAGGCGCGATTGGCCGCCCGGCGTTGCAGTCTCCCCTTGTTAAATTGGGATGAAAGGGGTGCATAACCTACCAGTAAAGACAGCGTGGCATGTGCGTGCGTATAAGAGCGGTAGATGGGATTTATTATGCAGGCATTTACTTGTCAGATGTATTTGCAGCGCAATACAAATACATGATATTCCACAAAAGACCTGAAATGAAATGGTTCAGCATCCTAGTTCTCTAAATCCCGACAGAATGTGGTGAACGATCCCACAGCGTTGTGTGAAGCTGGTGGAAGATTTCGAGAACCATCCAAAGGGTAAAAATATGCAGCAGAGTCTTCTAGCAGTATCAGAGCTCTTAAATAGTTCACAGGAGAAGAGGGAGAAGCACCTGCCCCAACGACGTTCTCCAACAAATGTTACCAGAAAAATGTTCGCCTCCGGAAGGTATTCCTGTTCTGTCGGGATTTAGAGTACTAGGGTGCTGAACCATTTAATTTCAGGTCTTTTGTGGAATAAAATGTATTTGTATTGCGCTGCAAATACATCTGACAAGTAAATACCTGCATGTTAAATCCCATCTACCGCTCTTATACGCTCGCACATGCCACGCTGTCTTTACTGGAAGGTTATGCACCCCTTTCATCTCAATTTAATAAGGGGGGACTGCAACGCTGGGCGGCCAATCGCGCCTGAAACATGAAATCTTTAACCGTTTTGAGGCGATCTTTCACGTTGTTGTAGATGCTTGGAATGTATCTCATTGAAATCAGAATTGAATATATAATGGGAAAAGTGGGTTTGAGTCTGAAAAGTAAAAAAAAGTTTTTTGAACGACCCTATTGTCATCTCAGGTCAGGTCACCAGTGCAGGTTAAGTGACTTAACCTAAAAAATGTTTAAGGAGTCATAAGTAAGAAAAGGGTGAATCTATCGGATTGAAACTGATACCACATAATGGGCCTACCGAGTACTACAACATATATTCAGAGTTTTTTCATATCGATGACCTAAGGTCAGGTACGGAGCATGACCTCTCCGTTGGAAATGCATGGGGAAAAAAGAAATCGGGCTGTATTTGTGTAGATAAAGCTGAAAATACCTTCATATTCCCTAATTCGTAGTATCCTGGGCTCCTTTCTAGGTTCCTGTTGCAATGTTTCACCTCTGACCTCTGAGAGGTCATCTGGGCTACTTAAGCATATTTTCAGACTTGGGTCAATAACTGTGCAGGAAATGACGATACAACTTTTATTTGATACCATTACGTTGAAATTGCTACTATGAGTCGATTGATGTGCATATTGACTATGCTAGATTAGATAGTGACCTTGACCTGACTGATGTGTGACCTAATGCGTGTGAGAAATGTTCGGGAATTATATTCACCAAGTGAAAAAACAAATTTATAAATCAAAGTCAACCGACTTCTAATTTTACAGGCCCAAAAATGTGTCCGTGATTTACACTATCCACCAAAAGGTCCCTACCCTAATTGACAGCGATTTGATGAATTTCTCGTGAAATTCTAAGTTTGTAATTTTGAAGTAATGTTTTCGTCATTACTTTCTCAAATATTAACACTTCTATTTCAAATTTCAAATTGAAGTAAGTCGTTACCAATAATCCTTGGTACCACGATCGAGGTCACGAGAAGGTATCCCACCTCACACTGTGAGACTCAACTCGCTCGAACCGGACCACACCGGCACGCAAAATTCTACTATTTACTGCTATAATAATAATAATCCAGGACTTAAAAATCTCGGGATTTTAGGGCGCTTCAGCTGCCAGGGCTATATAGCGAACTTATCAATCGCCACCCTGAAGGTACCGTAAGAAATATATCTTCAAATTGAAGCGATCATTACAGTAAGCCCAGGGGCCTGCTGGCCTAGTGGTTCTTACTCTATTGCCAACCACCTCAGAATGAGACGCGTGATGAATAAGGAACCAACTCAAGTAATTATGCAGCCGGATAAAACGTTTTCAAGGTTTAATTGGTCTCAAAATGGGTGCTGCATGCGCAATCCATAAAGTGAAGGATCCCGACATGTCCCAGCAAATAAGCTCTTCAGCAGCAAACCGTTACAGTTAGAGACCTGATTTTGTGTGTGCCTCTTCAAAACATATTGCGTAATGACATGGCAAACAAAAAAAGTAATCCGACAATAAACATCGATAAGAGAACTAACGAAAGCAATGTAAATAGGGACAAAATTACAAAATTTTGACTGCACGTGCAGCACGTGCAAACCGAGGGTAGGCCACCGGCCGGCTAAGGTTTTATGAATTGCCCAGTATCATATGTACCTGCTTCCCAAAAATTATAGCCATTGGGACGATGCTACAGGCTCGACACACCACAATGTTATACTTTGAAACATCTGGTTTTTCTCTGGCACGTGGACTTTGCACCCCTGTTATAAAATATCCGCTCGGTAGATTTTTGTGGATTTTGGATATGTTACGCCCCTATCAATTGCGAACACAATTGTGTATATTATGGGGGGCTAGAATTTTATGACATGTAAATCCTAATTTGACTGGACTATAACTTGAAATTCTTACAGCTTCTGGAACAATTTTAGGTCTGGGTCATGCCAGGTCAGACCGCCAACCCAGGTCAAGAGACCTAACCTGGAAAATTTTTGGAGGTGCATCCGTAAGATCAAATTTAACCTATCGTGCTTAGATTCACGTCACATAGTAAGGTCACCGAGCAAAATAATTTTGCGTAGCAGGATTTCTATATCGATAGCCTGGGACAAGGACAGGGTCACGATATTTCCATTAGAAATGCATGGGGCAATTGGTAAATTTTGATAACTTGCGAGGATTGGAAATTGTCGAGAATTGCGATGGAGGTTTTATTTTTACGTTGCCGTGCCTGACTTGCCACTGCAGTTTGATTGATATTCTTTTTACCATACAGACCTAAGCCCGGCTCCAGGTCAAAGCAGGTTTATTTTGAAATTTGACTAGACAAGATTATAAGATATATAATCCGATCGGGCTCGACAAGAGCATTCCAATAGTGCTCAAAATGTTTTTCTTCGGCACTCCTCTGTCAGCTATTATGCTACAAAATTTAGGTTTCCACTTAGTTCCTGTAAGGAATACTTTGAACTCTAGCAGCCTCGAAGATGACCCGACCAAACGCTTTTATGTAACAAAGTCGGTAGTGATTAAAACTGAATTTTTAGCGGCGTTGCTCCCAGTGCACTGTTCATTCTACATGACTTACTGAACAGTAGAGATAATATACAATTAGGCCCGGAACCTGTGCGATATAATATGCCTCCAAACACAACACTGCGATGGCTCGTGTTTTTTCAGAACTTATGCCTGGAGCATGAAAGCGAGAGAAATCACTGAAGAATGTACATCTCCTGACGGAGAGCTGTACTGCACAGTGCAAAAATATATTCAACTTCATCAAATGCTGCTGCCATGCACACGATTTCAAAGCAATGCAAAGGTTTAATTCCAGTGCAAAAGTTATATCGAAACAAAATTCAATTATGTAAGTGAAGTGTTTTCACTACGTCTCACAGCAAGGGCACCTGTGACTATATCGAGAGCACTGCGAAACCGGCAACCTATCACGATGGTTTAAAAAGTCCAGTAAAAGATCAAATACCTGATGCCAAAGGTACGCGTGCTTTTCTTACGCATACATTTTTCAGCACGATTAAGTTCTTGTACATTCCACAATCAAGCATAGCCAATGTTGCCAGACAGCTCCAAAGTCTTTTCGCCGATGCGATTATGGAAAAATAAATACAAGTCTCAAAGAATACCAGCGGTAAATAAGACTGCTCATGAAATCTCTACAAACAAAGGAAGAGAGGTTTGGGTTATGTTCGAACCAAACAGTGTCGTGGTGTGAAAATAGACTTCCTTTAAGGGTGCTGCGTGAATGGTTGCAAATTTAGTCATGGCAAATGTCCAATGCAAAGGGAATATTAAACATGCTGGTATAGATTATTTAGCTTAAGTAATGAGGGATCTGACGGCCATCATTGCAGGTGAATGAAAGCGTCTGTACAGGACAAAGTCAGTGTCAGTGTTGAAGTCATCTCAATGTATTCCCTAATTCTTCAATGGTTATACAAGGCACCAGGAGTGTGAAATTATATCTATTTGTGTGTGCCCGACCACGTCCAATAAACCGTGGAAACAGTGGTAAAAGTAGTAAAACATCCTTTGAATGTTCTCTTTTTTCATTTCAAATACTACTTATTGGTGCAATGTAGTTAGACCGGCCTGTGAGAGGGCTAAACACATGATACATTTTGCTATTTATTTTCAGTAGTGGCTCTCGATATTGCTTCAAATTTTCCCAACCCTAATCATTAAAAAACACCAATCAAAAGCCTTTCGAAGTGGCATTTGAACTTGGATCTGCGTCAGCTATGAAATGATCACCTGTTAAAAATATCATGTGAGGCAACCTGTTCAAGTGACCAAGGCGAATGCGTTATGATTTCAGGACATTTTTCGCATATATGGGCAGATTGAAATTACTTCCTGGGAATGAAAGCCTTTCAGACGGTTTTTTTACATTGTATGAATCCTCTGGAACGTATGCTGTGCTGCACTGGGTCACCTTGTATTGACACTTTTTCCATCTCCGGTGACGATGTAATTTTGTGAGTTAGTGGTGCTTATAGGATATGTTATACTTGTTTCAATTATTGATAAACTCGCGACATCTTTGTAAATTTTCGTTTAAGGCTGCAAGGCCCATTACTAATGAGTTCATTTGCCCTCGTCTCCCTCGAAACAATAAATCCCTTTCATCACTTTTAATGGATGCTATTTTCTTTTTATAAATCTTGTCTAAGTTGTTGCCAATTCAGTTTTAGGATTCGGAGTCTCACTAGAGTCATCAAGGGACTGTCAACGGAGACCCCGACCCCACCATCCAAACGAGCAACTCCCACGATGAAGGGTTGATTAATAATAATTGTTGGGGTTTAACGACGCACCAACTGCCAGGGTCATACGGCGTCACCAACTCTCACCCTGTTGGAAGAGATATTGGGGATCAGATCGACTTATTCAGAGGCTCCGCCGGGACTTGAACCCAGGACCGGTGGCTTAGAAGACAAGGGTGCTATCCACTAAGCCACCTCATCCCCATGAAGGTTTGATTTAGAAACCAAAGTTGAACGTTCCGCAAGGCATAACGACGGCCGTCTACCTCAAATCACCCCCTCACCAGTCAGTTGCCAGCTGACCTACGGTATTTACGGTACCTACCATCTGCCAGTTGACCTAAATTATTTTCCAGAAGTTAAAAAAATGTCGAGTTAGACGTAGACGAATTGCGGAGGAGCTTCGCGAACGTGTTTTACTACCTGTAGAAACCTGAGGAGGCCGGTTGCCCGCCCCCTCGTGTGGGTGCGTGTTAATTTTCATCAATTTTCACACTTGCACGATGAAAATTTTGTAAAAACAATGCAATATGATTGCAAGCAACCGATTACAAAAGCAATCGCTTTGTTTGCGGTGTTAAACATAAGGCTGTACTACCGCAGTGGTCGAAAACCGTCTGCATACGTACCTTAGGTGCTAAAAATTTGGAATTTATAGCAAAAACGCATTTTTTATTGAAATATATTTTATGAAACAAATTTTTTGAGGTGTCAAAAAGGACATTTCAACTGCGAAAAGGTCAAACTAGGTCAAAAAGAAAACGTCAAACAAATTAAACGTCAAAATTTTTTAAATTTTGAAATTTTCTTTTTTTAAATATTGTACTGTTCAAGAAGAGTTCAATGATATACAAAACCTGTTAATCAGGCAATGCGTTTTGGAGTTATGAAGCATCAAAGATGAGTCTACAAGGTAACCTCCCGAAAATGCCTCGGGCTATATCTCAGTCACCGTTGGTCGGAGGGGGCTAAGATTCGCACAGGCGTGTTCCTGGCCCAAAACTACCCCGGAGACAAAGTTTCAGATTTTTTTCTAGACATGGTGGTGTCAAATTGAAATATGTTTGGTCGTTTTATCCTGGAATGCCCCTAAATCAAATAAAGTTAACATATTTAAGCTTAATTGCATTGGCTTTCATGCGTTTTAACTACGGTTTATCGTTTAATGAGGACGTTTTTTAATGACCTTTTTCGTTTTTTTAATGACGTTTTTTCGTTTTTGGCTTTTTCGTTGCCTGACTTTGCGCAGTGTAGCTTGCCCAATGCATTTCAATGGTGCGAACTTTTTTGCGGTGACTAAAACACGAAAAAAAACTAAAAAAGACTAAAAAAACTTAAAAGTGCGCAGCGTAGTCAGTGCTTAAGGATCAAAATTATGGGCCGTTTTGTAGCGTACAACGGGTACAGTGACAGTCGTGCTAGAGCGGCCAACTCGGAACGGGGTTGAGAACGGGTGTGCGCAATGGAGGCGTAAAGGGTGCCCCCCACCCCTGAGACCAGAGGTCCCGCCGCCTGTGTATAATAACACGCTCTTGTAGTGGCCTGCTTAATCGGCGCTCGAATTTCCGATTTTCATTACTGGAATGTGTAGTTGATATTTAGAGCTAATGCATTTATTTGCACTTGCGTTCCAATACAGATTTTCACTTGGATATCTACATACGAGTTTTGCTCACTAATGCACATTTATTCACTTCACTTCAATGTTCCTGGACTCAAAAAATATGGAGATACATTTTCAGCATGATACGGGTCAATGTTCCGTTCTTAGACGGTTCATATTCAGTTCAGCACTTCAGCCGCTTCAGCCGTTTCTTTTAAAGCAGCAGCGCCACTACGTTTGGATAGCAGTGACATTCCCATCCCGAATGTGTGCAGGCACTTTTGCTAGTTATTCGGAATGCTTCTACTTATCATCTGCAGTGCTCGGGAGCACCATCTTTTCTTGATAACGCCTACCTCCAAATAGTTCCAAGACTATACTTAGCCAGGTATGCTCAAAGTCAAGGCGGTCAATCTGTACTTGAAAGAGCTGAAATTGCTCCCTAAATATGCTTTGGAACTGAATTTATTCAGAAAAAGGTAACAAGCTGAATCTGACTTATCCGTGGCATACACATAGCATACGATTACTGTTGCGTCTTCCCCTCCAAAGCAGAGGTCCTAACCCAGCTGCGTCACTGCGGCTTAACACGCGCCCCGCTGGGAGGGGGGGTGAAATTTGCCCCCTCCTGGTTTTCCCCAGATAACGCAAAAACGAAAAAACGCAGAACAACGACACTTCTAACACCTTATTCCTGATAAATTTTACACATCTGATCAAATTTTAAGGTCAGGTCATATCAGGTCAAGGAGCTATTCGAGGTCAAGTGACCCGACCTCAAAACCTAAAATCACGAGTTTGAAGCGGCGCCCAGGGAACATCAGCAAATTGATCAGTTTGAAAATTTCACAATATGATAAGGGCATTAGTGTCTACAAATCTGCGATCTCGGAATTTCGATATTGTTGACCTAAGGTGGGGTGAATTTTTTGGTTACCGCATCATAAGTCTATGGTGAAAAATAGAATGGGCTCTTTTTCAGTAAATACTGTATAAATAAAGCTGAAAATCCTCAAACCGTCTATTCTTACCATGATCTTGGCCATAAAGTTGAGTTTTTGAGCATCTGACCTCTCAAAAGGTCAAGTCAGGTTACAGAAGCATAGCGTGATTGTTTTGCCAACATCTTCACACTGAATTAAGATAAAGCTACCATTTTGCTTGCATTGTGCTAATATTGTCGACGGGAGTCGATTGATATGCAACATGACCATACCAGGTCACTCTGTGACCCTGACCTAGCTCGGGGTCAGGTCATTTTCACAATTTGACCTAACAAGGTCATATTATACATCATTCGATTTGCCGCGATGAGAGGAATCCAATGATGCATAAAGATGTTCTATAGCTTCCCTGAGGACAGATCTAGATAGAGAAACGTACACTGCTCTGTTGTAAGCCTTTGAAACCTTCTTTGACCTATTCCGACCTCAATATTGACCTGACATAAAACTTATTCGTATAAAATCTCTTTGTCTTGTCAAGACCTTTCAAATGCCGCCCGTAATTTTTCTTTAGCTTTCGTGGGAAATGAGATACGGAGGGGGGACGAAACCCCCCAGCGGGGCGCGACATGCCAGGGACCCCAGCGGGGCGCGTCATGCCAGGGACCCCACCGGGGCGCGTCATGCCAGGGACCTCAGCGGGGCGCGCGTTAATGCAGGCGGTATATCTGGTCGTGAGAAAGACTCGGCAGACTATCAGCGTCTTCCAGGCTCTGCCGCCTCAGCTCCGGCCGGGGCGGGCCGCTCCCGCTGGCCTCAGTGCCACCCTCCCTCGGCAGGGTACCACCCACACTGGGGCTGCTCCAGGGGATGCTGTCGTACTCCAGACCCAGGCTCTCGTCCCTGTCCAGCGGCGGAGGGGGTCGCCACGGCTCCTGCAACTGTCGGTAGGGCTCCGTGCCCCGCGGGTGCGGCTCCCCTGCTCTCTCGTAGGGCTGCGGGTCCCGCTCTGGCAGCGGCTCCGGGCCAGCCCGGTATGGCGAAGGCGTGGCGGGTCTCGGCGGCTGGTCGGAGGCCGGCTCCAGGGGAGGTGGCGGGGCGGAGGGTGGGCCAGCCTCCGGCCCTTGTCCAGGACCGTACCACTTAGGCTGCTGCTCCTGCGCGGTCAGCGGGTGCTTCTTCCACGACTCGTCGGCAGTGCTGTGGCGCATGCCGTAGCAGAAGTAGATCATCAGTCCTGCCGACCAGAGTTCAGGCGGTCAACAATGCTGGACTTTTCTCGGGATGCAGCTGCACACTCCATCGGCACATATTTCGTTTATAAAAACGAATATGTATTTGATTTTGAAGCATTCGTCCGGAATAGAAGAGCCGTAACACGACTACACTAACATATGATGGTCGATTATGCATAAATTTCTCCGCTCCTTTTCGGACCTGTGAGCATCCAGAAGAGGAAGCGCACCCAGGTGCCTGGTCGGATGAAGCTGAGCAGGATCATGTTGAAGCCTATGGAGAGTAGCGGTACAGTGGGGCAGAACGGCACTGCGAAGCTGCGGGGCTCCGTCTGCTCGAACGCCAGCAGCGTCAAATAGCCTGTCGGCGCAACACCTAACATCAGAACACATCGTGCAGGGAAAGCCTGCCGGCGCAACACCAACATCCGAACACACCGTGCAGGGAAAGCCTGCTGGCGCAACACCTGACAGAACACACCGTGCAGTGAAAGCCTGCCGGCGCAACACCTCACAGAACACATCGTGCAGGGAAAGCCTGCCGGCGCAACACCAACATCAGAACACACCGTGCAGGGTGAGCCTGCTGGCGCAACACCTGACAGAACACACCGTACAGTGAAAGCCTGCCGGCACAACACCTGACAGAACACACCTTGCAGTGAAAGCCTGCCGGCGCAACACCTGACAGAACACACCGTGCAGTGAAAGCCTGCCGGCACAACACCTAACATCAGAACACACCGTGCAGTGAAAGCCTGCCGGCGCAACACCTGACAGAACACACCGTGCAGTGAAAGCCTGCCGGCACAACACCTAACATCAGAACACACCGTGCAGTGAAAGCCTGCCGGCACAACACCTAACATCAGAACACACCGTGCAGTGAAAGCCTGCCGGCGCAACACCTAACATCAGAACACACCGTGCAGTGAAAGCCTGCCGGCGCAACACCTGACAGAACACACCTTGCAGTGAAAGCCTGCCGGCACAACACCTGACAGAACACACCTTGCAGTGAAAGCCTGCCGGCGCAACACCTGACAGAACACACCGTGCAGTGAAAGCCTGCCGGCACAACACCTAACATCAGAACACACCGTGCAGTGAAAGCCTGCCGGCGCAACACCTGACAGAACACACCTTGCAGTGAAAGCCTGCCGGCACAACACCTGACAGAACACACCTTGCAGTGAAAGCCTGCCGGCGCAACACCTGACAGAACACACCTTGGAGGGAAAGCCTGCTGGCGCAACACCTGACAGAACACACCTTGGAGGGAAAGCCTGCCGGCGCAACACCAACATCAGAACACACCGTGCAGGGAAAGCCTGCCGGCGCAACACCTGACAGAACACACCTTGGAGGGAATGCCTGCCGGCGCAACACCTCACAGAACACACCTTGCAGGGAAAGCCTGCCGGCGCAACACCTGACAGAACCCACTGTGCAGTGAAAGCCTGCCGGCACAACACCTGACAGAACACACCTTGCAGTGAAAGCCTGCCGGCGCAACACCTGACAGAACACACCGTGCAGGGAACGCCTGCCGGCGCAACACCTGACAGAACACACCTTGGAGGGAATGCCTGCCGGCGCAACACCTCACAGAACACACCGTGCAGGGAAAGCCTGCGGGCGCAACACCTCACAGAACACACCTTGGAGGGAAAGCCTGCCGGCGCAACACACGGTAGGAGAAAGAAACTGCTAGAAAACACACCGTATTAGGCAAACTGCCGGCAGAACACACCGTATTAGAAAAAATCCGGTAGAACACACCGTATCAGAAAGATTTCCGGCAGAACACACCGTATTAGAAAACATATTGGAAAAACACACGGTATCTGAAAACTGTTCACCAAAGCAAGAAGAGAGAGTGAGGCTGCCGGCATAATCCGCAGCATCAGAAAAGCTTGCAAACAAACACGCTTCCGAAAACCTGCCGGCAGAACCCACGGCGTCAGAAAAGCTTGCAAACAAACACGCTTCCGAAAACCTGCCGGCAGAACCCACGGCGTCAGAAAACCCGCCGGCCAAACTCAACGTACCGAAATCCAACCGGCATCGAAAGGCCTGTGTGTTGAACACACTGCATCTAATCCAAACCATACAGGGCTTGGATAACTATTTTTATATCCGATCAATAATCTATTCCAGGGCAGAATTATGTAATAAGACATAAAGTGGTCAAAGGCACGAAACTCTTCATCTATTTTTCTTCAATATAATATTTCTTAAAGCTGGGTTTAGAAACACTAGATTAAGGTTTTTTTGCCTTAAAATGTTTACTGTACCCTGCTTATTTCAATTTGTCCGTAACACCTAGTGACACAGGAATTTGGAGCCGTTGAAGACCCAGGACTGGTATGTTACGGCACTTCACTTGAAAAGGAGTATGACACCGCCACGGTGTAGACAAGGGCTTAAAGGCAGAGCGTTTCAGGTCATCTGATAACGCTGGTAATATCATCTCATATTTGTCCAACAGGTCTGCGGACACCTTTAGCCGCATTTTGACCCTAATTACGCTATAACGTCACATGTCGTTTATAGTTTTTGAACACTTCAGCCGTGGAGCCCCAGCACCACTTACCTTCTTGTATCCGAGATAATCCAAATATTCTAATCCGACCCCTCCTTACTCCGAACCAATTGTGATACCGGAAAATTTGAGAGCTAAGCTGAAGCCCTGCGCCCATTTTTCACTCGTATGGCAAAGTTGAAACATGTGTTGGCCTATGACGTCACAGGGTAAAAATCAGGTAAACTTGACGTTGATTTTCAGCAACTTTCCTAAACTCGCGTGCCAAAAGATTGTGGACCAAGCAATGAGCCTGAAGGTTTATCCTGGGTCGGATATTGAACAAGCAGCATCATGTTGTACATTACCTTATTCAACTTTCATTAA
This sequence comes from Lepas anatifera, assembly GCA_034440635.1. NCBI lineage: Eukaryota > Metazoa > Arthropoda > Thecostraca > Lepadidae > Lepas > Lepas anatifera. The sequence goes on from JAOTON010002047.1 coordinate 347,424, forward strand.
TCAGATGATTGCGAAACCGAGAAGCAGGGTTGCATTTTGTCTCACAGCTAAAAAATAAAATTTTATCCAACACATAACAATTATAAGCCCGGGTGAACTACTGATTGAAATATAAATGACCTCAGAATGGCTTCCACCACGATGCTAACCACTTTTGAATGGTACCCGGAAATTAGATCTAGCTCTTTTAAGAGCCAATTCGGACCCGAGTTTGCATACATCATGGGAGTAGGACACCATTGTTGTGGGTGGGTTAAGAAATCACGTCAGAACTTGTTAACCTAACTTGATCTGAAACCATTTTTGGCCAAATTGTGTAAATAATCCTCACATTCATAATGACACACTTTAACCCTCGCCCCACCGGGGCCATCGATTGCCCCCTAAGGTTTTTCCGGGATAGCAGAAAAACAAAGAGGCGCAGCACCGCGGTTGAGGATTCTACCTCTTACTGCATCATTTTCCAACCATCCCTGAAATTTTTTACCCCGGGTCACCCAAGGTCAGGTCACCAGACGAGGTCAACCAAGGTCACCTCACTTCAACTTTAGAGCTCTGTAAGAGCTACATTTCGAATTCGATCAATTTGAAACTTCCTACACTTTATGGCCCGTCCAGAGTCTACAAGGTGTATATCCGAGATTTTTCGATTTCGTGCCCTGAGGTCAGGTCACGAGGTGACCTCACCCATTGAAAAAGCATGGGGAAAGGCTGTCTCATGATCTAAAAGTCACAAAAGCGACCGAAAATGCCTAGCTTGATCAGAAAAGCGTTCTTGGACACCCTTTCACGGATTCCAGGGACCATATTTGCCCTTTGACTTCTCCAAGGTCATACAAGGTCACTAGGGGTCAAAAACAGTATTTTGACAATAACTTTTGACCTAATTAAGCTAGAGCACTGAAACAAACACCATCGTGTTTGTCTTGTCACTGGCTTTCACTTGATATACGGCAAGATCACTTTCTGACCTTTTGTGACCTCAGGTCATCTTAGGTCACGAGGTGACCTCTGGAGGTCAAACCAATGGCGGGAGGTCCTTATGTTCCACATAGCGGAAAAAGGACTGACAATTTCCTATTAAATGTACTTTACCAGACTTCAATAGCTCTAATGGCATGAGAGTTATGCCCAGTTTGCTTAAGCATTGCATATTTGAGTGAAAACAGCCGCTCTTGACCTAATTTGACCTCTGGAGGTCAAACCATTGACCTGAGCACTAAAACATGCCAAGTAATTTCTTACTGAATTCACGCGAGGTTTCTATTGCACTTTGCAGATTTGCGCTAACGCCCATATTTTCGGAGTTAGATGGGGGCCATCGATGGCCCCCGGTGGGGCGAAGGTGGCGCTGGACGCCCGGTGGGGCGCGGGTTAAGATCCACCTCAACAATATGGCAGCCCTTGTAATGCATGAACATGTGAACACTGTTCACTGCAGGACCACAGCTGTTCACTGAACAGGTGTCGTGCAAAGGGATGTGTCTCTGATAGAAATCGGCGGAAATTATTACGAAAAGCGAGATCCGACCGGACCCCAGGCGATGAACGGTTAATGTGAAGGATGATAGAAAACGGGAGGGGAAGCCCCGTCCACAATCCAAATAGAGCATACCTGCTGAGTCTTTTACTCGAACTGATATTTTAAGTTGTTTAGATAAGTAGGATACTCAGAAAACTGTGATTTTGATTAAATTCTGCTCAAAATCCTGTGAATGTTTATTTACATGCTTATTCATTGTCATGAATACTGATTTATGACAAGTGTGGAGGATTTAGTCATGGAGCGTGAGATGGAAAATTTGGGATTTTAAAACAGAATATATTTTTGTCTTAGGCGGTGCAATACCAACAATATCTGAGCTTGTTGCATATATTACAAAGGGCTTAAAGTCCGTTAATTCATTCATACTTTTGTGCATTTTCAACATTATCATTTCATTCACTACCACTGCAGGCGTCCAATGACTGTCAAAAATGGCTCTGCAATCACCTCACCAAGCACAATAAAGGAGCAGCCCGTTCACCAAGAATATGGGAACTTCTTGAGTGCGGAGCTTTGAGATACTGTGATTGGTTCCTTGAACAACCAAAAGGTTTCCAAGAACACGTTCTGTAGAGCGAGGAAAATGATTTATGTTAAAGCAAAAACCAAACACGGAAACCGAGAGGAATTGGGGACCATGTGATCCTGAGGTTGATATCGAGGGCCGGGAGCAAGGAGGCCAGAAAGTGATGTGCGGGGCTAGTATCACTGATGGGAAAATAAAAGGAAAACTTAAACTGGTACTCCAGATCTGAACGGGGCAGGTGTTGCGTGATTAATTATCTGTTTGGTCACTTGTTCCAGCCCATGAGAACCGCAATAAAAAACACATGCTGATGCCTTTTGAATCCTGGTTTAAACAGAGCCATGCTAGGAAACACGAACACCTGGCATTTGCCGTCTTATAACAGATTGTCATGCAGTTCTAAAGCATCACCCAAGGATATTCCAAGTTACAAAATAACAAAAATTCGGCAAATTCACAAATCATCGTGCATGCATGTCGCAATTGGCAAGCTCAATGTGTCATTATCGAAGTCATGAAAAATATCAATTCGAATGGAAGACCCAGTACACTGGTGGATTAGGAAGGTGAACCGAGTATAGAAGCATTACAGGGGGACAGGCGGCGCAGAAACTCATAGATGGAGTCCGGTTCTTGTATTCTAGCATTAAACAATACGATTATTTCAATCCATATTTCAACCTCTTTTTCTGGATGGGTTTTGAGGAAAAAAACTACCTCCACATATGACGTCTTTCTGGGATCACGTCTTCCATACATCACAACTGCATTACCTAATCCAGCATCAACAGCTATGCAAAATATAGATATTATCTAATGAACTACAGCTAAAATCAAATATATTCCTAGTAAATGTTGGTTATCACGAGCATGCCATATTTTCTACAGATGCAGAGGTAACGAAACACTCATATGTAAGTCAATAGGAAAAAGTTAAAATTGCGCGTCATCCCATTCACGCTCCTTTGCATGTCGGTCAACAATTACTCGCGTGACCCGGGGAAGATCAATACGGGCGTCGCAGGAGTGATGTATTACATTTACGGCGCCCAAGGTGAAGCCGTCATCACGTGTAACGCGCCGCTAATGACGGAGCTGAAGGGAATTAATACTAACAAGTAATGGCCTGTGTAGTACACTGTGCACAGGTGCAGCACGCTCAGTTAATACTCAATCACAGTCCGGAGCGATTCATACCAACCGAAACACAGACCGGTATCAGTTGTATTAACCTTTCTTCAACCAATCTGGTGAAGCTGTTCGATTATTTGCAAGCTTCTTTTTCATCCTCTGTTCTGTGTTTGAGACATTGCTATAGTATTCCTCGCTTGCAATTCGAGTCGGCAGCACCAAAACACACATACTGAATCTTTGAAATGAATTTCGATGGTGTATCAACAAAGGATCAGCTTGTCCTTATACGAAACTTGAAAAGAGTTGTACATTTGGTACGTTTGTACCCTCATTGCTAAATCTTCAGCAAGGCGTAAACAGGGTAAGGTGAAGAGCTTTCTACATGAAATACACCAAAAGGTAGCCGATGGCTGATTCATAATTCAGAAAATGTCAATGGACATGGATTAATATCGAGTCTGGTGTTGATACAGACCAGACCAAGGCCCTAAAAGATAAGGTTGGTCCAAGTTTCCTACCAAGCACCTACTAGCACCTCACGGTAAATTGTTTTAATCTTGCCTAAAACAAAATATTTACAAAGTTTTCTTCAATTAATTATACTAAAAAAGAATATTATAGACAAATCAAGTCTTTATTTTGTATTATGACGTTTCAATTGAAAATAGTATGTTTTTTGCAGATCCAGTATATTCTAGGCTGGTATGATGCTAGATTTGCCAGATTTGCTAATTGTGCGCAACTGAGGGATACCACGGATCACATAATGTCATCACATTATGTCAGCCGTGGGGATACCTTTATGCATCTGATCTTTAGTGTGTTATTACGGAATTGTAATGAGTGATCGCCTGTGGTTGTGCTTCCTGTGCTGACGGTGAAAGGGGCAAATAATACTAATTGGTTGAAAAATTCACTTTGTATCAGGGCCTACATTTTCTTTGTCCTTAGAAGTCTGGTGTTTATGAGCATAGGGCTCTGCTGCGCTGTTGTAGGATGCAGAAATGTCAAGAACCAAGGCTGAAACACTTCGCTAGACCAGAATTGGAGAATGTGTGTTAAAACATATAAAACATTTGATATAATTGTTGTAGGTATATGCCCATTAATGGCCACTGATTTCAAGAGGCAATCATAGTGTAAACTTCAGAATCTTGCATGAGATGCCAGGCGTGATGATAGATTAAGCTTTGCAACCACAGAGGATACCTAATAGGAGAGAGTGCAGGTCAAGTCCTTTACATTTTTATCAGGATTATTTTATTTCAGAACTGATGACTTTTGCGTCAATACACATATATTAGCATTGCACACATAACACATATTACATGCTCTGATACCAGGGCCTATGATTCTTAGTGGGTAGGTCTTAACAGTGCTGCACTCCAATCTGCAAAGTATGGCAGCAGGTCAGACGAGTCGCACCAGTCATCTATCTTGCACCTCCAGCCTCCAAAAATTTGCACCATTCTGCTACATACCAGGGAGAAAAATGCACCCATTCCTACCCAAAGGATGCAATGCTACCTCTATTATCAATTAGTTAATTAAGAACTTTTCATAAGGCCCCCTTCTCTGTCTTGATAACCATTGAGCCATTATTTGTTTGGTTTAACCCGCGCCCCACCGGGGGTCCAGCGCCACCTTCGCCCCACCGGGGGGCCATCGATGGCCCCCCTCTAACTCCGAAAATATGGGCGTTAGCGCAAATCTGCAAAGTGCAATAGAAAGCTCGCGTGAATTCAGTAAGAAATTACTTATATGTTTTAGTGCTCAGGTCAATGGTTTGACCTCCAGAGGTCAAATTAGGTCAAGATCGGCTATTTTCACTCAAATATGCAATGATTAAGCAAACTGGGCATAACTCTTATGTCATTAGAGCTATTGAGGCCTGGTAAAGTACATTTGATAGCAAATTGCCAGAACTTTTTCCGCTATGTGGAATGTAAAGACCTCCCGCCAGTGGTTTGACCGCCAGAGGTCACCTCGTGACCTAATATGACCTGAGGTCACGAAAGGTCAAAAAGTGACCTTGCCGTATATCAAATGAGAGCCAGTGACAAGACAAACACGATGGTGTTTGTTTCACCGCTCTAGCTCAATTAGGTCAAAAGTTATTGTCAAAATACTGTTTTTGACCTCTGGTGACCTTGGATGACCTTGGAAAAGTAAAAGGGCAAATATGACCCCTGGGATCCGTGAAAGGGTGTCCAAAAACGTTGTTCTGAGCAGTCTGAGTATTTGCAATCATTTTTGTGGCTTTTATATCATGAAATAGCTTTTCCCCATGCTTTTCCAATGGGAGAGGTCGCCTCGTGACCTGACCTCAGGGCACGAAATCGAAAAATCCCGGATATACACCTTGTAGACCCTGGAGGGGTCATGAAGTGTAGGAAGTTTCAAATCGATCGACTTTGAAATGTAGCTCTTACAGAGCTCTAAAGGTGAAGTGAGGTGACCTTGGTTGACCTCGTCTGGTGACCTGACCTTGGGTGACCCGGGGTAAAAAATTTCAGGGATGATGGGAAAATGATGCAGTGAGAGGTAGAGCCCTCAACCACGGTGCTGCGCCTCGTCGTTTTTCTGCTATCCCGGAAAAACCTTAGGGGGGCCATCGATGGCCCCCCCGGTGGGGCGAGGGTTAAGTGTCACCTTCCTCGCACCAGTCTCACAAATTCACACCAGGTTGATAGAATTCGCACCACTCGCTCCTGTCTTCAAGGGCATTCACACTGACAAGATCTCGTCGAAAATGCCAGACTTTGCAAGCTGGGCTGCACAAACAAGTATTAGGAGTTAAATTAGTTGTTATTTGGCCTCCCCATTGAATCCTGGATGTAAGTGTAGAAATTTCAATGTGATAACCAAGGCGTTCAGGTATAGCCATCCACCAGAACCTTTTGATAAATAAAAGCTGATCAGAAAATGTTCTCTTCACAATGTGGCCCACAACTTTTTGCTGCTCAAAGAGTCAGGAAAACTATTTGTCCAAGTGAGCTGCTGCCTGCCATTACTCACAATATGTAAAAAAAATTCTGGTCATCTTTTGCCAACATGAGGATTCTGATTGTCAGCTATGTCAGTCAGAATGCATAATCACACTGAATACTTTGTATTCAGGATCTGAATCTGTACTTGTATATTCCACATCACATAGCACAAATCATAAACTTGTTAAAAGTAGACTTAAACATATAGTCACTGGGAGGACAAGAGGCAGGTGTTTTGTGTTACAGCTGAACATGTCTGCTTAGCCACACTATAGGGTACACGTTGCACTCAGAAGCAAGAACCAATAAACAATTTACCAACTTATTGTGAATTCAATTTTATAAACTCAGGCACATCCAAATCGGTTCAAAATCAGAAATACAAATTCAAACAGATAGTTTCTTTGCATTATGATCACCCACAATAAATTTGAAGCTTTCTATCCTGCCATGTTAAAGTACTGAACATATAAGTTGATGAAGAAAATGTACAATTATGTGACTTAAATGCAATAAAACATTCATAATATCATTTAACAAATCCAGATATCAACTCTTAGTTGTTGGGAAAAAAGATCAGTTTTGACTATAAGTTTAACAATAGGGGTTTGCCTATTATGCTGAATTGCCATGTGCCATGGATAAGCATGTGAAGTGAAGGAATTTTCAGCCTCCTGCATCCTCTTCCATCATCAGCATCCATCCTTACCTGTATCTCAGCCTTTATCTCCTGAATTGGCATCAGTCATCTGGATCCACCTTTGCCCTCTATCTTTATCCACCCCTGCATCTGCCTCTGTTCATGCATCTGCCCCTGCCCTCTACATCCGTCCCTGCCTGCAGATCGGCCTCTTATCTTCTGCATCCGCATCTGCCCCTCTATCCGTATCTGCCCCTGCACCACTTCTGCTCCTGCATCCGCTTCTACCCATGCATCCGGCTCTGCCCCTTCATCCTACTCTGCCACTGCATCTGCCTCTACCACTGCTTCTGCTCCTGAATCCACCTCTGTCTCCTGCACCCGCCTCTGTTTCCTGCATCTAACTCTATCTTTTGCAAGTGCCTCTGTCTCATGCATCTGCCTCGGGTGTCTGCATCCTCATGTGCCCCTCCATACGTCTCTGCCCCTGCCTCTGTGGCTGTTCGTGCATCTTCATCTGCTCCTCTATCCACCTCTGTCCCTTCATCTGCGTCCACCCATACATCCGCCTCTGCCCCTTCATCTGACTGCCACTGCACCCGACTACCACTGAATCTGCTCCTGAATCTGCCTCTTTTGTCCCGCATCTGCCTCTGTCTCTATCTCCTGCATCCACCTCTGTCTCTATCTCCTGCATTCACCTCTGTCTATATCTCCTGCATCCGCCTCTGTCTCTATCTCCTGCATCCACGACTGTCTCTATCCCCTGCATCCACGACTGTCTCTATCCCCTGTATCCGCCTCTGTCTGCATCTCCTGCATCCGCCTCTGTCTCTATCTCCTGCATCAGCGTCTGCATATCTCCTGTATCCGCCTCTGTCTCTATCTCCTGCATCCGCCTCTGTCTCTATCTCCTGCATCCGCGACTGTCTCTATCTCCTGCATCCGCCTCTGTCTCTATCTCCTGCATCCGCCTCTTTCTATCTCCTGCATCCGCGCCTGTCTCTATCTCCTGCATCCGCCTCTGTCTATCTCCTGCATCCGCGAAAGTCTCTATCTTCTGCATCCGCGTCTGTCTCTATCTCCTGCACCCGCCTCTGTCTATCTCCTGTAGCCACCTCTGTCTCTATCTAGTGCATCCGCCTCTGTCTTTTTCTCCTGTATCCGCCTCTGTCTCTATCTCCTGCATCCGCGACTGTCTATCTCCTGCATCCGCCTCTGTCTATCTCCTGCATCTGCGTCTATCTCCTGCATCCGCCTCTGTCCTTATCTCCTGGATCTGCCTCTGTCTCTATCTCCTGTACCCGCCTTTTGTCTCTATCTCCTGCATCCGCATTAGTCTCCTGCATCTGCATTTATGTCATGAATATGCCTGTCTCCTACACTCGCCTTTATCTCCTGCATCCTCCTCTATCTCCTGCATGCGCGTATGTCTCTATATCCTGCATCCGCGTATGTCGCCTGCATCCGCCTTTGTCTCCTCCATCTGCATATTTCTCCTGAATCCACCTCTGTTTCCTGAATCTGCCTCTATCTCCTGAATCCGCCTCTGTCGCATGCATCTGGCTCATGCTCATGCTCATAAACATTTATTTGACGGAAACAATACGACATTATAAGAAAGAGATTGGCGCAAAAGCCCGAAGGCTTAAGTCGTGGCGCCTCTCTCATCTTTCTCACTAAACACATCGCCTATACCGGACGTATCTCACACAAACACAGACACACATACACACGTGCACAATCATACAGTAAGATTTGGAGACATAAAGAAACAAAACAAGCAAACCAAATAAGCAAACCAGTTCCTGACCACCGTGTTTATCTTTCATACGTCGTAAGACGCCACCGCGAGCGGGAGCCCACCGGACGGTCACCACCTGGCCGACACCGCCCACCGCGCCGGCCGGCACCCACCGACCGCCCCCAGCGCTAAACGAATCTTCTTGTTTTTAGAATGTAGTTTTGGAATGCCTTGGCCACCTCTCTTCCAATGCCAACGTCCAGGTCACTACCGGATATCAAAAGGTCTAATTTTTTTGTTGGGAGAACGCATTTAAGTCACTTCCTAAAATTACTGTTAATGATTGAAAGAGTTCATCACGCTGGTTCGTATAAATGGGACAAAAGAGCACGAAGTGTTTTACTGTTTCGGTTAGGTATCCACATGAGCACTGAGGTGACAGAGTTTTTAGTAACTGGAAAGTATGTGAATTTAGTTCAGACGCTCCTACGCGGAGTTGAGTGTGTAGTTTGTTTCCTATTTTAGTCCCAAATTCGAAATATTTAGAGGCTGCCGTCGGACCAAAATACTCACAAATTTTTCTTTTGAATACTGTGGAGCTCGACATCCTAATTTCTAGGGGAAGACTGTTCCATTCTTTGGTGGTTTTTGGTATAAATGAGTTTTGAAATAATGTTGTTCTAATGCGAGGCCGGGTAATAGTTTGCGAGTTTCTGAGAGTCCGTCCAGTGTTTGAATGCCTTGTTTCCGGAATAATTTGGTGATATAATAATATAATATATAACCTATAAATATATAATATATAACCTGATATAATTTGGAGCAAGTGAATTTGGATGTTGAAGTTTGTGGAACTCTCGTAGTCTATGCACTTTTCTTCGTGTTGCCAAAGAGGTCCAGCCTAGTTCCTGGTGCAGCTTTGCCGTAGGTGTTCTTTTGGCCCCTGTGATCAACCTCGCCGCTCTGTTTTGGAGTCGTTCTAGTCGGATGGCGTCATTTTTGGTTATCAGTCCGTCAAAAACAATGTCACAATAGTCAAAGTAGGGTCTCACGTACATGGTGTAGATTTTGTCGAGAGTGGGTCTTGGGATATGTTGTGCAATTGGATATATTGGGCCAAGTGCCTTGTTGATTTGCTTCAGGGTATTGTTGACATGTTCGTGGAATCGAAGGTCACTGGAGAAGGTGATTCCCAGATGTTTGTGATTTTGTGTTTTAGAAATAATTTCGTTTCCAAATTTCAATATTGGTCCCACTGCTTCTCGACGGAGGGAAAAATTTTACTGGACTGTTTTGGATGCATTAAAAGTAATAGCCCAGTCTCGACCGTATTTATGTATTTCATCGAGGTCTTTTTGCATTGAGTTCTGAGTCTCGAGTAATTCTGACGGGACGTACGGTCTGTAGAGGGACGTATCATCAGCAAAGTATAAAGTCTCATTGGCTGTCTTGGTCGAAAGTCCGTCTAGGTACATAATCGCTAGTAGTGGCCCAAGAACTGACCCTTGGGCACATCCCGAAGTCAAGGTCTTCAGTTGAGAAAAGGCAGGTGATGGTCCTTGAAGGGAAGGATTTTGGGCATGGGTATGGCCCGGTGGTGTTGAGACTGTAAAAGTGTCATTTCCAAGGATAACACGCTGCTTTCTCTCCGTCAGGTAAGTGCTTAGCCATTTTAAAAGCAGTCCAGTGAGTCCAAAATCGTGCTCGCACTTAAAAGGTAATCCGTCATGCCATATCTTGTCAAAATATTTTGAAATGTCGAGGTATATCGCTGTGAAGTCTTGTCCTTTATCCAGTGTTGCATATAAGTTATGGGTCAAGTAGGTGAGATGTAGCTGAGTGTTGTGGTTGGGCCGGTACCCACTCTGTTTCTCGGTTAGAAGCTGATGTTCGGTGAGGTGGCTATATATTCGCTTGAAGACTATTTTTTCCAATATTTTTGACACACAACACAACAGAGAGATGGGTCGATAGTTAGTTGGCTCCGACGGGGACCCTTTTCCTTTATAAATCGGTTTTACATTTGCGATTTTCCACGACTGGGGGAATGTACCAGACTGTAGTGATTTGTTGAACAATTTGGTCAGGGGTTTGGCAATTATAACTGCAGAGAGCTTTAACATTTTTGTAGGGAGTTCGTCTGGGCCTGTTGACTTATGAGGACCCAGTGAGTTCAAAGTTTGTAGTACCTCGTGCTCTTGAACTATGATGCTGCTGAGAGTGGGTACCGGTTGGAGGTCAGCTTGGTTGACCACTGGGTTTGGCACAGTTGGGGGGTCGATGACCGTCTGTGATACGAAAAAATCATTAAGTAGATTGGCCTTGCCTAGACTGTCATTTATAATTTCCCCATGGTTTCCTATAAGAGGGGGAATTGTGGAATTTTGAGACCGTCCTACGATGTTTTGTAATATCTGGCGATATTTGTGGGGGGTTTTGTCGGTTTTCTAGAAGTTTTTCAGTTTCATTTTTTAGATGTGCAGAATGTAAAGTACGATTCAGCTTTGTCACCGTGTTCCGCTGCCTGGCCCAATTTTCCCAGTGCTCAAGAAGATCGGTCCTTTTTGCTTGAAGGAAAAGACGGTTTCGTTTTCTTATTTGCTTTTTGAGTTCACTGGTCACCCAAGGTTTGTCTCTTTCTTTAATTATTACTGTTTTCTTTGGGATAGCTAATTGGCTCTGTCTCTTGCACCCGCCTCAGCTGTCGGTATCCTCATATGCCCCTCCATTCGTCCTTGCCCTGCCTCCGCCTCTGTCTATGCATCTGCCTTGGCTCCTCCATCCGCCCCTGCATCCGCCTCTGCCTCTTTATCCGCCTCTGACCTCTCGAACCGCTCTGTCCCTGCATCCGCCCTTGTTGCTCTATCCGCCTTTTTCTCCATCGTTCCGTTCTGCCCTCTGCATCCATCGTTGTTCCTGTATCCGCCTCTGCCGCCGAATTCTCACCTGTCTGTTAAAGCACCTTGGCCCGTACATCCGCCTATGCCATCTGCATTCACCTCCGTCGTCCGTATCTCTGCATCCAGCTCCCAATTCACTGAAGATAGAACCATTAAGGGCGATACTGCCCCCGGAATATGTTGAAAGTCGGCCTAAGGGGGAAGTCTGACATGCCTCATGATTGAGCCCTCCAGATATAAAAGTACGTCTGTCTAGAACTATTTGAGGTCAGTTTTGGAAAGAAAAATGTTACAGCACCACGCTGAGCAAAAATCACATCTCTAAATGGTCTGTAAGTATTTTTAATATTTTCTGGAAAACCACTTTCCTGCTATACCTACAGCGCTAAATGCCCTCGGGCATCCTCGGGGTGACGTAGGCAAAGGGGTTGCCAGACTAGTATATACTAAACTTGAACCCCCCTTGACTGACTAAACTTGAACCAGACCTTCGGAGTCGGTTGGCGATTCCGGGAGCGACTCCCGGTGATATTTCTGTCTGAAATTGCTCCCGGTGTTTTTTTCTGCGCTAAAAAGGGACCTGTCCTTAAATAAAGATAACACAGAATTGAAGCCATATTCATATTCACACGGGCAGATGAGCGACCATGGCCAGGGGTGTGTATTTCTATCTCTTTGGGGTGCCTCGGCACCCCAATGATGTGCTGGGTGCCCCAATGGTGGTTTGGGCACTCCCACCAAAAGGTGAAGCAAAGTCCTTATAAAGTGCGTGATAAGATGAAATTATCAACAAATATCTGTTCCACAGCGCTATAGTGGCATTCTGCATCTGACCTATAGCTTAATATTTTATCAAGCAATGGAAAGCCATGTTTCGAGTCCCAAATTATTTTTTGTGCCTTTTCACCATCCAACGCGGAACAAAGGAGCACGTATTTCCCTCTTCTGGTATTATACTATCTGGTTGTGCTTCAGCACCGCTCCCCATTAGTCCTCATTCTGTATAACTCGTGCGACGGCTAGGTTTTAGATTTATGAATGTCTCTCTCCTCCTTTCCTCGGTTACCTTGGGACTGGGCCCCAATCCTCTCAACTCAGAAAAAACCCATCGTGACACTCCCGACTTCAGCGAACTCGGCCGCCGGCTAGCCTGTACTGGCTGCCGCCGTCCCGCCTGTACCGAAGAGCAGCCTCGGATGGTGTGGCAAATAATCAATTCAATAGAGAGCAAGGTATGGCCAGTGACGGATCTAGGATTTCGTTAAGGGGGGGCCAAGCTCGAAGGGCGCCGAGCCTGGGGGCGCCGAACCTGAGGGGCGCCAATTTCAGTGGCGGATCTAGCCGGTCGGTTTGAGAGGGGCAGACCAAAGTCGAAATGCAAATAAAAAAAAGAAAAAAGAAAAAAACGTCACGCAGTAAAAAGCTGCGCTACCAATATCACTTGCCGGTAGAATTTTGGGTATTTGAGGCGAAAAGCTAAAAAAACGTCACGGGGTGAAAACTATGGGCTCGAGATACTTCTTCCTATCCAAGGCTGGCTATAGTATGACTGGCTATACTATAACTGAGAATTATTGATATTTACTCCATGATTCTGATTAAGGGCTGTGCCCGAATATATAATATTCAGTCTTTTTTACATTTCCGGATTCGAGGGGACAGGCCAGGGAACATCTTATCAACTTATGTTCTGTTTGAAGTTGAGAGTTTAAACACCAAAATCTTGCTTATAAACTAAAAAGGAGTAGGTGAAAAAGGAGGTCGATGGCTTTGGGGGTCAAAAACATAGTTGTACCCCGAGCTTTTCCGTTTGGGGAATGCCTTTTTGCCCCCCCTGGATTCGCCACTGGCCAATTTACCACTCAAAAGGCGGCCAGTGTCAATGAAAAACGCGTTTAAAAAAGGATTTGTAAATGCTTATTTTCATGAAAGCTTCCTCTTAGTGAGGACATGTTAACGTTTACCATCAAGCATATTTCGGGCCAGCTAACGACTGGCACCTTGGTAGAAAATGCTGAAAGCACCCACTGACACTAACTGAAGCACGATGAGCAAATAATACAGTTATCTTCGGTTATGGCGAAAACTGAGGTGTCGTATCCACCACCTCCACTTATCACAGTTGTCCTGGCTAACGGCTCCATACTGAAATAGCCGATTGACGCTAACCTGAGCCTCATAGGCCGCACAACCTCTGCGGGACTGGGCCCCGAGTTTTTGGTGACTTCCCTGAGTTTATATCGAGTCCCCTCAGCTGATCTGGGACCGCTTTAGTTAAGCAGGTCCTCACACTGAACTTGAAACCTATATGTCGCCGCTGAAGTCTATTAAGCTTTTCGGGGCCCTTTTATTAATATTGGGCCCCCTCAACAGGTCCTGGGCCATCTGAGCTAAAAGCTGGAGCTCTGAGCTCTGAGCCCCAAGCTGGATTAGTGTCCCTTAAGCTGGTCAGGGTCCCCTGGGTTGGTACCGTTTTCGTTTAACTGATATAGATCCCCTCAGCTTGTTTGGGGCCCGTTGTGCGTATCTGGGCACTAGTTCGTCGAGGCACCCAGCTAGTCTGGTCCTATTAGTTTTATGGGCCTTCTGGGCTGCTGCAGGGTCCCCTCAGAGTGTCTGGACCCCATGAGTTGAAAATTGGACCCCTGGGTTAGTTTTGAGTCCCTGAGCTTATTTAGAAACCGTTTAAATAGGTAGGCACCTCACGCTGGTCTTCAGAATCCTGTGTTGGCACTGAGGTCAAGTGAGCTCGTCGGGGGCCCTTATCGGGGCCCCCTTAACTGGCACGGCCCCTCAGCTGATTTTGGAGACCCAAAATCCCTCCTACCGGATTCCACCCACGCCAGATTTCCTGACTTCCTGAGGGCCCCTGGGGGCCATTGGGGATTTTTCCCGCAATCAGCGCTGGGGTTCCTCCCTCGAGACAAAGCCTACAACATGTCTCTCTCTATACTCTAGCGTCTGCCAGAGTTGAGCTAGCATCATTTTTAGGCACAATTCGCTTCCTCTCGTTACGGTGAATCATCAAATAATATATAATATGACTATACTAGGTTAAAACATGAAAATGACCTGACCTAAGGCTAGGTCAAGGCCACCATCTAGCCTAGCATAGTCAGTATGGATATCAATCAACTCACAATAACAATAACATATGGTGGGGCATTCTAGGACAAAACGACCAAAAAATTTCAATTTGACACCACCATGTCTAGAAAAAATCTGAAACTTTGTCTCCGGGGTAGTTTTGGGCCAGAAACACGCCTGTGAGAATCTTAGCCCCCTCCAACCAACGGTGACCGAGTTATAGCACGAGGCATTTTCGGGAGGTCACCCTGTAGACTCATCTTTGATGCTTCATAACTCAAAAACGCATAGCCTGATTAACAAGTTTTGTATATCATTGAACTCGTCTTGAATTATACTTTATTTTGAAAAAGAAAATTGCAAAATTTGAAAATTTTTGATTTCTTATTTGTTTGACCTTTTCTTTTTTTACCTAGCTTGACCTTTTCCCAGCTGAAATTGCCATTTTAGACACCTCAAAAATTTTGATTAATAAAATATCTTTCGATAGGAAAAATAAAAAAAGTGCGTTCTTGCTATAAGTTCCAAATATTTAGCACCTAAGGTAGGTATGTAGACGGTTTTTGACCACTGCAGTAGTACAGCCTTATGTTTAACGCCGCAAACATAGTGATTGTTTTTGTAATCGGTTGCGGGCAATCATATTGCTTTGTCTTTACGAAATTTTCATCGTGCAAGTGTCAGAATTTATGACAATTAACACGCGCCCACCCGAGGGGGTGGGCAACCGGCCTCCTCAGGTCTCTACAGGTAGTAAAAAAACACCTTAGCGCAGCGCCACCGTACGCCATCTATCTCTAACACAACATATTACAACTTCTGGAAAAATAATTTAGGTCAACTGGGAGGCGGTAGGTACCGTAAATACTGAAGGCCAGCTGGCAACTGACTGGTGAGGGTGTGACCTGAGGTAGACGGTCGTCGTTATGCCTTGTGGGACTTTCAAATTTGGTTCATTGATTAACACTTCATCGTGGGAGTTGCTCGTTTGGGTGGTGGGGTCGGGGTCTCCGTAAAAAAGTCCCGTGATGACTCTAGTGAGACACCTACTCCTAAAACTGAACTGGATACAACTTGGACAATATTTATAAAAATAAAATTGCAGCCATTAAAAGTGATAGAAAGGGATCCATTGTTTCGAGGGAGACTAGGGCAAATGAACTTATTAATAAATGACCTTTCAGCCTTAAACGAAAATTTACAAAGATGTCGCGAGTTTATCCATAATTGAAACAAATATAACTTATCCTATGAGCACCACTAACTCACACAATTACATCGTCCCCCGAGATGGAAAAATAGTATCGATACAAGGTCACCCAGTGCAGCACAGCATACGTTTGAGAGGATTCATGCAATGTAAACAAACGTGTCTGAAAGAATTTCATTCCCAAAAAGTAATTTGAATCTGCTCATATATGCGAAAAAGTGTCCTGAAATTGTAACGCATTCGACTTGGTCACTTGAACAGATTGCCTCATGATATTTTTACAAGGTGATCATTTCATAACTGACACGGATCCCAGAATCCCAGATGAATAATACACTGTGCACTGGGAGTGATGCCACTAAACAGCCAGTTTTAACCACTACCGAATATGTTACACACAATCGTTTGGTCGTGTCATCTTTGAGGTTGCTCGAGGTCACAGTATTTCTTACAGGAACAAAGTGGAAACCTAAATTTTGTGGCATAATAGGTGACAGAGGAGAGCCGTTGAAAGAAATGTTCAGCGCCATTGGAACACTCTTGTTGAGCCCAAACGGATTATGTATCTTATAATATTGCCTAGTCAAATGCCAAAATTAACCTGCTTTGACCTAGAGCCAGGCTTAGGTCTCTATGGTAAAAAGAATATTAATTAAACTGCAGTGGCAAGCCAGACACGACAACGTAAAAACAAAACCTCCATCGCAATTCTCGACAATTCTAAATTTTCTCAAGTTATCAAAATTTACCAATTGCCCCATGCATTTCTAATGGAAAGACCATGACCTTGACCCTGCTCCCGGTTATCGACATAGAAATCCTGCTACGAAAAATTATCTTGCTGGGTGACCTTACTATGTAATGTGAATCAAACCACGATAGGCTAAATTTGATATTATTGATGCACTTCCCAAAGTTTTTTCGAAGTTAGGTCTCTTGACCTGGTTTGGCGGTTTGACCTGGTATGACCCAGACCTAAAATTTTTCCAGAAGTTGTAATATATTGTGTTAGAGATAGATGGCGTACGGTGGCGCTGCGCTAAGGTGTTTTTTTACTACCTGTAGAGACCTGAAGAGGCCGGTTGCCCACCCCCTCGGGTGGGCGCGTATTAATTGTCATAAATTCTGACACTTGCACGATGAAAATTTCGTAAAGACAAAGCAATATAAATTGCCAGCGACCGATTACAAAAACAATCACTATGTTTGCGGCGTTAAACATAAGGCTGTACTACTGCAGTGGTCAAAAACCGTCTACCTACCTACCTCAGGTGCTAAATATTTGGAACTTATAGCAAGAACGCATTTTTTATTTTTCCTATCGAAAGATATTTTATTAATCAAAATTTTTGAGGTGTCTAAAATGGCAATTTCAACTGGGAAAAGGTCAAGCTAGGTAAAAAAGAAAAGGTCAAACAAATAAGAGGTCAAAAATTTTCAAATTTTGCAATTTTCTTTTTCAAAATAAAGTATAATTCAAGACGAGTTCAATGATATACAAAACTTGTTAATCAGGCTATGCGTTTTTGAGTTATGAA
This sequence comes from Lepas anatifera, assembly GCA_034440635.1. Taxonomy (NCBI): domain Eukaryota; kingdom Metazoa; phylum Arthropoda; class Thecostraca; family Lepadidae; genus Lepas; species Lepas anatifera. The sequence goes on from JAOTON010002047.1 coordinate 364,739, forward strand.
GCATCAAAGATGAGTCTACAGGGTGACCTCCCGAAAATGCCTCGGGCTATAACTCGGTCACCGTTGATCGGAGGGGGCTAAGATTCTCACAGGCGTGTTTCTGGCCCAAAACTACCCCGGAGACAAAGTTTCAGATTTTTTCTAAATATGGTGGTGTCAAGCCTTGGTCGATCTGTCCTGGAATGCCCCTGGTATCAAAATACGGGTTTTATCAATATTTCCTGTAAAACAATCGACCCAAGTCTTAAAACCTGCTTAGGAAGCCGCAGATGAACTCTCCGAGGTAACATATCTAAACTTGCAACATGAACCGATAAAGAGGGCTAGGATACTATGATTTGGGGAATCCAAAGGTATTTCAAGCGGCGTCTGCGGACACAGAGCAATTTTTCGGCAAATTTCCGTTTTACCCCATGCATTTGCAAAGGACAGGTCATGATTCGTACCTGTCCCTAGGTCATCGATGGGAAAAATCCCGGGAATAAATTTATTAGCACTTTTTGGGCTCATTATATGGTACAAGTTTGAATTCGATAGATTCACCCTTTTCTTACTTACGCCAACTTAAACATTTTTTGGGGTGAGGTCACTTGACCTGCACTGGTGACCTGGCCTGAGATGACGCAACCTTAAATTTTGAGGGAAAGTTGCGGAATTGATCAATGATAAGGTGTGACAAGTATTGTGTCGCTTCGCGCCGACGTTTATTCGTGCCACGGGGAGACCTCGAGGAGGTGTTCAAGCACCCCCCCCAACGGGCCGGAACGGGGCGCAACTACTCTAGAACAGGGCTGAGGCCAAAAGGGAAGGCTCTAAACAATGCCTGAAATTTTGGAGTCCAGGTCCTTCAAGGTCATTGACCTATTACGGCACAACCCAACATATTATGCCTAATTTACGCTATAACTATCGCTGTGCCCAAGCTTACCAATGACCTTTGATCAAGCCTTTATCATCAAGGCCAGTCACCTTTAAAATTGACCTGTGACCTTGATCTAAGCACTGAATAACCTTTACTTTGATGTAATAGCATACGTTATAATAGGTGTCGTAACATTATGCAACGTCATTTAGGGGCTGTCCAAGAGTACCTGTGCTCATCAGGGACACCTATGCTCTCTGGAGGGGCCTTTGCTTCGATGAGGCACCTGTACCACCCAGGGGCGCCTTCGCTCCCCAATGGACGCAACCTAGCTATCCAGGGGCATCTTTGCTGTTCCGGGGGTGCCTTTGATACCCAGTGCCCATGGGGCGCTTTTTCTTATCCAGGTCACCTTGGTATTGAAGGGCGTATTTTTATTCAAGGTAACCTATACTACCCAGTGGCGCCTGCCCTATGCAAGGGGCGCTTAGGCTATCCAGGGGGCAGCAATTTGCTATACATAGGGCGCCCTTATGCTCTCCACGGGCATCTCATTCAGAGGGTGCCTCTGATATTCATGGGCGCTTTTCCTATCAGCAGGGTACCTGTGCCATCTTGGGGATATTCTTATCAAGGGACGCTGCTGTTATTCAGGAATACCTACACCACTGTCGAGGGTCGCCTTTGCTACCCAGAGGCACCTTTACTTTTAGGAAGTTTGGCGCCCGTGCTTAAAGGAGTGCTTTGGCATCGATTGATTGCTCTATTATTGGGCTTAGGTGCGCGTAAATCTTGAGCTCATGTAGCGCCCATATTGCTGCTAAGGAACGCTTATGCTATCAAAGGGCGCCTTTACTATCCAGGGCCTCTGTTTTATTCAAGGCAGTCTGTTCTATCCACGGGCATCTGGTAGTTCGGGGGCGGTGCCTAGGTTATTCAGGAGGCGGCTTTTTTCTCCACAGGGGCGCACTATTGCTTTCCAGCGGCGCCGTTACTGCCCAGGGGTGTCTTTCTATCTAGGGGTGCATATGCTGTTTTAGGTGTATTTTTCAATCACAGACATGATTGAAATACATGCCCCTACGTTATCCTGGGGTGCTTTTTGTCCCCGGTAAGGCGCTATTTGTCTCTTCTGGGCACCAGTTTATCCAAGGGCACCTATGCTGTCCAGAGAACCTTTGTTATCTAGGGCTGCCTTCACTGTTAAGGGGTACCTTTGCTACCCAAAGGGAGCATTTTATTTTCCTGGAGTGCCTATTTCCAGCTAAGGGGTGCATATGCTATCTTGGAGCGCCTTTGCAAACATGGGGCGCACTTTCTTATCCAGGGGCGCCTTTGCACTTGAGGGGACGCCTCTGCAATCCAGGAGGAGCCCAAAATAGATAGAGAATAAAAATTCTGAAATAAGGCGCTCGAACACTGAAATAAAGTGCCTAGTTATCAGAAAGAGGCGCTCATCTGCTTAGCGGGGAGGACTGCTGGTTGGTGAGGGCAGCGTTCTCGGAAGTGGGCCGCACATACTGAAAAAGGCACCCGGTTGCAGCGATGGAGCACTAAGCCTTCAGTTATAGGTTAATGAAATGTGGTTAAAGACAGTCCATGCTCAAATTGAGCGCTTGAGCCCTGTAACAGAGCGCGCGACTGTCGGACAGGTGTGCCAAACCATAGACAGTAGGGCAGCTGAAGATGGAAAGGGACACCTATGATATCATGGGAACGCCTGTACTCTCAGATGAGGTGCTTGTTTTCTTTCTCAGGCGCTTAGTTTATCCATGGCCACCTATGCTGTCCAGATCATCTATTTCAAGAAGGGTTAACCTTGCTGTCCAGGGGCACCTTTGCTATCCAAGGGCGCATATGATATCTGTAGGGCGATGTATGCAAAGAGCGCCGTCCTAACCAAAGGCCGCCTTTCACTTTCCCTGAAGTGCCTATTTCTATGTAAGGGGTGTATATATTATCTAGGAGTGCCCTTGATATACGGGGACGCCTTTTTGTCCAGCGGCGCCTTTGCTCTTGAGGGGCGCTGCTCCAATCCATGGTAGCTGAAGGTGGATAAGGGACATCTATGTTATACAGGGGGAGCCTGTACTTTCCAATGGGGGCGCTCATTTTCCTTCTCAGGCACCTAGCTTATCTAGGGGGCGCCTAGGCTATCCAAAGGCGCCTTTACTACCGAAGTAGTGCCTTCCTAGGGGTACCTTTACTATCCAGGGGCACCTTTGCTGTCCAAAGCACTTGTGTTATCCAGGGTTGTCTTTGCTGTCCAGTGGCGCCTTTGATATCCAAAAGTGCAAATATGATATCCGTGGGCGCTTTATCCAGTGGGCGCCTGGACTATCAAAGGGCACTTTTTCTATCCAAGGGTTGCATTTATTTTCCTGAAGTGCCTATTTCTATCTAAGGGGCTCCTATTCTGTCCAGGGCACCTATGTTTCCCAGATTTGCCTTTGCTGTCCAGGGACGCCTTTGCTCTCCAAGGGCACCTTTCTTAACCAGGGGGCGCATTTTGCTTTCCTGGAGCGCCTATTTCTATCTAAGGGACGCATATGTTATCTAGGAGCGCCTTTGATCCCCAGAGGCGGCTTTTTTGTCCAGGGGCGCCTTTTCTCTTGAGGGGCGCTGCTCCAATCCAGGGCAGCTGAAGGTGGATAAGGGATATCTATGTTACACAGAGGGAGCCTGTACTTCCCAGTGGGGCGCTCGTTTTCCTTCTTGGGCACCTAGTTTATCCAGGGGGCGCCTAGGCTATCCAAAGACGGCTTTTCTATCGAAGGTGTGCCTTCCTAGGGGCGCCTTTGCTACCCAGGGGCGCCTTTGCTGTCCAGAGCACCTATGTTACCAAGATTTGCCTTTGATGCCCAGGGGCGCCTTTCCTAGCCAAGGGCGCATATTGTATCCGTAGGGCGCTGCTTCCAGGGGGCGCCTAGGCTATCCAAAGGCGGCTTTTCTATTGAAGGGGTGCCTTCCTAGGGGCGCCTTTGCTACCCAGGGACACCTTTGCTGTCCACAGGAGCTGTGTTATCCAGGGTTGTCTCTGCTGTCCAGGGGCGCCTTTGCTATCCAAGGGTGCATATGACATCCGTAGGGCGCTTTTTCCAGTGGGCGCTTAGGCTATCAAAGGGCGCCTTCTTCTACCCAAGGTGAGCATTTTATTTTCCTAAAGCCCCTATTTCTATCTAAGGGGCGCTTATGCTGTCCAGGGCACCTATGTTACCAAGATTTGCCTTTGCTGCCCAAGGGCGCCTTTCCTAGCCAAGGGCGCATATGATATCCTTATGGCGCTTCATCCAGGGGGCGCCTAGGCTACCCAGGGGCGCTTCATCCAGGGGGTGCCTAGGCTACTCGGGGGTGTATTAGTTCCCCAAGGCGCAATCCTGGTATCTAGTGGCGCCTTTTCTTTGCCGGGGCGCTTTTGTTAGCTTTCTAAATTTCATCTTCAACATTTTACTGGGGCGCAAAAGACCAGTAAAGGCGTCTAGTGTTTGGGCAGGGGCGCGTTGCCATGGTTTTAAGGACTATGTGTTAATTCAAGTGAAATAAGTGGTATCGACCAGGGTACTTTAACTACGGGTACAACCAAGTTTCCTACTAAATATAGTCCTCCCATGATGACGTCACCGCCATTTCCTACTGAGTTATAGGAGATTCTATTAAGTTTTTGGAAGGATCAGCTGGAACATACCAAGTTTGAGCGTATTTGGTAACAATCTAGTATAAATCGAAATCAACTTGTTTCACCCATTTGACAGTAACCTTGATCTCAACGGCGAGCAGCGTATTTTACGTAAATATAATGAAAAAATTATAACACTTCAAAGAATTTGTTGAAAGGGCATGCATTTATTTCATCAACTCAGGCCTACTTAATAGCCGAGAGAAATAAATTTACCTTCACTCAAGAGATCACCGGTGTTTATTGTCTTCTGCTGCAGGTACCACCAACAGCCAATCAAAGGTCAGAAATCAACAGTCAATTAAAATCGAGATTCGTCTTACTGCAAACAGCTGTTAGTGCTGAACCTGTCCTTATTTTGACACGCTCTGGAAAATTTGTAAAAATAATATTCTTCGCTGGAGTTTTTGCAAAACGTCTGATGGTTTCACAAATAAAAATCTTTTAGCTTTCTGTTCAACCATATAAGTTCTGTTGATACAGTTCTAAAATAGGTTATTTAGAGCTTCGAAAAAGTGCAATTTCTCCAATGCCCTGCATAGTAACTGTAGTGCCTCTCCAGCCATGATGACGTAATGCTGCCAAACAACTTGAACGGGGTCTGGTATCTACCACCTTGGCGCACGAAATGGGTACAGGCGCGCCGCTCATATCGGGGGCCGAAGGCGTCCGATATGAGCTAAGCTATGCTGAGGCGCTTCGGAGCTAAGGGGGCCCGGGCCCCCTTGGATCCGTCACTGGGTATGGCTATAAATGTTTGAAAAATATAACGTTAATATTTCTCCTGGTTCATGGTTTAACACGCGCATTGACGGGGGGCGGGTACCCGCCCCCCCTCGGGTTTTTCGGAGATAGCAGAAAAACAGCGGCGCGTAGCGCCGCCGTACTTGGTATACCTTTTCCCTCATCATTTTTACAACTTTTGTAAAAATTTTAAGGTTAGGTCATCTCAGGTCAGGTCACCACTACAGGTCAAGTGACCCTACTTCAAAAAAAGTTTAAGATAGCATAAGTCGGAGCAGGGTGAACTTATCCGATTGAAACTCATATCACATAATGGCCCCACCGAGTTCTCTAAAATATGTTCCGGTATTTTGGATATCGATGACCTAAGGTCAGGTACGAGGCATGACCTCTCCATTGGAAATACATGGGAAAAATGGTTTTTACGGAATAACTCAGTAACGGATGGTGATAGAGCAATTATTTTAGCTGCATTAGACTCGCCTGGGCTTTGCGGTTCTAATGATATGCATTTTATATAATTTGACCCTGACCTGACCTAGGGTCAGGTCAAATCCTTGATTTGACTTAGCAAGGTCAAATTATATATCATTCGATTCGGCTTGCTAAGAGGATTCATATAGTTCAAGTCGTTTTGTTCTATCTTTACTTGTTCAGATTTAATAGCCGAAAAACTGAATTTACATGTTATCCCTATTACGCGCATGTTTTGACCTCTCGTGACCTTAAATGTGACCTGACAAAAAATGGTTCAAATGTTTTCGATGGAGAAGTGGATGAGCAGCCCAACGCCGTTTACCGTTTTTCGCTACCTACCGTGGTTCTCGAGATCTTAGGGGGGCGGGTACCCGCCCCCCCGTCAATGCGAAGGTGGCTCAGACCCCCGTCAATGCGCGTGTTAAGGCTCTATCATTTTTCTGGAGAAATTTCCGATGAATTTCTCGCGATACAAGTGAACGCGCCTCCACCAATCAGCGGCCGCCATCCGCTGGCAGCCGCGATTGCCTGCGGGCACAGAGATTACAGAGGTCACGCTGGGCGCCGCTGACGCCAAGTTTAAAGCCTCGGTGGGGAGGGATCGCGAGCGGATTGTAATACCTACACGTGTGGTGTTGAAAATGGCGGTCGTTGTGCCTGGTGTCAGACTGAGGGAGGGAGACCGGTGTAGGAGACATTCTGCGCCTGTGGGTAGGATGTGGGTTAGGCGTTTGTGTAATGTGCAGTGCCGATAACACTGGGAAAACATGAGCGCGAGTTCATTACATGAGTTCGGAATATGAGTATCCTTGGCGGACAAAATGGGAGTATCCTTGGCGGACAAAACACCCATTTCGAATCAATAGTATTTTTCGGTATCCGAAAAGATGATGCAGCTTTTCAAGACTTTTCAAAATTGGCACACTTATTAGTAATACAACACAAACGGTGTATGTGACATACACGCCTATCTGACATTTCATGCGTAAGCAAGAGTAGAAATTTAAACTGCTAAAATGACAATTTGAGGCGGAGAGATAAGTAGCTGTGATCGTGTAAACATGTAGGTTCCAAGGCACAGCACAAGATGCCCGAGAAAATTAACCAATAAGTAATAATATATTTTGATATATAGATAATATTGATATATATATATATATATATATATATATATATATATATATATATATATATATATATATATATATATATGTTGATATATTGATGTATTGATATCTATTGACACATATATAATATATGATATTTGATAATAAGTAATAACTAATATTTTGATGACATGAACATCACTGTAGTCATTAAGCATAGGCAATTCCCCTACCAGTTACCAAATCCTTTCGATGTCGCCGCCACTCGGCCTCCAGGCAGGCAGAAGCCACTGTGCACGGCCGTTTAACCGTGATTAGCCGACCCTCTATCTTAAGGCTTATAAAAATCGGCTTGTATGCTTGAATACTACACTATTAATCTCCCGGGTGACGTCGCCGTTCCTAGTCAGAGCCGCATGACGAAATCCATGGAGCGAAGCGCATTGAGATTTCTCAAGCGGCTCTATTCTAGCCGCTCAGACGGGTCTCGTCGTGGTCTGTCAGAGCCGCATGACGAAATCCATGGAGCGAAGCGCATTGAGATATCTCAAGCGGCTCTATTCTGGCCGCTCAGACGGGTCTCGTCGTGGTCTGTTGTTGTTGTCAGAAGCCGGTGACGAACGAAGTAAGAAACGGCTTCTATTCTGACAGTTTTTCCGGTCTCGTCGTCGTCGTCAGAAGCCGATGACGAACGAAGTAAGAAACAGCTTCTATTCTCACAGTTTTTCCGGTCTCGTCGTCTGTCAGAAGCCGGTGACGAACGAAGTAAGAAACGGCTTCTATTCTGACAGTTTTTCCGGTCTCGTCGTTGTTGTCTGTCAGAAGCCGGTGACGAACGAAGTAAGAAACGGCTTCTATTCCGACAGTTTTTCCGGTCTCGTCGTCAGAAGCCGGTGACGAACGAAGTAAGAAACGGCTTCTATTCTGACAGTTTTTCCGGTCTCGTCGTTGTCTGTCAGAAGCCAGTGACGAACGAAGTAAGGAACGGCTTCTATTCTGACAGTTTTTCCGGTCTCGTCGTCAGAAGCCGGTGACGAACGAAGTGAGAAACGGCTTCTATACTGACAGTTTTTCGTTCTCTGTTGTCCGTAGTAGTAGTAGTAGTAGTAGTAAGAGTAGTAGTAGTTGTTGTCTGTTCTGAGGACTGGTATCAGATACTTGAAACTTGCAGGGATGAAAGGCAGGAACCTATAAAAAATCCCGACGGCTGCAGATTTTCGGATTTTGCAAAAACTTTTCCAAAATTTTGGATTATATTTTTCTCAATTTTTATTTTTCTATTTTTATATTTTAGTCTAAAGCTCTCAAACTTACACTCTTTTACACACAATCAATTACCAGTTGTTGCTCAAAGTTTGAAGCAAAAATCCAAATTTGTACTTCCAAAATGATTTTTTGAAACTTTTACCTCCAACTTGTAGTGAAATGCATTACCAAAGTTATAAGTCGAAATATCTGAAGATATGATGCTAGGTGTTTCAAACTGGATTTTTACAGACAGAATGGACTGTTCATTACTGCATAGACACTAAACTGAACCAAAAGCATAATGTTAAAGGTCAGTTTTGGCCCTTTTTCCAAAACATTGCAATTATGGCCTAAAACTTTAAAACCATATAACTTTCAAAATTCTGGATATTTTTGAACGCAGTTTTCTTTGTTGAGATGGGTATTGTCATTACAACAACATATTCTAAACTCAAATCTCTGAGTTAGTAGGAAATATTTTTCTGCAAAAAATGAAATATTTTTTTGTTTTTTTGGGAATTTATGACTATATATTTCCAAATTTTCCTTTCGAAATTGGTACCAAAAAAAGCCCAGCTCAAGTTCTACAACCGTCTGCCTGACCATACCCGCGCGTCTCCCATAGGTTTTGAGCTATATGATGATAAAGACTGAATTTGATGCGGTTTTCATAGGTTGTAATAGATTCATCACGTGATAAAGTGCCTTTATACTCAACTGAGATATATGGCTCTCACTATACTTGTAGTATGGGAAATTATGAGCTCTGCCGTTTTTGTTTCATGACGCTCCGACGACTAGCTCGCCACTGAGGGTCAAAATACTTTGGTCCCGTTTTTCCCGAAGCAGTAGTGACGTCATTCTGCCCTTCTTGCATGGACGTTCTGTGCTGCGGCAGTAGGCTGCAACCAGTAAATGCGTGCAAGAAAGGCATAACATTTCTATCCGAGTGCATACAGCGGGTGGCTAGCCGGTCGGGGCGGACGGGAACCTGACTAGAGGGCAGAGGGTGCCGAGGCGTGTTTAGAGATCCGAGGAAGTGAGCAGTGATGCCCTCAGGCATCTAGGGAACGGTAGCAGGGTCCAGAGGCGTGCTGAGATAGCTCATGGGAGACATTTCGGACGGGGGAGCAGTGAGGATGGGGGCTGGTACGGGACTGGAGCCTTCCCCGCCATTGCCTCGGAACAGCTTCTGTGTTTGTATTAACCATAGATATTCTGACATTGCGGGGGGGGAGTTCAGCCCCTAGCTCCGCCCATTGTATCTACCACCATTTGAATAGCCACCATGTATGTATATAAGCATATTGAAGATTGAAGATTTCGTTGCACTCCGTACCAAATTACCGAAAAATATCAATGAGAGGCAATCGACCATGCAGATTTCGAATGTAGTATATTCAGGTTGTTGTTGTCTGTTCTGAGCGCTGGTATCAGAGACCTAAAACTTTTGTGGATAGAAGGCACTTCCGAATGAATAAGCACCACGGTTGTCAATTTTCAAAATTTTCAAAATTTTGCCCAGAATTTTGCATTATGTGATTTTTAACTTTTATTTTTCTATTTTCTGCTAATTCATCTACAGTCTTCAAACTTGCACCCTTTTACATCAGGGAAATTTGTGGATCACACAAAAAGTTTGAAAGAAAAAGTTGTAAATTTAAGGCTCCAAATTAGCTTTTAAACTTTGCACCCTAGACTTGGCATAAAACTCATAGTCTAAACTACAGGCTCGAAATATCTGAAGCTACAGCAGTTTAGGTTCTGAGTCAAATACCAACTTAAAGCCCGGTTTGTGCAGTACTGCACAAACACAGAAACAAAAGAAAAACGGAAATTTAAGGGACCTTTTTGGCCCATTCTGCGAAGGTCTGCATTTCCCAAAATATCAGTCAAACCCTTATATCTTCCGATCTAATTAAGATAAATTTATTCCCATTTCAGATAATAAAAGAGAATAGCCTCCTGTATTATATATTTAGAGATAAAAACTTTCAGACTGAAGCTTTTTATATTAGAGGCAAAAATAAAATATAAGTTTTTAAAATTTTTATTCTCAGCCCCCTAGTTTCCAGACCATGATAGCTACGGCATTGAACTTAACAGGGCTGGATAGAAAACTTCGTTGCCGTCATTTCTCTCACTCATACCCCCACTTATCTCTTACGGCTTCCGCGCTAACAGCCGTAAAATACATTTCGAAGTGGTAATTTTATCGGTTCATTTTTGCTTCACACCAGGATTTTGAATGGTTAATATAGATGGAAGTGGATAAAATTCGGCAAAAAGCTAGTTCAAAGACATATCTTGCCATCGCAGCAGGTTGCATATCATAGCAACAACAGTGTACCTTTAATTAAATGTAATACACAATGCTAGTATGTTTCCCGCTCGAAACCTCACCCCGCCGTTCGGCCGTAGCGTCGCTGCGGGCGGCGCACTTGTAGCTGCTATGCGAGACAGATACCATAGCTATCTACGCATGCTATAGACCAGCGCGAATGCCCGGTGGTGGCAGGTTAGTCTGCCTCGTTTCGGCTCCTCTACTCGTGCGGCGGGCGCGTTGTCTATTAGATATTCATATCAGTCGGACGGCCGGGTGGCAGCCGTGCGGTAGGGGCCTGCGCGCTGCGGCGACTTGCGACGAATAAAAAACAAAATGGTGGTCAGGAACTGGTTTGCTTGTTTGGTTTGTTGTGTTTTGTTTCTTTATGTGTGTCCAAATCTTACTGTGTATGTGTGTGATAGGTCCGGTAAAAGTGATGTGTTTTATGAGAGAGATAAGAGAGGCCCCACCACTTAAGCCTTCGGGCTTTTGCGTCAATCTATTTGTTATACCTGTCATATTGTTTCCGTCCAATAAAAGTTTATCATCTGTCTATCTATCTACCCACTAGTTAATGCATCCTCTAACCAAAGGTAGCACTGGCCAAAGGATCCACCGTTGCACACCATTTCTTTCCCAGCCGAATAAACCTCTTTGTGGTGATACCATGACACGTGACTCCTTGCACTCCCTGCTTAAATAAACTTAATAAGCAGTGGCGGATCCAGGCCATTAGTATGGGGGTGGGGCTAAGGAGCTCGAACATAGACGGATCCAAGACATCAGTACCGGGGTGGGGCTAGTGAGCTCGAGCATAGGCGGATCCAGGACATCAGTACGGGGTGGGGCTAAGGAGCTCGAGCATAGGCGGATCCAGGACATCAGGAGCGGGATGGAACTCGGGACCTCGAGCATAAGCGGATCCAAACATCAATACGGGGGTGGGGCTAAGGAGCTCGATCATAGGCGGATCCAGGACATCAGTAGGGGGTGGGGCTAAGGAGCTCCAGCATAGGCGGATCCAGGACATCAGTTCAGGGGTGGGGTTAAGGAGCTCGAGCATAGGCGGACCCAGGACATCAGTACGGGGGTGGGCTAAGGAGATCGAGCATAGGCGAATCCAGGACATCAGCACGGAGGTGGGGCTAAGGAGCTCGAGCATAAGCGGATCCAGGACATCAATACGGGGGTGGGGCTAAGGAGCTCGAGCATAGGCGGATCCAGGACATCAGTAGGGGTGGGGCTAAGGAGCTCCAGCATAGGCGGATCCAGGACATCAGTACGGGGGTGGGCTAAGGAGATCGAGCATAGGCGAATCCAGGACATCAGCACGGAGGTGGGGCTAAGGAGCTCGAGCATAGGCGGATCCAGGACATCAGTACGGGGTGGGGTAAGGAGCTCGAGCATAGGCAGATCCAGGACATCAGTACGGGGTGGGGCTAGGGAGCTCGAGCATAGGCGGATCCAGGACAGTACGAAGGTGGGGCTACGGAGTTCGAGCATAGGCGGATCCAGGACATCAGTAAGGGGGTGGGGCTGAGGAGCTCGAGCATAGGCGGATCCAGGACATCAGTACGGGGATGGGCCTCAGGAGTTGGAGCATTAGCGGATCCAGGATATCAGTTCGGTGGTGGGGCTAAGGAGCTTGAGCATAGGCGGATCAAGGATTACCAATAGAGGAGGCACCGTCCGCAGGGCAAGGGGTGTTATCCGGAGCATAGGGCGCAACTTTTGACACGTAATATCCTTCCGATGGGCGCCAATTTTTGCATCTTACGGGGAAAGGGTGGGAAAAGACATTTCAGGGGTGCCATCGAATGTTTGAGGGGCGCCGTGGCCATTTCAGGGGTGCTGAGGATCGACCAAAGGGGGGGGGGTGCACGTGCCTCCTATCCCCCCGCTACCCTGAATTCACCTTTTAGCTCCAGCCTCTCTGCCATTGCCTCCAAACATCCTTTGCTCATGCTATAGCTCTAGGCATTTTCACATGGGGGGACTTAAGCCCACTAGCCTCGCCCCTTGTATCCGCTATCGTATTTAGACATGTAAATAATATATAAATCTCGTTGCACTCTATTCCATATTGTCGAACAATATTAATGAGAGGAAATCGGTCATGCAGATTTTGAATCCGGTCTTCAGGTCAATGAAAGGTCACTGCGCATGCGCAGTGGAACTAATGGTAACAGAGGCTATCCCGGCAACCTACGGGTCGATTTTTTTGAAATTTTGTGAACAAGAAAATGGCACGGAGTGAAAACCACAAATAATGTCATAGTGAAGCTGCACTGCCCTGCGCATGCGCAGTAGAAATCTTAAAGAAAAGCCTTAAAGGTGAGGATATTTCAGAAGAGGACATGGACAGAGGAGAGCGAACATGCTTAAATTTAGTATGAAAGTTTTGACACCCTTGCTTACTACAATGGTAAGTGCGATGCGCATTAGAACTTATGGTCAGGGAGGCTACCTCGGGAGCCAATAGACTGATTGGGATAAAAATTTGAGAGTAATAGCAGAATACTATCTGCTAATCCCAATTCACGGAATTATGGCATTGCATTGTGCTGCGCATGCTCAGTATGAGTTCTAAGGAATATTAGGCTATAAGGGATAGTTTAGTTCAGGAGACAAACAAACGACATACCAACATGCTTCAGTCAATTATAACGGTATCTTCGCTCTCATTCACTGCAGACTTTACTGCGCATGCGGACTGGGACTTAGGTAAACCGAAGCTAACTCGGCAACAAATAGGCTGAATTGTGTGAAGATCTCCAGGTGTAGGTGAAATATGGTCGGCAAACCCATAATATTTTATATTGTATCTCCTTTCTTCTGGGCATAGCCAGTCTTTACTTAACAAACCAAACTTTATACGTGTGATTATTTATGTGATGACATGAACAGACGACAAACGTGGCGCAGTGTGCAGAGACATGTTAGTTTAGGAAAACATGGAATTACACATGGGACTGAATGTAGTCAGAATGAGAACATTAGACCTCAAGTCCCAACATCGCGTTAGTATATGTATCATACTGCTGAAAACACTCGCCTGTCAATCGAACTGCTTGCCTAACGTACATTGTCACCGGCTTCTCCTGGGCCGGAGCGGCACCTGCCGAGGCCGCAGGCCGAGGTTGTCAGAAGCCGGTGACGAACGAAGTAAGAAACGGCTTCTATTCTGACAGTTTTTTCCGGTCTCGTCGTCGTTGTCAGAGCCGCATGACGAAATCCATGGAGCGAAGCGCATTGAGATTTCTCAAGCGGCTCTATTCTGGCCGCTCAGACGGGTCTCGTCGTGGTCTGTTGTTGTTGTGGTTGTTGTTGGCGTCTGTCAGTCCTGAGAATTGATGTCAGAGCTCTGGAATTTTGTAGGATGATAGCCCGTCTGCTCCAGACACCCAAACTGAAGCCCCGAGTTGAAATCCAAAATAGTTTTTGAGAAATTTTGGCTCAAACTTTTTCTGTTTTATATTTTTCTAATTTTTACTTCTTAACCTACGAACTTGAAATTTATGTCCTTTTCAATGGATAACAAGGGCCAGCTAGGGGAAAAAATTGAGCTGATCCGACAATATTTATTGCGCGAAAACGCGGCATTTCTCACGCGCGCAAAAAACCCGCTAAAAGTTGATGGCCGACTTGTGCGCTCGAAATGTCAGAAGACAGGCCTCAGTTAGCTGAAAGGCAGTTACCTAGGGGTGGCTAGGCAAATTTTGTAGTGCTTAGGCATAGTTTTGAGTGCAAAAAATAAAATTTTGACCTACTTTTTACAGTTCTTCCGGAAGACTGAATTTTGGTTCATTTCATTTCAACGTTAATATCTCACAATCTAATTGACCGATTTGAGTTTTCATTTCAAATAATGAAAGAACATTGCTCCTGCCTGATAATATTTGGAGATGGAAATTGTGAATGTGAAATTCTTTGTTTTATAGGCATAAATAGAAATTGAGTAAAAAAACTTTTTATTTGCATCTTCCTGGTTCCAAGCTCATGTCACTCACAAACTCAGAACTGACATGGCTGAATAGGAAAGTTACTTGCGGTCATTTCGCTCACTTATACTACCCACCTATCTCTAATGGCTTTCGAGTAATTAGTCCAAAATGTATTACAAGATGCTAAATTTCTCGGACCACCTTTGCTTCTCACCATGGTTTGAAGTCCTTAAAATGGATGGAAGTGGAAGTAATTTGGCATGAAGCTAGCTTACGATCCTAGCTCGACGATACAACTAATTTCAGCCCAAAAGAATGTTTGGTTCGTCTTCTAGAAGCACCTTTATATCGTGCCTTTTCGGGACAAGCACAGCACCCGGCGCCAGCGGCCCGGCATATTCGGCGGAGTTGTACTAGCCAGTGACCTCCTGACGGGTCACAGCTGTTCAGCTAGTGGGAGGATGAGTAGTGTGGCACGGTGGTCTAGTGGTTAGAGGCCCTGTCTCTTGATCAGGTAGGTCCGGTTCGAATCCGGGGGTGACCACGTACTCTTTATTGGTTATTTCAAAGAAAAGAATGATAAAACTGACTTGCAGGCTTATGAAGAGATACATTAAGAACGAAATATGGTTTGCTTTCGGCACATTGTCATGCGGCTCTCCTGCGCCGGTGGGGCGTTAGCCCAGGCCGCAGGCCGAGGTCTGTTGTTGTTGTTGTTGTTGTTGTTGTCTGTTCTGAGCGCTGGTATCAGAGACCTAAAACTTTTGTGGATAGAAGGCACTTCCAAATGAATAAGCACCACGGTTGTCAATTTTCAAAATTTTCAAAATTTTGCCCAGAATTTTGCATTATGTGATTTTTAACTTTTATTTTTCTATTTTTTGCTAATTCATCTAGACTCTTCAAACTTGCACCCTTTTACATCAGGGAAATTTGTAGTTCACACAAAAAGTTGGAAAGAAAAAGCTTTAAATTTAGGGCTCTAAATTAGCTTTTAAACTTTGCACCCTAAATTTGGCATAAAACTCATGGTCTAAACTACAGGCTCGAAATATCTGAAGCTACAGCAGTTCAGGTTCTGAGTCAAATATCAACTTAAAGGCCGGTTTGTGCAGTACTGCACAAACACAGAAACAAAACAAAAACGGAAATTTAAGGGTCCTTTTTGGCCCATTCCGTGAAGGTCTGCATTTCCCAAAATATCATTCAAACCCTTATATCTTCCGATCTAATTGATAAAAATTAGTTCCCATTTCAGATAATAAGAGAGAATAGCCTCCTTTATTATATATTCAGAGATAAAAACTTTCAGACTGAAACTTTTTTATTTTATAGGCAAAAATAAAATATAAGTTTTTAAAATTTTTATTCTCAGCCCCCTGCTTTCCAGACCATGATAGCTACGGTATTGAACTTAACACGGCTGGATAGAAAACTTCGTTGCCGTCATTTTTCTCACTGATACCCCCCACTTATCTCTTACGGCTTCCGCGCTATAAGCCGTAAAATGCATTTCAAAGTGGTAATTTTATCAGTTCATTTTTGCTTCACACCGGGGTTTAGGGTGGTTAGAGTCATTGGAGGGAAATGAAATTTTGCATGCAGCTAGGTAAGAGACATATGTCGACATTCCATCTGCATATATATCAATGAAACACCAAGTTACCTTTACTAACATGCCGTTTCTCCACGCATCGTTGTAGCAAATCACCACGCGTCACCCGTGCGTCCACGTCGCGGCAACGCCGGCGATCGGCGCGGCCGTTTCTGTTTATTTATGGTCTGGTAAAAAAGTACCCAACACTACCCATAATGCATCACAAGTAATTAGAGTACCGTAAAAGTCTGAGTTTACAATAAGAGTATTATGTTTCTGTTTTTGGACCATGGGTGGATCCAGGGAATAAGTAGGCTAGGTGCCCCCCCCACCCTTCTCCCCCATCCCCCCCCCCAACCCCCAATCGACCATCGGCGCCCTCTGAAATTGTAAAGACACGCCTCTCAAGGTCGATGACGCTCCCTGAAATGTCGCTTCCCATACGCGGATCCAGGATTGCCTATGGGGAGCGAGGTGGAAGGGGAAATTTCCTGGTGGGCGCTATCTACACCAGGGACGCTACTTTTGGCCAGAAAACCTATCAAGTAGGCGCTAAAACCTATCAGTAGACCCCGATACCTGCATCTCGGGGAAAACGACATTTCAGGGGGTGCCATCGAACTTTCCAGGGGTTTCCGGGACAATTTCAGGGGGCGCTAAGATTCTATGGGGGGCACCTGTCCCCTTTCCCCCTTGGATCCGCCTATGTCGTTTGGGGGGGCACGGAGGTGGGGTCGTTACGGGTGTGGGGGTAAGGAGCTCGAGCATAAGCGGATCCAGGACATCAGCATGGGGGTAGGGGCTGAAGAGTTCGAGCATAGGCAGACCCAGGACATCAGTACGAGGGTGGGGCTAGGGAGTTAGAGCATAGGCGGATCCAGGACATCGGTACGAGGGTCGGGCTAGGGAGTTAGAGCATAGGCGGATCCAGGAAATTAGTACGGGGATGGGGCTAAGCAGCTGAGCATTAGCGGATTCAGGACATCAGTACGGGGTTAGACTCGGGAGTTCCAGCATAGGCGGATCCAGGACATCAGTAGGGGGGTAGGGGCTACGGAGTTCGAGCATAGGCGGATCCAGGATATTAGTACGGGGATGGGGCTAAGGAGATCGAGCATAGGCGGATCTAGAACATCTGTACGGGGGTGGAGATAAGGAGCTCGAGCATAGGCTGATCCAGGACATCAGTATGGGTGTGGGGCTAAGGAGCTCGAGCAGAGGCGGATCTAGGACATCAGTACGGCGGTGGGGCTAAAGGGCTTGAGTATAGGCGGATCAAGGACATCAGTACGGGGGTGAGGCTAAGGAGCTCGAGCATAAGCGGATCCAGGACATCAGAACGTGGGTAGGGGCTAAAGAGTTCGGGCATAGGCGGATCCAGGACATCAGTACGGGGGTGGGGCTAAGAAGCTCGAGCATAAGCGGATTCAGCTGATCAGTAAGGGGGTGGGGGCTCAGGAGCTCGAGCATAGGCGGATCTAGGACATCAGTACGGTGGTGGGGCTCAGGCGTTC
Organism: Lepas anatifera; assembly: GCA_034440635.1. Taxonomy (NCBI): domain Eukaryota; kingdom Metazoa; phylum Arthropoda; class Thecostraca; family Lepadidae; genus Lepas; species Lepas anatifera. Next base: position 382,233 of record JAOTON010002047.1, read on the forward strand.
CAGCATAGGCGGATCCAGGACATTAGTAGGGTGGTAGGGGCTAAAGAGTTCGAGTATAGGCGAATCCAGGGCAGTACGGAGGTGGGGCTACGGAGTTCGAGCATAGGCAGATCCAGGACATCAGTTCGGGGGTGGGGCTAAGGAGCTCGAGCATAGGCGGACCCAGGACATCAGTACAGAGGGTGGGGCTAAGGAGCTCGAGCATAGGCGGATCCAGGACATCAGTAGGGGGTAGGGGCTAAGGAGTTCGAGCATAGGCGGATCCAGGACATCAGTACGGAGGTGGGGCTAAAGAAGTTCGAGCATAGGCGGATCCAAGGACATCAGTACAGGGGTGGGGCTAAGGAGCTCCAGCAAAGGCGGATCCAGGCCTCAGTACGGGGGTGGGGCTAAGGAGCTGGGGCATAGGCGGATCCAGGAAATCAGTGCAGGGGTGTGGCTCCGGAGCTCGAGTAAAGCCGGATCCAGGACATCAGTACGGGGGTGGGGCTAAGGAGATCGAGCATAGGTGGATCCAGGACATCTGTACGGGGGTGGGGCTAAAGAGCTGGAGCATAGGCGGATCCAGGACAACAGTATGGGTGTGGGGCTAAGGAGCTCGAGCAGAGGCGGATCCAGGGCATCAGTACGGGGGTGGGGCTAAGAGGTTCGAGTATAGGCGGATAAAGGACATCAGTACAGAGGTGGGGCTAAGGAGCTTAAGCATAAGCGGATCCAGGACATCAGCACAGGGGTAGGGGCTAAAGAGTTCGAGCATGGGCGGATCCAGGACATCAGTACGGGGGTGGGCCTAAGGAGCTCGAGCATAAGCGGAGCCAGGATATCAGTACGGGGGTAGAGGCTAAGGAGTTTGAGCATAGGCGGATCCAGCATATCGGTACGGGGATTGGGCTAAGGAGATCCAGCATAGGCGGATCCAGGACATCTGTACGGAGGTGGGGCTAAGGAGCTCGAGCATAGGCGGATCCAGGACATCAGTATGGGTGTCGGGCTAAGGAGCTCGAGCAGAGGCGGATCCAGGACGTCAGTACGGGGCTGGGGTAAATGGCTCGAGTATAGGCGGATCAAAGACATCAGTACGGGAATGGGGCTAAGGAGCTCGAGCATAAGCAGATCCAGGACATCAAGGGGCTAAAGAGTTAAAACAGGTAGGGGCTAAAGAGTTAAAACATAAGCGGATCCAGGACATCAGTACGGGGGGTGGGGCTAAGGAGCTCGAGCATAAGCGGGTTCAGGACATCAGTACGTGGGTGGGGCTCGGGAGCTCAAGCATAGGCGGATCCAGGACATCAGTAGGGGTAGGGGCTAAGGAGTTCAAGCATAGGCGGATCCAGGGCAGTATAGAGGTGGGGCTACGGAGTTCGAGCATAGGCAGATCCAGGACATATATAAGGGGTGGGGTAAAGAGCTCGAGCATAGGCGGATCCAGGACATCAGTTTGGTGGTGGGGCTGAGGTCTCGAGCTGGGGCATAACTCGGTAACAAATAGGCTGAATTGGGTGAAAATCTGCAGGTATAGGTGAAATACCGTCGGAAAACCCATCATATTTTATATTGTATCTCCTTTCTTCTCGTCATGCCCAGTCTTTGCTTAACAAAACAAACATTATGCGTGTGTTTATTTCTTTGATGATATGAACAGAGGGCAAGCGTGGTGCAGTATGCAGAGACATGCTAATTTAGGAAAACATGGGCCTAGACAGGGGATTGAATGGAGCCATAATGAGAACACAAAACCTAAAACTCCAACATTGCGTTGTTATAAGTATCAAACTGCTGAAAAAACTCGCCTGTCAATCGAACTGTTTGGCTAACGTACATTGTCACCGGCTTCTCCTGCGCCAGAGCGGCACCTGCCGAGGCCGGAGGCCGAGGTCAGAAGCCGGTGACGAACGAAGTAAGAAACGGCTTCTATTCTGACAGTTTTTCCGGTCTCGTCGTGTCTGTCAGAAGCCGGTGACGAACGAAGTAAGAAACGGCTTCTATTCCGACAGTTTTTCCGGTCTCGTCGTGTCTGTCAGAAGCCGGTGACGAACGAAGTAAGAAACGGCTTCTATTCTGACAGTTTTTCCGGTCTCGTCGTCGTCGTTGTTGTCTGTTGTTGTTGTTGTCTGTTCTGAGCGCTGGTATCAGAGACCTAAAACTTTTGTGGATAGAAGGCACTTCCAAATGAATAAGCACCACGGTTGTCAATTTTCAAAATTTTCAAAATTTTGCCCAGAATTTTGCATTATGTGATTTTTAACTTTTATTTTTCTATTTTTTGCTAATTCATCTAGACTCTTCAAACTTGCACCCTTTTACATCAGGGAAATTTGTAGTTCACACAAAAAGTTGGAAAGAAAAAGCTTTAAATTTAGGGCTCTAAATTAGCTTTTAAACTTTGCACCCTAAATTTGGCATAAAACTCATGGTTTAAACTACAGGCTCGAAATATCTGAAGCTCCAGCAGTTCAGGTTCTGAGTCAAATATCAACTTAAAGGCCGGTTTGTGCAGTACTGCACAAACACAGAAACAAAACAAAAACGGAAATTTAAGGGTCCTTTTTGGCCCATTCCGTGAAGGTCTGCATTTCCCAAAATATCATTCAAACCCTTATATCTTCCGATCCTATTGAGAAAAATTAGTTCCCATTTCAGATAATAAGAGAGAATAGCCTCCTTTATTATATATTTAGAGATAAAAATTTTCAGGCTGAAACTTTTTATTTTATAGGCAAAAATAAAATATAAGTTTTTAAAATTTTTATTCTCAGCCCCCTGGTTTCCAGACCATGATAGCTACGGTATTGAACTTAACCTGCGCCCCACCGGGGTCCGGCGCCACCTTCGCCCCACCGGGGGGGCCATCGATGGCCCCCCTCTAACTCCGAAAATATGGGCGTTAGCGCAAATCTGCAAAGTGCAATAGAAAGCTCGCGTGAATTCAGAAAGAAATTACTTCGCATGTTTTAGTGCTCAGGTCAATGGTTTGACCTCCAGAGGTCAAATTAGGTCAAGATCGGCTATTTTCACTCAAATATGCAATGATTAAGCAAACTGGGCATAACTCTTATGTCATTAGAGCTATTGAGGCCTGGTAAAGTACATTTGATAGCAAATTGCCAGTACTTTTTCCGCTATGTGGAACGTAAAGACCTCCCGCCAGTGGTTTGACCGCCAGAGGTCACCTCGTGACCTAATATGACCTGAGGTCACGAAAGGTCAAAAAGTGACCTTACCGTATGTCAAATGAAAGCCAGTGACAAGACAAACACGATAGTGTTTGTTTCACCGCTCTAGCTCAATTAGGTCAAAAGTTATTGTCAAAATACTGTTTTTGACCTCTGGTGACCTTGGATGACCTTGGAAAAGTCAAAGGGCAAACATGACCCCTGGGATCCGTGAAAAGGTGTCCAAAAACGTTGTTCTGAGCAGTCTGAGTATTTGCAATCATTTTTGTGGGTTTTATATCATGAAATAGCTTTTCCCCATGCTTTTCCAATGGGAGAGGTCGCCTCGTGACCTGACCTCAGGGCACGAAATCGAAAAATCCCGGATATACACCTTGTAGACCCTGGAGGGGTCATAAAGTGTAGGAAGTTTCAAATCGATCGAGTTTGAAATGTAGCTCTTACAGAGCTCTAAAGGTGAAGTGAGGTGACCTTGGTTGACCTCGTCTGGTGACCTGACCTTGGGTGACCCGGGGTAAAAAATTTCAGGGATGATGGGAAAATGTTGCAGTGAGAGGTAGAGCCCTCAACCGCGGTGCTGCGCCTCGTCGTTTTTCGGCTATCCCGGAAAAACCTTAGGGGGCCATCGATGGCCCCCCCGGTGGGGCGAGGGTTAACACGGCTGGATAGAAAACTTCGTTGCCGTCATTTTTCTCACTGATAACCCCCACTTATCTCTTACGGCTTCCGCACTATAAGCCGTAAAATGCATTTCAAAGTGGTAATTTTATCGGTTCATTTTTGCTTCACACCAGGATTTCGAATGGTTAATATAGATGGAAGTGGATGAAACTCGGCAAAAAGCTAGTTGAAAGACATATCTTGCCATCGCAACAGGTTGCATATCATAGCAACAACAGTGTACCTTTAATTAAATGTAATACACAATGCTAGTAAGTTTTCCGCTCGAAACCTCACCCCGCCGTTCGGCCGTAGCGTGGCTGCGGGCGGCGCACTGGTAGCTGCTATGCGAGACGGATACCATAGCTATGTACGCATGCTATAGACCAGCGCGAATGCCAGGTGGTGGCAGGGTAGTCTGTCTCGTTTCGGCGCCTCTACTCGTGCGGTGGGCGCGTTGTCTATTAGATATTCATATCAGTCGGACGGCCGGGTGGCGGCCGTGCGGTAGGGTCCCGCTCGCTGCTGCGACTTGCGACGAATAAAAAACAAAATGGTGGTCAGGAACTGGTTTGCTTGTTTGGTTTGTTGTGTTTTGTTGTTTCTTTATGTGTGTCCAAATCTTACTGTGTATGTGTGTGATAGGTCCGGTAAAAGTGATGTGTCTTATGAGAGATAAGAGAGGCCCCACCACTTAAGCCTTCGGGCTTTTGCGTTTATCTATTTGTTATACCTGTCATATTGTTTCCGTCCAATAAAAGTTTATCATCTGTCTATCTATCTACCCACTAGTTAATGCATCCTCTAACCATAGGTAGCACTGGCCAAAGGATCCACCGTTGCACACCATTTCTTTCCCAGCCGAATAAACCTCTTTGTGGTGATACCATGACACGTGACTCCTTGCACTCCCTGCTTAAATAAACTTAAGCAGTGGCGGATCCAGGCCATTAGTATGGGGGTGGGGCTAAGGAGCTCGAGCATAGGCGGATCCAAGACATCAGTACCGGGGTGGGGCTAGTGAGTTTGAGCATAGGCGGATCAGGACATCAGTACGGGGTGGGGCTGAGGAGCTCGAGCATGGGCGGATCCAGGACATCAGGAGCGGGTTGGAACTCGGGACCTCGAGCATAGCGGATCCAGAACATCAATACGGGGGTGGGGCTAAGGAGCTCGAGCATAGGCGGATCAGGACATCAGTAGGGGGTGGGGCTAAGGAGCTCCAGCATAGGCGGATCCAGGACATAAGTATGGGTGTGGGGCTAAGGAGCTCGAGCAGAGGCGGATCCAGGACATCAGTACGGGGGTGGGGCTAAGGAGCTCGAGCAGAGGCGGATCAAGGACATCATTACGGGGGTGGGGCTAAGGGGCTCGAGTATAGGCGGATCCAGGACATCAGTGCGGGGGTGGGGCTCCGGAGCTCGAGTAAAGGCGGATCCAGGACATCAGTAGGGGGTGGGGCTAAGGAGCTCCAGCATAGGCGGATCCAGGACATAAGTATGGGTGTGGGGCTAAGGAGCTCGAGCAGAGGCGGATCCAGGACATCAGTACGGGGGTGGGGCTAAGGAGCTCGAGCAGAGGCGGATCCAGGACATCAGTACGGGGGGTGTGGCTAAGGAGCTCGAGCATAAGCGGATCCAGGACATCAGTACGGGGGTGGTGTTAAGGAGCTCGAGCATAAGCGGATTCAGCTCATCCGTACGGGGGTGGGGCTCGGGAGCTCGAGCATAGGCGGATCCAGGACATCAGTAGGGGGTGGGGGGCTAAGGAGTTCAAGCATAGGCGGATCCAGGGCAGTACAGAGGTGGGGCTACGGAGTTCGAGCATAGGCGGATCCAGGACATCAGTAAGGGGGTGGGGTAAGGAGCTCGACCATAGGCGGATCCAGGACATCAGTAGGGGGTAGGGGCTAACGAGTTCGGGTATAGGCGGATCCAGGACATCAGTACGGGGGTGGGGCTAAGGAGCTCGAGCATAGGCGGATCCAGGACATCAGTGCGGGGGTAGGGCTCCGGAGCTCGAGTAAAGGCGGATCAGGACATCAATACGGGGGTGGGGCTAAGGCTCGAGCAGAGGCGGATCAGGACATCAGTACGGGGGTGGGGCTATGGAGATCGAGCATAGGCGGATCCAGGACATCTGTACGGGGGTGGGGCTAAGGAGCTGGAGCATAAGCGGATCCAGGACATAAGTATGGGTGTGGGGCTAAGGAGCTCGAACAGAGGCGGATCCAGGACATCAGTACGGGGGTGGGGCTAAGGGGCTCGAGTATAGGCGGATCAAGGACATCAGTACGGGGGTGGGGCTAAGGAGCTCGAGCATAAGCGGATCCAGGACATCAGCACGGGGGTAGGGGCTAAAGAGTTCGAGGATAGGCGGATCCAGGATATCAGTACGAGGGTGGGGCTAAGGAGCTCGAGCATAAGCGGAGCCAGGATATCAGTACGGGGGTAGAGGCTAAGGAGTTTGAGCATGGGCGGATCCAGCATATCGGTACGGGGATTGGGCTAAGGAGATCCAGCATAGGCGGATCCAGGACATCTGTACGGAGGTGAGGCTAAGGAGCTCGAGCATAGGCGGATCCAGGACATCAGTATGGGTGTCGGGCTAAGGAGCTCGAGCAGAGGCGGATCCAGGACATCAGTACGGGGCTGGGGTAAGAGGCTCGAGTATAAGCGGATCAAAGACATCAGTACGGGGGTGGGGCTAAGGAGCTCGAGCATAAGCGTATCCAGGACATCAAGGGGCTAAAGAGTTAAAACAGGTAGGGGCTAAAGAGTTAAAACATAAGCGGATCCAGGACATCAGTACGGGGGTGGGGCTAAGGAGCTCGAGCATAAGCGGATTCAGAACATCAGTACGTGGGTGGGGCTCGGGAGCTCGAGCATAGGCGGATCCAGGACATCAGTAGGGGTAGTGGCTAAGGAGTTCAAGCATAGGCGGATCCAGGGCAGTATAGAGGTGGGGCTACGGAGTTCGGGCATAGGCAGATCCAGGACATATGTAAGGGGGTGGGCTAAGGAGCTGGAGCATAGGCGGATCCAGGACATCAGTTCGGTGGTGGGGCTGAGGTCTCGAGCTGGGGCATAATTCGGTAACAAAAAGGCTGGATTGGGTGAAAATCTGCAGGTATAGGTTAAATACCGTCGGAAAACCCATCATATTTTATATCGTATCTCCTTTCTTCTCGTCATGCCCAGTCTTTGCTTAACAAAACAAACATTATGCGTGTGTTTATTTCTTTGATGATATGAACAGAGGGCAGGCGTGGTGCAGTATGCAGAGACATGCTAATTTAGGAAAACATGGGCCTAGACAGGGGATTGAATGGAGCCATAATAAGAACACAAAACCTAAAACTCCAACATTGCGTTGTTATAAGTATCAAACTGCTGAAAAAACTCGCCTGTCATTCGAACAGTTTGGCTAACGTACATTGTCACCGGCTTCTCCTGCGCCAGAGCGGCACCTGCCGAGGCCGCAGGCCGAGGTTGTTGTCAGAGCCGCATGACGAAATCCATGGAGCGAAGCGCATTGAGATTTCTCAAGCGGCTCTATTCTGGCCGCTCAGACGGGTCTCGTCGTGGTCTGTTGTTGTTGTTGTTGGCGTCTGTCAGTCCTGAGAATTGATGTCAGAGCTCTGGAATTTTGTAGGATGATAGCCCTTCTGCTCCAGACACCCAAACTGAAGCCCCGAGTTGAAATCCAAAATAGTTTTTGAGAAATTTTGGCTCAAACTTTTTCTGTTTTATATTTTTCTAATTTTTACTTCTTAAGTTACGAACTTGAAATTTATGTCCTTTTCAATGGATAACAAGGGCCAGCTAGGGGAAAAATTGAGCTGATCCAACAATATTTATTGCGCGAAAACGCGGCATTTCTCACGCGCGCAAAAAACCTGCTAAAAGTTGATGGCCGACTTGTGCGCTCGAAATGTCAGAAGGCAGGCCTCAGTTAGCTGAAAGGCAGTTACCTAGGGGTAGCTAGGCAAATTTTGTAGTGCTTAGGCATAGTTTTGAGTGCAAAACGTAAAATTTTGACCTACTTTTTACAGTTCTTCCGGAAGACTGAATTTTGGTTCATTTCATTTCAACGTTAATATCTCACAATCTAATTGACCGATTTGAGTTTCCATTTCAAATAATGAAAGAACATTGCTTCCGCCTGATAATATTTGGAGATGGAAATTGTGAATGTGAAATTCTTTGTTTTATAGGCATAAATAGAAATTGAGTCAAAAAACTTTTTATTTGCATCTTCCTGGCTCCAAGCTCATGTCACTCACAAACTCAGAACTGACATGGCTGAATAGGAAAGTTACTTGCGGTCATTTCGCTCACTTATACTACCCACCTATCTCTAATGGCTTTCGAGTAATTAGTCCAAAATGTATTACAAGATGCTAAATTTCTCGGACCACCTTTGCTTCTCACCATGGTTTCAAGTCCTTAAAATGGATGGAAGTGGAAGAAATTTGGCATGAAGCTAGCTTAAGATCCTAGCTCGACGATACAAGTAATTTCAGCCCAAAAGAATGCTTGGTTCGTCTTCTAGAAGCACCTTTATATCGTGCCTTTTCGGGACAAGCACAGCACCCGGCGCCAGCGGCCCGGCATATTCGGCGGAGTTGTACCAGCCAGTGACCTCCTGACGGGTCACAGCTGTTCAGCTAGTGGGAGGGTGAGTGGTGTGGCACGGTGGTCTAGTGGTTAGAGGCCCTGGCTCTTGATCAGGTAGGTCCGGTTCGAATCCGGGGGTGACCACGTACTCTTTATTGGTTATTTCAAAGAAAAGAATGATAAAACTGACTTGCAGGCGTATGAAGAGATACATTAAGAACGAAATATGGTTTGCTTTCGGCACATTGTCATGCGGCTCTCCTGCGCCGGTGGGGCGTTAGCCCAGGCCGCAGGCCGAGGTTGTTGTTGTTGTTGTTGTCTGTTCTGAGCGCTGGTATCAGAGACCTAAAACTTTTGTGGATAGAAGGCACTTCCAAATGAATAAGCACCACGGTTGTCAATTTTCAAAATTTTCAAAATTTTGCCCAGAATTTTGCATTATGTGATTTTTACCTTTTATTTTTCTATTTTTTGCTAATTCATCTACAGTCTTCAAACTTGCACCCTTTTACATCAGGAAAATTTGTAGATCACACAAAAAGTTTAAAAGAAAAAGTTATAAATTTAAGGCTCCAAATTAGCTTTTAAACTTTGCCCCCTAAATTTGGCATAAAACTCATAGTCTAAACTACAGGCTTGAAATATCTGAAGCTACAGCAGTTCAGGTTCTGAGTCAAATACCAATTTAAAGGCCGGTTTGTGCAGTACTGCACAAACACAGAAACAAAACAAAAACGGAAATTTAAGGGTCCTTTTTGGCCCATTCTGCGAAGGTCTGCATTTCCCAAAATATCAGTCAAACCCTTATATCTTCCCATCTAATTAAGATAAATTAGTTCCCATTTCAGATAATAAAAGAGAATAGCCTCCTTTATTATATATTTAGAGATAAAAACTTTCAGACTGAAACTTTTTATTTTAGAGGCAAAAATAAAATATAAGTTTTTAAAAATTTTATTCTCAGCCCCCTGGTTTCCAGACCATGATAGCTACGGTATTGAACTTAACACGGCTGGATAGAAAACTTCGTTGCCGTCATTTTTCTCACTCATACCCCCCACTTATCTCTTACGGCTTCCGCGCTATCAGCCGTAAAATATATTTCAAAGTGGTAATTTTATCGGTTCATTTTTGCTTCACACCAGGATTTCGAATGGTTAATATAGATGGAAGTGGATGAAATTCGGCAAAAAGCTAGTTCAAAGACATATCTTGCCATCGCAATAGGTTGCATATCATAGCAACAACAGTGTACCTTTAATTAAATGTAATACACAATGCTAGTAAGTTTTCCGCTCGAAACCTCACCCCGCCGTTCGGCCGTAGCGTTGCGGCGGGCGGCGCACTGGTAGCTGCTATGCGAGACAGATACCATAGCCATCTACGCATGCTATAGACCAGCGCGAATGCCCGGTGGTGGCAGGGTAGTCTGTCTCGTTTCGGCTCCTCTACTCGTGCGGCGGGCGCGTTGTCTATTAGATATTCATATTATATTATTCGGTCGGACGGCCGGGTGGCGGCCGTGCGGTAGGGTCCCGCTCGCTGCGGCGACTTGCGACGAATAAAAAACAAAATGGTGGTCGGGAACTGGTTTGCTTGTTTGGTTTGTTGTGTTTTGTTTCTTTATGTGTGTCCAAATCTTACTGTGTATGTGTGTCATACGTCCGGTAAAAGTGATGTGTTTTATGAGAGAGATAAGAAGGCCCCACTACTTAGCCTTCGGGCTTTTGCGTCAATCTATTTGTTATACCTGTCATATTGTTTCCGTCCAATACAAGTTTATCATCTGTCTATCTATCTACCCACTAGTTAATGCATCCTCTAACCATAGGTAACACTGGCTAAAGGATCCACCGTTGCACACCATTTCTTTCCCAGCCGAATAAACCTCTGTGGTGATACCATGACACGTGACTCCTTGCACTCCCTGCTTAAATAAACTTAATAAGCAGTGGCGGATCCAGGCCATTAGTATGGGGGTGGGGCTAAGGAGCTCGAGCATAGGCGGATCCAGGACATCAGTAGGGGGTGGGGCTAAGGAGCTCGAGCATTAGCGGATCCAGGACATCAATACGGGGGTGGGGCTAAGGAGCTCGAGCATAGGCGGATCCAGGACATCAGTAGGGGGTGGGGCTAAGGAGCTCCAGCATAGGCGGATCCAGGACATCAGTTCGGGGGTGGGGTTAAGGAGCTCGAGCATAGGCGGACCCAGGACATCAGTACGGGGGTGGGCTAAGGAGATCGAGCATAGGCGAATTCAGGACATCAGTAAGGGGGTGGGGCTGAGGAGCTCGAGCATAGGCGGATCCAGGACATCAGTACGGGGATGGGCCTCAGGAGTTGGAGCATTAGCGGATCCAGGATATCAGTTCGGTGGTGGGGCTAAGGAGCTTGAACATAGGCGGATCAAGGATTACTAATAGAGGAGGCACCGTCCGCAGGGCAAGGGGTGTAATCCGGAGCATAGAGCGCAACTTTTGACACGTAAAATCCTTCCGATGGGCGCCAATTTTTGCATCTTAGGGGGAAAGGGTGGAAAGTGACATTTCAGGGGTGCCATCGAATGTTTGAGGGGCGCCGTGGCCATTTCAGGCGGTGCTGAGGATCGACCAAAGGGGGGTGCACGTGCCTCCTATCCCCCCCGCTACCCTGAATTCATCTTTTAGCTCCAGCCTCTCTGCCATTGCCTCCAAACATCCTTTGCTCATGCTATAGCTCTAGGCATTTTCACATGGGGGGGGGACTTAAGCCCACTAGCCTCGCCCCTTGTATCCGCTATCGTATTTAGACATGTAAACAATATATAAATCTCGTTGCACTCTATTCCATATTGTCGAACAATATTAATGAAAGGAAATCGGTCATGCAGATTTTGAATCCGGTCTTCAGGTCAATGAAAGGTCACTGCGCATGCGCAGTGGAACTAATGGTAACAGAGGCTATCCCGGCAACCTACGGGTCGATTTTTTTGAAATTTTGTGAACAAGAAAATGACACGGAGTGAAAACCACAAATAATGTCATAGTGAAGCTGCACTGCCCTGCGCATGCGCAGTAGAAATCTTAAAGATAAGCCTTAAAGGTGAGGATATTTCAGAAGAGGACATGGACAGAGGAGAGCGAACATGCTTAAATTTAGTATGAAAGTTTTGACACCCTTGCTTACTACAATGGTAAGTGCGCATGCGCATTAGAACTTATGGTCAGGGAGGCTATCTCGGGAGCCAATAGACTGATTGGGCTAAAAATTTGAGAGTAATAGCAGAATACTATCTGCTAATCCCAATTCACGGAATTATGGCATTGCATTGTGCTGCGCATGCTCAGTATGAGTTCTAAGGAATATTAGGCTATAAGGGATAGTTTAGTTCAGGAGACAAACAAACGACATACCAACATGCTTCAGTCAATTATACCGGTATCTTCGCTCTTATTCACTGCAGACTTTACTGCGCATGCGGACTGGGACTTAGGTAAACCGAAGCTAACTCGGCAACAAATAGGCTGAATTGTGTGAAGATCTCCAGGTGTAGGTGAAATATGGTCGGCAAACCCATAATATTTTATATTGTATCTCCTTTCTTCTGAGCATAGCCAGTCTTTACTTAACAAACCAAACTTTATACGTGTGATTATTTATGTGATGACATGAACAGACGACAAACGTGGCGCAGTGTGCAGAGACATGTTAGTTTAGGAAAACATGGACTTACACATGGGACTGAATGTAGTCAGAATGAGAACATTAGACCTCAAGTCCCAACATCGCGTTAGTGTATGTATCATACTGCTGAAAACACTCGCCTGTCAATCGAACTGCTTGCCTAACGTACATTGTCACCGGCTTCTCCTGCGCCGGAGCGGCACCTGCCGAGGCCGCAGGCCGAGGTAGTAGTAGTAGTTGTTGTCTGTTCTGAGGACTGGTATCAGATACTTGAAACTTGCAGGGATAAAAGGCAGGAACCCATAAAAAATCCCGACGGCTGCAGATTTTCGAATTTTGCAAAAACTTTTCCAAAATTTTGGATTATATTTTTATAAAGTTTTATTTTTATATTTTTTATTTTTAGTTTACAGCTCTCAAACTTACACTCTTTTACACACAATCAATTACCAGTTGTTGCTCAAAGTTTGAAGCAAAAAGTCCAAATTTGTACATCCAAAATGATTTTTTGAAACTTTTACCTCCAACTTGTAGTGAAATGCATTACCAAAGTTATAAGTTCGAAATATCTGAAGATATGATGCTAGGTGTTCCAAACTGGATTTTTACAGACAGAATAGACTGTGCATTACTGCATAGACACTAAACTGAACCAAAAGCATAATTTTGAAGGTCAGTTTTGGCCCTTTTTCCAAAACATAGCAATTATTGCCTAAAACTTTAAAACCATATAACTTTCAAAATTCTGGACATTTTTGAACGCAGTCTTCTTTGTTGAGATGGGTATTGTCATTATAAAAGTTAATTTAGAGACTTAAATTTAAACCTTTTTCATTCCAACTTTTTGTGTGAACTACAAATTTCCCTGATGTAAAAGGGTGCAAGTTTGAAGAGTCTAGATGAATTAGCAAGAAATAGAAAAATAAAAGTTAAAAATCACATAATGCAAAATTCTGGGCAAAATTTTAAAAATTTTGAAAATTGACAACCGTGGTGCTGATTCATTTGGAAGTGCCTTCTATCCACAAAGGTTTTAGGTCTCTGATACCAGCGCTCAGAACAGACAACAACAACAACCTCGGCCTGCGGCCTCGGCAAGTGCCGCTCCGGCGCAGGAGAAGCCGGTGACAATGTACGTTAGGCAAACAGTTCGATTGACAGGCCAGTGTTTTCAGCAGTATGATACTTATCCCAACGCAATGTTGGGACTTTAGGTCTTGTTTTCTCATTATGAATCCATTCAATCCCCTGTGTAAGCCCATGTTTTCCTAAATTAGCATGTCTGCACACTGTGCCACGTTTGCCCTCTGTTAATGTCATCACATAAATAAACACACATATAATGTTTATTTTGTTAAGCAAAGACCGGGCATGACCAAAAGAAAGGAGACACAATATAAGCTATGATGGATTTGCCGACCGTATTTCACCTATACCTGCATATTTTCACCCAATGCAGCCTATTTGTTACCGAGTTAGCTTCGGTAACATGCCCTAGTCCGCATGAGCAGTAACGTCTGCAGTGAATGAGAGCGAAGATACCGTTATAATTGGCTGAAGCATGTTGGTATGCTGTGTGTTTGTCTCCTGGTCTAAATTATCCCTTATGGCCTATTATTCCTTAAAATTCCTACAGTGCATGTGCAGCACAGTACAGCGTCATAATGCCGCCAATTTGGGATTAGCAGATAGTATTCTGCTTTTACTCGCAAAGTTTGAGCAAAATCGGTCGATTGGCTCCCGAGATAGCCTCAATGACCATAAAATCTAATGCGCATGCGCACTGACCTTTGTAGTTATTAAGGGTGACAAAAAGTTCATGCTAAATTTAAGCATGTTGGCTCTCCTCTGTTCATTTCCTCCTCTGAAATTTCCTAAAATTTAAGGCTTAATTTAATAATTTCTACTGCGCATGCGCAGAGGAGTGCAAGTTCAATTTAAAATTTTTTAAACTTTGCACCCTAAATTTGACATAAAACTGATGGTCTAAACTATAAGCTCGAAATATCTGAAGCTACGGCAGTTTAGGTTCTAAGTCAAATATCCACTTATAGGGCTGTTTGTGCAGTTCTGCACAAACACAAAAACAAAATGAAAACGGAAATTTGAGGGTCCTTTTTGGCATATTCCGTGAAGGTCTGTATTTCCCAAAATATCATTCAAACCCTTATATCTTCGGATCTAATTAATAAAATTTAGTTTCCATTTCAGATAATAAAAGAGAATAGCCTCCCTTATTATATATTTAGAGATAAAAACTTTCAGACTGAAACTTTTTATTTTATAGGCAAAAATAAATTATAAGTTTCGAAACTTTTTATTCCAGCCCCTGGTTTCCAGAACATGATAGCTTGGGTATTGAACTTAACACGGCTGGATAGCAAACTTCGTTGCCGTCATTTTTCTCACTCATACCCCACACTTATCTCTTACGGCGTCCGAGCTATAAGCCGTAAAATACATTTCAAAGTGGTAATTTTATGGGTTCAGTTTTGCTTCACACCGGGGTTTAGGGTAGTTAGAGTCATTGCAGGGAAATGAAATTTTGCATGCAGCTAGGTAAGAGACATATCTTGCCATTGCAACAGGTTGCATATCATTGAGACACCAGTCTACCTTTACTTAAATGTAATACATCATGCTAGCATGTTTCCCGTTTGAAACCTCACCCCGCCGTTCGGCCGTAGCGTCGCTGCAGGTGGCGCTATGGGAGCTGCTATCCGAGACAGATGCCACAGCTATCTACGCATGCTATAGACCAGCGCGAATGCCCGGTGGTGGCAGGGTAATCTGTCTCTTTTCGGCTCCTCTACTCGTGCGGCGGTGGCGTTGTCTGTTAGATATTCATATAAGTCGGACGGCCGGGTGACGGCCGTGCGGTGGGGTCCTGCGCGCTGTGGCGACTTGCGACGAATAAAAAACAAAATGGTGGTCAGGAACTGGTTTGCTTGTTTGGTTTGTTGTGTTTTGTTTCTTTACGTGTGTCCAAATCTTACTGTGTATGTGTGTGATACGTCCGGTAAAAGTGATGTGTTTTATGAGAGAGATAAGAGAGGCCCCACCACTTAAGCCTTCGGGCTTTTGCGTCAATCTCTTTGTTATACCTGTCATATTGTTTCCGTCCAATACAAGTTTATCATCTATCTATCTGTCTATCCGCTAGTTAATGCATTCTCTAACCATAGGTAACACTGGTTAAGGGATCCACCGTTGCACACAATTTCTTCCCCAGCCGAATAAACCTCTTTGTGGTCATACCATGACACGTGACTCCTTGCACTCCCTGCTTAAATCAACTGTATAAGCAGTGGCGGATCCAGGCCATTAGTATGGGGGTGGGACTAAGGAGGTGGAGCATAGGCGGATCCAAGACATCAGTACCGGAGTGGGGCGAGGGAGCTCGAGCATAGGCGGATCCAGGACATCAGTACGGGGTGGGGCTAAGGAGCTCGAGCATACGCGGATCCAGGACATCAGGACGGGGTTGGGGCTAGGGAGCTAGATTATAGGCGGATCCAGGACATCAGTACGGGGGTGGGGCTAAGGACCTCGAGCATAGGCGGATCCAAGACAGTACGGAGGTGGGGCTACGGAGTTTGAGCATAGGCGGATCCAGGACATCAGTAAGGGAGTGGGGCTAAGGAGCTCGAGCATAGGCGGATCCAGGTTTACCGATAGAGGAGGCACCGTCCCGGGGGAAGGGGTGTAATCTGGAACATAGGGCGCCACTTTTGACACGCAAAATCCTACCGATGGGGGCCGATTTTTGCATCTTAGGGGAGGGGGTGGGAAGTGACATTTCAGGGGGTGCCATCGAATGTTTGAGGGGGCGCCGTGGCCATTTCAGGGGGCGCCGAGGATCGACCAAAGGGGGGCACGTGCCCCCTATCCCCCCCCCGCCGCCCTGAATTCACCTATTAGCTCCAGGCTCCCCGCCATTGCCTCAAAACATCCTCTGCCTACGCTATAGCTGTAGGCATTTTCACATGGGGGGGGACAAGCCCACTAGCCTCGCCCCTTGTATCCGCTATAGTATTTAGATATATAAATAATATATAAATCTCGTTGCACTCTATTTCATATTATCGAACATTATCAGTAAGAGGAAATCGGTCATGTAGATTTTGAATCTGGTCTTCAGGTCAATGAAAGGTCTCTGCACATGTGCAGTGAAACTAATGGAAACAGAGGCTATCCCGGTAGCCTACAGGTCGATTTTCTTGAAATTTTGTGAACAAGAAAATAACATGAAATGCAAACCACAAATAATGTCATAGTGAAGCTGCACTGCCCTGCGCATGCGCAGTAGAAATCTTAAACATAAGCCTTAAAGGTGAGGATATTTCGGAAGAAGACATGAACAGAGGAGAGCCAACATGTTTACATTTAGTATGAAAGTTTTGTCACCCTTGCTTACTACAAAGGTTAGTACGCATGCGCATTAGAACTTATGGTCAGGGAGGCTATCTCGGGAGCCAATATCCAAGATGGACTACGCCTGTTTCGTCTACGACTCTGCATCGAAATCAGCCAAACGGTGTCTGGATACGATCCATCATAGCGCACTCAGAGTAGCTACAGGAGCATTTAGGACCACACCACGCGCCAGCCTGCTGGTGGAGGCTAACGAACCACCCCTCTCAATGAGACGACGCATGCTGGGACAGCGCTATGCGTACAAACTGGCCCAGTCTCCGCCCCATCCCACGTACAACGCCGTTTTCTCGCATGACATGCTGCGTTTGTTTGTGAACAGCGAAAGGGGACTCCCCTAGGTGTGCGTGTGCATCGCCTCTCGGGCGAATGTGGTATCCAACGCCGTATCATAAGTCGCAGCGAGCTCTCGGATATCCCACCATGGGAACTAATACCACCAAAGGCTGACACGACTCTTGCAGGCAGGACAAAATCTGACACGGCTGCTTTGGAACTTAAATATTTAGCCCTCGAACACATCGCAAAATATGCAGATTATGTCCAGTTTTTCACCGATGGATCAAAAACTGAGTTCGGCGTGGGATGTGCTTTTGTGACTGACTCAGTGACTAGAAATTTCTCACTGTCACCTTTTTCATCTGTCTTTACCTCGGAACTTACTGCATTAGACAAAGCTCTCTGTTTCATAGAAGTCAGTGACGACACCAGAAATGTAATTTTCACCGACAGTCTTAGTAGTGTCCAGGCTTTAAGTGCTTTTAATCCAAGTGACTGGCTCGTATTAAAGATTGTTCTCCACCTAGCTCGACTCGCCGAACAGGGTAAGGATATAACTGTTGGGTGCCGAGTCATGTCGGTATCCGACTGAATGAAGCGGCTGATGCTGCAGCCCGGCGAGCTGCTCAGAGACCCTGTAGAAGAAGACAGTCGATTCCTGCTCGAGATCTTTTCCCACATATATCTGGTCACCTTCGCAATGTATGGCAACAGGAATGGCAGGAGCAAACAAATAACAAGCTCAGGGTAATAAAACCCAACATTGGTGAGTGGCTGTCCTCTATGCGCTCCCATCGCCGTGAGGAGGTGGCTCTCTGCCGTTTGCGAACTGGCCATTGTCTGGCCACTCACCGATACCTGCTATGTGGCGAACCCAGGCCTTACTGTCGGCGATGCTTGACCCCCTTGTCAGTGCGGCACGTCCTGGTGTCTTGTCCGGAGTATGATAATATCAGGCTTTCACATTTCGGGTCACGTCTTCTCACACTGTCTCATCTGATTGGCCCGGACTCGGACATGATTGAGAAAGTGCTAGATTATCTAAGAGCAGCCGATTTCGTGATTGTATTTGACCCGGGCTGAGGACTTGTGCTTTGATAGGGAGTGACAATGTGAATGTGAGTTTTTTTTCTACGAACTGTGTTGGTTAAGCTTTTTGGAAATCCCCCTTTTGTTACCACTCTGAGGACCGCTTGGACTGATGTGAACCTTCTTTTTACTATTTTGATTACAGACACAACTAACTGCAAGGAATAAGGGTAACAAGGGAGTGTTCAGCGGATGTATATTTTACGTTGTGTTTTACTGGCAGTGACATGGGCGCTATATGACCTTTAGGGTTGGTGCGCCCTTAAGCCCAAATCATCATCATCATCGGGAGCCAATAGACCGATTGGGCTTAAACTTTGCGGGTAATAGCAGAATACTACCTGCTAATCCAAATTCACGGCTGTATGACACGGCATTCTTCTGCGCATGCGCAGTAGGAATTCTAAGGAATATTAGGCTATAAGGGATAGTTTAGACCAAGAGACAAACACACGACATACCAACGTGCTTCAGTCAATTATAACGGTATCTTCGCTCTCATTCACTGCAGGCTTTACTGCGCATGTTGACTGGGACTTAGGGTAACCGAAGCTAGCTCGGGAACAAATAGGCTGCATTGTGCGATGTTCTCCGGGTATAGGTTAAATATGGTCGGCAAACCCATAATATTTTATATTGTATGTCCTTTCTTCTGGGCATACCCATTCCTTACTTAACAAACCAAACTTTATACGTGTGTTTATTTATGTGATGACATGAACAGAGGCCAAACGTGGCGCAGTGTGCAGAGACATGTTAGTTTAGAAAAAAGGGCTTACACATGGGATTGAATGGAGTCATAATGAGAACACAAGACCTCAAGTCCTAACATCGCGTTAGTATATGTATCATACTGCTGAAAACACTCGTCTGTCAATCGAACTGCTTGCCTAACGTACATTGTCACCGGCTTCTCCTGCGCCGGAGCGGCACCTGCCGAGGCCGCAGACAGAGGTTGTTGTTGGCGTCTGTCGGTCCTGAGAATTGATGTCAGAGCTCTGGAATTTTGTAAGGTGATAGCCCTTCTGCTCCAGACACCCAAACTGAAGCCCCGAGTTGAAATCCAAAATAGTTTTTGAGAAATTTTGGCTCAAACTTTTTCTGTTTTATATTTTTCTAGTTTTTACTTCTTAACCTACGAACTTGAAATTTATATCCTTTTCAATGGATAACAAGGGCCAGCTAGGGGAAAAAATTGAGCTGATCCAACAATATTTATTGCGCGAAAACGCGGCATTTCTCACGCGCGCAAAAAAACCTGCTTAAAGTTGATGGCCGACTTGTGCGCTCGAAATGTCAGAAGACAGTCGTCAGTTAGCTGAAAAGCAGTTACCTAGGGGTAGCTAGGCAAATTTTGTAGTGCTTAGGCATAGTTTTGAGTGCAAAACGTAAAATTTTGACCTACTTTTTACAGTTCTTCCGGAAGACTGAATTTTGGTTCATTTCATTTCAACGTTAATATCTCACAATCTAATCGACTGATTTGAGTTTCCATTTCAAATAATGAAAGAACATTGCCTCCACCTGATAATATTTGGAGATGGAAATTGTGAAAATGAATTTCTTTGTTTTATAGGCATAAATAGAAATTTAGTCAAAAAACTTTTTATTTGCATCTTCCTGGTTCCAAGCTCATGTCACTCACAAACTCAGAACTGACATGGCTGAGAAGGAAAGTTACTTGCGGTCATTTCGCTCACTTATACTACCCACCTATCTCTAATGGCTTTCGAGTAATTAGTCCAAAATGTATTACAAGATGCTAAATTTCTCGGACCACCTTTGCTTCTCACCATGGTTTCAAGTCCTTAAGATGGATGGAAGTGGAAGAAATTTGGCATGAAGCTAGCTTAGGATCCTATCTCGACGATACAAGTAACTTCAGCACAAAAGAAGGCTTGGTTCGTCTTCTAGAAGCACCTTTATATCGTGCCTTTTCGGGACAAGCACAGCACCTGGCGCCAGCGGCCCGGCATATTCGGCGGAGTTGTACCAGCCAGTGACCTCCTGACGGGTCACAGCTGTTCAGCTAGTGGAAGGGTGAGTAGTGTGGCACGGTGGTCTAGTGGTTAGAGGCCCTGGGGGATGAGGTGGCTTAGTGGATAGCACTCTTGTCTTCTAAGCCACCAGTCCCGGGTTCAAATCCCGGCGGAGCCTCTGAATAAGTCGATCTGATCCCCAAAATCCCTTCCAACAGGGTGAGAGTTGGCGACGTCGTATGACCCTGGCAGTTGGTGCGTCGTTAAACCCCAACAATTTGGTTAGAGGCCCTGTCTCTTGATCGGGTAGGTCCGGTTCGAATCCGGGGGTGACCACGTACTCTTTATTGGTTATTTCAAAGAAAAGAATGATAAAACTGAGTTGCAGGCTTATGAAGAGATACATTAAGAATGAAATATGGTTTGCTTTCAGCACATTGTCATGCGGCTCTCCTGCGCCGGTGGGGCGTTAGCCCAGGTCGCAGACCGGAGTTAGTTATTGTTAATTATTATCATTATTTATGAAAAGTTATGTACCATTGTTAAATCAAGACGTTCAACTCTCAGCATTTGCATTGTACCTAGTTTGGTGGAATTGAGGTAGTGAGTGACTCCACAAGTAGTGCCAAGCATTGAAAGCGCAAATCCTAGCGAAATAAATTATTTTATTAGTAGATGTTGATTTTTTGGGCCAAAACCTCCCTACTGACCGAAGCAATACAGCTTTCTAGAATTTGGATACGAGGACGGGAGAGGACAAAAATGAAACATCAAGCAGCGTTAATTAAATTCTTTCGAGTGGTGATAGTTTTTTAACGGCTGGTTTTTTGTATGTTCAAAATGTTTAAAATCGAATTGTGAAATCTTTATAGCACGGCACACGTCAGTGGAGACGGGAGCTGAATGGTCTCTAAATAAAGCAGTAATAGGTTATTGCGTGGATTTTAATGAATGGCACCATAGGGCTGTAAACTTATGTCTCTCTGGGGCTGTCCGGACACCCGGGATGAAATATCGGATTTGTGTTAAAATACAGTTTAAGTTAAGTTCTATTGTTAATAAGTTCTATTGTTAATCATTTTCAGGATTTTAAAGGACTGTGTAATGACTAAAAGAAAGATAATATTAGGATATCTCCTTTCATATGGTGGGCATTAAATTATTCCTTCCTCAACTCTGGGCAACCCCAATGATGTAACCAAATCCTCACCCCTAACCATGCCTGTTCTCACCGGTGGATCCAGGTGGAGGTCAAAAAGCCGTTGAGGATTCAGGGAAACAAAGAAGGAATCTTCCCTTTAAGCTACGCACATTTTGTGAATTTCTTAAGAACGCTGTCTTCGAAGTTCTTTGCCCTGCTTCCACCCTCCCCATCTCCCCAAAAAACCACCCGTCCAGATCCTCCATTGTCTGTGCTTACAGAGGAATATGACTGTTGCAAAGACCAGCAGCAGGAAGACGCCGGCGACGCCCGGCCTGCCCTCTGTGTGGGCGATCAGGTAGCTCAGCAGAAAGGCGAAGGCTGCGTAGACATAGATGGCGCCAGCTGGCACTGAGGCGTACGGCAGGCGCGCGATGAACGGGTCCAGGAAGTGGCAGCACTGCTTCAGCTCACCCCCGATACAGTCCGTCATCTGCACGCACCGTTCGGAACGGCCCCATACAGGCGAACACCGTCAGGAACGGTCCCGCACAGGCGAACACCGTCAGCAGTGGCCCCATACAGGCGAACACCGTCAGGAACGGTCCCATACAGGCGAACACCGTCAGGAACGGCCCCACACAGGCGAATACCGTCAGGAACGGTCCCGCACAGGCGAACACCGTCAGGAACGGTCCCATACAGCCGAACACCGTCAGGAACGGTCCCGCACAGGTGAACACCGTCAGGAACGGTCCCGCACAGGCGAACACCGTCCGGAATGGTCCCATACAGCCGAACACCGTCAGGAACGGTCCTATACAGGAAAACACGGACATGAACGGTCCCATACAGGCGAACACCGTCAGGAACGGTCCCGCACAGGCGAACACTGTCAGGAACGGTCCTATACAGGGGAACACGGTCAGCAACGGTCCCATACAGGCGAACACCGTCAGGAACGGTCCTATACAGGAGAACACGGACAGGAACGGCCCCATACAGGCGAACACCGTCAGGAACGGTCCCATACAGGCGAACACCGTCAGGAACGGTCCCGCATAGGCGAACACCGTCAGGAACGGTCCCATACAGGAAAACACCGTCCAGAACGGCCCCATACAGGCGAACACCGTCAGGAACGGTCCCGCACAGGCGAACACCGTCAGGAACGGCCCCATACAGGCGAACACCGTCAGGAACGGTCCTATACAGGCGAACACCGTCAGGAACGGTCCCATACAGGCGAACACCGTCAGGAACGGTCCTATACAGGAGAACACGGAAAAGAACGGTCCCATACAGGCGAACACCGTCAGGAACGGTCCCGCACAGGCGAACACCGTCAGGAACGGTCCTATACAGGCGAACACGGTCAGCAACGGTCCCATACAGGGAACACGGACAGGAACGGTCCAATACAGGAGAACACGGTCGGGAACGGTCCCATACAGGGGAATACGGATAGGAGCGGTCCCATACAGCCGAACACGGACAGGAACGGTCCCATACATGAGAACACGGTTGGGAGCGGTCCCATACAGGCGAAAACGGACAGGAATGGTCCCATACAGGCGAACACGGTCAGGAACGGTTCCAGAAATATTTGATTACATATCTATACATACACATACATATGCATATTTGATTTTAAAATGTCCCTCTAGGGAAAAAAATTCAATGCCTGCCTGTGCATGATACCATAATCTGGCAACCACCACCATATTCAACAGGCTTCAAGGGCTTCGATTGGCTAATACCCACCGTGATGACAGCATATGTCGTCACACCAACTGCTGACAACTGTGGCCTGTTGCTAAGGGTACATGGAGGGTACGTTTCAGGTAGTTTAAAGCTTTTCTCTACGGAAATTTTGAGCTTCAAGACAAATGATATATGGAGTACCGGGTTTTCCAGCATGCTTTACAACTTGGCTATCTCAGTTAAAAGTCTCGTGATAAAGGTGCCACATTCCCTTGAAGGCTTATGAGGGCCGATCACCAGTGGTGGATCTAGCCGGTATGTTTGGGGAGGAAGCCAAAGTCGAAAGGTAAAAAAGACGCCACGCAGTGAAACAATTTGTGATAATTTAACCGGGCAATAGATTTTGGGGGTAAACCCAAAAGTCGATAAGCAAGAAACAAACGCTATAGGGTGAAAGATGTGACCACAATATGCTTGTTTTTCCCCTCCAAGGCCCGATGTTTACCCTGAAGTTGACTAGTTATTTTCGAAGTTGAGAGCTGAAGCACCAAAACCTTGATTTCAAATTAAAAAATTAATCCGGGTAAAGAGGAGGTCGACAGCTTGGGGGAGGCAACACATCGTTTTGACCTGAGCTTTTCCGTTGGGGGGAGGGGCAAATGCATTCCCCCCTGGATCCAACACTACCGATCACAACGAGCTCTGGTGCTGTATGACAAGCAGTTAGTATCTGGGATGGTGTAGTGTGATGCAGACCAGTGTGCGTCCAGTCGTGCCTTAAACGTGCTGACGGACGGTGCACAAACTATATCTGTTAGCAGACCGTTCCACTCGTTTACTGCCCGAACACCGAAAGCATTTCTCCGGACCTGAGACAAGGCTCTGGGTTTCAGTAGTTTGAATGGGTGGTTTCTAGTGCGGGTGACCCTGTCGCGCGCGAACAAGTTGTCGGGTTCAAGATTCACTCCAGAGTTGAGCTTTGATAACCAGTATCATGTTGCTGCACCTGTGTCTGTAGTGGAGTGATGGCATGTTAAGGGCCCGTAGGCGCTCCACGTTTGGTTTTTCTTTGAGATTTGGGACCATCTTGGTGGCACGTCTCTGGACCTGCTCCAGTTTCTTTTGGTCTACTCGATTGAAGGAGCCCCAAAGCAGGTTGTCATATTCCACGCTTGAAACGCTGTTGGTTTTCGCACAGTACCAGTTACATGGTGCTTAAACATGACGCCTGGTTCATAAGCGCTACCGAACAAAATTTACCGTTAACGATAACGCAAAAAAACGGCCACTCCAGTAACGTGACTTCGATGCAAAACCATCGACTATCGCAGATTGAGCACTTACTTACGTTGATAACCGGGGATGAGGTGGCTTAGTGAATAGCACCCTTGTCTTCTAAGTCACCGGTCCCGGGTTCAAGTCCCGGCGGAGCCTCTGAATAAGTCGATCTGATCCCCAAAATCCCTTCCAACGGGGTGAGAGTTGGCGACGCCGTATGACCCTAGCAGTTGGTGCGTCATTAAACCCCAACAATTATTATTATTACGTTGATAACCACCTAGATAACGACCACGAAATAATGGTACCACAATGTTACTGTGACAAAGATTTTTGTTCACTTCTCTAAAAACTACCAAAATTTATAAACATTTAAGTTCCAAATTCAACTCAAATTAATGCATAGCTTTGCTGCCCAATAAGTCAGTCATTGACGCTGGCTTCATGTCCAGTCGTGTATCAGCCCACATGCTGTCAGTCATTGCCACAATGACTCACAAGGCCACTCTGCCTAGTAACCTCTCTGTTACCACCTAGCAACCAACCACCCCGTGAGAAGGCATCACAGACTTCTAGGAATAGCGCATTCCATTGGGCCCAAACGGATACTACCTCAGCAGTTCATGCAGGACGGCAGGATGCTGTGCCTGATAACGGTCTATTTTTAGCTGTAACCAGAACTACCAGGTACCCTCTGACTGAGCCGAATATCAGCTGACTCAGCGGATTTGTGGTACACCTTCCAGGAATCACGAGAGGTCCACTATTTTTCTATTGGTCAGAGATAAGAACAGTCAAACCTCATTGGTCTTTGATGACATCAGATTCTCTCGGAATGCTCCGGTTTCAAACTCAGATCCGGTTTCAAATCGTATATAAACAGCCGACGTTAGGCTTAGGTAAGCAGTCTTGTATCATAATCGCCATAGCGACGAGAGGGCTCGGCCGGACGGATTGGCGAAATGTGAATCTTAGGGAAAAGTGCTGATAGTAAAAGTGTTAGAGCCGCTAAGTTAAGCACCTGTTTCGCAACGCCAGGTGTATAGTTATAAATATATGTTGGACTGAGAAACAACGTCTGTCCATCGCATACAACGAGGTCCACCGCTACGAAAACTACAATTCAAAGGCCAGATCAAGAACCCATCTTGGTCACAAACGAATTTCTGGTGCCGTGACCCAGATTGACCTTCAACGCATTGATGTACGTCTCAAGACTTAACAGATTTTTCGGCTTAGCGCACGTCTCCATCGACCTCTACACTTCTGTCAGCACTCGTTTTCAGGTATAAGACACCTGGAACTCAATATTCGTCAACAACTTTAAAAACTGCATAGACTGCAAGATTCGCCTCTACAAAAACCCCGGGCAAGAAAACATTTTGTCCCCAGCTTCAAAAACGCCTTTAAAAGCTATATTTTATAAGGCGCCGGCTTCCCAGTAGCCACCCATACTGCCGCCGCTCCGCGCACCCAGAGCTCTCGCCTCTACTGGCTCTCAGCCAACCCTACCCTGACGTCACCGCTGCCCGACTCCTCGCCGCCGCGCTGACTCACCGTCGTCGCCGGCCGCTGCTAGAGATGTGCAAGGACAAAATAAGTCACCATCATCCAACTTTCGAAAATACAAACTATATATTTTTGAGATCCGTACAGTCTCAGAAATATTTATATCTGGTTTTTAGAGCTCTGCACGGGTTCTAAAAATTCATCATCCGACTTCAGTCCACCACAACTCATCTAGAAACTTCAAGTTTCTTCAACATGTCTTCTAGTACGCTGTTTTCTTCGAGTTATCAGCCAATTTCTTCACTACAAGACCACCAGTTATCTCTTCGAAAAACAAATTTTTCAATGCTTCCCGTTATTTTTCAACGCTTCCGGTTATTTTTCAACGCTCTCAATAATTTTTCGACGCATCGAACAATTTTTCAACGCATCCTTTTACCGTCATCTGAACTTCGAGTTTCGTTTCAACACTGCATCCGTCATCAATCACCGCTTCAAAACCACAAGTAAGGTGCATCCTTACCATTTCCATGAAAACTGTTGAATCTTCATTACTTTATTGTTAATTTTGATAGCAACTGTTAAAATTATAGCCACTACCGCTGATAAAGTTTTGATTGACACCATGCGCGACATAACAATGAAGATCCGAGTGCAAGGTTTAACTCAGCACGATAGGTCATTTTCCGGTGAAAACTCTAATAAATTTCATCATTGGGCTCGGGATATTGATTCTATTGCCATCTCAACCGATGATTCGGGAATGTTAGTCTTGGCTACCCGAACTTTGAACGGACCTGCAGGTAAATTCGCCTGCCGATTAATCTCTGAGAATCCCAAACTAAAAAGGCTGGACCTACGAAAACAACTAAGAGACAGGTATAGTGATCTGAAAGACCCCTACTGTGCATGGAAGAAGTTGCAGAAAGTTAGGCAAAAGAAAGGCGAGTTGATGCAAAATTTTGCTGAACGGCTTCAGGACGTTGCTAGTGATGTTTTTGATAATCCGAACAGTTCTGACTCACAAACCACTTTGGTAAAACATTTTCAAAAGGGAGTTACTGACGACCGGCTAGCCAGAGCCCTTATTAGAAAGAAGTTCAATTCTCTTCAGGAAGCAGTTAAATTTGCGAGCGATGAGCAACAAACAGACCGTACATTTGAACTCTGCCGTGGTAAGTTAGATGTAGAAGAACCCATGGATATAGACGTAGTCCGTAACGACCCACAGAGTGAAAGGATCGATAAGTTGGAAAAATGCCTCTCTGATGCTGGTACAAAAATCGATAAGTTGGCAAAGACCGTAGGTAAAATTCAAAGAGCTGGACCTCCCATTCCACCTCAAAATCAAACTCAACCACATTTTAGACGTCCATATCAGGGACAACCTCCTAATCAACGCCACTTCCAGGCGCCTTCCCGGAACGATCGCCAATTTCAGCGACAACAGCCAAACCAGTGGCCCAGGTAAAATAAAAATCAGCCTCCAAGGACTCATTTCTAGAGTCAGCAGAATGCTCCACTCAACATTAGACCAAATGATCCGCTTCAAAAGTTCCAATGGACCCCTGATGGTGGTCCCATTTGCGCATATTGCCAAAAAGTGGGACATACCCAACACGTCTGTAGGACAAAACAAGCCGCATTCTCTGGCCCACAGCAGCCGGAAAACTAAATGGTCCATCTGTTGTAGGGACTGAACAGACGGAAACTATAGATCCCCCAAGTCCCAGGGACAATATCGCTCGAATCTTCATAAAACCGCATCCAGTTGATCGATCAGGATTGTGTAATTCAACCACTGAGCAACACACCATACTTTTGTGATGAACCTGGCCTCATACTGCTCAACTCGGTTATTAAGCCGAATCAAAAAGCTCACCTACCAGCTGTGATAGTAAATACTACCACTCGTGACCACACTTTGCCTTCCAGACAAGTCACAGGACTTGCTGAAGTGCTTGATGCATCTGACATCAATGCAGTCAAAGAGAGTAAAACAAATGAAACAAATGAACCAAGTAAGCAAGTTAACGTAGCTTCAAAAGTTGAACTAGACCCAGCTATGAAAATTCAGAAAGCGGATCTTTCTCACGTCCCGGAACATCAGAAAAATCAAATTGAACAGCTCATTGAACGATGTGCAGATTTGTTTGCGAAAAGTGAAACTGATTTAGGCCGTACTGATCTGGTTACCATGAAAATCGACACTGGAGATAACACTCCAATCAAACAACGACCATATCGTCTTCAGTTTAGCCAAGGGCAAATGGTAGAAGAGCATATCGATGAACTGCTCAAAACAGGAGTCATACAACCAAGCCAGAGCCCTTGGGCCAGTCCCAATGTCATAGTGGACAAAAACGATGGTGGCAAACGTTACTGCGTAGATTACAGAAAACTTAACCAGGTCACCGTCAAAAATAGTTACCCGCTGCCGCGTATTGATGATATCTTAGCATCACTCGAAGGCTCACAGTACTTCACCTCTCTAGACCTCAAAAGTGGTTATTGGCAAATTGCCATGGCCGACCAAGACTCAATTTATAAAACCGCTTTCACATGTTTTTTGGGACTTTATTCTTGGAATGTGCTTCCTTTGGGATTGACCAATGCTCCTGCACTGTTTTCGGAACTCATGAACAAAGTTTTGCAAGGCATACAACACAAATATGCAATCGCGTATATCGATGATGTCATCATATGCTCAAAAACGTTCGAAGAGCATCTGGAACACGTCGAGGACGTGTTCAACAGGCTGCGTAAGGCAGGCCTCATGCTGAAAATTTCGAAATGTGATTTTCTCAAACAGGAAGTGAAATATTTTGGACATGTAGTCTCGGCAAGTGGCATTAAGCCAGACAAGTCTAAAGTAGAAGTCCTTTGAGACCTTAAAGCACCTACCACAGTCAAAGGAGTACGATCATTCATTGGTATGTGTTCTTATTATAGACGATTCATTCCAAATTTCGCAAAAATTGCAAAGCCTCTGACGGAATTGACAAAGAAAAACGCACGTTTCCACTGGACTGACAAATGTCAGGAGTCATTTGATGCTTTGAGAGTAGTCTTGACCGATGCCCCCATTTTAATTTACCCCGATACCGCAAAACCGTACATATTGTACACAGATGCATCCAACCATTCAATTGGAGCTGCCCTCGTTCAGGAAACTGATCAAGGTGAACGTGCGATACAATACTTATCACATCAGCTCAACAAATCTCAACTCAATTGGCCTGTCATAGAAAAAGAAGGATACGCTATCGTGTATGCCATTGAAAAACTCCGTCCCTACCTTCTCGGTTCAAAATTTACAATCATGACAGATCATAAACCGCCCAAGCATCTCTTCACTGCAGAGATGAGGAATCCCAGAATTCAATGTTGGGCAATTATACTCGACGAGTATTGATGTGACATCAAATATGTCACGGGTCGACAAAATACTGTGGCCGATAGCCTCTCTAGATTGGAACCTCAGAGAGATGAACCAATGGACATTAACATCATTGATTCCGACCATGCACCACGTGTAAGGTTGGACCTCACAGTAAAATCATGCCCCTCAGATGAAAGTTCATACCCTAAGCAGAAATTTCAGGAATTTCTGGCCAAGCACCCTGACTTGGAAACCCTCCAGAGTGAGGACAAGGAGATCCAGAAGATCATCAAAATCTTGCAAGACTCCGATGATCCAAATCATAGTGACATTTCCAAACACTATGTAGTACTAGATAGTATACTGTATCGTATTGCAGATACTTCCAAGTGCACCCCACATCCCGGTCTTCAGTTGTGTATCCCCAAATTTCTTCAGAAGCCATTAGTTGAAGAAATTCATTCAGGTTATTTTGGAGAACATTTAGAAATTGACAAAACGTATGACATGCTTCGTTCACGTTATTATTGGTCTGGTATTTATCGCGATGTGGTGAATCATCTGAAAACTTATGTAGCCTGCAACATGCGTAAACTTAGAAAACAACGCCCACCACTTCAGGAAATGCAAATTCCAAAATATCCATTCGAGATGATAGCTATCGATACTTGTGGTCCATTCCCTCAAAACTACAATGGAAATCGGTTTATCATTAATATAGTTGATTTATTTTCCGGTTGGCCCGAATCGTTCGCCACTCATTCCAAAAGCACAGAAACAGTCGCTCAAATACTCATCGAACACATTATTCCTCGACACGCATGCCCACGTATCATCGTTTCGGACAATGAAACCGAATTTTGTAACGTAGTGATAGTAAAATATCAGCATTCTTTAACACGCGCATTGACGGGGGCGGGTACCCGCCCCCTCAGGTTTTTCGGAGATAGTAGAAAAACGGCGGCGCGTAGCGCCGCTGTACTTGGTATACCTTTTCCCTCATCATTTTTACAACTTCTGTGAACATTTTAAGGTTAGGTCATCTCAGGTCAGGTCACCAGTACAGGTCAAGTGACCCGACCTCAAAAAAAGTTTAAGACAGCATAAGTCGGAGGAGGGTGAACTTATCCGATTGAAACTTATATCACATAATGGCCCCACTGAGTTCTCTAAAATATGTTCCGGTATTTTTGATATCGATGACCTAAGGTCAGGTACGAGGCATGACCTCTCCATTGGAAATACATGGGAAAAATGGTTTTTACGGAATAACTCAGTAACGGATGGTGATAGAGCATTTATTTTAGCTGCTTTAGACTCGCCTAGGCTTTGCGGTTCTAATGATATGCATTTTATATAATTTGACCCTGACCTGACCTCAGGTCAAGTCAAATCTTTGATTTGACCTAGCAAGGTCAAATTATATATCATTCGATTCGGCTTGCTAAGAGTATTCATATAGTTTAATTCGTTTTGCTCTATCTTTACTTGTTCAGATGTAATGGCCGAAAAACTGAATTTACATGTTATCCCTATGACGGGTATGTTTTGACCTCTCGTGACCTTAAATGTGACCTGAGAAAAAAATGGTTCAAATGTTTTCGATGGAGAAGTGGATGGGCAGCCTAACGCCGTTTACCGTTTTTCGCTACCTACCGTGGTTCTCGAGATCTTAGGGGGGGGGCGGGTACCCGCCCCCCCGTCAATGCGAAGGTGGCTCAGACCCCCGTCAATGCGCGTGTTAATATCAAGCACATTCGAACTTCTGTATATCACCCACAATCCAATGGACGTTGTGAAAGGTACCATCGCGTTCAAAATAACATGTTAGCAAAGTTAGTAGGCAAAAACCAACGCGACTGGGACACAAGGCTCCCATCAATCCTTTCGGCCTATCGTACTGCCAAAAACGAAACAACTAAGCATAGTCCGTTCTACATTGTACATGGTCGTGACCCTGTTCTCCCAATTGACACTTTACTCTCGCCCAAGTATAGATACCAAGGTGAGGATTACGTTCCCACTATGCTAGAAAATATTAGCCGAGCGTATCATGAAGTTAGGCATAATCTGGCTCTCGGGCACGAGAAAAATAAACTGTACTGTGATCGCAAGTCGAAACCAATCAAATTCAAAATTGGCGACAATGGTTTATTTTCGAGACCCATCTACTGCTCCTGGCTCAACTACAAAATTGAAATCACATTGGCGCTCATACTATCGTATTGTAAAGGCGTTGAGCGATGTAACATTTGTGATCAAACATCAGCTAGAAGGTGGTACAAAAACCGTAAACGCCCAGAACTTGAGAATGGCAGACCCCAATACACCGTGGTGTAACATTTCGAATGAACCGACCCATATAAACCAAAATTATGAGGAGAAATCAAAATCTCAGATCCCTTTTAGAGTTCAACCACCACGTAGTTCGAAATTTCCTTACGCTGCCACGGATACGTTCAGAGGCGGGGAGGAGACGGATTGTATACTGAGGAGTACAAATGTACAACCAGCTGGCAGTGGACGACCGTATACTTTTTAGACCATGGCTGAGAAACATGCTGCTGTCACGCCGCGAGTGAGCATGCTTAATGTCTGTTTTTATAGTGATAGTTTTATCGTGGGTCTTGATGGTTGCCTGTCTTTTTATTTTCAGCGCTACGGTTTTATGTCTTTTATGCTCTGTGTGTATTTTAGCCAATATCCCGAGTGTTTACTTTTATAGAAATGACGTGTCAAGTGAAAAAACCACACACAGTGGATCTTAGACAAAATATACGAACGAACGTCAAATTATGATGATGACATGGACACAACTCCAATGCCCGTACGGATTTCAGAACCCGCATCACCTGCTCCTCAGTTTAGTACTAAGTCTGGCCACTCAAAATCTGATATACCCTCCGAAGATGAGGATGACATTCCACTTTCTCGGTTGGCAAAAAGGATGCATAACCCCACCTCAGATGAGGAAGATGATATCCCATTAGCAAAATTAGCTAAACAACTTCAGTACAAAAGAAAGCAACGTTGATAAGTTTTGAAGTGCTGCGGCGAGGAGCATGATGATGAGTTGCTAAGATGTTCCCTGGCCTCTCCCCTCGAATCCGGAAATGTAAAAACACTGAATATTATATATTCGGGCACAGCCCTTCATCAGAATCGTGGAGTAAATATCAATAATTATCAGTCCTAGTATAGCCAGACCTCGAATTGAGCTTCACACAAAAATGCCTTTTAGAATGAATCGTTAAAAATAAGATTGGATGTCGTGACAACAACGATATTGGTACCTCTAACCTAAAAGCAATGCCGACAATACAACAAACCTAGACCAGTATTTGTGACAGACTTTTCTATTATTTCAGCCAAACACTAGCTTTTGATTAACAATGAAAAACTCGCTGAAGTACCTTAATCGGTTATTTGAATATTTCTGTTCTTATTATTTACTTTTTTCCGTCGACTGCAGCTAAAATGCTAACCAAAAACTACCTATTTAGCACTAGTAGACGTGATACTAGATCGGTGTAAAAACTGCATACTTTCCCCTTTAACATGATGCTATATTTTTACAATAAAGGCCTCCCTCGAATTATTTAGTTAAGATTGTACCTAGTGGTCAAGGTCAACTTTTTTGTAATTGATAAACCCATTTTCCACAGCCTGCTTCTCTGGCCCAACGTTAATCGTCGAAGAGTATACGTGTGGCTGCAAAAAACATTATCAATTTTATATTATACTTATTCAACAACCCTTGCCCATAGTATGTACCTCTTAAACAAATGCAACTTTTATAGTTAGTTATGTGATCAATCATTGGTAAATACTTTTCCTCAGCCTGTACCTCTAGCCCAACGTTAAGTGTCAAATGAGGTACATACTATGTACCTTATTTGAAATACTATTAAGAGCAATATACTATGGGCAAGGGTTGTTGAATAAGTATAATATAAAATTGATAATGTTTTTTTGCAGCCACGCGTATACTCTTTCGACGCTTAACGTTGAGCCAGAGGAGCAGGCTGTGGAAAATGGGTTTATCAATTACAAAAAAGTTGACCTTGACCACTAGGTACAATCTTAACTAAATAATTCGAGGGAGGCTTTTATTGTAAAAATATAGCATCATGTTAAAGGGGAAAGTATGCAATCTTTACACCAGTATCACGTCTACTAGTGCTAAATAGGTAGTTTTTGGTTAGCATTTTAGCTGCAGTCGACGGAAAAAGTAAATAATAAGAACAGAAATATTCAATAACCGATTAGGTACTTCAGCGAGTTTTTCATTGTTAATCAAAAGCTAGTGTTTGGCTGAAATAATAGAAAAGTCTGTCACAAATACTGGTCTAGGTTTGTTGTATTGTCGGCATTGCTTTTAGGTTAGAGATACTAATATCGTTGTTGTCACGACATCCAATCTTATTTTTAACGACTCATTCTAAAAGGCATTTTTGTGTGAAGCTCAATTCGAGGTCTGGCTATACTAGGACTGAGAATTATTGATATTTACTCCACGATTCTGATGAAGGGCTGTGCCCGAATATATAATCTTCAGTGTTTTTACATTTCCGGATTCGAGGGGAGAGGCCAGGGAACATCTTAGCAACGAAAGAGAACAAGGTTCAAAACGTAACGTAGACTCGCCGTTACCTGATGCCAAACGTGCGTGTGAATCAATGGACTCGGATCTTAATCCAAACGCAAGAGAATATGTGCCGGTCATGCGTGAGCGAGAAGAAGATTCAGAAGATTCAGAAGACGATAGTCCCTCAGACAAAATCATCGCAGCTGATGATTCGTCTGATACAGAGTTATCAGATATTAATAGTACAAATTTAGATTTAGATATTGATAGTGTAGATGCTGTAAAATTTCAAACTGTTGTAAATGATAAAGGAGACACAAGTGGCAAATGTGAGCAAAAGAACTCCAAGAGTTCCTCTTTAAATACTGAGCAGAAAATGGAGCTGCTCAAGATGATGATGAACTCCTTATTGAAGTAGAGTGTAATGCGTAAATAATTCATGTTCTTCACTCTATAGTGAAACGTCAACTTGTATATAAGTGCATAAAATAAGATACTTGGTGGAAACGGATTCACCATAGGATACAGATGCCTGACAAGATGTCAGATGTGATCGAAATGTGAGACACATGGTTAGTATGGCCATAATTAGGTTATTTACGAAATGTAAGGTTGACAGCGGTCAATCAGATAGGTTGTAAAATATAAGCTATTGACGAGATGTAAACTGTGTTTAAGCTTTCCAGCATGTAAATACTTGTTTTGTGTGTTCCAGGAACAATGTGGATTCAACAGTTACTAACTGTCCTTGTCATACTAACATGTCTCTCCCAAACCATAGCGAACGTAATCTTTCTGCCAAAATGGCAAATGTACGCCTCGTATGATCATTGGAACACTCACATACCGGTCAAAACCGATGAATTTCGAAATATTATTAAAAACATGAACCAATAAATTAGCTTGTTCACAGACATATTTCAAGGAATATTAGGAAAACACGAAGCTGTACTTCACACCGATCGACTGAAAATTGTAATCGGCCGCTTAGAAAAGGATACATTCCACCTAGTCAGTGAGATTTCCAAGATAAATGAGATATTGCAACATATGGAAAAACCGAGCACGCATCGTTCAAAACGAGCCATTCTTCTTTTTGTTGGAAATATTTTGAGTACACTTTTTGGAACCGCAACAAATAGTGATGTCAAGGGCATTGCACGACGCATTCATCATATGGAAAATCATCAAAAGAGCCTTAATGGACAAAAGTGTTAGTATTTTGAATCAGACTAGCTTGGACGTGAAATCTAATAGGAAAGCCATTAATAAGCTTATAGAGTTTACCAAGACATTTGACAAGAAATTGAGACATCTAGCCGACGTTTTCTTAAATGACATCGTGTAATATTACCAAATATCGGATGACATGGAGGAAACTTTTGAAACCTTGTTACTATCATTCCAGGACTTGTGATACTCTCTCTCAGATCTTGAACTACATTCAAGCCTAGCTCAACATGGCATTCTCTCTAGATCCTTTTTGGAGCCCGCCCAGTTTAAAACAACTTCGGGGAACATCCATAGGATTCTCCCAAAAGGAATTGCTTTGCCATTTCGACCTGAATAAATTGATAGGTTTTATTTGATCAGTCATACATCGATATCTCGTATGCACATCGGATTCTCAGTCAATGCTTTTATCCCTCACATTCATATTCGTGATAGATTTCAAGTCTATGAAGCTTTGAACTTGCCATCCCCAAAGCTCATTGGTGAAAATAGCTATATAGCTCAGTATGTAGTAGGAGATTACCCGTATCTTGCACTTTCGGATGACAATTTGAAGATTATAAGCTTAGAAAGAAATGAAGTAGAAACGTTCATAACTAATGACCTGCCGTTTTGTCCCATTCAAAAGCCACAGGAAATCATTTTGGAATCAGACCAATGCCTCCTGGCTCTTCTGATGAAGATGAAAAACACATTGAAAGAAACTGTGATAAGATTATTACCGTAAAACAGACTCCTCGTCCTAAGGCTCAATATTTAGGAGATGGACATTGGATTATAGTGACGACTGAAACGATAGAGATAACTATCAGATGTACAAATGCGACAAATCATAATCAATCTAAAAGGCTCGTCGAAACCATCAATCATTTTCAATTGGACATAGGCTGCTCTGCTCACACTAAGTATGTCAACTTACCTTTGTTCTTACGGATCGACTCTGTTATCACACTCCCGGCCATTGTTTATGACAACCCTGCGACCCATGATGTGTGGCGCAGTATTCTCATTGGCATAAAAAATGACACCGCTTCTCTTCCCCGTGTTATCGAGCAGCTTCCTGCTGTCTCAGACAACTCTTTCCGTTTTAGTCAGCTCTGTACTCAACTCACCCGATTTGAAACTGATCATGTAGCTCCAAGCCCAGTCATCATAACGCTACCCATTGTTCTATTAATCATCATTCCGATTGTCATCTGGTACAGTGTAAAGCGTCAGTGTAAGTGTAAGCAAAATCGACAGGATCCTACCCAGCATCCCTCCAACACCGCACCTCCGATTACTGCAACGACAGCTACCGCTCTCACGGATTCATCAGCATCAACGGAACTTGCATCCGCGATACTCCCGGTGAACTGCCTAACGTTCGAATATAAGCCTCCCCGTCAAACCAACGTTAGGTCAGTCGACAAGCATTCAACATGAGTTATTCATTCGCCGCTCTCCCGCCACTGCAGTTCGCCGTAGATCACTTCATTGAAGGAGAGCTTACGTTTCTTCTTGTAAAGTTCGTCGGACATCCTATCTCATGCGCGCAGTTCGTAAATCAAATTTACCTGCTGCATGGGTTAGTGAGTGCCTATGGGGCATCCGCCCTTCAACCGACACCTATACCCCTCGAGCCAGTCTGTATGCACGCCCAACCAACATCGGCTGCAGCAGAAGAACCTTTGGCTCCGTCGTCGCCGATTTCTCCCGAGACGTCTGCCTCATCACCATCACCAAATGATGATGAACAAGACGACGCTGACGACCAAGATGAGGAGGAAGAAGAAGGATGGCTTTCTGATAGGTGGCTCTCTACGGAAGCCATAGCTGGATCCCCGGCAACATCATCTCCGTTGCCAGAAATAGATCCCGACATGGACGAACTAATAGAAGCAACACTGCGTGAAATGGGATATGTGTTTTAGGATGCGTATAACCACTGTAGCCATGTAATTGAGTGTATGTATTCGTATGTCCTTGTCATTTATGTTTGTAAAACCATGTAACTATCATAGAATATATAATTATTTGGTTATTTGAACTCTGTAATGATATTGGATCTAAGAAGCATACTGAGATGAGAGATTACGAGACGAAAATTTTAAGAGAAACTCAAAATTTCATCTAAAGGACCTCGCGCTGTGATGTGACAAAGATTTTTGTTCACTTCTCTAAAAAACTACCAAAATTTATAAACATATAAGTTCCAAATTCAACTCAACCTAATGCGTAGCTTCGCTGCCCAATAAGTCAGTCATTGACGCTGGCTTCATGTCCAGTCGTGTATCAGCCCACGTGCTGTCGGTCATTGCCACAATGACTCACAAGGCCACTCTGCCTAGTAACCTCCCTGTTACCACCTAGCAACCAACCACCCCGTGAGAAGGCATCACAGACTTCTAGGAATAGCGCATTCCATTGGGTCGAAACGGATACTACCTCAGCAGTTCATGCAGGACGGCACGATGCTGTGCCTGATAACGGTCTATTTTTAGCTGTAACCAGAACTACCAGGTACCCTCTGACTGAGCCGAATATCAGCTGACTCAGCGGATTTGTGGTACACCTTCCAGGAATCACGAGAGGCCCACTATTTTTCTATTGGTCAGAGATAAGAACAGTCAAATCTCATTGGTCTTTGATGACATCAGATTCTCTCGGAATGCTGACTCAGATCCGGTTTCAAATCGTATATAAACAGCCGACGTTAGGCTTAGGTATGCAGTCTTGTATCATAATCGCCATAGCAACGAGAAGACTCTGCCGGACGGATTGGCGAAATGTGAATCTTAGGGAAAAGTGCTAATAGTAAAAGTGTTAGAGCCGATAAGTTACGCACCTGTTTCACAACGCCAGGTGTATAGTTATAAATATATGTTGGACTGAGAAACAACGTCTGTCCATCGCATACAACGAGGTCCACCGCTACGAAAACCTCAATTCAAAGGCCAGATCAAGAACCCATCTTGGTCACAGTTACCAGTAAGCTCCCTGAGTTACATCTTTGCTCGTTTTGAGGAAATAGTTCAGCTTAGTCAAAACCTCTTTTTAAGATCCCCAAGCCTCTAGGCACTTGAAGAACTTTTTGGAGAATCTTTATCTTGATAACCTGTGGCTCATCAGTGGCAAGAAATAAATAAATAAAAGTTGAAAAAGATAGATAAATAAGAAAATCGAATGCAAATGTTCAGCAGCAGGCCAGGTGGCGTGACCAGGTGGTGCTGGCGCTCTGACCGTAGTCCCGTCGGGGTTGAGCAGGGTGGGCCGGTACCGCAGCATCAGCACGGCCATCGCCACCATGCTGTAGCCCACCAGCGCCCCCATGGCCAGGAACTCCACCAGTCTCTGGATCTCCATCAGCAGCGCCATGATGGCCGCCACCGCGCCCAGGAAAAAGACAGCCACCGTTGGTACCTGGCGACACAACCACGCCAAGAACGTGAGGGGGCCCCAACTCTCTCTCTCTCTCTCTCTCTCTCTCTCTCTCACACACACACTCTCTCGTTTCACCTGCGTGCGCTGGTGAATCCGGGAGAAGCACCAGAAGACAAGCCCGTCGGCAGCCATGTTGTACAGGTACCGGGAGACGGTGTACAGGTGTCCGTAGAGTACGCTGCTCATGCCAGCCAGCGCCGCCACCGAGATCAGGTACTGGGCCCACTCCACCTGCCGTTACGCAGAGTTCAGAGTACTGGGCCCGCTCTATCTGCCGTCATGTGGAGACCAGCCTACCCTGCTGACTGAGTGCACTGAAACAGCCTCAGAGAAATAATCACATCGGGGTGGCCAGGAACGAGTGCCAACACGTACAAAAGGCAATGGTTGTGCAAACATTTCTGGCACAGGCATCGAAAGCAGACAAGTGGGGCAAGCGACCGTCAACCGGGAACCAGGAGGATACGGACGCCATGTCCGGTGAGATTTGGGACTCGCCTAGGTTTGTGCCAGGGTACTTTAACACGCGCATTGACGGGGGGCGGGTACCCGCCCCCCTCGGGTTTTTCGGAGATAGTAGAAAAACGGCGGCGCGTAGCGCCGCCGTACTTGGTATACCTTTTCCCTCATCATTTTTACAACTTCTGTGAAAATTTTAAGGTTAGGTCATCTCAGGTCAGGTCATCAGTACAGGTCAAGTGACCCGACCTCAAAAAAAGTTTAAGATAGCATAAGTCGGAGCAGGGTGAACTTATCCGATTGAAACTCATATCACATAATGGCCCCACTGAGTTCTCTAAAATATGTTCCGGTATTTTTTATATCGATGACCTAAGGTCAGGTACGACGCATGACCTCTCCATTGGAAATACATGGGAAAAATGGTTTTTACGGAATAAATCAGTAACGAATGGTGATAGAGCATTTATTTTAGCTGCATTAGACTCGCCTGGGCTTTGCGGTTCTAATGATATGCATTTTATATAATTTAACCCTGACCTGACCTCAGGTCAGGTCAAATCCTTGATTTGACCTAGCAAGGTCAAATTATATATCATTCGATTTGGCTTGCTAAGAGGATTCATATAGTTCAAGTCGTTTTGCTCTATCTTTACTTGTTCAGATGTAATGCCCGAAAAACTGAATTTTACATGTTATCCCTATGACGGGCATGTTTTGACCTCTCGTGACCTTAAATGTGACCTGACAAAAAAATGGTTCAAATGTTTTCGATGGAGAAGTGGATGGGCAGCCCAACGCCGTTTACCGTTTTTCGCTACCTACCGTGGTTCTCGAGATCTGAGGGGGGGCGGGTACCCGCCCCCCCCGTCAATGCGAAGGTGGCTCAGACCCCCGTCAATGCGCGTGTTAACTACGGGTACAACCAAGTTTCCTACTAAATATAGTCCTCCCATGATGACGTCACCGCCCTTTCCTACTAAGTTATAGGAGGTTCTACTAAGTTTTTGGAAGGATCAGCTGAAACATACCAAGTTTGGGCGTATTTGGCACCAATCTAGTATAAATCGAAATCAACTTGTTTCACCCATTTGACAGTAACCTTGATCTCAACGGCGAGCAGCGTATTTTCGTAAATCTAATGAAAAAATTATAACACTTCAAAGAATTTGTTGAAAGGGCATGCATTTATTTGATCAACTCAGGCCTACCTAATAGCCGAGAGAAATAAATTTACCTTCGCTCAAGAGATCACCGGTGTTTATTGTCGTCTGCTGCAGGTACCACCAACAGCCAATCAAAGGTCAGAAATCAACAGCCAATCAAAATCGGGATTAGTCTTACTGCAAACAGCTGTTAGTTCTGAACATGTCCTTATTTTGACACGCTCTGGAAAATTTGTAAAAATAATATTCTTCACTGGAGTTTTTGCAAAATGTCTGATGGTTTCACAAATACAAATCTTTTAGCTTTCTGTTCAACCATATAAGTTTTGTTGATACAGTTCTAAAACAGGTTATTTAGAGCCTCGAAAAAGTGCAATTTCTCCAATGCCCTGCATAGTAACTGTAGTGCCTCTCCAGCCATGATGACGTAATGCTGCCAAACAACTTGAACGGGGTCTGGTTTGTGCACTCCATCCTTATTAGCAGCGTGGAATGGCCTAAATATTTCCATTTCTGGTGTAGTTTAAGTAAATTAGAGGCATTTGTGAATACAGCCGATATATTAGAATATCCCCCTCCTGCTGCGTCTGGATCTGTTTTATATTTATATTTGAAATGCACAGCATCTCTACTATCCATGTGGCTATTCTGACGCCGGTCGTAATGAAGATGAGAGACATCAATGACAAACTTAAGCAAAAACATACTCTAAGATAAGGATAAGGATAGGATGGTTGATGGGAAAGGACAAGGATTATCCACGGGGAGGGTCACCACAGGCGCCGCGCTCAACCCATGGGGTGAGGTAGTGGGACTTGATGGAGGGATCCGGTGAAAAAAAACATGGAAAACAACAACCAAACAAGGAGTGACGATGACGGTGATGATGAATTATTCTCGTTCTTTATCGGCTGGTCTCTCTTTTCATTCTTCGCTTTTGTCTTCGTGATTCCTCGTTTTCGTTTGTCAGGTCTTATTGCTTATTGGTGTATTCGTAATTTCTTTTCTCTTCAGTCCTTTTCATGTCCTCTTGTCAGCTCCAGTCCGGGATCCGTTCTTTCTCCCATAGAATGTCCTTGGCGACCCCTCTGAATTCTGGGTATGACTAGTTTCTTTTTAATGTTATCACAAATCATTAAAACGCGCACACAATTTGAATGTAAATAGCCATTTTAACTTTGGCAATACATCATTACTCAAGATATAGTGGTCCCGGCAAAACTTCGAAGATGTTTTAATTTGTATGTATGAGTATTTGTATTTGTATCCTATGGGACAATTGGACTTTTTGCCAGTTCTTTCTGCATCCCTTACAAATTATTCCTGGCGTCAAAAGGCGGCCAACTGACCCCGTTGTAGGCGAAGGCGTAGGGCAGGGAGGCGTTGACGTCGACCTTGTCGTAGGGCACCATCAGCGTCAGGGCGGTGGAGACCATCAGGTAGCCGGTGGTGACGATTGCCATGGCGTAGAAGGTAGCGCGCGGCACCGAGTACCCTGACGGAGACGAAACATCAGCGGAATCAACGTCATCCTGGGTAAGATGGGGTCAGTGGTAGAGGGACTTGAAGATATTTGAAGAGATTTGAAGGAAGGGAGAGAAGGAGAAAGAAGAAGAGAAGAGAGGGAGAGAGGGGAAGCAGTAGTGAAAAAAGGATAAAAGAGAGATGGACAGAAAATTCTCAGTTACGGTTCGATACGAAGTGGCTTCAACAAACGACATTAGAGACTGTGCCACGGCATACTGTAGCGCAGGACGTCTCCTGCCAACTTGTACGCTGCACACAAAAATGCGTACTAGTCAGTCTCCAATCCAACAAATCCATTGTACCAATAATTTGTATTATGAACGCCATTTTTCCTTTTCTCTAGCTCCCTCTATGTCTGGGAACGACCAGTGACCACATCTCAGCCAGAGCACAATATATATTAGTCATTGCACAGTTCTGCTAAATAAAAACGTGCAGCAGGTGTAAAGCAATCGTTCTAGAGCCGTTGTCTACCCTGATTGCAGAGGCGTAGGAACGGTTTGAAAAGTGGGGGGCCAACCTTAGAGGGGGCCCACCTCAAGGGGGCCCAGTCCACGGGGGCCCATAATTTTAAAAATTTTAGATAGCTCGTTTAGTGTAATAAGGCACGCATGCACAAAAGGATGTCAATATATGGAAAATTGAGAAATTAAATTTTGCCCTATGATTTCGAGTTGTATCTATTATGATGCAATAAATCATAGAAAAACGCCAAAAAAGTTTTTGAGGTTTTTTACCTAGACCCTTTTCAAATACAAAATACATTTTTTAAGCTTTTTGGAAGATTTCAATCTTTTTACCACGAGCGCGTTTTTTATATTTACAAATGTTTAGGCCCTTTTCATTACATTTACAAAATTAAGAACTGTTTTGAAAACTACAGATAATACTTTGATACCAAATAGCCTCACTTCGCTATGCTTAATCAACTTGTATTTGCTTATTTAATGACGAAAATGGGAACATTTATGTAGGTTATTATGGATCTATTCTTTCCATCATTAGAGATTGATTTAGGTAAAGGCTGATCACAATGAATACGCCTAGCTATATTTCGATGCCTAAAATGCAGAGTTCCAGCATGACTGTAAGTGCAATGTAGGTACTTGAGAGAGAGAGAGAGAGAGAGAGAGAGAGAGAGAGAGAGAATGCCCTATATTTCACACACCATTCAAACAAGACAATACAAGATGACAGACCGACCGACTTGATGGCCAGCTTTGTGATGCCGAGGAGGTGTGGGCATGATGTTATAGTGGTTAGCAGCCTTGCTTTCCACGTGACCAACTCGGGTTTAAGGCACGACAGATTCCTTGTGCAAGGAGCAATTTGACTCCCAAGAAACCCCTCCAACAGGGAAAGAGTTGGCCACGCCATATAGCCCTGGCATCGAAAGACGTCGCGCCTTTCGATGGCTCAGGGACGACTGTTGCTCGGCATTTAGTGCGAGATCCGTGTCCGATTCATATTTTGTGTTGGGATTGATATGGAATGGAGTTTGATTGCGCCCAGTTCTCGGGACTCATTTGGAAACACTCCGGTAGTAGGTGCCTTGGCTTTTTTACGAAGGGCTCCTCCTCCAGGGGCTTGCAGGCAGCGTACTACCGAACTTGAACGTTCCCAGACAAGCTATCGGGGCCGTTTGGGTTTGTTGTTCTATATTACAGTTGCTGATATTTGTATATTAGTTGCGGGGGCCCACCTCAAAAAGGGGGCAGTATCCCCCTGACCCCTGGTTCCTAGACCTATGCCGTCCAGGGGCCACCAAATTATCTCAGAGGGCCCAAAAGTCCAGACCATGGCTCAGGAGCCCAGATCAGTCAGCTCAAGGTCCCAGACCAGTGCATTAGCCTCGGGACCAGCTTATCAAGGTACCCTACATAAGCACAGCACCCCTAGAAGCTCATCACAGGGAAGCTCCAGATTCGCACAGGATGCCAGATTAGCTTAGGGGCCCGGTTCAGCTCGGAGGTCCCCAGGTCGACTTATGTAGGGTCTCAAAACAGCTCAAGGGACTTGTTCAAGCTCACGGATCCCAGCTTAGCTCACTTGTTCAGTACAGGCCAGCTCAGCTCAGGGGCCCAGATCGGCTGATGTAGGGTCCCGCTCAGGGGCTCCATTCAAGCTCACGGCCCCAGCTTAGTCCAGGGACCCTAGAAGAGTTCAGGGCCCCCATACCAGATCAGAGGCCCCAGTTAAGCACAGCGGTACCCAGATTAGCTCAGGGCCCCAGCTAGGCTTAGGGGGTCTCAGGGTGGCTGGAGCCCCTCGATGCCGATACTTGGGGGTCCTGAACCCAGGCCTGGGGCCCCTGAGACCAAACTCTGGGTGTCATGAGGCAAATGCTCGTGCCTCACTCATGAGTCCCTCGATTTCAATAGTCGGGGGCACCCCAAGGGGGGCCTGAACCCCTGAGACCAAGCTCGGGGGCCCCTGAGACCAAGTTCGAGGGGACCCTGAGACCAAGCTCGGATGCTCCCTGAGACCATCGAGGGCCCCCCGACACCAAGCTCGAGGGTTCCCTAAGACCAAGCTGGAGACCCCGTAAGACCAATATCGAAAGGCCCATGAGACCAAACATCGAAAGGCCCATGAGACCAAGTTTGCCCCCTGAGACCAAGCTTGGTTGTCCCCAGAGATCAAGCTAGGGGCCCCTGAGACCAAGCTTAAGGGCCCCCGAGATCAATGTTCGGTATTCCAGAGCCCTCGATATCGATGATCGGGGGCCCCTGAGACCAAGCTCGGAAGGCCCGTGAGAATAAGCTCGGGGCCCCTGAGTCCAAGTTCAGGGGTCCCCTGA
Source organism: Lepas anatifera (assembly GCA_034440635.1). Taxonomy (NCBI): domain Eukaryota; kingdom Metazoa; phylum Arthropoda; class Thecostraca; family Lepadidae; genus Lepas; species Lepas anatifera. The sequence continues at coordinate 426,339 of JAOTON010002047.1, forward strand.
GACCACGCTCGGGGGCCCTGAGACCAAGCTCTGGCACGCCCTGAGACCAAAATCGAAAGGTCCGTGAGTCCGAGCTCGGGGCCCCTGAGACAAAGCTTGGGGGGCGCTGAGACCAAGTTCGGGGGCCCCTGAGACCAAGATCAGGGGCCCCCGAGACCAATGCTCGTGTTTTCCAGTGCATACGGTCAGCCTTATGCATCAGATGCCCTCGGATGCCCCCTGAGACCAAGTTCGAGGGCCCCCTGACACTAAGCTCGGGGAGAAGAGGGCCTAAGACCAAGCTTGGGGGCACCCCTGAGACAAAGCTCGGAGAGGTCCCTGACACCAAGCTCGGGGGCCCCTGAGACCAAGCTCGGGGGCCCTGAGACCAAACTCGAAGGGCACCCTGAGACCAAACTCGGGAGCTCCCTGAGACCAAGCTCAGAGGGGCCCCAGACACCAAGTTCGGGGCCCCTGAGACCAAGCTCGGGGGCCCTGAGGCCAAGCTCGGGATCCCCTGAGAGTGAGCACAGGGGTCCCCCAAGATCAATATATCAATACATCAGCGTATTCGGCACTCTGGAGCGTGGAGCCCTCGATACCGACTATCGGGGTCTCCTGAGACCAAGCTCAGAAGGCCCCCCGAGACCAAGCTCAGGGGCCCCCGAGATCAATGTTCGTGTTTTTAGTGCATAAGGTCAGCCCAGGGGGGTCCGCGGACCCCAGGGAACCCCCTCCCCTGGCTACGCAACTGTCAGAACATCTCAAGAGGCCCATTCAGGCTCACAGCCGCTAGGTCAGTGGCTGTAAAGCCTTATAGAGGGTCCCAGACCCTCTCAGGGGCCCTCAGTTCAACACAGAGGCCCATATTAGCTCTGATGACCAGATAAGCTTAAGGGCCCGGATCATCCAGGGGCCCCTTGTCGGCATATATGGGGTTTCAGAACAGTTCATGGTTTAAATCAAAGCTTATAACCTAATTTTAGGGCAGGGGTCCTATTACTGTGCAGGGGCCTCAGATAAGTTTAGGGTCTTTTGTGCATCATAGGGGATCCAGATTAGCTCAAAGGACAATATTAACTTTACGGTCCCAGCTCAGCTCAGGGGCCCCCAGGTCGGTGCATATAGGGTCTGGCCAACTCACGGGGCCCTGTTCAAGGTCACGGTTCCTAGCTCAGTTTAGGCATCCTAGAACAAACAGTTCATGCTGCCCAAACCATCTCAGGCGCCCTCAGTTCAGCTCAAGGGGTCCAGATTAGCTCGTATGGCATCAGAGGCCAGTTCAGGGGCCCCGAGAAGCTCAGGGGACCTTAAAATTGACTCATAGGACCTCAACTTAGTTTAGGGGGTAAGCTTAACGGGGATCCGGGGCAAGCTATCGGGCCAGTTTGAGTTTCTTGCTTTATATTACAGTTGTTGATATTCTTATCTCCGTTGCTGGGGGGCCCATCACAGAAAAGTGGGGGCCAGTGGCCCCCTGGCCCCCCCCCGGTTCCTACGCCTATGCTACAATAGGTAAATGTATTTTCTAGCGTCCATATGACGTCACAACATGGCGGCTCGTGACCAGGAGCCAGCTGACCTGCAGCAGGCGTCATTTCAAAACCGTCGTTGATAACATGGGAATCATCATAGTTATACTTTAAGATGCTTGGGTGATTTTTATTTGTTCTTGACCTCCGACACCGAACTGTTCGTTGTTTCATTTATAGAAAAGCTAGGCCAATAACTTTGTATCTATTCACGCTTTTGCGTTTGTTTCAATGCATTTACATGCATGTATTTTGCACGTGATATGCATGTTGTGACATCGCACTTAGGTTTGCTAGTAATGTCCCATGTATGTAAGCTCCAGATATTCGACGAGACGTGAAATAATCTACATCGTGTGAGTGGAATGTACGTAGAAAATGTATACTGTCCTCGGATTTTTCAAGTGGCCTGTCTACGGTCAGCCTGGAGCCGACTGCGTGGGCATGGCAGACACCACGGCGGACGCTGTGAGGCAAGTCCGACCCGGACCAAGCACAGGCAACCACCAGAGCCCGCCCCGATCTTCATAGTGCAAACGCGGCCGACATTCAACATTCACCAATGCCATTAGGGCTATTTTCTCGAAAGAAGGTGATCCTTCGCGGCACTCGAGGTTTGAATGGAAAAGCGTTAAAGGGAATGTGGCACCTTTATAACGTGATTTTAACTGAGATAGCCAAGTTGTAAAGCATGCCGGAAAACCCGGTGCTCTATACAGGGGCGTAGGAACGGTTTGAAAAGTGGGGGGCCAACCTTAGAGGGGGCCCAGTCCATGGGGGCCCATAATTATAAAAAAATTAGTTAGCTCGTTTGGTGTCAATAAGGCACGCATGCACACTAGGATGCCAACGTATGGAAAATTGAGGAATTAAATTTTGCCCTATGATTTTTATTTGTACCTATTATGATCTTGTAAATCATAGTAAAACGTAAAAAAACATTTTTTGGGTTTTTTACCTAGACCCTGTTCAAATACGAAATACATTTTTAAGCTCTTTTGGAGGATTTCAATCATTTTTTACCACGAGTGCGTTTCTTATATTTACAAATGTTTAGGCCCTTTTATCACATTTACAAATTTAAAAACTGTTTAGAAAACTACAATGCTTTGATACCAAACAGCCTCACTTCGCTATGCCTAATCAACATTTTGCTAATTTAATGACAAAAATGGGAACATTCATTTAAGCTGTTACGGATCCCTTCTTTCCATCATTACAAGATTGATTTAGGTAAAGGCTGATCACAATAAATACGTCTAGCTATATTTCGATGCCTAAAATGCAGAGCTCCAGCATGACTGCAAGTGCAATGTAGGTACTTGATGGCCAGCTTTGTGATGCTGTGGAGGTGTGGGCGTGGTGATATAGTGGTTAGCAACCTTGCTTTCCACGCGACCAGCCCGGGTTTAAGGCACGGCAGATTCCTTGTGCAAGGAGCAATTTGACTCCCAAGAAACCCCTCCCAACAGGGAAAGAGTTGGCGACGCCATATAACCCTGGCATCGAAGGACGTCACGCCTTTCAATGGCTCAGGGACGACTGTTGCTCGGCATTTGATGCGGGGTCCGTATCCGATTCATGCTTTGTGTTGGGATTGATATGGGATGGAGTTTGATTGGGACCAGTTCTCGGGACTCATTTGGAAACACTCGGGTAGTAGGTGCCTTGGTTTTTTCACGAAGCGCTCCTCCTCCAGGGGCTTACAGGCAGCGTACTTGCTGATATTTGCATATACGTTGCGGGGGCCCACCTCAAAAGGGAGGCAGTATCCCCTGACTCTCGGTTCCTATGCCTATGCCACCCAGGGGCCGCCAAATTATCTCGGAGGGCCCCAAGGTCCAGACCATGGCTCAGGAACCTAGATCAGTCAGCTCAAGGGCCCAGACCAGTGCATTAGCCTCGGTACCAGCTTATCAAGTGACCCTACATAAGCACAGGACCCCTAGAAGCTCATCACAGTGGAGCCCCAGATGCCCACAGGGTGCCAGATTAGCTTAAGGGCCCGGTTCAGCTCGGGGGTCCCCAGGTCGACTTATGTAGCGTCTCAAAACAGCTCAAGGGGCTTGTTCAAGCTCACGGATCCCAGCTTAGCTCAATGACGCTAGAACAGTTCAGGGGCCCCAGACCAGCTCAGGGCTCTTGTCCAGCACAGGCCAGCTCAGCTCAGGGGCCCAGATCGGCTGATATAGGGTCCCCTCTCAGACCAGCTCAGGGGCTCCATTCAAGCTCACGGCCCCCAGCTTAGCCCAGGGACCTTAGAAGAGTTCAGGGCCCCCATACCAGATCAGGGGCCCCAGTTAAGCACAGGGGTACCCAGATTAGCTCAGGGCCCCAGCTAGGCTTAGGGTGTCCCAGGGTGGCTGATATAGAGTCTCAGAACACAGTGGCGTAGCCAGGATTTGGCCAAGGAGGGGTCCGGCTAGCGTCGGGGGGCCCCAGTGCGAGGGTCCCCTTAGTAATCGGGCCCATCTCCTATATCTTTTGCATAGTATTTTAACATTATAACATTCACATGAAGGAAATTTTGTTATGGCTTTTTAAGCATTCATTCTTATTTGGTTTGTAGCTTGGTTTTTTTCGATCCGACCAAGTGTTGGTAAACTAAGGTCACCAAATATCAAGGATGGCCCATAACTTATATGGTAGCGTGGCTATAATAACAGCTTTGAGCAATATTTCGGGAAGTTCAATGTTGATGCGCGCATGATGTTAAACCTGGGTCTAACTCAATTTCCTCGGGTAATCAGACATGAAGTTATTGGAGGTCAGTCGTTTTAAGTACGAAGAAATGATCTACGGGAAATGATTAGCAAATATTTCCTGGTGTCGAATCCATGAACTATTTAATCAGGAAATTTCCAAAGAAACGAAAAAAACGAATAAAGATACAAAGGATATGGGAGTGTGTTACATAACGATAACGTTACATAACCTCTATTCCGTCGACAGATTCTTTTGAGATCTAGTTACTTTCTTATCCTTGCTATCTTGTAAACGAGCAAATTACCAAGACAAAAGGCGCCCAAGATATCTATCAACTTGGCTCACTCTGTTATTGTTATTTTCAACCTTTAACCCTATTTCCGTCAGGCTCCCGGCTACCCCCTATTTCCGGCAGGGGGGCAATATCAGCCCCCTAAGATCTCGTAATCTAACCGGCCGATTTTGAAAATTCAAAGTGCTATAGATTCCCCTGACGCTAAACTTTATTTTGAAAAAAAAAGAAAATTTCAAAATTTTGATTTTTAAGGAGAAAGTCGTGCAAAATATACAATTTTTGTGTATTTTTTAGATTTTCCATAACCCTTGTCTCTGTTGTACGATTTTCACAAAACTAGTTCAGATTTACAAATAATTGACCCAAAATTGTCATATACTCGAGTTACGCAAAAATTCGAAATTCAATGGCAGTTCCAGGACCAGGACTATGAGGGGAAATATATACAACCTAAAAAGTTTTTGTTACGCGGATTAGAAGCCGTGATATACTGCTTGGCATCTTTGACACATAAATAAATGAAAAAAGTGAAAAACTCATCAGGGGCGGATGCAGTAAGGTAAAACAGTGGGGTAAAATACATCCCAACAATATGCGAGTGGTATGCATGAGTATATTAGTCCCTCGACTAGTTGAAATTTATTTCTGATAATTTTTACCCTCCCATGGCAGCTCTGGGAAAGGGGGTGACATAGGCGGATCAAGGACTCTCGTCGTGGGGGGCGGGTGGGGGTGATTGGAAACACATTTTTAATATACAACGATATTGAGTCGCGGCGGTGATACTGGCTGGGAATATGCATTTTGAAAATGTGTAGTGACTGGACACGCCTCTGGTAATCTAGAATTTGGTTATAACTATTTTGAATTTTCATATACCCAATTGTATTCGCCCTGGCACGGCTGTAAGCAGTCTTCTCACTTACTAACGTTTAGTCCTTCTTGATAACATTCCCCCCATTTTGAACTGCTGTAACCGCCCCTGATGAATACAAATAGTGACAATTGTGAATGCACTATCATCTCACATAAAAATGATATAATAAAACCATATAACTGGTATCAGGATCAGCAGAGACGGCTTCCTTTTACAAAGAACCCATCGCATACGATAATACTTGGTTTGTGGATAGAACCTCCCCAAAACCCAGCCATAGCTCCGCCCCTGGTAAATATATAATATTGACAATTTCAGAAAACCTGCCTGTACTAGTTTTAGGAAAAGTCAGGAAGTTTCAAAGTTCTATCGCAAGCCGTTTCGGAGATATTCTTGAAAAACCTTAGGGGGGCAATATTAGCCCCCCCCTGCCGGAAATAGGGTTAATACCTATTCTTTTTGGGATTATGCTCGTCAAGTTCTGTCCTTACCCTTGTTTGTCTGTTTTCCTACGAAAATATTTGAAAGTTGTTTATTTCAGAATATCTAGGAATGAATTTATTGGTGTTAAGCTACTAGATTAAGAATTGACTAAAATCGCCAAATTCCCTGTTCGATTTGCTCTTATGGTAAAATTAGATTAATTTTTGCCTTTCCTTCGATAATGGTGCCTGATCGACATGTTTCAATTTGCCCTTTTAGTTCAATAGGGGTAGTTACATTTTTTCCGAGGCATATGATTTTGAAAATTTTTTATTTGAGCTCTGGAGCCACCTAAGACCAACACTTGGCGACACTCACCAAGCTAATTTTCGGAAGTCTCCCGATTAGATCTCAGAGGGTCTCTGAGACCGATTCACGGCGCCTCTTAGTCAAAACTGGGGGCCCCTGAGAATCTCTCGGGGCTCCTGAGATTAATTATCGGCAGCACCTCTGAGACTAATTATTGGGTCCCCCAGATTTGCTCTGGAGGGGGGGCTGAGACTGACTATCGTGACCATCCAGATTAGCTATTGGGGTCCCCTGAGGCTGTCTTTGGGGTGGGGGAGGGGGCTGGGAATGACTTTCGACAGCCCTCTCAGACTTACTCTAGGGCGCCCCTGAGACAAACACCCGTGGGAGGGGTGGAATCACCTCTGAGACTGAGTATTTGGCGTTCCTGAGACTGACTCTCGGAGGCTCCAGATTAGCTCTCGCGGGCCTAAGGCTAACTCCAGGCCCGTGAGGCCAAAAATCAGGAGCACCTCCGGAAATTACTCTCAGAACCCCGAGATTAACGCTCGGATGTTTCTGAGACTAACAACCGGGAGCCCTCTGAGACTAACTTTTGGGTGCTCCCTGATATTGACTCTTGGGGCCGCTTATACCAAAACTGGGGGCACAGCCTGAAGCTAAGTCTCAAGGGCTCCCAAAATTACCCCTCTGGGGCCCCTTGAAACCAGCACTCTGCGTATCAAATTAGACTAACTCTCGGACACCCGGATTAACTCTCGGGGCCACCTGAAACTAAATATTGACTCCTGAGAGAGAAACCCGTGAGACTATGAGGGCCCCCTGAGACGACTCTTGGGGTGCTCTGAGACTGACTCTTGGGGTTCTCTGAGACAGACTCTCAGGGGGACCCCAAGACCGAATCTTGGGGTCCCCTAAGACAGACTCTTGGGGTCCCCTTGACCGACTCTTGGGGTTCTCTGAGACTGACTCTCAGGGGCCCCCTGAAATAGACTGTTGCAGGGCCCTGAGAACCACTCTCTGGGGGGCCTGAGACTAGCTCGGCCCCCTCCCCTGAGACAGACTCCCGGGCCCCTGATACCGACTTTTGGGGCCCCTGATACCAACCCTCAGGGGCCCACGAAATCTACTTTAGGGGGGCCTTGAGACCGACTCTCAGGGCGGGGGCCGTGAGGCCGACTCGGGACGCCCTGAGAACGAATCTTCAGGGGCCCCTGAGACTGACTCTGGGGGCCCCGTGATCAGAGAATCCTTTGCAGTGGTTCAGATTGGCCCAATGGGTGGGGGTCTGCGGACGCCTATGGCCCCTTTGGCTACACCACTGCATCCACACTTTCGGGGGCCCTCCGAAATCACCATTTGGAGGCCCCTAAAATAATTGCGCCCCCTAGACCAATACTCCGGAGCCCCTTGATACTGATGCCCGGGGGTCCTAAGACCAAGCTCGGGGTCCCATTTAGATCATCTCAGGGGCACCCTTAGACCTGTGCTCGCGCTTTGTCTCAGGAGTCGACACCGATGTTCCGGGGCCCTCAATATCAATATTTCGAGCCCCCCCAAGACTAATGCTTGGTACTCTGGAGCCCCTCGATGCCGATGCTCAGGGGTCCTGAACCCAGGCCTGGGGCCCCTGAGACCAAACTCTGGGTCTCATGAGGCCAATGTTCGTGCCTCACTCATGAGTCCCTCGATATCAATAGTCGGGGGCACCCCGAGGGGGGGCCCTGAACCCCTGAGACCAAGCTCGAGGACCTCCTGACACCAAGCTCGGGGATTCCTTGAGACCAAGCTCGAGACCCCGTGAGACCAAGATCGAAAGGCCCATGAGACCAACCATCGAAAGGCCCATGAGACCAAGCTTATCCCCCTGAGACCAAGCTCGGTTGTCCCCTGAGACTGAGCACAGGGGTCCCCCAAAATCAATATTCGGTACTCTGGAGCCCTCGATACCGATTATCGGGGGGGCCCCCTGAGACCAAGCTCGGTAGCCCCCCCCACCGAGACCAAGCTCAGGGCCCCGAGGTCATTTTTTGTGTTTTTAGTGCATAAGGTCAGCCCAAGGGGGTCCGCGGCCCCAGGGGCCCCTCCCCTGGCTACACCACTGTCAGAACATCTCAAGGGACCCATTCAAGCTCACGGCCGCCAGGTCAGTGGCTGTAAAGCCTTATAGGGGTCCCAGACCATCTCAGGGGCCCTCAGTTCAACACAGAGGCCGATATTAGCTCTGATGACCAGATAAGCTTAAGGGCCTGGATCATCCAGGGGCCCCTTGCCGGCATATTTGGGGTTTCAGAACAGTCCAGGGTTTCAATTAAAGCTTATAACCCAATTTCAAAGCAGGGGCTCTATTCCTGTGCAGGGGCCTCAGATAAGTTTAGGGTCTTCTGTGCATCACAGGGGATCCAGATTAGCTCAAGGAACGATATTAACTTTACGGTCCCAGCTCAGCTCAGGGGCCCCCAGGTCGGTGGATATAGGTTCTGGCCAACTCACGGGGCCCTGCGCAAGGTTACGGCTCTTAGCTCGTTTAGGCATCCTAGAACAGTTCATGCTGCCCAAACCATCTCAGGGGCGCTCAGTTCAGCTCAACGAGCCCAGATTAGCTCGTATGGCATCAGAGGCCAGTTCAGGGGCCCCGAGAAGCTCAGGGGACCTTAAAATCAGCTCATAGGACCTCAACTTAGTTTAGGGGCACAAGTAAGTTTAACGGGGTTCCGGGGCAAGCTATCGGGCCAGTTTGAGTTTCTCGCTTGATATTACAGTTGTTGATATTCTTACCTCCGTTGCGGGGGCCCATCACAGAAGAGTGGGGGGGGCCAGTGGCCCCCTGCCCCCCCCGGTTCCTACGCCTATGCCTGATTGTGTTAAAGGATGTTGGGCGGCTCTGGGATACCCATCGTCGCACGCACCGGTGCAGTCTAACACCAGAAACTGTACTGTGGTACAGTCTAACGCCAGTTTCTGCCCTACGAAACAGTATTCTTCCAGATGTTGTGTACTACGGTGCAGTCAACACCCAAGTTGTACTGCGGTGCAGTCTAACACCAGGTACTGCACTACGGCACAGTCTACTTCCAGATGTCGTGTTCTACGGAGCAGTCTAACCCCAGCAGCTGCACTGCGGTACAGCCTACTTGTAGCGACCGTCTCCCGGCTACTTTTTGTACAGCAGCAAAGACTAATAACAGCTGCTGCACTACCGGACAAGTGACTTCCTACACCATATGATACGAGTTACTTTCATATAGGACTGTCTGACACAACTAAGAGCAATGGAGAATTACCGGGATCCTTGGCTTCCTCAGCCGCCACCGACATGCTGTCGAGGCCGACGTAGGCGTAGAAGCAGCTGGTGGCACCAGATAGAACTCCAGAGACACCGAACGGCGTGAAGTCCTCCCAGTTGCTGGCGTCGGCGAAGGCCAGGCCATAGCACGAGACGAAAATCATCACTCCCACGTTCACCAGCGAGAACAGACTGTTGATATTGGCTGAGAGCGGGCACAGACTGTTAAAACATTCACATGGGTCGCTTCCTTCCGTTACAAAGAAGCAATTGAGTTAAATATTGAAATTATCACTAGGGTTGATTTAACCATAACCCAGCTCAAAATTTATCGCGCAGAATCACATGTCGAGCCTATCAATAAATAACACAGTTTTCGGCAAAGATCAAGCAAAATATCCTGCACCTCCAACCCACCACTGTTTAGGGACATTAATTTTCATAATAATTTTACGGATTTCCCGCATGCCAAGAATGTCATCAATCACCACGTCAAATAATACCGAGGCTTATGGTAATATCTGAGTCAACCGATGATTCTGAATGGCGTTCAGCACCTTGGATGCATGCATAAGTCAACAACACATTGGGACGTCACAGGAATGTGACCGGGAACTCTCTGCAACCCTTTGATCACACCACCCCACTGACTGGAGCCGCGGACACCAATGGCTTGCAGCAGGGTGAACAGGATGATTGCTCCTGCGGCCAGGAAGTCCAGGTGCGCCGTCCAGGGCGCGTGCTCCGAGTCGGTGGGCGCCCCTACGGTGGCGTTCCGGATGGCACCGTGGGAGAGGGCGTCCACGTACCCACTCCAAGAGCGGGCCACGGAGGCCACACCTGCGCCCACCAACAAGGCATCAGCACTGAACGCGTACCCACTCCTACCGTGGGAGAGGGCGTCCACCTACCCACTCCAAGAGCGGGCCACGGAGGCCACACCTGCGCCCACCAACAAGACATCAGCACTGAACCCACAGCTCCCTCCCACCCAGCCTCCGACGTCACACCTGCACCCACCAATAAGGCATCAGCACTGAACCCACAGCTCCCTCCCACCCAGCCTCCGACGCCATCCGGGTGGTAGAGATAAAGAGACTGCGCGCTGAACAGGGGCGGCAGCGCAGCTAACTTGAGAGAGACGGACCGATATTAAAGTTATAGCTATGACAACCATAATATTAACGATTCAAATGAAGCTCAGGAACTTTTGTAATGGGGAATCTGCTCTGAAGGAACATTTGGCAAGCCTCAAATAAAAGCCCAGAGTAATTATTGAAGCATTCTTTATGGATGGAAAATCCGTTTGATTGACAGGAATAAAAAAGATGAGAGTGCCAAATGTCTATACTCTTTAAAAAAACGGGGCAGCCCTTAAGTTCATTTTTGTCACACGCTGAAAGAGAATCTGGATTAGATTTGTGTATTTTCGAGGAAAAGACCCAGCAGAAAATCGCTAAGAGATACAGCTGATAGTGAATGTGTGTGGACATTCAAAAGTGCCACTCGATTTCTGTCACTATCAGATCAGCTATGGAAGTAATAGCTTAAATAGTTAAGAGTACCTCCAACGAGTTATAATCAAGATCGATAAAAAACCACCAATCAGAGATACCCGGTGTCTCTTTTATGAAATATTGTAGGGATTTACTAAAGCGGTTCAGATGACTTGGGTAGATACAGCGTCTTAATCATGATATTAGAACAAGTCGGTTATGTGAATGGTAGGGTTGAATATATTTTTCTTTCTTTATTTGTTGTATCCTTGTTATACATACATACAAGTTAGAGAAAATAACGTGTTCAAAACCGTAACATAAATTGCTCCAAGTCCATTACCATCGCATGTATTGAAGTAACGAGACATGTGTGAGCCGTCCTATTCTCTCTACTCTCCTTTACTCTCTACTCCCCTCAGTGACGGATCTAGGATTTTGTAAGGGGTGGGGGGCAGGCTCGGGGGCGCCAAACCTGGGGGGCGCCGAACCTGAGGGGCGCCAATTTCTGTGCTCGATCTAGCCGGTCGGTTTGCGAGGGGTAAACCAAAGTCGAAAATAAAAAAACGTCATGCAGTAAACAGCTGCGCTACCAATATCACTTGCCGGTAGAATTTTTGGTATTTGAGGCGAAAAGCAAAAAAAGCCACGGGGTGAGAAATATGGGCTCGAGATACTTCTTCCTATCCAAGGCCCAATATTTACACTGAACTTGCAGGTTCTGTTTGAAGTTGAGTGTTGAAACACCAAAATCTTGCATATAAACTAAAAAGGAGTAGGGGAAAATGGAGGTCGATCGCTTTGGGGGCAAAAATATAGTTTTGCCCCGAGCTTTTCCGTTTGGGGGGACAAATTCATTTTTTGCCCCCCTGGATCCGCCACTGGCCAATTTACCATCCAAAAGGTGGCCAGTGTCAATAAAAAACGCGTTTAAAAAAGGATTTGTAAATGCTTATTTTCATGAAAGCTTCCTCTTAGTGAGGACATGTTCACGTTTACCATCAAACATATTTCGGGTCAGCTAACGACTGGTACCTTGGTAGGAAATGCTGAAAGCACCCACTGACACTAACTGAAGCACGATGAGCAAACAATACAGTTATGTTGGGACGTGGCGAAAACTGAGGTGTCGTATCCACCACCTCTACTTACCACAGTTGTCTTGGCTAACGGCTCCATACTGAAATACCCGATTGACGCTAACCTGAGCCTCATAGGCCGCAGAACCTCTGCGGGCCTGGGCCCCTGAGTTTTTGGTGACTTCCCTGAGTTTATATCGAGTCCCCTCAGCTGATCTGGGACCGCTTTAGATAACCAGGTCCTCACACTGAACTTGAAACCTGTATGTTGCCGCTGAAGCCTATTGAACTTTTTGGGGCCCCTTTATTGGTATAGGGCCCCCTCAACAGGTCCTGGGCCCCTGAGCTAAAAGCTGGAGCTCTGAGCTCTAAGCCCCAAGCTGGATTAGTGTGCCTTAAACTGGTCAGGGTCCCCTGGGTTGGTATCGTTTTCGTTTAACTGATATAGGTCCCTTCAGCTTGTTTGGGGTCCGTTGTGGGTATCTGGGCACTAATTCGTCGAGGCACCCAGCTAGTCTGGCCCTATTAGTTTTATGGGCCTTCTGAGCTGCTTCAGGGTCCCCTCAGAGTGTCTGGGCCCCATGAGTTGAAAATTGGACCCCAGGATTAGTTTTGGGTCCCTGAGCTTATCTAGAAACCGTTAAAATAGGTAGGCACCCCACGCTGGTCTTGAGAACCCTGTGTTGGCACCGAGGTCGAATGAGCCCTTATCGTCGGGGCCCTTATCTGGGCCCCCTTAACTAGCCCGGGCCCCTCAGCCGATTTTGGAGACCCAAGACCCCTCCTTCCGGATTCCACCCACGCCAGATTTCCTGACTCCCTGAGACGAGCCATTGGGGATTTTTTCCCGCGACCAGCTGTGTCCCTCCCCCGAGACAAAGCTTACAACATGCCTCTTCACAAGCCTAATAGCAGCACAACTTTAATCATTTTCCCCAAAATCAGAGGGATACATGCGGACTTAAACTATTCAATATGCATATTTATCGGCTTGTAATGACGATCAAAATGTATCAGTATCAAAATGAAGCCTCTATCGCCATTTCCTGCGAAATCATTAGTACTCGCCCCCGTGGGCCTCTGAGCCACCTTTGACTTCGACTGGGGAAAATGTTCAAACACCCCCTTGAGCTCGGCTCCTATGCGGGATAGCAAAACCACGCCAAGACTGGTGGATAGCTCATAAAAATTCATAAAAGCTACATCCGCCACTTTTTGGCTCAGGTCAATATTGAGAACATGACAGGTTAAGGAAGGTGGTATGTTAGAGAACAGTTTCTGGGCTCTAGCGTCTGACAGAGTTGAGCTAGAATCATTTTTAGACACAATTTGCTTCCTCTCGTTACGGCGAATCATCAAATAATGTATAAGATGACAATAGGTCAAAACATAAAAATGACCTGACCTAAGGCCAGGTCAAGGTCACCATCTAGCCTAGCATAGTCAATATGCATATCAATCAACTCACAATAGCAATCCAAAAAAATTGGTATCAAAATACGAGTTTTATCAACATTTCCTGCAAAGCAATTGACCCAAGTCTTAACCCATTAACGCCCAGCGGGTCATTTTTGTCCTCTGACTTTGACAGGCTGCAGAATCGGTACCAGTGAAGTAAGCTTCATGTTTATGATATGGATGTGTGCTTCAGAGCGTGGACAAGCTGGAAAAATGCATTTGAAAGTTTTTGGTTTTTATGGGACGATTTTGGTGGAACTTATTTTGGCGAGGTTTTGGTCAACGTGAGATAGCTTTGCAAATTTTGTTTCTCGCAATAGCATATGGAAAGCCGAAAAGAATTTGTATGATTGACATTAAGCTAAGACCACTAGGAGTCAGATGGTGAAGAAACAGTAAGATTTTCTTGAACGGCCTTGCCATGAGACATCGTCAAATATGAAGTGGACAAAAATGACCCGCTGGGCGTTGCGGACATCTTCGGGCCGCTGAAAAGGAAGAAAAGGATGTGTCCTGTCCTCCCGTCTGGTGGGTTAGGTGCATAATGTTACCTAGAGGAAATGGAGGCATTGTGGGTTCTGCCAATTCAGGGTTGCCAGTTTAGATTCTTTTCATCAAATCTGAAAATTTTTAGTGCAATGGTGATACCTTTGGAAACTTTGGAGTTCATGAAATGCTTCCCAACGTTTTCGGGGTCTGTCTTATTTTTGGAATGATTATTAAATATTTCTAACGAAAACATGCAAGATGGTTTCAGTATTTTCTGAACGCGTTGTCAAAGCCAATTTTCAGGGTTTTGAAAACTTAAGGAAACATAAGCATGACTTTACTGTTAAACTAGCAGAGCCTTTTCTTTTCCTCTTGATGGATTGTGTGTAGTGGATAGAGAGGATAGGGAACAGTGGCGGATTGAGGACTTCATTGGGTGTGGGGGAGGGGGTTAGGGGTCTCTAGCCTCCCCCGCCATCGCCTCGGAACAGCCCTCAGTAATGCATTTACTTTAGGCACACTGACATTTCGGTGTGGGGGGGGACTTGAGCCTTCCTAACCCCCTTGTGTCCACCACTGATTGAAAACCAATGACCAGCTAACAAAATGAGTTGGGAATTATCGTGGCCGCCGCGCTGGTTTGTTGTGACGAGATGGTGCAGTTTAAAAGGGGCGAAAGCATGGGAAGTTTAGAACTTCTGTCTAAAACGCAATTAGCACTGTTGCGGCTTGGCTCTAGTCAAGTGAAACTACCATGAGTGAGCATCCCGGGGGTTAGGGGGAGAGGTCAAGACCCGCCTGGATTTTTGGTCCCCCCACAGACTTTGTCTAGGGCTTGGATTGCATTGCCAGTGTTAAACCATCCAGAACCCATCCTGGATCGAGAAGAAATATTCAGCCTTGGAGACATAAATATATCGAAAGCATAGTTGTTAGCAATGCCACAGATCAAATTTTTTACAGGAAAAGAAGCAAAATAAGTTGTTTAAATGCGCAAGATAGCGGAGCGGATCAGGTGCATATCATGAGTATGCCATCACAAAATACATTAGTCATGAGGATGAAAAAGATGATGCGCTGACCGGCGATACAATGACCAGCGGCGTGCTTGGAAATGTGGAGGTTCACATTAATGCAACTATTGAGCGCGCTACTTGCTCCAAAGAAAAGTTGAGAAGATGGAAATGGACCCGTTTTGAGATTTGGAGATTAGTCAAGCTAATGTTCACCGCGTAGGGGGAGATATCGGATTGAGTTTTCAAAACTTTTCATCTGTATGCTGAATATTACGATTAAGTACTCGTTGAAAGCTCAGTGAGCGTCAGTCACGAAGTCTGGGAGACTGAGGAGGAAGGGGGAATGGAAAAAATAAATGGTTTCCCAAAACCTTTGATATTCACCTTATATTCTTAATATTACTATGCTATACTATACTAAAATATTCTTAAAATACTATGATTTTCACAATTTCAGTCCATCCCCCGCAAATCATCAGTCTAGGTTAGCCGCTGTTGCATACTATTTGCAAATATGCGATTAGTGTTGTCTATTATTAAACCTGGAGAGCATAAAACTGTCTAAACATTTTACCATGACCAATATACAAGAGGAAATAAAAACACTTAAAAAAACTGCAGTAAAAGTGATGCGCATCCGGCCGCTGAGTGCGGTGACTGCGCCGCCCGGGAGCCGGCCGCGTCGTGCCAGCCGATGTCCCAAACGCCCAGCGGGTCATTGTTGTCCGGTGTCATATCTCAGAATCTAAAAGTGGTATCGGTTTAAAACTTTAGGAACATCTTATTTGGCATATTTCAAACATAGGAACACATTTGTTTTGCCAATCTGAAAGCTGGAAGTAGGTGCGGGCGTTAATGGGTTAAAACCTGCTTAGGAAGCCCCAAATAAACTCTCAGAGGTAATATGTCTAAACTTGCAACATGAACCGATAAAGAGGCATAGGATACTATGATTTGGGGAATCCAAAATTATACCAAGCAGCGTCTGCAGACCTAAAGTAATGTTTCGGCAAATTTCCGTTTTCCCCATGCATTTTCAATGAAGAGGTCATGATTCGTACCTGTCCCTAGGTCATCGATGGGAATAATCCCGGAATAAGTTTATGAGTACTTTTTGGGCCTATTATATAGTACAAGTTTGAATTCGATAGATTCACCCTTTTCTTACTTACGCAAACTTAACCCTCGCCCCACCGGGGGCCATCGATGGCCCCTAAGGTTTTTCCGGGATAGCAGAAAACGACGAGGCGCGCACCGCGGTTGAGGGCTCTACCTCTCCTGCATCATTTTCCCATCATCCCTGAAATTTTTACCCCGGGTCACCCAGGTCAGGTCACCAGACGGGTCAACCAAGGTCACCTCGCTTCACTTTAGGTCTGTAAGAGCTACATTTCAAAGTCGATCGATTTGAACTTCCTACACTTCATGACCCTCCGGGTCTACAGGTGTATATCCGGGATTTTTCGATTTCGTGCCCTGAGGTCAGGTCACGGGCGACCTCTCCCATTGGAAAAGCATGGGGAAAGCTATTTCATGATATAAAGCCACAAAAATGATTGCAATACTCGACTGCTCAGAACAACGTTTTTGGACACCCTTTCACGGATCCCGGGGTCATATTTGCCCTTTGACTTTTCCAAGGTCATCCAGGTCACCGGAGGTCAAAACAGTATTTTGACAATAACTTTGACCTAATTGAGCTAGGCGATGAACAAACACATCGTGTTTGTCTTGTACTGGCTTTCATTTGTATACGGCAGGTCACTTTTGACCTTTCGTGACCTCGGTCATATTAGGTCACGGGTGACCTCTGGCGGTCAAACCACTGGCGGGAGGTCTTTACGTTCCACATAGCGGAAAGTACAGGCATTTGCTATCAATGTACTTTACCGGCCTCAATAGCTCTAATGACGTAGAGTTATGCCCGTTTGTTAATCATTGCATATTTGGTGAAATAGCCGATCTTGACCTATTTGACCTCTGAGGTCAAACCATTGCCTGGCACTAAAACATGCGAGTAATTTCTTATTGAATTCACGCGGGCTTTCTTGCACTTTGGATTTTGCTAACGCCCATTTTTCGGTTGAGGGGGCCATCGATGGCCCCCGGTGGGCAGTGGCACCCTGGGGGTTAAACATTTTTGGAGGTGAGGTCACTTGACCTGCACTGGTGACCTGACCTGAGATTACGCAACCTTAAATTTTGAAGGAAGTTGCGGAATTGATCAATGATAAGGTGTAACAAGTACTGTGCCGCTTCGCGCCGACGTTTTTTTCGTGCCACCGGAAGACCTCAAGGGGTGTTCAAGCACCCCCCAACGGGCCGAGGGTTAATATAAGTCTCAAAACCTGCTGAGCATGCTCGGTGGAGAGGGGTCCAGCATCAATGCACGGTGGAGAGGGCCCGAAAGTGCCTCCTCCCCGCTGAGATCGCGGAAACAAACATAGGTAGAAAACGCGCGCTCGGGGTTTGTGTAGGCGTTAACGACCTACATGATATCAAAGTTTCATTGATCTACCTCAATATCTTCAGCGTCAAACGGGGTCATAAAGGTCAAAATCGGGCCGTATTGAAGACATATCGGGAAATGCCGTGATTATGCGGGAACGGGGCGCGAATACTCAGGGCTGAGGCCAAAAGAGAAGTCTCTAAACAGTGTCCAAATTTTGGGGTCAAGGTCGATCAAGGTCATTGAACTATTACGTCACAACCCAAAATATTATGCCTAATTTACGCTAGAACTAGCACTGTGCCCAACCTTACCAATGACCTTTGATCAAGCCTTGATCATCAAGGCCAGTCACCTTTAAAATTGACCTGTGACCTTGATCTAAACACTGAATATCCTTTACTTTGATGTAATGACATACGTCAAAATAGGTGTCGTAACTTTATGCAACGTCATCTAGGGGCTGTTCAGGAGTACCTGTGCTCATCAGGGACACCTATGCTCTCTGGAGGGGCCTTTGCTTCGACGAGGCACCTGTGCCACCCAGGGGCGCCTTTGCTCCCCAATGTACGCAACCTAGCTATCCAGGGGCATCTTTGCTGTTCCGGGGGTGCCTTTGATACCCAGTGCCCATGGGGCGCTTTTTCTTATCCAGGTTCACCTTGGTATTGAGGGGCGTATTTTTATTCAAGGTAACTCATACTACCCAGTGGCGCTTCCCCTATGCAAGGGGCGCTTAGGCTATCCAGGGGGTGGCAATTTGCTATTTATAGGGCGCCCTTATGCTCTCCATGGGCACCTTATTCAGAGGGTCCCTCTGACATTCAGGGGCGCTTTTCCTATCAGCAGGGTACCTGTGCCATCTTGGGGCTATTCTTATCAAGGGACGCTGCTGTTATTCAGGAATACCTACACCACTGTCGAGGGTCGCCTTTGCTACCCAGAGGCACCTTTACTTTTAGGAAGTTTGGCGCCCGTGCTTAAAGGAGTGCTTTGGCATCGATTGATTGCTCTATTATTGGGCTTAGGTGCGCGTGAATCTTGAGCTCATGTAGCGCCCATATTGCTGCTAAGGAACGCTTATGTTATCAAAGGGCGCCTTTACTATCCAGGGCCGCTGTTTTATTTAAGGCAGTCTGTTCTATCCACGGGAAACTGATATTTCGGGGGCGGTGACTAGGTTATTCAGGAGGCTGTTTTTTTCTCCACAGGGGCGCTGTATTGCTTTTCAGGGGCGCCTTATTCAGGGGCGCCGTCACTGCCCACGGGTGTCTTTCTATCCAGGGACGCAAATGCTGTCTAGTTGTATATTGCAATCACAGACATGACTGAAATGCATGCCCCTACGTTATCCCGGGGTGCCTTTTGTCTCCGGCGAGGTGCTATTTTTTCCGGGCGCCAGTTTATCCAAGGGCGCCTATGCTGTCCAGAGAACCTTTGTTATCTAGGGCTGCCTTCGCTACCCAAGGGGCGCCTTTGCTACCCAAAGGGCGCGTTTTACTTTCCTGGAGTGCCTATTTCCATCTAATGGGCGCATATGCTATCTTGGGACGCCTTTGCAAACAGCGGACGCACTTTTCTATCCAGGGGCGCCTTTGCACTTGAGGGGGCGCCTCTGCAATCTAGGAGGAGCCTAAGCGGGGAGGACTGCTGGTTGGTGGGGGCAGCGTTCTCGGAAGTGGGGCGCACATACTTAATTGGCACCCGGTTGCAGCGATGGAGCACTAAGCCTTCAGTTAGAGGTTAGTAAAATGTGGTTAAAGGCAGCCCATGCTCAAATTGAGCGCTCGAGCACTGTAACAGAGCGCGCGACTGTTGGACAGGTGTGCCAAACCATAGACAGTAGGGCAGCTGAAGATGGAAAGGGACACCTATGATATCATTGGGGGCGCCTGTACCCTCAGGTGAGGTGCTTGTTTTCTTTTTCAGGCGCCTAGTTTATCCATGGGCGCCTATGCTGTCCAGATCATCTATTTCAAGAAGGGTTAACTTTGCTGTCCAGGGGCACCTTTGCTATCCAAGGGCGCATATGATATCTGTAGGGCGCTTTATGCAAAGAGCGCCGCCTAACCAAAGGCCGCCTTTCACTTTCCCTGAAGTGCCTATTTCTATGTAAGGGGTGCATATATTATCTAGGAGCGCCCTTGATATACGGGGACGCCTTTTTGTCCAGCGGCGCCTTTGCTCTTGAGGGGCGCTGCTCCAATCCATGGTAGCTGAAGATGGATAAGGGACATCTATTTTATATAGGGGGAGCCTGTACTTTCCAAAGGGGCGTTCATTTTCCTTCTCAGGCACCTAGTTTATCCAGGGGGCGCCTAGGCTATCCAAAGGCGCCTTTGCTATCGAAGGGGTGCCTTCCTAGGGGCGCCTTTGCTATCCAGGGGCGCCTTTGTTGTCCAAGGCACTTGTCTTAACCAGGGTTGTCTTTGCTGTCCAGTGGCGCCTTTGCTTTCAAAAAGTGCATATGATATCCGTAGGGCGCTGTAATCAATGGGCGCCTGGACTATCAAAGGGCGCCTTTTCTATCCAAGGGTTGCATTTATTTTCCTGAAGTGCCTATTTCTATCTAAGGGGCTCTTATGCTGTCCAGGGCACCTATGTTACCCAGATTTGCCTTTGCTGCCCAGGGGCGCCTTTGCTATCCAAGGGCACTTTTCTTAACCAAGGGGCGCATTTTAATTTCCTGGAGCGGCTATTTCTATCTAAGGGGGCATATGTTATCTAGGAGCGCCTTTGACACCCGGAGGCGGTTTTTTTGTCCAGCGGTGCCTTTGCTCTTGAGGGGTGCTGCTCCAATCCAGGGCAGCTGAAGATGGATAAGGGACATCTATGTTATACAGGGGGGAGCTTGCACTTCCCAGTGGGGCGCTCGTTTTCCTTCTCGGGCACCTAGTTTATCCAGGGGGCGCCTAGGCTATCCAAAGGCGGCTTTTCTATCGAAGGGGTGCCTTTCTAGGGGCGTCTTTGCTACCCAGGGGTGCCTTTGCTGTCCACAGCACTTGTGTTACCAAGATTTGCCTTTGCTGCCCAGGAGCGCCTTTCCTAGCCAAGGGTGCATATGATATCCGCAGGGTGCTTCATCCAGCGGGCGCCTAGGCTACCCAGGGGCGCATGAGTTCGCCATTGCGCAATCTTGCTATCCAGTGGCGCCTTTTCTTTGCCGGGGCGCTTTTGTTAGCTTTCTAAATTTCATCTTCAACATTTTACTGGGGCTCAAAAGACCAGTAAAGGCGTCTAATGTTTGGGCAGGGGCGCTTTGCCATGGTTTTAAGGACTATGTGCTAATTCAAGTGGAATAAGTGGTATCTACCACATTGGCGCACGAAATGGGTTAAGGCGCGCCGCTCATATCGGGCGCCTTTGGCGTCCTATATGAGCTAAGCTATGCTGAGGCGCTTTGGAGCTAAGGGGGCCGGGCCCCTTGGGCCCCCTGGGATCTGCCACTGACTCCCCTACTCTCCTTTACTTCATTTTTCTTAACACGCGCAGTGGAGAAGGGTCTTGCGTCAACGCAAATTGAAGGGGTCCTAAAGCGCCCCTGCGATGTTGGAAACCAAGAAAATAAAAAAACACTCTTTGGGGTGTGTGTGAAGCTGATAATTATCTCCCTTATGGCAAAGTTGCACTGACTTAGGTCAATATCCTCAAGGTCAAACGAGGTCGTAAAAGTCAATTTTGGCCGTGCTGGAGACCTATTGGGAAATGCCGCAATTATGCGGAAAAAGCCTGGAATACACTAAAACCGGACTGTGGTCATAGAAGAAAGGTCCCACACAATGTTATCCGAAGTTTTGAGGTCAAGGTCATTCAAGGTCAATGACCTTTGAGGTAAAAAAGTAACATGTTCCAATAATGTGCAATATAACTGACACTATAGCAGCCTTTAGGCGGAAAATGGGGGTTTGACCTTCAAAAAGACCTTTCACGTTGACCTTTGACCTTGACCTTGAGTAGACTTAACTATGAACTTCATAGTATGAATTCATAGCATAACATCCATCATGCTAAATTATGTCATCTAACCGGAATGCTGGGGTCAATGACCCTGATACGTCATTTTTGACCTTGACCTTCATGTGGGTTGCCCTTGACATAAAACCTTGTTATATGACGTTATGACGTCACCACTCGGTTTACAGTGCAAGCGAACTGGTGCGGCCGCGCGACTGCGACGGTCTCAAGATATAGTTCTGACTTCGACAGCCAAACAATCGGTCAAACAATTATTGACCGATTTTCAAAACATTTTTATCAGTCGACGCGTTCATTAATAATTTCCAATGTGGCTAAGTAGTATTTTCTGGCGGTAAACAGTTCTCCGGCCACCTCGGAAAGAAGGTGGGGGGTCACTTTAGGACTCTCCACTGCATCTGTTAACATAAAGGGCGCGTGCGATAGTGTGCATTTCGACAAACTACTTGCTGAAGTAGCGTGCACGCCACAGTACTTGAGCTCGGTAGGAGTATGGTTGACATAAGTTACGTGAGTGATCATGGAAGCCATGACACTGCACATGTGTGCTTGCTAGATTTCTGATGCTGGTGCAGCTAATACACCCATGCAGCTAGAGCCCGATACACCTACAAAATGGAGATAAAGATAGGAACGCACCTCCAAAAGGCAAACATTTCTAAAGAGAGACTCAAGAACCGCTATAATTGGCACCCTCAAAAATTTCACTGTGAAATAGTAGGTACCTCATATCTAGGACTATGCAACCGAAGTGGCCCTCAGGGGCGGGTCCAGGCGGTCCAACGCGTTCATATGCTCCCAAACGAAGAGCCAAAATGTCACTCAATTTTAGTCGATTTTGCCCATTTTATTATTAAAAACCTACAATGTTTTTTTCCACGATTCTATCCAGGCTGCCCCCACAGACGTTTGGCTCAGATTCGCCCCTGCTAGACCCTGATTATAGAACTATTCTGAAAGCAGTGCATCGGACAGTCGTAACATTCTCAAATCCTACTCACCTACAAGCTGGTCCAGGACCATGGTCCAGCCGACCAGGAAGGCCCAGAATTCGCCCATGGTGATGTAGGTGTAGGTGTAGGTGCTGCCGGCGCGGGGCACGCGGGAGGCGAACTCGGCGAAACAGAGGGCCGATAGAAAACTGACCACAGCCGCCAGCAGGAACGAGACCACGATGGCAGGCCCGGCCACGTACCGGGTTACAGTGCCGGTCAGCACGTAAATACCGGCACCCACCATGTGACCCACACCTGCCGCAGGGACCCAGGTCGCCATTAGTCACGTGGCCAGGATTGACGCCACTGAGTTGATTCAAAATTGCTGGGTAAAGTACTACGTGTCGGTACCCAGCTAGCATTTTGGTAGAGGAAAGTTGGGGAAGGAGCTGGGGATCGCACAGGGAATCCCAATCGTTACCCAACCAGATTGGGCAACATATTGGATTCCCCTACCGTACTAGTCACCTGAGCGACAATTATAATCCAAGCAATACAAAGTACCTGAAAGCACGTCCCAATTCGAAGACTTTGATCTGAATGAGCAGCGTTCAAAAAAGTAGGAACTTTTCACCCACGCCCCAACGGGGGTTCGGTGCCACCTTCACCCCATCGGGGCCATCGATGCCCCCCGTCTAATTAAAAAATATGGGGGTGAGCGCAAATCTTCAAAGTGCATTGGAAAGCTCGTGTAAATTCAGTATTATTTTACTTGCATGTTTAAGGGCTCAGGTCAATGGTTTGACCTTCAGAGGTCAAGTTGGGTCACGATAGGCTATTTCCACTAAAATATGCAATGCTTAACAAACTTGAGCATAGCTTTCATGCCATTAGACAAAGTTAAAGTCATGCTATTAAAATCTGGTAAAGTACATTTGATAGGAAAACGTCAGGGCTTTCTTCACTATGTGGAACATAATGACCTCCCGCCAGTGGTTTGACCTCCAGAGGGCACCTCTTGACCTGACATGACCTGAGGTCACGAAAATGACCTTGCTGTATATCAAATGAAAGCCAGTGACGAGGCATATACGATTACTTTTAATTTAGCGCTCTGGCTTGATTAGGTCAAAAGTCATCGTCAGAATACTGTTTTTGAACCCTGGTGACCTGTAATGACCTCAGACAGGTCAAAGAGAAAATATTGCCCTTGGAATCCGCCAAAGGGTGGCCAGGAATGCTTTTCTGAGAAATCTGAATATTTGCAATAATTTTTGTGAATTCTAGATCATAGGACAGCTTTTCCCCATAATTTCTTATGGCAGAGTTCTCCTCGGGACCTGACCTCAGGTAACCAAATAGAAAAAATCCCAGATAAATCTTTTGTAGACCTTGAAAAGTTTATCAATTGTGGAAAGTTTAAAACCAATCGGCTTATAAATTTAGCTATTATGGAGCTCAAAAGTTAAAGTGAGGTGGCCGTGTTTAACCTCACCTGGTGACCTGACCTAGAGTGGCACGGGGTAAACAATTTCAGGGATGGTGGGAAAATAATGGGGAAAGAGATAGAATTCTCAACCGTGGTGCTGCGACTTGCTGTTTTTGGTAATTCTAAAAAAATCTTAGGGGCCATCGATGCCCCGAAGGGGCGAGGGTGAACTGCTGCTCTGCGAGGGGTGCATGATGTGAACTCAGCGCACCGAAATGGACGAGCAAGCCTCATGTTTTACTATCATTACAACTTCTTGTAATTCCCTCAGATAGTCTTAATATACTGATGCTCTAAGGAGCCACTCCGCATACATATTCTGACTGGAATTAACCTGGAAATTAGACTGGAAACACAGCTCTTCTAACAGGCTCCATAGCCTGAAGTACCTACAGTCGCAAATAAGAGTTAAATGTACGCAAAGCTTAATGACTGAGATTAGCGATGTGGTGCTGGTCCCTCTCTCCCTGTCTTTCTCTCTCACCCCCTTCTTCCCCCTGTCTCTCTCTTTCTCTCCACCCCCCTCTCTCTTTCTATACTATCTATTGTGCAGGGTTTTCAATTTCGACCGACTGCAGCATGCACACCCCCAAATCCAGCCTGCACCGTGTCTAGTGCCCTTCGACATTATCAGTGATTTCTTCAGCAACAGATGGTACAAGTACGCATAGACCAGCTCCATAGGTCACGCTTTGGCTCATGAACGTTGAATGTGGGGAGGGGTCGGAGGGACGCTTCAGCCCGGCTGGTTGGAAGCAGGGGACGTGCTCTCCATAAAAAACGTTGTACTCGACCGGGGTTATCGCCTTTTGTCTGCTAACAACTGAGGACCTACGGCAGCGCCCGCGGAGAGAGCTGATAACAAGCTTAGGCTCTGCCTCCCTCGCCCCACTATCGCGAGTTCAGAGTCCGTGCAGCCCCCTTCCTCCACCTTCCGTGGCGACGCCCCTGCCTCGACTTACCCAGCAGAGTGATATCGAAGGTATTGAGGCAGCGGTTGAGCGGGGTCGACAGGTCGTTCTCGGCGATGGGGCGGGTCCGTACCAGCTTGTACCACACCTCCGAAAGGTGCGTGGAGACGCGCTCCATGGCTAATCTGTATCACTTGCCTTCAAAGTGACTGAGCACTGGTTTCTTACTTCTTGCCCTGTTTTGTAATGTAAAAAGATTGCTACCTAATCATACTTCTCTTGCCTTTTTATTTCTCCCTTGTCTGATTCGGATAAGTGCCCTGCAGGCATTCTCATCTGGCTTTTGTGGTAAGTTCAATTTTGAGAGCCAACTTCTAAATCATCTCCTGTCTGTACTCTTCCAGTGCAAGAGGTTGGTACCATTGGGTAGCATTTTAATGCCACCAGAATTAGAGCGCAAGGATTCCACGGCTATGACTGGCTGACTTACAACACCTTTTCCAACACACTTCCGCCACTCCATCAAGCTGCTTAAGTGGCGGTTAACTAAAGGTATTTCAGCAAGCGATTCACCAATTCTAGGAAGCCACATACGCAAAGAAGGTCGCCAGCATCAACGGGAGAAACTCGCAATCGTACTTGGCCATCAAAACATAATTATCTCTGCACGCTCCTACACAAATATCCTCATCTACTTTCAGTCAAACATATCCTAGACTAAGAAGAACGACTCTGAGCCTTACTACCTAACTTTTCACACCAGTCTGCATAAGATTACGGTTGTCACTCCCGAAGAACACTGACCACGACCGCAGGCACTGACGGTCTCCACTGCACACCTGAGGTCACAGGTACGGATGGTCTCCACTGCACACCTGAGGTCACAGGCACTGACGGTCTCCACTGCACACCTGAGGTCACAGGCACTGACGGTCTCCACTGCACACCTGAGGTCACAGGCACTGACGGTCTCCACTGCACACCTGAGGTCACAGGCACGGACGGTCTCCACTGCACACCTGAGGTCACAGGCACTGACGGTCTCCACTGCACACCTGAGGTCACAGGCACTGGCGGTCTCCACTGCACACCTGAGGTCACAGGTACGGACGGTCTCCACTGCACACCTGAGGTCACAGGCACTGAGGGTCTCCACTGCACACCTGAGGTCACAGGTACGGACGGTCTCCACTGCACACCTGAGGTCACAGGCACTGACGGTCTCCACTGCACACCTGAGGTCACAGGTACTGAGGGTCTCCACTGCACATCTGAAGTCACAGGTACGGACGGTCTCCACTGCACACCTGAGGTCACAGGTACTGAGGGTCTCCACTGCACACCTGAAGTCACAGGCACTGACGGTCTCCACTGCACACCTGAGGTCACAGGTACTGAGGGTCTCCACTGCACATCTGAAGTCACAGGTACGGACGGTCTCCACTGCACACCTGAGGTCACAGGTACTGAGGGTCTCCACTGCACACCTGAAGTCACAGGCACTGACGGTCTCCACTGCACACCTGAAGTCACAGGTACGGACGGTCTCCACTGAACACCTGAAGTCACAGGTACGGACGGTCTCCACTGCACACCTGAAGTCACAGGTACGGACAGTCTCCACTGCACACCTGAAGTCACAGGTACGGACGGTCTCCACTGCACACCTGAAGTCAGAGGCACTGACGGTCTCCACTGCACACCTGAAGTCACAGGTACGGACGGTCTCCACTGAACACCTGAAGTCACAGGTACGGACGGTCTCCACTGCACACCTGAAGTCAGAGGCACCGACGGTCTCCACTGCACACCTGAAGTCACAGGTACGGACGGTCTCCACTGCACACCTGAAGTCACAGGTACGGACGGTCTCCACTGCACACCTGAAGTCACAGGTACGGACGGTCTCCACTGCACACCTGAAGTCAGAGGCACTGACGGTCTCCACTGCACACCTCCTTCATCGCGTCGTCACTTCGAGCGCTGCTCCCCCAGGTGTATGAGTGATGAGGGGAGGGGCTCAGCAGCTGTACGGGGCGATCGATACCGAACACTGTCAGAGCGACGCTGCGGTTCTCTCGCTGTCAGCCTTACAATAGACAGATGAGAAACTGGATGTTTGGCAAATAGGCAAATCAAAAAGGCTACGTAGGCGTTATTGAGCCGAATTGAGAGGTACAACCTAGAACACCATTATTGTTGTAGCGAAAAAAATAAAGAACACTCGCCGGTATTCTTCAAGGCCATGAAACAATCTCCGAGGTATACTTTGGATAACTTACAGCAAACAATATCCGCGGTATAATTGGGATAACTAACAGTAAACAATATCCGCGGTATAATTGGGATAACTAACAGTAAACAATATCCGCGGTATAATTGGAATAACTAACAGTAAACAATATCCGCGGTATAATTGGGATAACCAACAGTAAAAAATATCCGCAGTATAATTGGAATAACTAACATTAAACAATATCCGCGGTATAATTGGAATAACTAACAGTAAACAATATCCGCGGTATAATTGGGATAACTAACATTAAACAATATCCGCGGTATAATTGGAATAACTAACAGTAAACAATATCCGCGGTATAATTGGGATAACTAACAGTAAACAATATCCGCGGTATAACTGGAATAACTAACAGTAAACAATATCCGCGGTATAATTGGGATAACTAACAGTAAACAATATCCGCGGTATAATTGGGATAACTAACAGTAAACAATATCCGCGGTATAATTGGGATAACTAACAGTAAACAATATCCGCGGTATAATTGGAGTAACTAACAGTAAACAATATCCGCGGTATAATTGGGATAACTAACAGTAAACAATATCCGCGGTATAATTGGGATAACTAACAGTAAACAATATCCGCGGTATAATTGGGATAACTAACAGTAAACAATATCCGCGGTATAATTGGGATAACTAACAGTAAACAATATCCGCGGTATAATTGGAATAACTAACAGTAAACAATATCCGCGGTATAATTGGGATAACTAACAGTAAACAATATCCGCGGTATAATTGGGATAACTAACAGTAAACAATATCCGCGGTATAACTGGGATAACTAACAGTAAACAATATCCGCGGTATAATTGGAATAACTAACGGTAAACAATATCCGCGGTATAACTGGAATAACTAACAGTAAACAATATCCGCGGTATAATTGGGATAACTAACAGTAAACAATATCCGCGGTATAATTGGGATAACTAACAGTAAACAATATCCGCGGTATAATTGGGATAACTAACAGTAAACAATATCCGCGGTATAATTGGAGTAACTAACAGTAAACAATATCCGCGGTATAATTGGGATAACTAACAGTAAACAATATCCGCGGTACAATTGTGATAACTAACAGTAAACAATATCCGCGGTATAATTGGGATAACTAACAGTAAAAAATATCCGCGGTATAATTGGAGTAACTAACGGTAAACAATATCCGCGGTATAATTGGAATAACTAACAGTAAACAATATCCGCGGTATAATTGGGATAACTAACAGTAAACAATATCCGCGGTATAATTGGGATAACTAACAGTAAACAATATCCGCGGTATAACTGGGATAACTAACAGTAAACAATATCCGCGGTATAATTGGAATAACTAACAGTAAACAATATCCGCGGTATAATTGGGATAACTAACATTAAACAATATCCGCGGTATAATTGGAATAACTAACAGTAAACAATATCCGCGGTATAATTGGGATAACTAACAGTAAACAATATCCGCGGTATAACTGGAATAACTAACAGTAAACAATATCCGCGGTATAATTGGGATAACTAACAGTAAACAATATCCGCGGTATAATTGGGATAACTAACAGTAAACAATATCCGCGGTATAATTGGGATAACTAACAGTAAACAATATCCGCGGTATAATTGGAGTAACTAACAGTAAACAATATCCGCGGTATAATTGGGATAACTAACAGTAAACAATATCCGCGGTACAATTGTGATAACTAACAGTAAACAATATCCGCGGTATAATTGGGATAACTAACAGTAAAAAATATCCGCGGTATAATTGGAGTAACTAACGGTAAACAATATCCGCGGTATAATTGGAATAACTAACAGTAAACAATATCCGCGGTATAATTGGGATAACTAACAGTAAACAATATCCGCGGTATAATTGGGATAACTAACAGTAAACAATATCCGCGGTATAATTGGGATAACTAACAGTAAACAATATCCGCGGTATAATTGGAGTAACTAACAGTAAACAATATCCACGGTATAATTGGGATAACTAACAGTAAACAATATCCGCGGTACAATTGTGATAACTTACGGTAGACAATATCCGCAGTACCCTTGGGATACCTCACGTAGAGAAATATCCGCGTTACAATTGGGATAACTTACAGTAGACAATTTCCACGGTGCAATTGGGATAACCCACAGTAGAGCAAGTTATGGTCGAGAAAATTAAGATCCAACCCGGTTCACATCCGAAGATTTTCCAACAAATCAGGGCAAATTTATTTCAACTTCACGATCCAAATATAACCCAGGTCAGGAAAACGAGTCTAATGCTATAGCAAAGATGAGTTAAAATGCATATCCTGCAGGGCTGATGGCTTTACCAACGTTCTAACTTGTAATGGCTTTTACAGACTGTTAAAAACTCTCATGTCAAATACAGTTTTAGATTTGGCAGTTGGTGCATTCATGACAGTTCAGCACACAGGATGGTAGATTTTACACCCTCGTGTCTTCAATTTTTTCAAACTTTGTCCATGGGGCTATGGGTAGCCCAGAACACGCCAGTTACAGTTTTAAGTTGCCAGGTGCATTGGTTCGGAAATTTCAAGAATTCAAGTATAAAAGCCGTGGGTATTTTCTTCTAAGCATAATAATGTTAGCAGAATGTATGCACCCTGAATGTATGCGCTTTCTCCCCTCCCTCTATCTCAGACGCAGTGACCTAAATCTGAATATTATCGCAGATGGAGCAAAGGATTAGGAGTTGACAGAGACCTGTATTTCCTGTTACTTCTGTCGCTTTTTCACTCCTTGCTTTAGCGATGGGAATTATTGTCTTAAAGTTTCCCCTTGGTCAGGAAGTCTCCCACACTCCCTCAGTGCATCTCTTCCTTATTTCCTTCCACCCTCCCTCCCTGCTCCTCCTTCTTACTTCCTTCCATCTTCTTCCTCCCTGCTTCTCTCCCCCTCTTTCTCTCGCATGCTCTCTCCCCTTCCCTTCTAAACTCCCTTTCTCCCTTGCCTCCTTCTTTCTTTCTTGCTCTTTATGATAAATTATAGATATTTTGTGACAACCAGCCTCAAATGTTTGTGTGTGTGTGAAATATTGGTTGATGTCTAGGCCAAGATTATATTTATGTAAACTTGACCATAAAAATTGTTCTTATGTCAGTTTAGGAGGCGGGTGCGCCACCTTGAATTTTTGCGGGATAGGGACAGAAGAAATGGTGTTGTGGTACATGTGTTATCACCTTCATTTTAATACAAGTAGCATTGCCAGCAAGCATCAGTGGTTGTTCGAGGAAAAAAGGTCTTCATGTGAAATTGTTTTTTCTCTTTTGTTTTGCCCTGGCTGCTTATTGGGGGGCTGGCGCCGCCGCGGCTTGCCGGCGGCTGGCCGTCCGGCCGTGGGCGGGTGACGTCCGCTCTGCGGTTGCGTGGTTTCGTATCCGCCGGTCGCTGTACCGGGACGGCCTCCCGCCGCCCGCCGCGGCGGCCACTCTGTGGCTCCGGATCTTCGCGTTTAATCTTACCTTTATCTTAGTATTTAATAATGCTTTCTAGTATTATTAGTATTTATAGTATTGTTCTAGATTCCCCAGATGTGGGACAGATAAAAGCTTAAGGCATATCTAGTAGTTTTTTCAGTTTGTGCGTATGAATCTTAGACAGGATGTCGTTGCTCCTTATCAAGCGTTGGTCGTTCGGGGTTGCCTTAACTGCATTTTCAATGCTGATAAAACTGAACACCAAACAAAGCTATATACACACAGCGATACATTGACAGGTGCAAGCCAAGACCTAGAAGATATCTGTCGTGATGTTCTCTGAAATGTTTGAGAATCCTTTTAAAGATATAGTACTTGAAGATACTTCTGATTCAAACCATCAATTTATTGAAATAACAAATAAATGCTAATACTATGTACCTCCCATTAAAATGAATATATCAAATAGTTTTCAAATTATCCATATAAATGCGCGATCAATCAAAAACAAGTTTGATGGAATCAAAACCTTTCTATCACAATCTGGCATAACTTGGTCTATTATTTGCATCGCGGAGACATGGCTGAAAAAAGAAATCGAAAAATATTTTGATATAGATGAATATGAACTATATTCATCGAGTCGGGAAAATAATCAGGCGGAAGGAACAGCAATATATGTGAACAAAAATTATACCTCTAGAAGAAGGCCAGATCTCGAGTTTGAACAAATAGAATCCACTTTTGTAGAAGTAGAGAACGCAGGAAATAAACATGGAAAACATTTCGTGGTTGGTGAGGTTTATAAACCTCCAAACCAGGATAGCAATAGCTTTCTGGAACATTTTGAAAAGGTTTTGGACTCAATAAATCCGTGTAAAAATGACTATGTATTGGCAGGGGACTTCAACTATGACTTATTAAAGACTAAAGATGACAAAAACGCACATAAGTTTCTAACCCTGATGTTATCATACAACCTTTTGCCTCTGGTCTCAAGGGCAACTAGGTTTGCATCAAATTCTCATACCTTATTGGATAACTTTTTTGTCAGTAATACAGATCAAGTTGCACATTCAGGTATAATTTTAACTAATATATCTAATCATTTACCTATATATATAACTTTAAAAAAGATTAGTTAATACAAAAACAGCAATTATGATAAAGACTTTAGACTGGTCCAAAGAAAAAGAACTCAATGATTATATTGTTTCGGAATTAGCCAATTTTCAAAACATCAATGATCCTGATGAGGCTTGTGAAGTTCTTATAAATACTTATAAAACTGGAATTGATAAATTTTCGAAATCATTTAAACCATGTAGAAGGAAAACTCCAATTAAACCGTGGATTTCTCCAGGGATACTAGCGTCTATAAATTATAAGAACAAACTGTATCATAGGTATATTTCACACAAAAATAGGAAAAAACAAATAGTGAATATGATCCTGTGCTGAGACAACATGAAAATAAATATAAACTTTATAGAAACTACCTGACTAAAATTATTAAGGAAAGTAAGAGGAAATACTACATGTCTGAGTTTGAAGATCATAAGGGGGATGGAAAACAAACGTAGAAACTTTTGGATGAAATTATGAATCGAAACACTGTGAAAAGTACATCATATCCCTCTGTGTTTTTTGATAATAGTTCCGGGGAGCACAAAGATGATGACATAGCGAATGGATTTAACGAGTTTTTGCTACATTGGATCAACACTTGAAAAAGACATTCCTGTTTCGAACAATAAATCCTATAGAATATCTCGAAGATTACTCACACCCACCATTTACGGCTGAACTTTCAACAAACCAACAACAGATAGAAAATATCATCAAATCACAAAAACAAGTGGGTGGTGGCATTGATGGAATTAGCACAAAGATTCTGCATCGTACATATAAAAGTTGTCTTAGTAATTTGACTTATTTCTTCAACCTATGTCTTAAGAAAGGTATATTCCCAAAGATGTTAAAAGAAGCAGTAGTGGTCCCTATATTTAAATCAGGTGAAAAAGATAGATTTACGAACTATAGACCCATTTCATTGTTACCCATCTTCTCCAAAATTTTGGAACGGGTACTATACCAATATATCTCTGATTATTTGATCGAAAATAACATCTTATATTCATTTCAGTTCGGCTTTAGAAAAAAGCATAGTACGTACATGCCTCTGGTACATCTTTACGACAGCGTAACAAAATCTTTAGAAAAGGGTAACACATCATGTGGAATTTATTTAGATTTGAAAAAAGCATTCGATACGGTTAGTCTAGGCATACTATTGCAAAAATTAAATCACATTGGTATTAAGGGTAAATTGTATAATATTATTTCTTCATATCTAACTAACAGATTTGAGGGGACTAAAATTAAGGGGGTCATCTCTCATGCAAAACAATTAAGGACGGGAGTACCACAGGGATCAATACTAGGGCCACTATTATTTATTATATACATTAATGATCTGTATCGAGTGTCCATTGAAACTAGATTTTACTTATTTGCAGATGATACTGCTATTATAATCTCGGGGGATGATGTGAGAAGTGTACAGTCAAAAATCCATAAAGTTCTTCCAGAAGTGTCAAAATGGTTTCAGTCCAATCGTTTGTCTGTAAATGCTTCAAATTCTCATTATCAGCTTTATTCTAGCGCTAACATTAGAAATTTTGATGTAAGACTAAATGGAATGCAGCTTAAACGTGAAGAAACTGTAAAGTATCTTGGCGTTTATACTGACGAAAACCTTAAGTGGAATTCGCACATCCTTCATGTGTCTTCGATTATAAGTAGAAATTTAGGAATCATGAGCAGAGCCAAGTATTTCCTATCATCGCACGAACTCACTCATTTGTATAACGCCTTTATATTGCCCCATCTAAATTATTGTGCAATGGTTTGGGGTAGTAATTACGAATCCACTCTCGATAAAATCATCAAATTACAGAAACGTGCTATTCGAATCATCGACAAAAAACCCTATTATTACCACACAAATGAACTGTTTCTAAAATTAAAAATACTTAAATTCCCTGAACTAGTCTCAGAACAAAAAGTTTGTCGAAAGTATTGGATGGTACAATGCCAGATGTGATATCGTCTCTTTTTCAGAAATACAGAAAAACTAATACGAGATTGATTAGACACTTTGAAACACCTCAGGCTACAACAAATTATAGGAAATTTGCTCTGGCATGTTCTGCACCTGAAATTTGGAACAAAACTATATGTCCAACCTTTAAATGTATAACGGAAGTTCCTCTAAACAAACATGTGCTTAAAAATATATCAGAGAAGTATTCTTTTGCAATTATAGAATTCTTAATAATGAGCCTCGATGATCGGCGGTGATGGTGGTGATGATGTACCGGAGCACAATGTGTGTGGGTGTGGGCGTGCGTGTATGTGAGTGGGATAGTGTGCTTGTAGGTGGGCGAGAGGGAATACTTGTGGGTGGGAAGGTGGATGTCTGCCGTGCGTGGGTGGGTGACTGCGGTTCTCGGTGTGTGTGGGTGTGTACGTGCGCGTGTGTGTGGATGTGTAGGCAGGCGTGCGTGCGTGGATTCGGATGTGTGTGTGTGTGTGTGTGTGTGTGTGTGTGTGTGTGTGTGTGTGTGTGTGTGTGTGTGTGTGTGTGTGTGTGTGTGTTTTGTGTGTGTGTGTGTGTGTGTGCGTGCGTGCGTGTGTGCGTGCGTGCGTGCGTGTGTCTGACTCCCTGCTGCGCTTGCTTGCTAGTTTGCCTGCTTGCTTGCTTGCCTATGCCTGCATGTCTGCCCTAATTTGCTTACTGTCTTCCGAGTTCTCTGGCGAATGTTACTAGGCCTCTATCTTTTCGCCAGAATCTCGGAGGGGCTAACACGAATCTCCAGTTTTGGGTAGTCCCGTTTGGAAAAAGACTAACAATCTAACCGGTAATGAGCTAAATTATTGTGCATTTAACCTAAATAGACCTGTATTCCTGCTCCCTGTATATTTACAGGGAGCTACTACTGGCAGTTTTTACTAATAGTATGATATTTATTATGCTTTCTTTAAGTTACTTTCTTTTTCCTAGCAGGGCGTGCCGCGACTTGTAATATTTTATGTTCTGGTGGTGTTAACGTAAGGGTACTGTTGTCGTTGGGATCGCGGAGGGGGCACGCCTGGCTACCCTGTTTAAATGGGTGGCGGACCTTTTCTAGCAATAGAATTGCATGAAAATTAAAAAAAAGCTTGAGTTATAAATATGAGTTCAATCAGTAAGTCAGTTAAAACATGTGTTTTCATCGTTTATTTGAAAACTGACACAAGGGTGTGAAAGGAAACGTCCCAGAGTAATGATAACAAAAATAAAAATCGTTGGTATTTTCTTCTAAGCATGAAAAGTCAGCGGTTTATGTCCTGGGTAAGGGCCGTTGGCCCACCCCGCGCAGCGCATCCTCGCCTCTTATCTTGTCGGATACGCCCTGAACCTGACCTGAAGACGATAGCTGATGGGACAAGTATTGGGTCCGTGACAAAATAAACATGTTTTATCAACCTGAATGGTTTTTCCGCTTCTGTTTGAATATCCACATAAATCACCGTTTTAACACATGCATTGGAGAGGCGTCCGGCACGAATGCGAACTTGAGGTGGGGCCTGGTAGGCTCCCCTGAGATCCGGAAACTAAGAGGCCTAGGAAAGCGTCATTTGTGGATGAGTGGTGGCTATGGTGATCTATATCATAACCAATTTTCATTGACTATATCAACTTCTTTAAGGCCAAACCAATTCATAAGGGTCAAATATGGCCGTGCCGGAGACCTATGGGGAAATACCATAACTGCTCGTATACCGAACAAAAATATCGGAAACATGCTAAAGAAGGACAAGGGTCATAACGGGAAAGTAGCAAATAATATTTCCTAAGATTTCAGCGGCAAGGTCATTCAAAGTCATTCACCTACGATTCACAATATGGTATACTTCCCATAATCTCAAATATAACTAGCAGTATGGAATCACTCGGGAGGGGGATGAGAGCTGACCTTTATCAATGATCTTTGACCCTGACCCTTACATTCAGTTACCTTAACTATGAAGTCATAGCATTATATACGTCCGAATGGGTAACGCCATTTGCACTGGGGCCAATGACCTTGAAAACTGGGGCATCGCCACCGGGGGCCTGGAAGGCCGTGCCCCCACTCTTGGGAAGTGGGAGGGGGCCGCTCCCCTCGCAACCAAAAATACCAATGATGATGTCGAATTTAAGCGGGCGTAAGGGTTGCAAGGGTTTCATCACTGGCCACAGGCCCTCACTTTGTCTCCGGCCCCCAATTTAAAAATTCGTGGCGACGCCCAGGTAGAAGTGCTGGTATGTCCTTGACTTGTAACATTTGACCTTAACCTTGACCTTCATGAGAGGTGACCTTGACATACCACCCCGTTTATATGGCGTTATATATATGGAGGCAGTCTGTCTTCCCGCGGCCAGCCGAAGCAGCTGACCACATGTGAGGCATCTACCAAGTGTTTGAGCGAAAGGGCAGCGATGGGCAGCTGCCGCCCCGGGAGCTCAGTTGGTAGGTTCCCCCTGAGATCTCGAGAACCACGCTAGGTAGCGAAAAACGGTAAACGGCTTTGGGTAGCCCATCCACTTTTCCATCGAAAATATTGGCACCATTTTTTCAGGTCACATTTAAGGTCACTAGAGGTCAAAACGTGTCGTCATAGAGATAACATGTAAATAAAGGTTGTCGGCCATTGCATCTGGACAAGTACATACAGATAGAGAAAAACAATTTAGACCATTGGAATCCTCGCAAAGCCCTTGCTAGGTCAAGCCAAGGCTTTGACCTGACCTGAGGTCAGGTCAAGATCAAATTAGGTAAAATTCATATCATTAGAACTGCAAAGACAAGGCAAATATATTGCAGTTGACATAAACGCTCTATCGTCATCCGTTACTAAGTGATTTAGTTAAAACCATTTTCCCATGCATTTCCAATGGAGAGATCATCGCTCGTACCTAACCTTAGGTCATCAATATCAAAAATAATGGAACAAATTTTAGAGAACTCAGCAGGCCCATTATGTGATATGAGTTTCAATCGGATAAGTTCACCCTGCTCCGACTTATGCTATCTTAAACTTTTTTGAGGTCAGGTCACTTGAGGTGTACTGGTGACCTGACCTGAGATGACCTAGCCTTAAAACTTTGACAAAAGTTTTAAATTTGACAAGAGAAAGGTATCTTAAGTACGGCGGCGCTACGCGGCGCCGTTTTTATGTGATCTCCGAAAAACCCGAGGGGGTACCATTCCCCGTCAATGCGCGTTTTAAACGTTGGCTTCTAAATTAACTCTTCATTGTGAGAGCTGCTCGTTCGGGTGGTGGGGTCGGGGTCTCCGTGACAAATCCCTGGGTGACTTTAGTGAGACTCCGAGTCCAGCAGCCGGACTAGGAACAACGAAGACAAATTTTATTTGAAAAAAAATACAGAATGCAGAATAATTATGCTGTAATTTTCAACCATTTGGCCAGTAATCAGAAGCCGTTGACGTTTTATTCGCAACAGAATGCTATTTCTGTTATGGTTGTGAGCTGGTTCTCTTCCACACTTATTGCGAGAATTCTGGGTTCACTTTTGAAGTAGATACACTGTAACTGACCGTTCCTCACCACCCACATCGGCATCGTCCGTGCATCACCTAGCGTGGAGGGCTTAAGGGTACAGAATTGGCCTACAACGTCCGTTCGTCTTCCTGGATTGGGAAATCAAATTAAAGGGGCACTAGTACAGTGAAACGTGTCTCCGCCAAGTTATAAAGCATAGTATCGACCTAAGATGTGCACTTCTAAGCTACTGATAAACTCCCGTCTAAATACGACACTGTATATCTCTTCTATTTATTAAGACAATTCTTCAAGTTGAATTTAGACTATAAATGTACTGGGACTAAATAAAGAAATACTTATTCCTCCTATCATATCAAAGTTATCCGAAATGATTTCTTATAAACCATTCCTCAAATTCGTTAATATTCTTCCAGACCCACCAGGTTCTTTTTCAGGAGCTCCCTGCCGATACCTCCGAAAATCTGGTATATACAGCACACCTGCAGGTGTCATGAAACCTAAGATACAGCAAATTACTGAAGAGGACCCTTCCATAGCCTGGTCGTTGCGGCATTCGGCATATGCACCTTCAGGACACAACGTGTTTTAAAAATAATTGAAAAATAGACCGACATCTCACAAAGATTTTTTGACTGCCTTATCGTCGAAAATAGATGGATTCATGAACCCTGAATAAAAAATATGCTGCTTTATTTGGGATAAAATAAAAATCAAGAATTTAAAACAGGAGTTGCAATAGGTAGTATTCAGGTTTATTGTAAGACGATTAGTTAACTGGTCAAAACGTTCAGACAGGCTCTTAAAATACAAAAGAAAGGGAACGCAAGAAGAAAATAACATGCATTTCCAAGCCCTGCCTTATATATAAACACATATATTACATATGAAACAGGTGCGGGAACACTCGAGACATGACGCAAATGTATTTGGCCCTACAGGATGCCGTATTTCTTCTTAGTTTTACCCAAGGCCTTATATAGATACAAACTTCGACAAAAAACAACGATTTGATCCACGTGCCAATGCTACCATGGCTGTCTCACTTCTCCCTTGGTGTGTTTCAGCTCTCCTGCGCCTGTGCATATTCTCCACACTACAGTGTATTGTCATGTTCTGTTGCATTGTAAAACACGTTTTGAGGATCGGAGTTGTAACATTTCATAATTAAATGGAATTGTCTATTTTATCTATCGGTACCATTTTGAAATGTCTAAGATCAGTTTCTGATTTCATGCAGATTTTCAAAGCCTAACCTGAAATTTGTGTCCCAGTTCTTCCCATTCTTCCGTACCTAACTTCGAGAAATGCAAGGTATAGTAATTTTTGCTCTATTTTTGCTTGTTTCACCTATAATGTTTTCTTTGTATTTTTCCAATGAAATGAAAAGGCAGCGATTTTGGGAGAAAGGAAGGCTCTCTCTCTATCCCGTGTTTCTCTCTCTCCCTCCCCCCTCTCTCTCTCTCTCTCTCTCTCTCTCTCTCCCACACATCTCGAGCTCGTAAGATTAGGGTGACGTCTGGCGGACCTGTACCCAGCATCAATATGCCGGCTATTGAACGCCCCTGTTCGTGCCGGTCCCTGGACGTCCGGACACAGTTGCGAGATCCGGCACGGAGAGCAGCAGCGGGTGGACTGCTGTATCGCCCCAGGGCTCCAAATCCAGTGCAATACTTGAAATCAAGCGAAACACACCTTAGCTCAGCTTGATACTTATTTTCTATCTCGACTTAGTTGGAGTTATTTAATCTAAACGGACCGTTTGTTTAGGCCCCTTCTATCTTTCCTGAGAGTAGCATGCTGGAGTTTAATGACAACTTTGTGCTTCCTGGCAGTCCTTGCTCCTCCAGTTCTCAGCGGTGATCCTGCTCCTCCAGTTTTCAGCGGTGGGGGAGTCCGGCGGAGTTCGATGGCGGCTGGGACACGGGCTTTATGTCAGTCGTGCCTCGGTGGCGGTGCAGGGTAGAACCCTCCAGGGTGAAGCGCTCCACGGGGAGGGCAGGGGTGACTCCGTGTGTAGTGGGTGGGAAGGAGCGCCTGTATATGGAGCAGAGGAGGCCATACCTTGATTTGCATTAAAAAGTACTCTGACTTAGCCAAACTAGGAAAAATAGTTATTTTCTGTCGGCAGAATGATCTGAAGGTAGAATAACGTTGTGCTCATGTAAGAGTCGTAGCTGAGAGTAGGAACAAGGTGATAAATGGGCAGCGAGTATGACTGTGGAAGCCTTGGCGTCACTGACGCATACTACAGAGCGCTAAAAAATGTTCCGGTAGAAGCTACAGAAGATCCACGGACGACCTAGTCTGCAGACTGCCATAGCAAATCATATTGTGCCGTGTAAAGTATTATTTGTGCGTACTAACACCATCACATGCTGTGCCTTGGGCACTCACGTGAGGCCTGGGGTGAAGACGACAGATCGGCCGGAGGGAGAGAGTGGTGAGTGGCCGGGGGGGCCGGGGGGCATGACAGGGCGGAGCGGAGCCGGAGCGGCCAGCAGGGCCGACAAAATCCTCGGCTGCGGCGTGCTACTCTCTGGCGCCGTCATCATCGGTATCGGTGAGTTTCCCGCGCTCCTGGCAGTACCTAATGGCAAATCAGGCTTTTACAAGCACCAACAAATACTGGCTGAATCTAACGCAATATCTTCCAGGGAATAAGAACACCACTCCTTCAATGTTCGGCATTTGACGATTTCCTTCAATGGCACCCCCGGTAGAGGTGCAGAGGCGCAACTGGATCGTGTGAACTTCCAGACCTCTCCAGCATCCATGCTTTCTGCAGGGCTGATCTTGGGCCTGGAGTTTCCACGCTACGTGGTGGACCAGAAGACAAAGCGGTCCTGTCTGACTGCCGAAGACAGTCAACATTTCCGCGACTGGGTGAGTCCGCGTGATGTCCGACATTCCGAACCAGTTCCTCCACATCACCAGCCGCGGGTCCAGGGAAGAGGAAACACTTTTTTGCAAAGTGACTCGTCCTTCTAAGATAGGGTCAATATAAGAATAGAAAAATCATGACTTTGACAATTTTCTCACTCTCCCCTAGACATTAGACTCAACTATTATGCATCACTGCAATCCACGGCACTTGCCACCGGCAGGCACTTCACTTTTCACCCTCCAGAACCTTCAATAGGCGTCGACAGTGGCAGATCCAGGAATTCATTTCGGGGAAGGGGGCTAGGGGGCTCGAGCCTCACCTGCCAGTACCTCGGGTAGCCCCTCGCCTATGTAGTAACTATAGGGGCTCGGGCATATGAGAGCTTGAGCCCCTAGCCCTCCCCCTTGGATCCGCCCCTGGGCGTCAATATGGGGTTTCGCGGTACGCCGCCAGTTTGGGAGATGGGTACCCTCTCCCTGTACCGGCTCGTCTTAATATAGCAGCCATTGCAAGCTAGTGCCCATTTTTCTGACGAAGGGACCATGACAATCTGACTGTGGCTTTTGCTCGGTGCACCAGTAAACCAGCCAGCCCTATGAGACTTCTAGCTGTGCATTGTATAACAGTGGTTGACAGATATTAACACTTAAACCAACACAGCAGGCAGATGAACGCGTTTC
This sequence comes from Lepas anatifera, assembly GCA_034440635.1. Taxonomy (NCBI): domain Eukaryota; kingdom Metazoa; phylum Arthropoda; class Thecostraca; family Lepadidae; genus Lepas; species Lepas anatifera. Next base: position 466,978 of record JAOTON010002047.1, read on the forward strand.
GACAAAAATTGTCTTCTTCAGCATCTATGGTAGGAGGGATAAGGAACCAGTCATCAAGACATTCAGCAGTTTCATCGTTTGGATTTTTGTGCAAAATTATCGTGCGATAGAAATATACAGGCACTGTTTTTGAGGATATTCCAATAATGCTTCTTGAATTATTCTAAAATGTATACAAGCAAGCTTTGATATGAGACAATCTAGCCTTATCACTGTTTTAAATAATGTTCTATTTTTATTTTATCATCATTATTGTTTTTGTTATTATTATATAAAACTTTTTCTCTCTCTTTGCTTAACCAACTCCTAATACAGCCGCAGATTTTGCCCATTTCATGAAGCCTGGCCTAAGATTAAAAGTATCATTTTTAGCTATATGTGCTGCTTCTGTAGCTTTCCTATTATCTTTGTTTTTACAAACTGCTATAATTTGAGCTCTATCCCAGTTTGGTAGATGATTTGTTCTCATGGAATGTATGACAAATGCACTGAATTCTGAGTTGTTTCGAAGGTCTCTTCTATGTTCTTTTAATCTTGTTTTTAGACCCCGTCCTGTTTCACCTATGTACGATTTCGTACACGACCCGCACGGCACCTGGTACACTACACTTTTTGGTTCTGAGTCACCTGATCTTTCTTTTTCGCTAAGATGCTACTAAGTTTTTTACCGGAACAAAATGCTACTTTGCAACCCGTTTCTTTAAGTTTGTTTGCAATAATTTCAGCTGGTTTGGAGTAAGGTATCGTAACACATCGTATCTGTTCCTTTTTGTTGGATTTCGCGGATCGTTTTCTTATATCTAGAGCTTTCTTTTTCATATTTATCAGAAATCCTCTCGGATATTTTAGCTTCGTGAACGAGGTCATAATATGTTCTATCTCTTCTTGCAGGTATTCATCACTACAAATACGGAAGGCCCTAAGAAAAAATCCTAATACTACTCCTCGTTTCACCCTATCACTGTGACCTGAGTAATAATGTACATAGCATTCCTTGTTCGTTGGCTTTCGATATACTTTGAATTTAACTTCGGCACTCCTAACAATCTCTGTGTCAAGGAAAGCTAGAGTTCTCTGATGTTCTTTTTCAATGGTGAACTGGATTTTCGGATCAACTGAGTTTAGTTGATTGAGTTTATTAGCAAGACCCCTATCAAGCTCGTTGGGTGCCGTCAGCGACGCACACCTCCAGAATACTGATGACCTCATGATGAAAATTAAGGACATCGACTTCTCAGATAAGTTTCTAGCCAGTTTTGATGTTAAATCATTATTTACGAACGTTTCAGTAGAGGGGGCAATGAAAGCTATCGAATCCGTAACAAAGAACATGAACCCTGACCAACTGCCCTTACCAAAACAAGACTATTTAAAATTACTAAAAATGTGCATGAATTTTGGTGGTTTCACTTTCAACTCGGATGAGTACTTTCAACACAGTGGTCTTGCGATGGGTTCACCGTTAAGCCCAGTTGCTGCATGCCTATACATGGAATGGCTTGAAAAACATCATTACCTAGAGATAATGGGGTCAAATGTGATCTGGGCTCGATATGTCGATGACATATTAGTTGTAGTCCCCAATGATATGGACCTAGAAACTAAACTCAATCAACTAAACTCAGTTGATCCGAAAATCCAGTTCACCATTGAAAAAGAACATCAGAGAACTCTAGCTTTCCTTGACACAGAGATTGTTAGGAGTGCCGAAGTTAAATTCAAAGTATATCGAAAGCCAACGAACAAGGAATGCTATGTACATTATTACTCAGGTCACAGTGATAGGGTGAAACGAGGAGTAGTATTAGGATTTTTTCTTAGGGCCTTCCGTATTTGTAGTGATGAATACCTGCAAGAAGGAGATAGAACATATTATGACCTCGTTCACGAAGCTAAAATATCCGAGAGGATTTCTGATAAATATGAAAAAGAAAGCTCTAGATATAAGAAAACGATCCGCGAAATCCAACAAAAAGGAACAGATACGATGTGTTACGATACATTACTCCAAACCAGCTGAAATTATTGCAAACAAACTTAAAGAAACGGGTTGCAAAGTAGCATTTTGTTCCGGTAAAAAACTTAGTAGCATCTTAGCGAAAAAAGAAAGATCAGGTGACTCAGAACCAAAAAGTGTAGTGTACCAGGTGCCGTGCGGGTCGTGTACGAAATCGTACATAGGTGAAACAGGACGGGGTCTAAAAACAAGATTAAAAGAACATAGAAGAGACCTTCGAAACAACTCAGAATTCAGTGCATTTGTCATACATTCCATGAGAACAAATCATCTACCAAACTGGGATAGAGCTCAAATTATAGCAGTTTGTAAAAACAAAGATAATAGGAAAGCTACAGAAGCAGCACATATAGCTAAAAATGATACTTTTAATCTTAGGCCAGGCTTCATGAAATGGGCAAAATCTGCGGCTGTATTAGGAGTTGGTTAAGCAAAGAGAGAGAAAAAGTTTTATATAATAATAACAAAAACAATAATGATGATAAAATAAAAATAGAACATTATTTAAAACAGTGATAAGGCTAGATTGTCTCATATCAAAGCTTGCTTGTATACATTTTAGAATAATTCAAGAAGCATTATTGGAATATCCTCAAAAACAGTGCCTGTATATTTCTATCGCACGATAATTTTGCACAAAAATCCAAACGATGAAACTGCTGAATGTCTTGATGACGGGTTCCTTATCCCTCCTACCATAGATGCTGAAGAAGACAATTTTTGTCGAAACGCGTTCATCTGCCTGCTGTGTTGGTTTAAGTGCTAGCTGTGCATGTTCCCATGTTGCCGAGTTCCATGCAACCCGTCATGAATTATTACTATTGAATTGTTAACCTAGTTTACGATGGTGTGGATAAATCAGATGCCCCTGATCCAGGTCTCAGGATTCAATTCGACCACAATATCGCGGCTTCTCATCTGGCAGTCTCTGAGATCTAACGGAAATGGTACCAGATTTCATCATTCACAGGTAAGACAACGGCCAGTTGTGTCAACGAGCCCCTATAGCGTTACGTAGCCACGAGTACGGCTAATGGTGGCCTGCTAGCGACCAGGGAAAGCCCTATACAGTGCGAAAACTGATTTTCACATAAGGCCAATGGGCCCTTCTATCGCGCCGTATGTGTCTGCACACATTTTGAATAGCTACGATAGTGCTGAAATTCAGGGTCAGTCTCGAACTTATATCTTTGAACATCGTTTTGAAATGCTGCATTTCAAGATAACCATGAAATACAATTTACAAGCTGAACTTCGTTTTACAGCAGCATATGTACCAGTCAGCACCCCCAAAACCTGCCCAAAACCCAGGTCTGTCCTGTAGTGTCAGGTTGTTGAAATGTATGTACTCGTCGTCCCTCCCGTGGTGTCAGGCTGCAGACTGTATTATTTGTTCCTCCGTGTCGGCTCGGGACTACATGTACTCTCCCCTCCCGTGTGTCAGGTTGCTGACTGTTTATTCTCTCCTCTTAAGGTTGCGGGACTGTATTTACTCGTCATCCTTCCGGGGTGTCAGGCTGCTGGACTGTGTATATTATCCGTCCCTCCCGGGGTGTCAGGCTGCTGGACTGTATATATTCTCCGTCCCTCCCGGGGTGTCAGGTTGCAGGACTGTATATATTTGGCGTCCCTCCCGTGGTGTCAGGTTGCAGGACTGTATGTATTTGGTGTCCCTCCCGGGGTGTCAGGTTGCGGGTACTATATGTACTTGGTGTCCCTCCCGGGGTGTCAGGTTGCTGGACTGTATATATTCTCCGTCTCCTCCCGGGGTGTCAGGTTGCAGGACTGTATGTATTTGGTGTCCCTCCCGGGGTGTCAGGTTGCGGGACTATATGTACTCGTCATCCCTCCCGGGGTGTCAGGCTGCTGGACTGTATATATTCTCCGTACCTCCCGGGGTGTAAGGTTGCGGGACTGTATGTATTCTCCGTCCCTCCCGTGTGTCAGGTGCTGGACTGTATTATTTGGTGTCCCTCCCGTGGTGTCAGGTTGCAGGACTGTATGTATTTGGTGTCCCTCCCGGGGTGTCAGGTTGCAGGACTGTATGTACTCGTCATCCCTCCCGGGGTGTCAGGCTGCTGGACTGTATATATTCTCCGTCCCTCCCGTGGTGTCAGGTTGCAGGACTGTATGTATTTGTGTCCCTCCCGTGGTGTCAGGCTGCGGACTGTATGTATTTGTGTCCCTCCCGTGGTGTCAGGCTGCAGGACTGTATGTATTTGGTGTCCCTCCCGTGGTGTCAGGTTGCGGGACTGTATGTACTCGTCATCCCTCCCGGGGTGTCAGGCTGCTGGACTGTATATATTCTCCGTACCTCCCGGGGTGTAAGGTTGCGGGACTGTATGTATTCTCCGTCCCTCCCGTGATGTCAGGTGGCTGGCCCGTACGTGTTTGTCGGCCGGGAGCGCAGAATCGCCGTCCAACAGTCTGGCGGGCTGTTGGCCCATCGCGTCTTCTCTCGACATCGCTTCAGCAGGGGGCGCACGCGACAGACCTGCCCTCGGTGTGGGCCTCAAGATCAGGTTAGCCGCACTAAACTCATGCACCGGTCGCTGATGTGATGTGCAGCCCATGCGGCATACATAGGTTATAGCATTCCCTTGGGTGCCTTTAAAACGGATTTCGAAATAGGCAGGGCCATATGGGGGTAGTGTTATTTCCTCTCCATCTCGTTTCACTTTCAAGGAAAGTTATCGTGCTCTGGCTTCTGGTAAAGACAAAAGCTACTGCACCATGAAAAGTCACATGGCCAGTGTTTCCGCACGACGGACAGTTCAATAATCAGACACCATTTCCTGGATGTGGAGCTCCAGTTTGATCGTGCCATGCGTGCTGGAGGCTAATGAGGCCCCACCAGGTGATATCACAATCTATTAAATGAACGACACGACAACAACAGCTAGACTAGGGCCGTTCACGACCAACCAGTCGCAACAAAGAGATGCTGATCGGATTTTATGCTACCGCAGTTGGCCGAGGAACACGCTTGATCAATTGGACGACAGCTAGCCTGGTTGACTATTTGGCATAAGTCTATCGTCTGTGTTGATGCAAGCAATTAAAGTCTCTTCTCAACGAATCTATTACCCTCAAATAGATTGTGCACGGGAGTTTCGACTCCAGGAGAACCAGGGGGCCAGGCCCAGGCTTTGTACTAAACGTATTATTTTAGTATGATTAGTACAAAGTCGCAATATTTAAATGGTATACTAGGGAATGACAGTCATACGATCAAATAACAGGGTATTTTGATTTCGCATGAACAAATTGTTTTCAGCAGTGGTGGATCTAGCCGGTCGGTTTGGGGGGAAACCAAAGTCGAAAAGCAAAAAAGCGTCACGCAGTACAAAAATTGTGCTACAATATGGCTTGACGGTAGAATTTGGGGTATTTGAGGTAAAAAAACATTAAAGGGTGACAAATATGGGCTCAAAATACCTGTTTCCTATCCAAGGCCCAATATTTACACTGAACAACTTGACTGGTTCTTTTTGAAGTTGAGAGTCGAAGCACCAAAATCTTGCTTATAAACTAAAAAGGACTCGGGGGAAAAAGGAGGTTGACTGCTTGGGGGGCAAAACATAGTTTTTCCCGAGCTTTTTCGTGGGGGGCAAATGCCTTTTGCCCCCTCCCCCCACCTGGATCCGGCACTGGTTTCCAGTGAGAGTGGAAGACTTATTAATTGCTGATAGCCATGTAGTCCGGGGGGATTGGGGGTCAGAACCCCTTAGATTTTGGGTCTTCCATAGGCTTTGTATAGGGCTTGCCTTGCCGTGCCAGCGTTAACCCATCCAGCCCCCCCTTGGATCGAGATGAGACCTCCAGCCCTGTTGATTAGGGTGCCGTATTTTGCACCGATCATGCAAATCTTTGGGTAACAGTGGTGTTTTCCATTGTTTGAGACCTCCTGAATCAATGGTACCACAATTGTAAAAAATCCGAAAATTTCAAGGGATTGCGAACTGGATTCGAATCCTGCATTTGCCAAAAATGGTAAAAAACAGTTTTGATGCCACAGAGATATAGCTCTTCTGTTCAGAACTGCAAACCAGAATCCACTGGTCATCTGAACAAAACCTGTTTATTTGCAACATATTTGGTTGAATTTAGAAGCCAGATTATTCCAATATTCAGTTATCCATCATATTTTAACATAGACATTTATACACCTATTTCGATGTTTTTTTTCATTTCAAATGTATTGAAACAACACATACGTTCCGCCCATGGTAAGTAGGGTACTTCGGTCACGTGAGGAGCATTCATAACACCTTGGTTGATAAAAATGACGAAGACTGTATCAAGAATGGATGCTCATAAAGCTAACCCAATAACAATATCTTATTTACTCGTATTTTCATCCCGGACATGAGATGAACCATCCTTAGATTCTGACTCAATCAACCCCATTCCACCATCTCATAATATCAAATAAATTTCCGATATTTACTCTTTGATTGAAATAATGAAACGTTTATGAACAGTTCAATAATGTATAACATACTGAAATGTCCAGGAAAATTTTCATATTTTAGCCAGGCTTGGGGATACAATATCACAATTTTTCGGAGGATAATGCTGCTAATTAATTACTGAAGTGATCTTGTTCTACGGATCCTTTTCTTATTTCCAACAGCACGACAAGTCCTCAAGTATTTCTTTCACGTGGCTCATGCTTGTGATGACAGGCAAGACACCTACGAAAAGACTGTAGAAAACGTCCCCCGTCCTGGAACATGGCTAGAATACACAAAAATGTGTATACCGTTGGTGCAACAACGCACCTTAAAAGCTTGGAGGGAAAACGGACCTTTAAAACGGACGTATGCTCGCCTAAGAGGTGTTACATACACCGGTATACAGTGTACGTAGCACCTCTGGTGCGTTACCGTTAGTAAAAGAAGTGCAACGTAGCACTCCTCCATTGCTGACCTACTCGGATTATTAATGCATTGTAACACCTTTGGTGCGTTACCGTTAGTGAAAGGAGTGCAACATAGCACTCCTCCAGTGCAAGCCTTAGTTTATTATAAAACCTTGGTGCTTTATTTTGGTCGCCTATGAAGTGTTACGTTGCACTGCTCCAGTACTGCCCTGCGCTTCTTAGAAGCGTATCATCCTACCTTTCGTGCGTTTATGCTCGCTCAAGAGATATGACGTAACACTGGTCCAGTGCTGACCTTACTGGCAGATCCTAGGTGAGAGGGGCCAAAGAGGCTGTGGCCCCACCAAGCCTAAAATATTATATTTTGGCCCACCGAAAAGGACCAAAATTTCGCTTTCATTCTTCAGAATACTGTTTTTGCGATTTTTCTCAGTTTAGCCCCCCCCCAACATTGATTTGGTTCTCTCCAAAAGTTGTTCCTGGATCCGCCAATGACTGACCTGCGCTGCTTCCAGCAACGACCACGAATTTGTTCGGCAGAATTACAATTCGTTACATGTAACGGATCTCTGAACTCGGAAATGGAAAAATATCCCCCGGTAAAAGCAAGGGATATACAATCACGCGCTCTTCCAAAACTATAATGCTTCATTTCAGGCCATTACATGACCTTCCCGAAACTGTCTTGCATGGAACGACTCGGAGATAGCACTGCAAATAACGGCAGTCTTGTATAAGCGACGCAAAAATCGAAGCAAAGACTCCAACCACCACATATCCACATACGTCCACATGCTTCAACTGCCACGTCCACATAGCCCAAACACGTGTCCGACCCGCACCACAGGCCTCGTGGCATGTCCTCCGCTGGTCCTCGTGGTCGCTTGGCTGGTATGGCTTGGCTTGGTATTGCTTGGCTTGACTAATATCCTCGTGGACGTCACTTGGCTGGTAAAAGGCGCAAAATGACTCGGTGGTGCTGGGCTGTCTTGCTGAGAATGGTACCAAGGCCTAGTCCAAGAAGTTACACTAAATAAATCAATGATCTGGCCCCTGCAATCCCTACAACACGGTGTAAGTTCCCAATGCTGTATACCCTTAAAGATAACGTGTTGTTAAACCCTAATCAAAAACTGATCGGAAAAAAATCATAACAGCAGTATAGCTCATAGCCCGTCCTCTTCCTGTCGCGTCCTGCAGCAAAGTGGGGAGACGCGAGCGGAAGTGATGCACGTGCAGTAAAACCGACGGCGCACGCGAGCCTAACCGTGCCGCGTTGCACCGTTAAAAGGTGCAACGTCACACGCCTCGGTTTGAGGCGATCGATTGTAATCGTTAACAATATAACTCAAGCGTTTTAGGCTGCACTTTTAAGCAATCTCGCCTGCACGCTAACAAATCTTCGTTGATGTTGTTCGGGTGAAGCGTGCGACCTTACTCACGATTGATATATGAGGTGTAGCTGTGCCTTTTAAGATGCAGGGATAGCACCAAACATACCACGTGATTCGGAACATCCCGACAAGATGGTGCTGCTATGATTTCGTTGCACTTGATAGCAGGGGTGTAATTTTCTATCTCTTTGGGGGTGCCCGAGCACCCCAATCCTAATTTGAGCACCCCCCAATCTTGTGCTGAGCACCCCCAATACATGTGCCGCCCCTGGCTTATCACCGCCACCCTGAACGGTGTCACGCCATCTCATCACTGCCGCTCTGATTCATGCCGCCCCTGACAAGTTTTCCCGTCCCGGGTTCATTACTTCCACCCTGATTGCTTTCACCTCTAGCTCATCAATGCCGCCTGGCTTATCACTTTCCCCTGATTTGTGATGTCACATCACTGCCACCCCCGCCTGATCACTGCTACCAGCAGTTAATCACTGCCGCCCCCTCCCCTGGATGACTATTTCCGCCTTTGGTTCATCACTGATCAGCACTAACATCCCTGGTTTATCACTGCCGCCTTGATTCTTGCCGGCTCTGGCTAATCAGAGCTGTCCCCGGTTTATTTCTCCACCCATATGCGTGCCCCTCCTGGTTAGTCACTGTCGCTCCCCGAATCATCACTGCCACCCCTGGCTGATCACTACAGCCCCCTGGCTGATAACTGCCGCCCCCTGATTGATAACTGCCGCCCCCTGGCTCATAACTGCCGCCCAGGCTTATTGATAAATGCCGCCCCCTGGATGTTCACTGCCGCCCCCCGACTGATCACTTCCGCCCCCTGGCTGATAACTGCCCCCGTGACTGATAACTGCCGCCCCCTGGCTGATAACTGCCACCCGTGGCTGATAACTACCGCCTTTTGTCTGATAACTGTCGCTCCCTGACTGATAGCTGCCACCCCTTGGCTGCTAACTGCCACCCCTGGCTGATCACTGCCGCCCCTGGCTGGTAATTGCCGCCCCATGGCAGATCACTGCCGCCCCTGACTGATAATTGCCGCCCCCTGACTGATAACTGCCGCCCCCTGGCTGATAACTGCCGCCCCTGGCTGAAAGCTGCATCCCCCTGACTGATAACTTCCGCCCCCTGGCTGATAAATGCCGCCCCTGGTTGATCACTGCCGCCTCTGGTTCATCACTGACTTCTCCCGGGGCAGTGAGCATCCTGGGGATATCTGGGCAGTGAGCGTTCTGGGGGAGCATCCCGCTGTGGATATCGCTAGCATCAAGTCATATCTGAGAGTGTTAGTTTTAATGTCATATATTCATCCTAGTAGTCTTTCAAGTTTTACATAACGTCGAGTTTCATATTATCTTGTGGCTGACCTTAGTGTGTCGTATGAAATTGACTATGCCATTTTTCAGTGTCATGTTTCATTTTATTGTATTTGTTTGTTCTATATGTTTTTATATAATCTTCTGATACAATTTTTGCAACCTGACCTGTTTTACCACCTGACCTGTTGAAACTCGTGCGGAAATTCCATATTTACGTATTTCATTTAGTGTTATATGGGCGCCGTATGATCCTAGATATCGAGGCGCCCTAAAACCCCAAATATGATGATGGGCCGTCTCCCGGCTGATCACTGCTACCCCTGGTTTATCATTGCCGCCCTAATTCATGCCACCTCTGGTTCATCGATGCTGTCCCCGGCATATTTTGACCCAAATGCGCACCGCCCCGACTCATTGCTACCTCCCCTGGTTCATCACTGCCGCCCTGAGGTTGATCACTGCCTCCTTTGGTTCATCATGGTCGCCCTGATTAATCACTGCTGCCCTGGCTACGCCTTTGGCTAATCAATGGCTAATCAAAGGCCTTCACAACGCCTTTGGCTAATCAATGGCTAATCAAAGGCCTTCACAACGCCTTTGGCTAATCAATGCTGTCCGGGGATGAGGTGGCTTAGTGGATAGCACCCTTGTCTTCTAAGCCACTGGTCCCGGGTTCAAGTCCCGGCGGAACCTCTGAATAAGTCGATCTGATCCCCAAAATCCCTTCCAACAGGGTGAGAGTTGGCGACGCCGTATAACCCTGGCAGTTGGTGCGTCGTTAAACTCCAACAATTATTAATAAATGCTGTCCCTATTTTTATTGACCGATGTATGAGCGGCCCCTGGTTAGACTTAGACACTTCCTCCCTGGAATACTCACTGCCGCCCCCGGCTGACCACCACCACCCCTGGTTTATCACTGCCGAGGAGACCAATCCGGTCATGGCACCTAAAACCGGTCAAGCTTAGGCTCTGCTGTCAGCACAGGTTTGACAGCAGGAATCTCTAACACCCTTCCAGAGAGTAAAAAGCAGCTCACTATCGTCTAATCGTGATCTGTTTGCCTATTGGAGGAATTCCCCAAACTGAGTAAATGGTAAACTGTTGCTTTCATGCTTTTACTGTTTTAGTGTCAGCCAGGGGTGAACTTGTTATCTCTTTGGGGTGTGCGAGTACCCCCATCATGATTTGAGCACCCCCAATTTGTGTCGAACCCCGGCTCAGCATTGCTGCCCTGATTCATGCCGCCTCCGACTTACCACTGTGATTCATGCCGCCCCCGGTTCATCACTACCACCTTGATCTATGCCGCCCAGGTTCATCACTGCCGCCTCCTGCCTATCACTGCCACCCTGATTCGTGCCAGCCCTGACTTATCACTGCCGCCTTGATTCAAACAGCACCCGGCTCATCACTGCTGTCAGTGGCTCATCAGTGCTGTCCCCGGCCTATCACTGCCACCCTGTTTTTATGCCGCCCCCAGCACATCACTATCGCCTCAGCTAATGAATGCTGCCCCTGACTTATCACTTCCGCTCTAATTCGTGCCGCCCTGGGCTCAGAACTGCCGCCCCCAGCTCAGGCACGGTGGATTCCATTTTCGGGTGGGTGTGCAAGATTTTCGGGAGTGGGCGCCTTCCTACCCAAGGGAGGGTCGCTTCCATCCCCAAGGGGGCACCTTTGGCTCCCTAGGGGCGCCCACTCATGGGGGAGGGCGCCGACATCTTTTTCCAAGTTTAGTGGATAAATTGGGTCTATTTGCTCCCTATGGGACGGCTTTGATGACAGGGGGCACCATTAAAGGGAGTGTGGCACCTTGGTCGAATCCTGGAATTTAGTGTAATTAGGCGTGCTTTTAGCCGAAAATATTGAAACCACTCACGATTTCTCTGAAAAATGTACAATAAGCTCAATATTTTGATTTTTAAAATGCTCCTCTAGGAAAATAAATAAATATCTGCCTGTGGATGTCATGATCTGGCAACCACTACCATACTCGAAAAGCTTCAAGGGCTTCGATTGGCTGATGCTCATCGTGACGTCAGCATATGTCGTCACACAAACAGCCATGACAACTGTGGCCTGTTGCTAGGGGTACATGAGGGGAACATTGCAGGTAGGTATTAGCTTTTTTCTACGGAAATCTCGAGTTCCAAGACAAATGATATATTGAGTACCAGGTTTTCCCACTTGCCTTACAACTTGGCTATCTCAGTTAAAATCACGTTATGAATGTGCCACCTTCCCTTTAATATGTGAAACTGTTTTTATTTCATACAGAGGGTCCTTCCTCTTCAGGTAAGCGATGTTTAGGCCTGATTTTTTGCTTGGCCGGCCAGGGGCGCCGCCCAAATCCGGGGGCGCTTCTCCGGACCAAGCCAAAACCGGGTGCGCAAAAATATAGTTTTGCACACACTCATTTTTTCAGGGTGTGCAATGCCCTCCGTAGTTTATAACTACTACTTAGGGCACCTACAACTACTACCTATAGCAGGCATTTAGGAAAGAGGATAGGCTAGAAATGAACTCACTTGTTAAAATTGTTTTTATCTACAACGGTCACGCTGTGTAAAGTATTGTCTGGTTTGCAAAGGCGCTTACTCCTATGTGTGCTTGTGACTGAGGGCTAAAAAGTCATGTATTATGGAGAATTCAATATTTATCTACCTATCTATCTATCTCACTGCTGCCCTCGCCTTATCACTTCCACTCTGATTCGCGCTGCTCCTAGTTCATAGCAATTGCCCTGGGCTTATCACTGCCGCCCTCGACTTATGACTTTGCCCTGTTTCTTGCCGCCCCGGTCAATTGTTGTCGCCCCCAGCTTATCATTTCCATTCTAATTTGTGTCGTTCTTAATCCATAACTGCCACCCTGGGCAGTTATGCAGCACTGATTCTTACCTCCCGTGTGTGTTAGGGTAAAAAATAAAGGGCGCTGGGGAAAAAATAAAGGGCATGCACGGGTAAAGCGGAGTTGACATATTTATTAATATTTACAGAATAAGACACGCATTGTTTGGAGCGCTATCGGTGGTTTGCTTTACTTTCGCGTAGTGATTAAGTCCTTTGCTTTCATTTCAATTTCTATCCACTCTGCCATTCCTAAGGAAAAATTGAACCCCGCAAAAGTGATACGCTTCAATCGTGGACAAATTTACAACTCATATTGGATTCTTTTAAGACGCATATGTAGCTTTGGGATGTCGCCAAAAACCAAACATGATTGGAAAAAGCTGTATAATACATGCCCAGCATTGAAATAGAATGTTCCCTGTGCTACAAAAGGCGCTAAAAAGCGATGAATAACATATTTTGTGCAATGAAGGGGTGCCGCCCCCACAACAACGCCGCCCCTATGGGATGCCGCCCCCCATGGGCTGAGCACCCCCAAAGATTTTGGGAAACTTACACGTCTGCTTGATAGCCGTCTGTGCTTGCACCAACGGTGTACAATTTTTTTGCAATGTACGCACCATCGATGAGCGGAGTTGCCGGCATAAGCTAGAAAGACTGTAAGAAGAGTGGCGGAAACTTAAAAAATCCTGAGCTGAGAAGAGTGTAGAGAAATTTTAGTTCAGTTTATTTCTTAATACAACTGCCGATTCGAGAGACGGGGGTGATCTCCAGCTTCTATGATGGCAGATGGTCGAAGGATGTGCCGTGGTAGCTGAATGGCCACCTTCTTGGCGTGATGCTTGGCTGTGGACGTCGCAGACGTAGGGCCCTCCAAAGTTAGTTGGTAGCAATCTACTGCCATGGCGCACAAATGCGACTGCTCCATAGAGCTTACGTGTTAAATTGGTCATTTTCCGACAGCTGCTGTCATCAGCCTATGGCCGTTGGAAAAGATCTAATAAAGCTGTTAGAAAGCCTGTTCTCTGCTCTTTCCATGTTCTATTTGGCGTTTTTACGTCAGACGCACAGAACTACCTCGAAACATCAATTTTCGATAACTCTGCAAATGTGCGCCACAGATTTCTTGGCGCACACCCCGTACACCAGCGTCGGCGTAGCGCAGTGGATAGAGCAGTGGTCTAGAGATAAAAAGAGTGTGTGCTCGAGACCTAGGCGCGGCACACGTTTTTAACCGCTAACGTTAAGTTTTGCAAATCAATTTAATCGTTCAGAACTCGTACAGATTCTTACAACTATAGTTAGACAACAAAGATAAGGCAGCCGCTTTACCCAGTGGCGGATCCAGGGGGAGGGACTTAAGCCCCTCAAAATTTACGAGCCTCTAAAGTTAATAGATAGACGAGCGACTAACCGAGATACTGGCAGGTGAGGCTCGAGCTTCGAGCCGGTGAGGCTCGAGGTGAGCCCCCCCCCCCCACCCCAAATGAATTCCTAGATCCGACACTGAATTTACCCCTATTCCTGTCAAGGAGAGATTCTGCCCACCCATTACGTTTTTTTCAGGATATCTCCTGAACAGTTTGCGATAAGCATTTGGAACTTTCTGGCTTGTAAACTGGGGCAGATTCCATCGAAGTTTTGAGACTAAATCTTGCCAAGGGGCGGAGCTATGACCCAATATTTGTGGAGGTTCTTTTCCCAAAATGAGTATTATTGTATACGGTTCGTTCTTCGCACAACAAAGCCGTCCGTTACAACATTGAGATATGTCATAATGATACAATATTATGAATAGGACACCAGGTAATAGCTCATTTACATTTTCAGCTTGTTTAACAGAGGCAGTAACAGCAACAAAAAATCGGGATTTTTAGTATATTAAAATTGTACTTTCCAGAGTACAAGATTGCTTACAGGGCAGCCTCGAGGAATAAAGAAAGCTATACCATGTTCCCAGCCAGTTGCGGATATAAAGGGAGCTAGGGTGGCTCAAGCCCCCCCCCGAAATTTCCGAGTGCATAAAGTAAATACATAAGCGGAGCCTGATCTGAGGCAAAGACCCTATCCCCCTCCGAAATGAAGCCCTGGATCCGCCGCTGCTCTCAGCCCTATATTTTATAACGGTGCAATGGCATAAGCGTGCTTCGGTATTGTAATTAAGGGGTGTCACGCAGGTGCAGTTTTTCACAGTCCAATGAATGCTACAAGCATCTTCGGTATGCATTCGGTTGTAAGACCGAAAAGACAACAATTCACTCACAGACGGATTAGAGAGACAATACTATTACGCTCACCCGGGTTTTGCACAGGCGGAAACAGGTCAAGCAAGATAAAAAGTATCAAAAGTTGAGAAACATATATTGGTGCCCATGCATGGTTCCCCTACATTGCCAATATGAATATTGCCCCACTATTTTGCTTTCTTTCTTCCATCTCTGATGACTTTTTGGCATTATACTATATATCTCACGAAGGGGCGACATTTTCCGCCCCTAGCCCTGACATTAAAACGGGCTTCTAGGAGTCTGACAGAAGCAGGGGTCATACCCGTTGCCTAAACTGGGAGCGGGAGAAAATAGAAAATGCCAATCTCGTAAGGAATAGATGGATCCAGGGGGAGAAGCACATGCCCCCATTCAATTGATGATCGACGCCCCTTTAAAATTTCCGATGACTCTCCCTAAAAGGTCGTTCCCCGGGATGCGAGTATCAGCGCCCTGCGGTAGAATTTGGCGCCAACTTGATAGGTTTTGCCGACCAAAATTGGCGCCCGCTGATCCGGATGCCCCCACGACCCCAATCGGACAACCTAGATCCTACCATAAGAAGATGGATGGGATCACTAGTCACAACTGTTCCCACAAATGCACTGCTCGGCATCTCCAATCCATTGTTTACCCCCGTCCCCTTCCTCACGCAGACATACAATGAGTCTTCCAGGTCAGATAAAGGCCGCAAACCTCCTCCTCCAGTATGCATACGCCCCATACATCGCTCAACTAAGTGAAGAAGCGGAAATACAAATTGACCAACTAACTAACCACAAGCCCTCACAGGAATTTCTCCCCCAGCGTCCCTAATACACTGTGTACGTTTTTTATATAATGTAATTTATTATTTTCTATTCTTCATCTGATAAACCGCACATATTCAGAAATGATTGAAGGTAACAATATGTTAATTTTTAAAAGTGAAATTCGACACATTGAATTAAGACCAGCTTGCAGTGTTGACATATTTTCTTAACTTCCAAATAGGTGCACTTAATAAATATTTATCAAATGAGTTTATCTCTATATTCAAACCATGTGTTTTTGTATGTAAAGCCTTTTCATCACCACCTTGCTTTCCTCCACCTGAGTATATAGCTGACTTGGTATTATTTGTGACTTATTAGGACTTTATCTACACCCATCAACTCAACAAAACAAAAAATCATAGCTGGGAAGGCACTAAAAGCTCAATTGCAAAAGCCTCCTTCATAACCACTTATGCTTTTCAGAAAGTCAATTTTTTACAACAGTTGGGGGATGGTGACCTCATCAACCAGTTGGAAGTGTTTCTTCTATTCCCTTGGCTGCAAAAAAATCTATAAAAAAACACTGTTACGTGCCCAGCACATGAGTTTTGATTATCTTCCATAGTGGGCTGCACCAAGTGAGTGTTTTGAAAATATTTGAATCAGCTGGTGCTTGATGTAGTAGGGCACCATATCCTGATGTATGTGCCACTGCAGTAATGTATGTGCAAGGCTTCAATGATAAAGCATACTTAATGGATGATGATGTTCTTACTGTCAATATATGTGTATGAATAAATGGGTCACACCCCCCTGCCCCAATCACACAGAAATTGAAAACAAAAAATTGCTTTTGTGGTAATCTAATCACAAATCATCAAAATAGACTCATGGTTGTGTCATCAATGGGTATAATGGATACCTGATTCTTTTAAATGTGTTCTGCATTATTGTCAAATTATGCACTGGCTTGTTTCGGGCCATGGCAAAACATAGACCCAGTTTCCATGTGCAATGAGACAATCTGGATAAAGCTGAGAATCAGGATACAGGAGATCACAGTTTCTGTGACACTTCAGCTTGGATATAGGTGGAACTGTAACAGATATAAGAGTTTTTATCACAATTTTGTCTATATCTCTAACAAAACATTCACATCTCCTTTCACTCCCTTCACTTTCCCTTAACCCAACTATACAATTTTATTTCAAGAATAATAGTTTTGTTTAATGAATGTTGTTGAACAGTTTTATTTGAAGTTTAATACAATTTTCTTCCATTTGATATTGCTTAATGACCAAGGAAGCTTCACCCTCTGCAGACTACTCATCTTTACCTCTGCAAAATAAGGAAAATATTTACAATCATTCTGTCATGTGCTGTCAAACCTGGCTAGATACAGATAGACGTGAAGCGGATTCAAGCTGTTTCAATTGCCCAAAGCTCTATCAGTATTTTAAATGTATCCTGCATCTTGATACAATGCACAATCCTGATTGGCCAGTCTGCAAAGTATGGCAGCAGGCCAGACGAGTAGCACCAGCCATCCAAAATTATCGCACCACCAGCCTAAAAAATTCACATGAATCTGCCATATACCAGGGAGAAAAACGCACACATTCCTACCTACATGATGCAATGCTACCTCTCTTATTAGTTAATTAGTTAAGGACTTTTTATAAGGCCCCTCCTGTGTCTTTATAACTATTCAGCCAGTCTGCAAAGTATGGCAGCAGGCCAGACGAGTTGCACCAGCCATCTAAGTTCTGGCACCACCATCTTCCAAAAATTCGCACCAATCTCCCACATACCAGGGAAAAAAATGCACCCATTCCTACCCCTACAATGCAATGCTACCTCAATCATAAGTCAGTTAATTAAGGGTTTTTCATAAGGCCCCTCCTGTGCCTTAATAGCCATTCAGCCATTATTTGTTTATTTTAAGTGTCACTAACCTCACAAATTCGCACCAGGTAGATACAATTCGCACCACTCGGTCCTGTCTCCAAGGGCACTCGCACCGACAAGATCTCATCGAAAATGCCATACTTTGCACACTGGCTGATTGGCAATGGGAATTGACACTTGATCATAATTGGATCTTGAGAAACAACAGTTGATAAGAACATAAGGCAGGAAAATTAAGGCCACCATAATATTGAGCTCCCAGAATCCCTCATTACCTACCCTGGAGTGTGATCACATCCTGATGTCCACCTCACATAGGCATCTTGCTTTGACCCTTTCCTCATACAGATTCAATAAATTCCCTTGTGATGCAGGATCAAAATGCACAAACCGGGGTATCCTCCGTCCAATGATTATACATGGCTTCCATTTGAATATTTGACAAGCTATCACCACCATTTCAATGACTTAGACGTTGCTTAGATCCCACACAAGACAAAAAACACCCAAAACAAAAGTAAATAGTCCACCTTCAGGACATGTAAGTGCCGTAAGAGGCGAATAAAAGACCAACTCTGTGTGAAAGCATGCATCTCCCGCACCGAGTGGAGTGTCCCGTCCAGCAACAACTAAATCAAACCAAAAGCGCAGCGTTCGCCGCTATCGAGCAGAGCCCATATCCAAGCTAAATTTGGAAGAATCTACTATTTCCTCTTAAAATTAGACTAAAGGACAATACTCAAATATTTGTATTTAAATTTTAGACAGTATTTCTTAGGTTGTTGCTCATTTGTTTCTTAAAAATAAGAAATTGAAAACAAAAAATTGCTTTTGTGGTAATCTAATCACAAATCATCAAAATAGACTCATGGCGCACATACTAAACTTTGGTGTACCCGTCCTCTATTACCCTGCGCAGACGCGGTCTCCGCAGCTTCCTCGTCGGATTGCACATCGGACATTTCTTCGTCAGGAGAGCTTGCTGTCAGATATCCACTGTCAAGCACGGTACCAGCCGAAGAACTTTCCGCTGCTTTTCTTTGTGCAGTCTGTCTCGCGGTCTTCAGCAGTTTCTTTCCAGCGAACTTTTTGTCAATGCCTGTCATGGTCCCTTCCCTGGCGCCACGCTGGTCAGTGTAGAACGCGATGTCTTCTTCCTTGTCACTGGATGCTGGTGGGTGGCTCTGTTGGATTTCAAAATCGTGTTTGGTGATAATGTGTTCCATAGTTTTTCCAACACTGTCTGAAAATTTTCTCCATTCTTCTGGCATGGTTGGCTGCGACTTTTTTTGAGTTTCCGCCACTCTTCCCACACTTTGTCTAGTCTCTACCGGCAGCTCCCCTCACTGATGGTGTGTATTCTAGCCATGTGCCAGAATGGAAGGACGATTTCTACGGCCTTTTCGTAGGGCAGTTGTCTGTCATACAATCATGAGCCACGTGAAAGAAATACTTGAGGACTTGCCGTACTATTGGAAACTTGTCTCCTGTAATTGAGGAGGAAGGCCAAGCTACGAGATAAACGCGGGTAGTGGATTGAGTCGCCGATAAGTTGACAGTTTTTGTTGACTGGCCAGGGCCATTTTCTTCTGTCTCCAATACTTAACGTGTGATCGAGCTGAACAGAAACTCTAGCATATTTTCACTGAAATAAGATTCTCACAGGAGATGCTCACAGGAATAAGACAAATGATTTGTGGAAGAACGTCACTTCGGTTATCACTTAGCGACATGATCCTTCGAAAAAATTGTGATATCATAGCCCCGAGTCTAGCAACACTATGACAGTTTCCCATGAAAATTTCAGTATCCATTTTATTTTATTTATTCAAATATATCACCAACGGGGTAACGGTAACGGTAACCGTAACGGGAAAACACTGGCAGGTGACGTCGTTGTTATATATCGGTGAAGTAAGTTCTATATTACTTAATTATTCATAAACGTCTTATTATTTAAATCAAAGCGTATACATTAGAAATGTACGAGTTGGTATTATCGTAGTTGGTATTATGGGATGGTGGAATGGGGTTGATTGCGGCATAATCTACGGATGGTTCAATTCATGTTCAGGATGAAAATACAAGCGAATCAGACATTTTCCATTGGATTGGCTTTATAAACGTCCATTCTTGATACAGTCTTTGTCATTTTTACCAACCAAAGAGTTATAAACGCACCTCACGTGACCGAAATAACTCACTTACCATGGACCGCACAAATGTGTTGTTTCAATCAGTGGCGTATCCAAGGGGGGTCCATGGGGTCCGCGGACCCCCCCTTGGGCTGACGTTATGCACTGAAAAACATGAGCTTTGGTCTCGGGGGCCCCCTGAGCTTGGTCTCAGGGGGCCATCCGAGCTCGATCTCAGGGGGCCCCGAGCTCGGTTTCAGGCCCCCTGAGCCTGGTCTCAAGGGACCTCCGAGCTTGGTCTCAGGCCCCCCCGAGCTTGGTCTCACGGGCCCCTGAGCTTGGTCTCAGGGGCCCCCGAGCTCGGTCTCAGGGGCCCCGAGCTTGGTCTCAGGAAGCCCCCAAACTAGGTTTCAAGGGACCTCCGAACTTGGTCTCAGGGGCCCCCAAGATTGGTTTCAGGGACCCTCGAGCTTGGTCTCACGGGCTTTCCGAGCTTGGTCTCAGGGGGCCCCGATCATCGGTATTGAGGGCTCCAAAGTACCGAACATTGATCTCGGGGAGGCCCGAGCTCGGTCTCAAGGGGCCCCCGAGCTTTGTCTCAGGGGGCCCCGAGCTTGGTCTCAAGGGACCTTCGAACTTGGTCTCATGCCCCCTGAGCTTGGTCTCAGGGGGCCCCTGAGCTCGGTCTCAGGAGCCCTGAGCTTGGTCTCAGGAAGCCCCCAAGCTAGGTTTCAAGGGACCTCCGAACTTGGTCTCAGGGGCCCCCAAGATTGGTCTCAGGGGTCCCTGAGCTTGGTCTCACGGGCTTTCCGAGCTTGGTCTCAGGGGGCCCCCTGATCATCGGTATTGAGGGCCCTAGAGTACCAAACATGGATCTCGGGGGCCTGAGCTCGGTCCGAGGGGGCCCCTGAGCTTTGTCTCAGGGGCCCCGAGCTTGGTCTCAAGGGACCTTCGAACTTGGTCTCATGCCCCCCTGAGCTTGGTCTCAGGGGGCCCCTGAGTTCGGTCTCAGGGGCCCTGAGCTTGGTCTCAGGAAGCCCCAGCTAGGTTTCAAGGGACCTCCGAACTTGGTCTCAGGGGCCCCCGAGCTTGGTCTCACGGGCTTTCCGAGCTAGGTCTCAGGGGGCCCCCGATCATCGGTATTGAGGGCTCTAGAGTACCAAACATGGATCTCGGGGGGGGCCTGAGCTCGGTCCGAGGGGGCCCCCGAGCTTAATCTTACGGGCCTTTCGATCTTGGTCTCAGGGGCCCCTGAACTCGGTCTCAGGGGCCCCCTCGAGCTTGGTATCAGGGGCCCCCGAGCTTGGTATCAGGGGCCCCCGAGCTTGGTATCAGGGGCCCCCGAGCTTTAGTCTCACGGGCCTTTCGATCTTGGTCTCAGGGGGCCCCAAGCTTGGTCTCAGGGGGTCCTTCGAGTTTGGTCTCAGGCCCCCAAGCTTGTTCTCAGGGGCCCCGAGCTTGATCTCATGGGCCTTCCGAGCTTGGTCTCAAGGGGCCCCCGAACATCGGTGTCGAGTTACTCTTGAGAAAAGCGCAAGCATGGGCCTAAGGGTGCCCCGAACCTGATCCAAGTGGAAACCCGAGCTTGGTCTTAGGAGCCCCGCACATCAGTATCCAGGGGCTCCGGAGTATTGGTATCGGGGGTGGGGGAAGCAATGATTTCAGGGGCCTCCAAATGCTGATCTCGGCGGGCCCCCGAATGTGTGGATGCAGTGGCGTAGCCAAGGGGTTCTAGGAGTCCGAGGACTCCTAGAACCCGCCTCTCCCCCGCGGGTACCCGCCCCTCCCCCCGTCAAAGCGAAGGTGGCTCAGACCCCCGTCAATGCGCGTGTTAAGACCCCCGAAAGTAGATTTCAGGGGCCCCTGAGAGTTAGTCTCAGGGGACCCCGAAAGTCGGTCTCAGGGGCCCCGAGAGTCGGTCTCAGGAGGGCCGAGCTCGTCCCAGGGGCCCCCAGAGAGTGGTTCTCAGGGCCCCGCGACAGTCTATTTCAGGGGCTCCATGAGAGTCAGTCTCAAAGAACCCCAAGTGTCGGTCAAGGGGACCCTGAGAGTCAGTCTTAGAGGACCCCCTGATATTCGGTCCCATAGTCTTATGGGCGTCTCTCTCAAGGAGTCAATATTTACTTTCAGGTGGCCCCGAGAGTTAATCTGGGGGTCCGAGTAGTCTCATTTGATCCGCAGAGTGGTGGTCTCAGGAGGCCCCCGAGAGGTAATCTTGGGAACCCTCGAGATCTAGTCTCAGGCTGTGCCCCCCCATAGTTTTTGCAAAAGGGGCCCCGAGAGTCAATCTCAGGGAGCACCTAAAAGTTAGTCTCAGAGTGCTCCCGGGGGCTAGTCTCCGGTTCGTCCGAGAGCTAATTTTGGGACTTTGAGAGTAATTCCCAGAGGTGCTCCCGAATTTTGGTCTCACGGGCCCCGAGTTAGCCTTAGGCCTCTGAGGGCTAATCTGGACTTCTGAGAGGCAGTCTCAGGAGTGCCGTGCCAAAGAATCAGTCTCAGGGGTGCTTCCACGCCTCCCCCTCGAGTGCTAGTCTCAGGGGACGCCCCAAGGTAAGTCTCAGAGGGCTGCCGGAAGTCATTCCCAGCCCCCCGCCCCACCCCACAGACAGCCTCAGGGGAACCCCAAGAGCTAATCTGGATGGCCCCGAGAGTCAGTCCCAGCCCCCCCCTCCCCCAGAGCAAATCTGGGGGGCCCGATAAATAGGCCCAGAGGTGCTACCGATAACTAATCTAAGGAGCCCCGAGAGATCCTCAGGGCCCCTAATTTTGGTCAAGAGGCGCTGTGAATCGGTCTCAGAGACTCCCTGAGATCTAATCGGGAGAGGTGCCGGAAATTAATCTTGTGAGTAGCGCCAAGTGTTGGTCTTAAGCGGCCCCAGAGCTAGTCTCAGGTCAGCCGAGAACTGATCTCGGAAGCCCGAGTTACTTTCAGGGGACATTTCAGTTCTAGTGTAAGGAGGGCCGGAGAGCTAATATCAGAGATCCGACAATTAGTCTCACAAGGTCTCCAGGAGTTAGTCTCAGGGGTCCCCTGAAGCTGACCTCAGGTGTCCCCGAAAGCTAGTCTCAGCGAGCATTCCTCTCCTTCCTCCCCCTCCCCTTAAAGTTATCCTCAGGGCCCCACGAGAGTAAGTTCCAGGGGGTCCCAGTAGGCAGTCTCATGGTACCCCCAAATGCTGGTTTTGGGGGACGTAAGTACTGATTTGCAGGAAAAGTGTTGTTTTAGGGGGTCCCCAGATACTGGTTTCGGCGCCGTGTCAAGTGCTAAGCCCCTGGAAATCTCTGCTCGACCCAGGGGTCAGGGGGCGGGGGCGGTGGGTGATGGTCCAAGATGGCTTAACACTGGCATATCAATACAAGCCCTGTACAAAGCCTATCAGAGACCTAAAGTCCAAGGAAGTACTCACCTCCCCAAGCCCCCGGGATCTCCAACCAAGGGCTAGGGAGGAGTAAGTGAGCGGTTTTATCAGTAGGACCGTCCATGGAATAGGTTTTATATAGTATCTGGGTTTTTTTCTTATATCCGTTTTATTGAGCGTCCTTTTTCCTTTCCATTTCTTTTAGATTTTAGAATGCGATCCAGATATATCGCTTGAGATCCTAGGCTCAAAGAAGATTTTCGAAAATCATATGCCTCGGAACAATGTATCTATTCCCATTGTGTACCAAAAAAGACCAATTGAAACATGTCGATCAGGCACCATTAATGAAGGAAAGGCAAAAATTAATCTAATTTTAGCATCCATAATAGCAAATCGAACAGGGAATTTGGAACTCCAGCTGATTTTCAATCTATTAGCTTAGTCCCAATAACTACCGTACTAATTATTCTGAAATAAACAACTTTAAATATTTTCGTAGGAAACCAGACAAACAAGGGTAATGAAAGTAATTGATGAGCATAATCCCAAAAAAAAAATAGGTATAAAAAGTTTAAAATAACAATGACAGAGTGATCCAAGGCGATAGTTATCTCAGGCACCTATTGTTTTGGTAATTTGCATCTTTTACAATATAGCAAGGGTAAGAAAGCAACGGTGGTGAATTCATCAGGATCCTTCCGTGGAATAGACTTTATATTACGTCCGGCACATACCACCATATCCGTTGTATTTTTATTTAATTTTTTCCATTTCTTTGGAAATTTTCTGATTAAATAATTCATGAATTCGTCACCCGGAAGGAATTGGTAATCATTTCCCGTAGAAGACCATTTCTTCGTACTCAAAACAACTGACCTTCAATAACTTCATGCCTGATTACGAGAGTGAATTGAGGTAGAGTCAGGTTAAACACGCGCATTGACGGGGGTCTGAGCCACCTTCGCCTTGACGGGGGGCGTGTACCCGCCCCTAAGATCTCGAGAACCGCGCTAAGTAGCGAAAAACAGCAAACGGTGTTGGATAGCTCATCGACTTCTCCATCGAAAATACTTAGACCATTTTCATGTCAGGTCACATTCAAGGTCACTAGAGGTCAAAACATGCCGTCATAGGGATAACATGTAAATGAAGTTTTCGGCCATTACATCTGAACAAGTAAAGATAGAGCAACACGATTTAAACTGTATGAACCCTCGCAGCAAGCCGAATCGAGTGTTGTATAATATGACCTTGCTAGGTCAAATCAAGGATTTGTCCTGACCTGAGGTCAGGATAAGGTCAAATTGGGTAAAAATGCATATCATTAGAACTGCAATAACAAGGCAAGTCTAATGAAGATAAAATAAATGTTATATCTCTATTCATTACTGAGTTATTCAGTTAAAACCATTTCCCATGTATTTCCAATGGAGAGGTCATGGCTCTTACCTAACCTTAGGCCATCCATATAAAAAATACCGGAACTTATTTTAGAGAACTCGGTGGGGCCATTTGTGATATGAGTTTCAATTGGATAAATTCACCCAGTTCCGACTTATGCTATCTTAAATTTTTTTGAGGTCAAGTCACTTGACCTGCACTGGTGACCTGACCTGAGATGACCTAACCTTAACGTTTTTACAAAAGTTGTAAAAATGATGAGGAAAAAGGTATGCCAAGTACGGCGGCGCTACGCGCCGCTGTTTTTATGCCATCTCCAAAAATCCGAGGGGCGGGTACCCGCCCCCGTCAATGCGCGTGTTAACATCATGCACGCAGCAACATTTTATTTCCCGAAATGTGCCACAAAGCTGTTATGATAGCCACGCTGCCATATAGGTATGGGCCAGCCTTAATATTTGGTGACCTAAATTTACCAACACTTGGTCGGGTCGAGAAAAATCAAACTATAAAAATAAGAACAAACGCTTAAAAAGGGATATAAAAATTTCCGTCGTGTAAATTTTATAATGCCAAAATATTATACGACACATATAGGAGATGGGCCCCGACAAGTAAGGGGCCCCCCGGCCTGCGGGACCCCCGACGGTAGTCGGACCCCCCCTTGGCCGAATCCTGGCTACGCCACTGGTTTCAATGCATATTAAATGAAATAAACATCAAAATAGGCGTATAAGTGCCTATTCTTTGCTAAAATATATTGGATAATTGAATATTGAGAGTAATCTGGACTCTAAATTCAACCAAATATATTACAAATAAACGGGTTTCTTGCAAATGACCAGAGGATTTCGGTTTTGGGGCTCTGAACAGAAGGGTCATATCTCTGTGGCCTCAAAACAGTTTTTCTAACATTTTTGGCAAATTCAATTCACGACCCCTATAATTTTGTTAACATTGACCCACTGGGAGAACCACCGCCACCCAACAATTTGCATGGTCGGTGCAAAATGCAGCACCCTACTGGTGATAGCCTTCGACCCCGCGCCGCTATCTGTGACCAGTAACGCTGTCACAAGCGTATACAGGACCTCCAATCGAGGGGGCACAGGGTCGGGGACGTCATCCAGACCGGGGGAGCATCACTTTTAGGCGAAGTACTTATCAAGTAGGCGCCAAATACTATCCCACGCAAACACTAGCCATCGACCTTTCATGGGGCGCCGTAACCATTTCAGGGGGCGCCGAGGGTTGATCGGGGGAGAAGGGTAAGTGCCCCCACTTTGTACCTTCCCTGGATATGGGCAATGTTTATAATAGAAGGGTTTTTTAAGGAACGTTTTTCTTTAAAAAAGGCGATGCTACCCGGATGTGGCAAACACGAGTCTCAATTCTGACTGCGTGCTGTGTAAAGCAGCAATACTCTCTTGAATTCTGTGCACAAAGGTGAGAGGACAGGCCACTGCACACCCGGGCTGCAATGCTCCGACATCAGCCTGACCACTTTTTGCAACTTTTTATCGGATCCTGGCTCCCCGGGTTCATTCGATGCGTCTTGGTGAGCTTTACAACATACTAACTCCCATCTTTCAAAATTTTGAATTTTCGAGATCCCGACCCTCCGAAAAAACTAAAAAACATCGGCAAAAATCAGGATTTGCGCCACGTTTGCTTAAAATAAATCTTACACTGGTCAACAAAATTTAACTTTTGTCGTGAATCCAATATAAAATAGTGCGTTTCTAACGTAATTTGTGGCGCTGAACACGAATCTGGCCGGAAAAATGCAGTATCAGATCAGAATTTTAAGATACAGTATGTCTGTGTGTTGTCCTTGTGCAAGCCTACTCGGCATCAGTGACATTGACAGTGCAAAATCCAAGATGTCTAGAAAATTGAACGCTTGGGCGTTTGTGGAGGCTAGGGTATTCTACCTTTTAAACTCGATTTTCATAGACCTAGGTCAATATATTCAAGGTAAAACGAGGCCATATATGTCAAATTCTGTCTGTGCAGGGTAGCCATTTGGAAATGCCGTAATTATGCGATGAGAAGCCGGATATGGAGAGAAAGCGACCTCAAGTATCGGAGGAAAGGTCTGAGGCAATGTTCTCTGAAACTTTGAGGGCAAGGTAGTTCAAGGCCATTGACCTTTGACGTCAAAATATTAAATTTTGCCTATAACGTGTACTGCAACTAGCACTATGGCAACCGTAGGGCGGGAAATAAGGTTTTACCTTGACCCATGACCTTTGTCTTGAACCTGGAGCCTTGAGCTCAAGATTGAGTGACCTAGCCTATGACGTCATAGCATGATAACGTCATATTAGGCGGCGTTATCCGACCAAAGGCACTAGGGTCAATGACCTTGAAATGGTGGTATGACCTTGACCTGTGACTTTTTACTTAGACTCGACTTTCAAGGGAGGTGACTGTGACATAAAATCCTCATCATATAATGTTGCGACGTCACCTCTCTGTCTACAATATCGGCGAGCTTGTGCGACCGAGCGCAAGCATTGTTCAATGTACAATATTCATGCACTTGAATGCGAGGTAGTCTTCCGTTGCAATAAATTCGCATGTATATTGATAAGCTGCATTTTCTGGGTGCAGATAATCCGGGTTCTCGACATCCTTGATATTTTTTCACAAAAGTCTAGGCTGATGACAGTGTGTG
This sequence comes from Lepas anatifera, assembly GCA_034440635.1. Classification (NCBI taxonomy): domain Eukaryota; kingdom Metazoa; phylum Arthropoda; class Thecostraca; family Lepadidae; genus Lepas; species Lepas anatifera. The sequence goes on from JAOTON010002047.1 coordinate 493,968, forward strand.
GAAAGTGTAGGGGCTATACACCGGGTATGCTCAGCGGAAAAACCAGGCCCGATGCCAAAAAACGGTTACTAAATTTGAAATCAGCGGTATCGAAATAGGTAGAAACAGGTGTTCACGTGCCGGATCCATTTTGGCTGTTGACCAGTGTTGGCAGTGTTTTTGTCAGTCACTCCGTCAGCCACTCCAAGAAGCCGAGAATGAGCGAGGACTGTGATTTTCTTGATGATTAGAGAACCATCAGAGGGTTCTATATTCTGAATGAAAAAAACTAGCGTGGACATTGACATTGAAGTTACCAGGAAGTGGATTGCTATTGAGACAAGACGAAGAAAGCAAGAAGAGAGTTGAGAAAGAAAATATTCGAAAACAAGCATCGAAGATCACCGCTCGTACGGCGGAACAAAATAATACTGAAAGCCAGGATGAAGCAGAAAATACAACCAGAACTGAAAAAGATGCGGAGCTCATCGTGAAAATCTGAGACCAGGACGAGAGGGCCGATAAATTGAAATTAGCGAGGTTGCCGAAGTATTAGATGCTGCATACACGGGGGCAAACAAGGGATCTAACATTCTAAACAGTTTTTTTCAAACAGCCTTGGATTTATAGATCCAGACTCTGGAAAGGGAGTTGTGCCGGTAGGCAAGCTTTAAACAGCTCTGAAGAACACCCAGAAAAGAGGACTAAAAGAAGTCGGTAAGGCTGCTCAAGGGACTAGAGTCCTGTTTTGGGATGGAAAGCAAGTAAAAACAAAGGCGAGAGCAGGCACAGCTACGGGAAGAACTAAACTGAAGACGGTCAATGACTGCCAATCTGCACCCTGATGATACGTATGCTGGTCATTGTGTTTGTTCTGATGACCACAAAGGCAGTTTTCATGCGAGGAAGCTGCTTGAGTTCCTAAGCGTAAGGGGAATTTTCACGGGCAATTTGGCTGCATTAGGTGGAGGTGGCACAAACCAAGTAGCTGGGTCAAAGGAAGGCTGCATGCGAACTTCGAGAAGTCGATGAACGAGCGGTACCAGAAGCTTACATGCCTATTTCACCAGGTGGAGCTTCCGTTCAGGGACATGACTATTTCACCAGGTGGAGCTTCCGTTCAGGTGCTTTCCACCGCGTTGGATGGTGGAACAGCTGGCCCAAACTCTTTCTCCGTTCGGCTTGGCAAGGCCATATCATCAGAGGTACAACATTTCAACCAACTCAGTGCTCTGGCTTCCCGAATGTCCCGACCGAAGTTGTAGAAGGCATGGCATGAAACTTCAAGCTCCATGGCAAACTGTGCACAGCCTGTGCCCAGCTCTGAACGGTGTGCCACCCACGGCCTCCCGTCAGAACTGGTTGCTGCGACACTAATTTACCGTTGGCAAACCCGGTGACACACTTGTCCGATTGGTGACCTACATTGTCTGTGTATACGGTCCGACCAGCCCCGACGTAACATACCTCTCTGATACCGTTAACGCGGCAACCAACCCCTCCGAAGAGATAAGAAGACACATAAGAAGACACCGAAGAGATAAGGTCTCCTGCACGCGGATGGCCTGGTTATCGTGTGAAAAAGCATAGCACGAAATGGGTTTATGGTATACTTGGAAAACACCATCCTCAGAGTGCTCGGAGACCAGGACAGAGTTATCTAAAAACGAGTTCTGGCTCAGGCCAACTCGCATCGCCGCAAGTCCACACAAACATCGCAGGTAAGTAGTTCAAAGTGTCAATAGTCAGCTTCTCCGCAAAGGCCTGCTACGAACTGTCGGACATTTGGGATGAACATTCTTCTGAGCCACCGTACGTTAAGATCATGACCGAGGCAGAGCTTGAGAATCTCATCCAAGAACCACCCATTTGTGGAAACCCGTTTCATGCAGTCTACAGAGAGATTCGTGAAGCTGACCTCGGAGGCTGCGGCACAAGTGACCGGCGAGAAACGCCAGGACGGAGCCGCTTTAAATAAGGCGCGTGCTCAGAAGACCCACCCCGGTCAAGTCACATGACGCTGGAGCAGACTGGTAGAGTGAATGTCGTCAGGCTGTCATGACATAAGTGTTATTCATTATTTCTTCTGTGATAATTCGGCATCAGGGTAAATAGAGGAATTATGGAAATTCCTATTTCTACCTGGAATCTTTGATTAGATGATTTAAGCTGATTTTAATGTTCGTTCTCACATTCAAAGCGACCACATGCAAAAAAATATGGAATCTCGAGAGTTATAGTCTTTGGCATCTACTGCGTTGAAATCACTTCGAATGTGGCCTTTATTATTTTCTTCTAAGTTGTTTTTTTTTCTTCGAAGCGGCTGCAGTTGCATTTGGTAACAGTAAACAGGATTGACCAAAAAGCACTATTTTAAGTATTTTGGGATCAATCTTGGGCGCAAACATTGATTTTCGTCAATATTTTTAGTTTTTGGAGGGTCGGGATCTCAAAAATTCAACATTTTGAAGGATGAAAGTTATCATGTTGTAAAGCTCGCCCAGACGCATCGAATAAGCCCCGGAGAGCCAGGATCGGATACAAAGTTGCAAAAGTGGCCAGGCTCCCGACATGGCCTGCGGTGCCATCGACATGACTTTGTGGTGCCCCGACATGACCTGCGGTGGTTCAGTATGGCATACGGTGCCCTGGCGACGTGACCTGCAGTGCCACGGCGACAGGTGACCTGCGGTGCCCCTGTTGACAGGTGACCTGCAGTGCCCCAGCGATAGGTGACGTGCGGTATCTCTGTTGACAGGAAACCTGCAGTGCCCTGGCGACAGGTGACCTACGGTGCCCCTGTTGACAGGTGACCTGCAGTGCCCCGGCGATAGGTGACGTGCGGTATCCCTGGCGACAGGTGACCTGAGGTAATAATAATAATAATTTTTGGGGCTTGTCGACGCACCAACTGCCAGGGTCATATGGCGACGCTAACTCCTTTCCTGTTGGAAGGGTTTCTCGGAAGCCAGCTTGCCCCTTGTTCAGGGAAGCCGCCGGGCCTTGAACCCGGGTAGGCTGAATGGAAGCCAACTACGCTGACCACTCCACTACCGTGCCCCTGACCTGAGGTACCCCCGGCGACAGGTGACCTGCGGTGCCCCTGTTGACAGGTGACCTGCGGTGCCCCTGTTGACAGGTGACCTGGGGTGCCCCTGTTGACAGGTGACCTGCGGCGCCCCTGTTGACAGGTGACCTGCGGTGCCCCTGTTGACAGGTGACCTGCGGTGCCCCTGTTGACAGGTGACCTGGGGTGCCCCTGTTGACAGGTGACCTGCGGTGCCCCTGTTGACAGGTGACCTGGGGTGCCCCTGTTGACAGGTGACCTGCGGCGCCCCTGTTGACAGGTGACCTGCGGTGCCCCTGTTGAAAGGTGACCTGCGGTGCCCCTGTTGACAGGTGACCTGCGGTACCTCTGTTGACAGGTGACCTGGGGTACCTCTGTTGACAGGTGACCTGTGGTGCCCCTGTTGACTGGTGACCTGCGGTGCCCCTGTTGACAGGTGACCTGCGGTGCCCCTGTTGACAGATGACCTGTGGTGCCCCTGTTGACAGGTGACCTGGGGTACCCTGTTGACAGGTGACCTGCGGTGACCCTGTTGACAGGTGACCTGCAGTGCCTCTGTTGACAGGCGACCTGGGATGCCCCTGTTGACAGGTGACCTGTGGTGCCCCTGTTGACTGGTGACCTGGGGTGCCCCTGTTGACAGGTGACCTGCGGTGCCCCTGTTGACAGGTGACCTGGAATGCCCCTGTTGACAGGTGACCTGGGGTGCCCCTGTTGACAGGTGACCTGGGGTACCTCTGTTGACAGGTGACGTGCGGTGTCCCTGTTGACAGGTGACCTGCGGTGCCCCTGTTGACAGGTGACCTGTGGTGCCCCTGTTGACAGGTGATCTGCGGTGCCCCTGTTGACAGGTGACCTGGGGTACCTCTGTTGACAGGTGACGTGCGGTGCCCCTGTTGACAGGTGACCTGCAGTGCCCCTGTTGACAGGTGACCTGCGGTGCCCCTGTTGACAGGTGACCTGGGGTACCTCTGTTGACAGGTGACCTGCGGTGCCCCTGTTGACAGGTGACCTGCGGTGCCCCTGTTGACAGGTGACCTGCGGTGGCCCTGTTGACAGGTGACGTGCGGTGCCCCTGTTGACAGGTGACCTGGGGTGCCCCTGTTGACAGGTGACCTGCGGTGCCCCTGTTGACAGGTGACCTGGGGTGCCCCTGTTGACAGGTGACCTGGGGTGCCCCTGTTGACAGGTGACCTGCGGTGCCCCTGTTGACAGGTGACCTGGGGTACCTCTGTTGACAGGTGACGTGCGGTGCCCCTGTTGACAGGTGACGTGCGGTGCCCCTGTTGACAGGTGACCTCCGGTGCCCCTGTTGACAGGTGACCTGGGGTACCTCTGTTGACAGGTGACCTGTGGTGCCCCTCCTGTTGACTGGTGACGTGCGGTACCCCTGTTGACAGGTGACCTGCGGTGCCCCTGTTGACAGGTGAGTGTGTGTGTGTGTGTGTTTATTGGGATTTTAGGGCGCTTTCAGCGACTTGGCCATATAGCGCCCTTCATTACAAGAACTTCTCAGGTGTTAATAATATATGTGGTTTCAATTATGTGTCGGCTGAAAAGGCCACTTAAAAATGAGATGGCTGGTAAGCTAGGTCTCCCAGCTTCTCCCGTCATACATTTCAGATACGCACCAAGCCGTGCGCGCGTCCCACGCTTGTGGTGGCCTCTCCGTTCGCTCCGGATATCCTAGACCCTTGGGTGGAGAGCGGCGAACGAAGGTTGTGTTTCTGTTTATGTAGGTCTCCCGGACTCTCGGCCCAGAATGCCTGTCATCACTAACAGCGCAAGGGCGCGGTACATCCTGCCAAACATTTTGGACTTCTCCAAAACTCTCTAGGGAGCCCGCTTGCTTTATTTTAATAGGAAACTCTTTTTGGACTCTGGGCACCCAAATTTTCTTTCCCTTTGTGTCACGGAAGAGAAAGTCTGGTTTTTTATGCTTTTTGGCGCCGCGTTGGGGGGGATGCCTTTCCCGAACTTGGACAAGGGGAAAGCCTTCGCTTTCCTTCACGGGACCCTGAGTCGATTGTCTTCGGCGGCGGTGATGGTGGAGCGTATGGTGGTGGCATAAGTGTAGAGTCGTTATCTGCGGGGGTTGACAGTAGTGCTACACTTGGCTCCTTTCGAGCGCTGCGTCCTTTTGGTGGCGCCGAGGCAGAGCGCTCCGATTCACGTCTCTGCAGCTTGGTTTGCCTCTTTACTACTTGTGCAGCAGCCCCCGAGTCAGAGACTGGCTGCTCCCCTCTCTCGTCAGTCTCAGCACTCTCCCCGGAGAGGTCTACTGGTGGTGCGGCGTCCGATGCCATCACACCCCCTTCATGGGTACCCGCTTGGGTGCCCTTATCAGCTGTGTGCCCACTCTGATCGCCAAGCAGTGGTGCTGCTGGGAATACGTCAGGGTTCCCTATTGGGTCAGTTTGAATGCACTTCTCAGCCGTGGTCCTAACTCCACTTGTCGGGCAGTTAACTGGCTGTGGCACCCGCCCACTGCAAAGGCGCATAAAATCCCGGACCGATAAGTGCATGATATCCCGCAGGGAGGAATCTAGATTGAAGGACGACCTCGCTCGTTCAGGCCCGCCCACAAGGGCGTCGCGATAGGGAGAGGATGGCACGGTAGTTTCTTCCATCACAGACGGTTTGGGAAAGCCAGGTACCTCACAGCGGCTATCTCCTGATGCTGCAATCTCTTTGGGAGACCTTCCCAGGACCTTACCTTTCATCTTTTCCCGCTCAGAGAGGAACATGGGGCAATTGCGCGACCACGCCTCGTGGTCGCCACCACATCCGACGCACATAGGGACGTCAGCCTCGCAAGACGCAGAGCCGTGACCTACCAACGAGCACCTCCCACACTTCTCCTGTCCTCTACAAGCCTTCGCTACATGGCCGTATCTGTGGCATCGGTAGCATCGCGTTGGGTCTGGTATGAATCTACGCACGCGCACGGAAAGCCAGCCTACACGGATGGTTTGAGGCAGCTCCTTAGTGTTGAATGTGAGGACGAAAGTGTTTGTTGCTACGAGCTCACCGTTAAGCCTCTTACTCATTCTCCGCACGTTTGTCACCCCCTGTTCATCCAAGCCACTCAGTACGTCCTGTTCTGTCGACTCTGCGAGCTCCCGACAAGTTACAACACCAGTAGAGCTGTTCTTTGTCGGATGGAGAGCTACTGTCACCGGTATCGAAACTAAGGCGCCTCCTTCTCCTGGGTAGGAGAGGCTTTTAGCTGACAACAGACTGCACGTTTCTTCCTCTGAAGACATGGTCACATCCAATTTGGTGGCGGAGTGCCGATAGACATGGGTCGTGGTTCCAAATTTAGACAACGCCTGAACAACCTGAAAGGGATTGATTTTTCGAGCCTCATCCAGAGTGAGGACCAGGGCCTTAGAAGAAGTTTTGTCCAACACAGGGGTAGAGGAGCCAGCCTGTTCTGGTCTAGTCCGCGCGGGTGGTCTGGCTTCCATAAAATCCATCATATCGGCAGTGTACGAGGGTGAACTCAGGGTGGTCTGTGTCGTGGCAGATGTCGGAATCCGTGCAGTCTGATTAGCGGAGGTTGAAGCTTGTAAAGATGCCATGGAGGAGATATTTACCTTCGGCCCCCGGGTTGCCAGCTGTCAATAGCTGGGCCCGGGGGCTGGTACAGTGCCTACGGGGGCAGGTGCGCCCGTCTCAGAGGAGCGAGAGGTACTCACACAACCCCTCCGATCAGAACGCACCCACCCCCTTGACGCCATCAGCCCAGTGTGCCGGCCGGGCCATGAGTCGGGACGAAGCAAAACGCGGCAGCCCTTACGTAGCGGAGACTGCGGTCTACCAGGCGCGCGCAACAAGCCGGAGTCTCGCAAATCGACGGTTTCCGAAACCCCGGCCCGCGTCGCGCCCGGCACGAGCTATCACAGTCCCCACCGCGCAGGGCGCCGCGCCGCACGACCGAAACATAATCCCCCCTGCCCAGCTGGACCGAGCGACAGTGCCCGTAGACACTGCCGCGTAGCTAGGCCGCCCGCGGCAGCCTACGGACGGCTTACCCCCGGTTGGATCGAGATATCTGGGCCAAAGGGGGCGTGTTGGAGCCCTCGGGACTGACCCGCCCGAGGGGGACCTCAACCCCCCAGGATCCCGTCAACCTCGTCGCCGGGGCTCGAGATAGGCCTCGAGTGGGCGCCTTACACCCATAAAATGCCGAAGAAGGCAAATAACTGTGGGACCAATAACTGAAGCATAAAAAGAGGAAAGGAACTAAAAATAATCAACAAAATAAGAAAACAAAAACAAACAAGAGCTACATACTGGGAGGTGCAGGACAGATCTGACCCGATCCAATACGGTTACCGACCAGGTAACAAAGGGCCCGTAAGGCAATCATCAGCATCGCCGCGGACCTCATCACCAGAGCCACCGACGACAGACGCCGACTCTAACCGAGGGAAGTCGGAAGAGGCGGCGGCCGTCGGAGGGCTAGAAAAGATGTATCCGCGGCGATGCGACAAAGTGCCTCCCAAGGCTGACTGGGGCCCCGGGCGCGTCACACCCCGTTGCTCCAATCTTTACTTGCCGGACGAATCCGGCAAATGAAGATCGGTCCCCTGAGGGCCTGTTGACAGGTGACCTGCGGTGCCCTGTTGACAGGTGACCTGCGGTACCTCTGTTGACAGGTGACCTGCGGTACCCTGTTGACAAGTGACCTGCGGGGCCCACGGCGATATGTGACCTGCGGTACCCCTGTTGACAGGTGACCTGCGGTGCCCACGGCGACATGTGACCTGCGGTGCCCCTGGCGACAGGTGACCGTCGCCAGCACGGTGCGGCAGCAGCTGTTGGCGCCCTACGGCGGTTCGGCGGCGCAATACCTGCGGAGGCACATCACCAGCCTGGCGCGAGCACTGCGCCACTTCTGGGGTCAGCGCCAGGGGGCGACTCCTGGCGGCCGTACTGCACCAGCCCCCGCCCTGGCTGTGACACCCGCGGAATGGGTATGCAAATGTGTCACCAGCCCCCACCGCGGCTGACACCCGCGGAACAGGTACAGGTATCACCAACCCCCGCCGCGGCTGTGACACCCGCGGTACAGGTACAGGTATCACCAGCCTCCACCGCGGCTGTGACACCCGCGGAACACGTACAGGTATCACCAGCCTCCACCGCGGCTGTGACACCCGCGGAACAGGTACAGGTGTCACCAGCCTCCACCGCGGCTGACACCCGCGGAACAGGTACAGGTGTCACCAGCCTCCACCGCGGCTGTGACACCCGCGGAACAGGTACAGGTATCACCAGCCTCCACCGCGGCTGACACCCGCGGAACAGGTACAGGTGTCACCAGCATCCACCGCGGCTGTGACACCCGCGGAACAGGTACAGGTATCACCAGCCTCCACCGCGGCTGTGACACCCGCGGAAGAGGTACAGGTATCACCAGCCTCCACCGCGGCTGTGACACCCGCGGAACAGGTACAGGTGTCACCAGCCTCCACCGCGGCTGTGACACCCGCGGAACAGGTACAGGTGTCACCAGCCTCCACCGCGGCTGTGACACCCGCGGAACAGGTACAGGTGTCACCAGCCTCCACCGCGGCTGTGACACCCGCGGAACAGGTACAGGTGTCACCAGCCTCCACCGCGGCTGTGACACCCGCGGCACAGGTACAGGTGTCACCAGCCTCCACCGCGGCTGTGACACCCGCGGAACAGGTACAGGTGTCACCAATCCCCGCCGCGGCTGTGACACCCGCGGAACAGGTACAGGTGTCACCTGGCCGCGCTGCGGCTCTGACACCCGCGGAACAGGTACAGGTGTCACCAACCTCCGCCGCGGCTGTGACACCCGCGGAACAGGTACAGGTGTCACCAACCCCCGCTGCGGCTGTGACACCCGCGGAACAGGTACAGGTGTCACCAGCCTCCACCGCGGCTGGCACCAGCGGAACAGGTACAGGTGTCACCAGCCTCAACCGCGGCTGTGACACCCGCGGAACAGGTACAGATGTCACCTGGCCGCGCTGCGGCTCTGACACCCGCGGAATGAGTACAGGTGTCACCTTCGACGAACAGGCGTACCGAAGGAAATGTGTTATTGGCGTTCACTGTTATATTATCCGTGGTGTAAAAGGTGCAGTAATGTTCACAATTTAAAGAAGAAGTCTAGCAATTGTAAGTTGAAAATGCGAGCCCAACAACTCGTCTAACAATACTGGACTGTCAAGTTAGTTGAACAAAGAACATGCAGAAGTCGTTTCTACTGCTGGCTCTCTTGGGCCCTTTCTAAGATATCCTTATGCAAACAAGAAAATATAATTCATCCGGGAAATGAAATATCTTGATGTACTTTCCCAATAAGGGATAAAAAATTTGCCCCAAGAGACCCACAAAGTAATTTGAAAAGCTCCTGGCAATTCAATATAGACTGCAGCCCATTCAGAGCCCCCTGCAGAGTGGGCTGACCCCCTGCTATCCCGCCTGTGCAGCTGTTGTGTCGAGGCTGGAAACTGGACGGCACACTGTTCCGCCTGGGTCCGCCTGACCGCCTGGCGCTGGCCCTCCGCCTGCTGGAGGAGCCAGGCGGAGTGCGCGCGGCACCTGTCCAGCCTGCAGCCTGCCTCGCAGCCTGGCAACGCCTGCGGCGCACCGGGGTAAGCCCAGCCTCCGGGTGTAATTCTTATCTTCCGTCGGATTTGAAAAGAAAAAAATGGCAACGGACAGAATATTAGACTGATTTATGTACATACATACATACACTGTTTTGTGCAAAACGAGACCACATGTCATTACTTTTGCCGGCTTAAACGACAAATGAGCACGCAAATAGGATAATTTGAGTCCACGCTGACTACTGGAGATTATGCGCCGGATACCTGTCAGGCGGAGGGCGACAGGGAGCGGCTGTGTCGGCTGTATAGGCGCGTGGAGGCACCGTTCTGCGACGCTGCCGCCTTCCTGGAGCAGCTCCGAGACGTCCGCGGCCCCCGCAGGAGCGCTGTCGCTGCTGACCTCCTCCAGCTCCTGGCCTGTCATGCCAACGCCACCCTGCCAACGGTCAGCGCCCCAGATCTGCCTCCAGCCGCTACTGCTCCTGTGACAGCTGCAAGCCTAGTTATGCTATTGAACGTGGAGAAAAATTGGTCTGGAGGTATAGGTTATGGTTACCGATACATCCAACGAAGGTGTATCTAGCCCCATAGATGCGTCTAAAACAGAACATATTGGTGTTTTCTAAGCACTCCAAGCAGGGTTGTCGCGAACGCCAACCATATCAAAGTTTAGTTATACAATTCGTACACCCGGGGTTTTTCTATAAAATGCAAAAACAATTTTGTAGAAGTAATATTCAGGTATGTTTGGAAACACAATATAATGGCAATTCCAAAACCTCAGTATTGCCTATGGTGAGCTGGGTTTCTCTTACTCCATAACCCTTCACACCGTATGCCCCAGATGAGCCCCGTGGCGCTCTTTCGCCATGGGCAGGAGAGCTCTCTGCAGGCTGTTGATGGTGTCGCTGATCATCTCGACCGAAACCTGGCGCACCTCCAGAACTATGGCCGCTCCCTGTTCCTCTGTAGTCCTCGGCCTGCCTGCATGCGCACGGTCCTTTCAGCAGTCCCACATGAAGAAATCCGAAGAACTGAGGTCAGGTGAGTTCGGAGGCCACGACACACTTGTCTTATTTGGGACTTCTTCATGTGGTGCAACCTAAAGAACCGCGTGTATGCAGGAAGGCTGAGAAATGCAGAAGAATTGAAGGCAGCCATAGTCCTGAAAGAGAGCCAGGTTTTGGTCATGATGGCCAACGACGCCATAAACAACTGTGGAGCCAAACAGCCTGACCATCGTGCAAGAGGGCCACGAGGCTCATCTGGAGCATATAACCTGTGAGGGGACATGGCACAAGTGAACCTCAGTTCACAGTAAGCAATGCTGATATTTCTGAAGTGCCATTCCATTGGGATTTAATATACACCCGAATTTTGTCTCTACGACATATTTTTCGCATTTTATAGAAAAAATCCCGGGTGTACTTTTTTATGGAACACCCTGTAGTTACAATGGTTAAGAAAATAAGCCGCAGCCTCCTGTAAAGGCGCAACAGTGGCTATTTCATCACCGCGCAAGCTTGGGTGAATTTCGGAATACTGCTAGCAAAAAACGTTATCACATTTTCGTTCGTCAAAAAGTATCTCAACCCCATCCTCTTGACCACAGGACAGAGTCTGTCATTGGTAGAGTTTCAATACTATCTCACGATATTCTGTGCAAGATTTCAAAAAGCCAGCCCAATGACATCTTTTTGTTTTTCCCTCACCATTGCAAGAAAGGAAAATCTTACAAAACATTTAAACTCAAAATATACAGCTTTACTAATTTCCCTTCTATTAGAAGCTAAAATAAGAATCGCAAGTTAAAACGAATGCACAACACTATGACCGTTAGAACTAACTGGCTAGCGATAACGGTGTAATTACCAGTTAGGCACTGTTTCAGCTGACCAGCAGGACCCAGTCGGAGCTGGTGGCGCTGCTGTCGGTGCTGGTTACCAGTCAGGCACTGTTTCAGCTGACCAGCAGGACCCAGTCGGAGCTGGTGGCGCTGCTGTCGGTGCTGGTTACCAGTTAGGCACTGTTTCAGCTGACCAGCGGGACCCAGTCGGAGCTGGTGGCGCTGCTGTCGGTGCTGGCCTCGCGACTGGAGAGGGCTGTTGCAGCCGCTTCAGTCCTCAGTCGTCTCGGCGACCAGCTCCGGGGTTCTGTTATACAGGTAAGGCACGTTACATATCAGCTGTCACACACGTAACGCACGTCACACCTGAGGGTCTATCACAGAAGTAACGCACTTCAAATCTCAGCAGCCACCCGTGTAACGCACGTCACACCTGAGGGACTATCACAAAAGTAACGCACTTCAAATCTGAACTGTCACTCGTTTAACGCACGTCACACCTGAGGGTCTATCACAAAAGTAACGCACTTCAAATCTCAGCAGCCACTCGTGTAACGCACGTCACACCTGAGGGGCTATCACAAGAGTAACGCACTTCAAATCTGAACTGTCACTCGTGTAACGCACGTCACATCTAAGAGACTGCCACGCAAGTAAAGCGTGTCATACAAAGTGACAGATACAAGGGGGCTAGGGGGACACTCGGGCCCCCTCCAGGCCCCCTTCAGAAATTTGAGTGACCATAGTAATATCATAGTAAGAGGTGATTTAAGTAAATATAAAGGACTTCTCCACTAGTGAAAATGAAAAACGTTCGGAGCTTTCGGCTATATTTTATCAGCCTTCGTCAGCGAGTGGTCGGATCGATCGTGGACATCGGAAGACAAGGCACGTTACAAAAATTATATAACAAGTGCAAAAAGGATTCCAGGAAACGTGCACGAGTAAGAGAGTTACCTACCTGAAGAACATTTTAGTAACAACGCAAATTCTCATATTTTGATATTCAACGATTAAGGGAGCGTTATCAATGTTTACTCTATGGGAGCATATTTCGTGAAATATCTCGTAAAGTAACGTGGCTATCGTCGTGATTTTTTCACCAGAAGTAGATAACAAGTGTATCGTTACGGCAGATGTTTTTCAAGCCTTGTGCATTTCTTGTTTTTGTACAATTTGACTTTCTTTTCCAAATTTCTCAAACTTAAAGTTTGAATAACTTTTCACATGATATAATCATTGAAACAGGGTGGGTGGGCTTATGTTCTAGGAGCAAGTCTCCACCACTCTGTTGTTGTACTTTTTTGAATTTTTTCCTTATAAGAAAGATATGAGAAGCTGAAATTTGAAAGCGTTTTCCAAAAATTCAGGGTAAAAATCGGAAAACGGAAACAACAGAGTTTTGCGGCTATCTCCTCTATACAATTTCCATACAGAATCAAAACCAAAAAAGGCTTGGCGAAAAAGTTATTTCAAGTTTTATAAAACTTTCCCAATAGATGGCACTGGCAGTACCGGATTCGCATGAGTGGCCGCTGTGGCAGGTCTGTTCATTCATGCTTTGGTGAATGGGACGGGAGCAGTGGCATAGCCAGAAATTCATCAAGGTAGTTGATAGCAGAAAATCTGCAGTTTGAAGTCAAAGTGAATACATTCACGAACGTGGATAGGAAATATTGAACAGAAGGAGAGCCTATAGCCTGGTCATCCCTGGCCACGCCACTGGCACACGGACACCTGTTTACCGGTGTGACCGGTACCTCTGCGCCCCGGGCACGCGCCAGTCACGTGGCAGCCGACTGGGGACAGGATCCAGCTGCTCAGGCCCTGCTGAGTGGACAAGGACGTCTCATTGAGCAGTGCCGGATCTAGCCGGTCGGTTTCGGGGGCAAGCCAAAGTCGCAAAAAAACGTCACGATGTGAAAAATGTTGCTGCAATATAACTTGACGGTAAGTTTTGGGGATATCCAAGGCGAAAGGCAAACAAAACCGTGACGGGGTGATAAATATACGCACAAGATGGTTGGTTTTTGTTATCCATGGTCCAATGTTTGCAATAAAGTTGACTGGTTCTGTTTGAAGTTTAGAGTTAAAGGAACGAAAATCTCGCTTATGAACTCAAGAGGAGTCGGGGCAAAACGAAGGTCGATTGCTGTGTGTGTGTGGGGGGGAGGGGACAAAAGCGTAGTTTACTCCGATACTCCAAGCTTTTCCGTTGGGGGGGGTTAAATGCCTTTTTGTCCCTCCCTTCTGGATCCGCCAGAGCCATAGAGTTTACATGGACTTTGACTACCGTGTTTTCAAATCAAGTTTTGAAATAGGGGAATATGAAGGCATTGAAAAAACAATGGGATTTACCCTTACTAATATTACATGATCCCGGGCATCAAAACTGGTTCGGTTTTTACCGCCCCTACATTCAGTCATCTCAGCAAGGTGTTCTCTAATTTGATCGATAATCTAAACAAGCGAGAGGTCAGCTACAATGATGTGTCAATGAGTTTTTGTGTTTGAAAAACTGCTAGGAATCTATAAGGGTGCCTCGTACCTCCTCGTACCCAGAAGTGAAATCTAGCAGCAAACGTTTCATCATTTTAAGTCAGCCTAACAATTTGCTGTCCCTCAAAAACCATGATCAGTGCTTTTACAATCACCAAACTGAGCTCGAAAACATCAGACTTTACCCGACCAATTATTTAATCATGATTGATGATATTTCGGTAACTTCTGTATTCCATTACCGAGAGAAATAGCAACTTTTCTTATAAAATAATATTGTGGTAATGAGACGAAAATAGCTGATTCGGGCTTGCAAGCGTTCCCCAGAAAAAGATGTAGGAATTTTAGAATGACTAAACAACCAAGGAGAGAGAGAGAGAGAGAGAGAGAGAGAGAGAGAGAGAGAGAGAGAGAGAGAGACAGAGACAGAGAGAGAGAGAGAGACAGGAGAGACAGAGACAGAGACAGAGACAGAGAGAGAGAGAGAGAGAGAGAGAGAGAGAGAGAGAGACAGAGAGAGAGAGAGAGAGAGAGAGAGAGAGAGAGAGAGAGAGAGCGAGCGAGCGAGAGGGGGAGACAAAAAGTCAGACGGGAGCGTTTACCTGTACAGGGGAGCCTTGCTCAGGGGGTGATTTTTAGGTCGGAAACAGCCGAAGCGTAGGCCATAGCAAAATTCGGATTTTTAATGGGACTGGTGCTTTAAATAAAAACAACTATGTATTATTTTTGTGCTATAAAACACCATAAATAGAATAAAACAATTTTGAAATTGGGTAGGAGTAAGAAATTGGGACAACACTTTTCCGTTATCACACATTTGTATTTCCTAAGAAGCAGGGGCGCAGCCACGGAATTTTCGCAGAGGGACGGACCCAGGCTGCTGCTGACCGGGGAGGCGAATTCTGAGCATATTTGGTACCTGACAGCATTAATGACGATCGACCCAAAAATTTTTGGGGGGACATCCCCCTGGTTGGCGAACAGGGGACACGCGTCCCCCCCGCTTTCGGCGCCCATGCTTAGAGTCTCATTAAAAACATGAATGGAGCTGTGCGAATTCTACCTGGATTTTTATTTTACGATTGCTGTAACTATCTAATTATGTGACTGACTAATAAATCATAGCATGATCAGAGGGACTGAGGATCATACTGAGCCGATGGCTTCCACATGGTGTTATGTTTTGAACCCCAAAACAGTCACTTATGTGCAGACCCTAGTCTGTCACCGTCATGGATGCGGTTTTATGCCTATGAAACAATACCAGAAATCACAAATCTCCTGATGTGATACTTGTTCCAATTTGTTCCATAGATTCGACGGGTGGAGTTTATTGTTCATGGCATCCAAAGAAGATTTAGCACAAAGTCGTAATTTGTAAAATGCATTCCTGCGTTCACTTCCTTGCTGTTGCTCGGAAGCTCATTCCGTCCTGTGACCACATTTCAATCACGTCCTTTCTTTCAAGTCTTACGTTCTCTTGTGGACCAGTGAGGGTAACTAAAAGGCTGAAATCACAAACAGAGCCTCTGCTGAGGCTAGGCCACTTCACTTCCAGCAAAAATTTATATTTCGTTTTTAACGGATTTGGGGCACAGGGAATATTCTAGCGTAATTAACTGGGAGCGAAAATGGACCCAAATCTGGTTAGTTTTCAGTTTTTTAATGGAAAATGTAGTGTCAGAGTTGGAAGCTGAAGATTTATGGTCCCCCCTCACTTTTTGGCCAGTTGCAGCCGCCTGGCCGAAGCTGGATGGCGCACACCGTTCTGCAACTGGACAATGTGAGCCTTCATGAATCTACTAACATATGAAGTGCTGCTGAGTTGGTGTTTTGATGAGCAATATGACTTTATAGTTTGCACACTTTTGTTTAAAAATGAGTTCCCCGAGAATGTTTAATTATTTGGTTCATTTTGGACATCCGTTCAAAATTTAGTCGCAATTAGGTCACAGTCTGCGGTTGAAAATCAGCCTGAAGTAAATGTTGCATATTCGCAGCTCATCAAAAATCGTACCGGAAAGCTACGTGGGTATATTTTCGAAATAATATTGACAGAATAGAGCATTCCAAATATACTTAAAGTACAAAGGAAGAATACGTTGTTAAATTGTATCTGATTTGCGTCAAATAACCTAGTTGACCCAAGACGGTGTTTTTACCGAAGTGAGCTGAGTGCATTAGCAAGGAGAGGCGGGTGACAGGGAACGATCTTGAGAGAGGTTTATGCCGAATTAACCAGCCCGAATCTTGTTCGTACTTTAATGTACCCAAGTAATCGATTTTAGGGGACATCTAGAAATTGATTCGTCTATGATCACTAGAAGCTAAAGCCGCCGCGGGAGATCTGTTCCAACGAGTGAAAACCCAAAACATTATCCCCCGGGTCAGCTAAGATCTGTGGAGGCCTTCTTCATTTGTTGCCCATCATCCTCCCTCAGCAGAGCAAAACTTCCAACCGAGCGAGAGGTACTAAAGTATGACCTTACCAATAGCAGGAAGATCCTCGCCTTTATGGAGATGCCACTGCTACCAGTGCAAGTGTAAATGTGAAAATATTTTGAGCCATGGAGTTCACGGAATATAACTGCAAGGGGAACTTGCGACGGCTGCTGGATGGAAGACTTTAATAACAAGGAGGAAGTGGGATGGTGACGGTAAAAAAATGAAAGACGCGTTTAGTATGCTGGCTAATCTTTGGGATGTCGCAGCGCCCCACTCTGCAGTCTCTCAAAAATGGTTTTGCACTGGGATACTGAATGTAAAATTCACGTTTGAAAATACGGTAGGCGAGTGGCAAGTCCAAACGGTATAATATTGTGAGAGTTAGTTTAAACTCGATAACATTCCTTACTTAAGGTTTACGCATTTTTCATCCAAATTGTCCTTCCTTCCACACTAGATGATTTTATATACACTAGGATTATTGAATTATTCCAAAATAAATCCACTAGAAAAGTGGGTCCAAAAGTGAGAAATGAAGAAAGTGAATGGGAAATTCAGAGCGCCTGGGTGTCATTCTCTACTAAGCATTCTAAGATTTTGATCATTGTGCCTCCATCGCCATGGTCAAGGATGACACTCTCCTGTCAGAGGAATACAAACAGCAGAACACTAGGCTCTACCAATATCAGTAAGACAAGTTTCTGGCCGCCATGAACTGAAATGACAAGAACTTTCAGGGGAAAAGAAAGCGGCGATGTCCTGGGAGCAGAGTGGAAAAAATGACGACGACGAGCGCAGGGCAGAAATTCATTCAACTAGTGTGTCCCAATAGTACAGTCCTCATAAGAAAAGGCAAACAATTGTGTGAGTCAAATTTCTGTGTCATATTCAGCCAGCACCTGTTATCGCCGAGGCTGCTGACTAGTGACCTTTCAGGGGGTGCCATCAATCTTTCAGAGGGGCGCCGCGACCATTCCAGGGGGGACCGAGGGTCGAACGAAGGAGGCACGTGCCCCCCTTTGCACCCCTGGATCCGCGATTGATTCTCCCACTTTGGGGTGGCCATGTGGCTTATTTGGAGGGTTATTTGGACATCAAGACACGTTTTCACACGAATCTCTCACGGCTCCTCTCCCCATAGAAGGTCACACAAACAATTAAAAATCCAATGATAATGATGTGTGGATTCCATCGAATCACATCAATGTTAATTCTACGTCAGAGCTGAGGGCCTATCCATAAATTACGTAACATGTGTTCTTATAATTTTAACCCTCCTCCCTCATGGTAATACTTTCTTACGCCCTGTTGTAACGTCTAACAAAATGGTTGCTGACTTCCTACCCCCTGTTTTTTCCTTAGGTACTTTATGGACGGTCTCTTGTTTAGGAGATCGTCTTTTGATCCTGTCCCTAGGTTGGGAAACTGCTTCCAATACATTACAAAGCTTTGGTTTATGTCGAACTGATGTGGTCAGGAAGGGTCTGGACGGGATTGAGATCGTACACGTGTATTTTCGATTACAACACAAACTATCCTATAATCCGAAACACCTCTCGATCACAGTGAGGACAACTCCGCACATGATCGAGGGGTAGAACGCCACCCCTTCTCCGAGCACCGGAAAAATGTTCCACAATAAGTATTTGGGTAAACACATGGAGCTGCGCGCCTCATGGTTCGGTGGGTGAGTGAGTCAGTGAACCCCTTTCCATGACCGCTACGAGGCGGGGGATCCCTAAGATACGCCAAGGCGGTCACAAATGCGGGCACCCAGACCATGTGTCATGTGTAAGTGCATGTGTGTGTACGCGCGGAGAATGACGACCCACCGACGCAAGGCGGGCCAAGAACATAAAATTTGGTCACGAAAGTGGCCGAAGTGGGAAGTAGGGAATGGGCACGGATCCTGCCGCTGACTAGCTGCTAACTCACGCAAATAGCGTAGCCAATCCACAGCAATGCTTGAACTGCCATTTGGCCAGCTTTGGTCCATCCCAGGTGACAGTGGTGCGAGCTGCAACCGCTTTCTCATTTAGAGAAATCAAGACATTTGCCCAATAGCAGTCTGCCCTCGGAAAAATACTGGGCCCACCTCTGCGAGAGCACCTGTTACTGCGACGCGTCTGACCTTGCCCGCAGCGGTTTTTGGTCACCTGAAGGGTCGTAAAGCGTGGAATGCGCAGCGTACTACGGTTTAAAACCAACGTGTTACGTGGGCAATCTTTGTAACGGGATGAATGAACGAATGACCTGACATCTGTTGTTTGGGAAACAGGGTTTTAGTTCTTATGGGTCATGTCGTGTGGCGCATGTGTCGAGGGTAACGCACCCTTAAGGGTGGCTTACACAGTACAGCATAATAATGGTAGGTAATTGACGCACATCATATGCTAGTATAAAAATGCTAATGGTTAGTAAAGAGCTAAAAAAGAGAACATAAGATTCATTGCAACATCATAGTTAATAAAACTAAGAACAAGTGTCTAATAATAATGGTAGGTACTTCACACATTAAATACTAGTACAAATGTCAATATTATGTGAAAAGCTACAACAATATATAAAAGTTAAGAAACACATCCTGCCATCCTATATATAAATATAAATATAAAATATATGATACAAATACAATATATGACAATGCTATAACAATAATATAAAACTAGCTGATCACAAACATATGTTAAAGTTATCAAAACTATTTAGAGCTGCAGCTAGGTATGATGGGAAGCCACCTGTCGTGAAACCTGCTCCCAGAGTTCCGGTTGATGTTGGCGTCGTTCGGTGATGTCAGTACCTTCTCACGACGGCCAGCAGTGCGGATGTAAGCGGACTCTAGGAGCAGGCGTTGATGATAGTTGGTGGCGTGGTCCAGGATTTGGGCTTGGTCAAAGTGAGGGGTGCAGGTTCGGTGGGTGCTGAAAGCTGAGGTGTTGGCTTTCGACCGATTGCTTCCTCTCCAGCTTTCCCTGTGTTTTTTTACTCTTGTTTGCAGTTCTCGGTCAGTTTCTCCGATGTAGGTGACGGGCTTGCCATCCACTGAACATGGACATTGTATGCTGTAAATGATGTTTGAGTTCTGTTCTTTTGGTAGGTGATGTTTCGCTTTGCTGCAGTAACAAAGCCAACACCTCAGCTTTCAGCACCCACCGGACCTGCACCCCTCACTTTGACCAAGCCCAAATCCTGGACCACGCCACCAACTATCATCAACGCCTGCTCCTAGAGTCCGCTTACATCCGCACTGCTGGCCGTCGTGAGACGGTACTGACATCACCGAACGACGCCAACATCAACCGGAACTCTGGGAGCAGGTTTCCCGTCAGGTGGCTTCCCATTATACATAGCTGCAGCTCTAAATAGTTTTGATAACTTTAACATATGTTTGTCATCAGCTAGTTTTATATTATTGTTATAGCATTGTCATATATTGTATTTGTATTATATATTTTATATTTATATTTATATATAGGATGGCAGGATATGTTTCTTAACTTTTATATATGTTTGTAGCTTTTTACATAATATTGACTTTTGTACTAGTATTTAATGTGTGAAGTACCTACCGTTATTATTAGACACTTGTTCTTAGTTTTATTAACTATGATGTTGCAATGAATCTTATATTCTCTTTTTTAGCTCTTTACTAACCATTAGCATTTTTATACTAGCATATGATGTGCGTCAATTACCTACCATTATTATGCTATACTGTGTAAGCCACCCTTAATCGTTGAATACCAAAATATGAGAATTTGCGTTGTTACTAAAATGTTCTTCAGTTAGGTAACTCTCTTACTCGTGCACGTTTCCTGGAATCTTTTCGCACTTGTTATATAATTTTTGTAACGTGTCTTGTCTTCCGATGTCCACCGATCGATCCGACCACTCGCTGACGAAGGCTGATAAAATATAGCCGAAAGCTCCAAACGTTTTTCATTTTCACTAGTGGAGAAGTCTTTTATATTTATTTGATTCATTCACATCCACTTATCATGTCATTTCGAGGTGATTTAAGGTTACAGCAGTGTTGAGCCTCTAGCCCCTCGAAGTGGAAGATTGGATCCGTTACAGGTCACACAGGTAGCTCACTCCACATATCGGCGATAACACAGGTAACTAACTCCACATATCAGCGATAACACAGGTAACTCACTCCACATATCGGCGATAACACAGGTAACTCACTCCACATATCAGCGATAACACAGGTAACTCACTCCACATATCAGCGATAACACAGGTAACTCACTCCACATATCGGCGATAACACAGGTAACTCACTCCACATATCGGCGATAACACAGGTAACTCACTCCACATATCGGCGATAACACAGGTAACTCACTCCACATATCGGCGATAACACAGGTAACTCACTCCACATATCGGCGATAACACAGGTAACTCACTCCACATATCGGCGATAACACAGGTAACTCACTCCACATATCAGCGATAACACAGGTAACTCACTCCACATATCGGCGATAACACAGGTAACTCACTCCACATATCGGCGATAACACAGGTAACTCACTCCACATATCGGCGATAACACAGGTAACTCACTCCACATACCGGCGATAACACAGGTAACTCACTCCACATATCGGCGATAACACAGGTAACTCACTCCACATATCAGCGATAACACAGGTAACTCACTCCACATATCGGCGATAACACAGGTAACTCACTCCACATATCAGCGATAACACAGGTAACTCTCGCCACATCTTCAAGGTATTTTCAGCTGTAACTACACAAATACAGCTCAATTCCTGTTGTCCCCATACATTTGCCATGGAGAGGTCATGATCTGTATCTGACCTTAGGTCATCGATATGAAAAATCCTGGAATATATTTTGTGGTACCCGGTGGGTTCATTATGTGGTATAGGTCTTAATTCGATAGATTCCACTTCTCTTGCTTAAAGTATAAATAAGGTGGCATAAATGCCATCTTAATCATTTTTGGAGGTGATGGCACTTGACCTGCTCTGGTTACCTGACCTGAGATGACCCAACCTTAATTTTTTGTTAGAAAGTTGTGGAATTGATCAAGAATAAAGTCTGCCAAGTACGATGGCACTTCGCGGCGCAGTTTTTTCGTGCCGTCAGAAAAACCTGAGGGAGTATTCATACATTCCCCCCACCGGGGCGAGGGTTAAGCCAGCCTTTTCTGCATGATGGTTTGCCCCTTATCCACCATTGGCCGCTCTTTTGCAGCCCTGGAACTTCCCGCCTCAACGTGGACCGCTCTCATCACCTCTGACCGTCCTCCGTTGTTGTGGTTGGGCGCCTGCCTCTATTTCATTATCAACCGCCCATTTACAGCCCTTGAGTGGCCAACTGCAAAGTGTATCGCTCTCATCCATCCACTTTGGACCACCCTTTAGTGTATGATTACGCACACCTTTTCCACCATTCTCAGGGGATGCTTGCACTCTGAGCAACGGGACCCATGTTAAAGTCCCGGGAGAACCTCTGAATAAGTCGATCTGGCCTCCCAAATACCTCGTACCAGGGTTAGAGTTGGTGACGCTATATAACCCTGGTAGTTGTTGCGTCATTAAACCCGAATAATCATTGTTATTTCACCAATTTCTGCTCTTTTGCAGCCTTGGCTTGTCTCACTTTTACGTGCCCTCACTCACCTCCGGGTGTCTACTTTGTGGTTGGGTGCCCCTATTCCACGATAAGTCGCTCTTTTAGCCTTAGATCGACCGGCTGCAATACGGACCCCCTCAGCTATCATCAATCGGTTTGTATTAGTTATCTATTATCGGATATCAATCGGTGCCATATTTTGCTCAGTTACCACTCAGGATTCCCCCAGGGTGCACTCATACCGGACCGATATATGGTTGTGTGCCCGTCCGATGTGTGGTTGTGGTGCCTATTACAAGGAGAACATGCTACGATACAATATAGCGGGCTGGTAAAATCATCGTTTCCTATAAAGCAGAGTTTGGGCGCGTTGACATAATATCCCTTTATACTTTTTCAAGAATATTCCAGATCTACAGAAAAGTCTGTATGCTGTTTTAAAACTTCTATTATTTACCAGTCCTGCCGAGTATTTTTTTTTGCTTTGCCACTAAAAATGTGTCCAGGCTAAAATGAAAAAAAATCCTACGTCATCTGTGTGAAAAAGATTGACAACTCGACAGGAAGCACCCGCAGAATTTTGTTTGTGGCCTCTATAAATGCACAAAGAAAACAAATCACCGTCATGTAAAATATAGTGGATTTATCACTATCCTCCTAGCGCAGACGGGGCAAATTTGGAGATAGAACTGTTCACAATTCGCCTTATTTGCTGGTCCTCACAATCTCTAAAAGCCGTTCTAACGCGAATTGGCCTTCCGAAACTAATCCAAATAGAGGCATCCTTTTTTATTGGATTTGTTTGAACAGACACATTGAACATTTTTTAGTTTTTTTTAGTCAGCGCTGTTATGGTATCGATTCAGCTTCGAATTCAGACGTATTCAAACAAGATCCACCCAGGAGGCCTTTTTGCTTGTTCACATCGATATGATAAAACAATACAAGATGAGCTAACAGATATGAAATGAACACCTATGCACTCGAACATCACGCAGCACCGAAGCACACATCATATCAGCCAAACCATCCAGGAAATTTTATAAAATCCCTAAGCCTGGTCTTATAATGTGGATCACCTGGAAGCCCACTCTGGTTTAGTGCCACCAACCCGCGATAGCACAGACGCCAGCGGCCGGACTCCGTGCGTATTAAAGGGTCTACAATTCGGCGCCGCGAGTGATATGCTTATGCAATTGGTGGCCCTCCTGCCAAAATTCTGCCACACATATTCCGGGAATCCAGCCATTACAATTCGTTCCACGGCATGCATTGTCGAGTACCAAGCCAACTGCTTGGCAGTAAGCCAGTCAAGCTCCGAAATCGCGTCAAATGCGTGGCCATATCGCCTCCGACCAGCTACAAATCGTGCAGAAAAGTTTACGATTTTCTGGACGCGGCGCACTTTACCTCTCCCCAAGAGTCGTAAATGGACCTATAGTACCGAACGACGGACAAAACAAGTGGTTCCACAATGACCGTGAGGGCGTAGCGAGGGATTAGGTGACGTGCATGGCTAAGCGCTATAAGTATTCCGATACACTTCTTAGACATTACATCAATGTGTCAATGACAATTCACAGAATGTCCTGGGAGTGACCTTGGACCCTAAACAGATGATAAAACAGAAGACTAAAAGACTTAAAAAAGCGCTAAACTAAGACGCCTAAAACCTAACAATTCAAAAAGCCCAAAAATGCTAAGACACGGTAAGAGGTAAAAGGCATGGGACGAGGCAAGCGCAAGGTTTCGGTCCTTGACTGTCGTCATGAAAGGAGTGTAAGATGGAGGTGGCTAGAGGCCTGAGGTGAACTCAGGCCTCTAAGTCTGAGCTTACCTTATCTAGATCTGAGGTTTAGATTAATTCAGGTCTCAACTGAGTTTAGCTCAGGCCTCTAGCCACCTCCATCTTACACTTCTCCCAGGACGACGGTCAAGGACCGAAACGTTGCGTTTCGCTCATCCCACTCTCTTTACCTTTTTCCTCCTACTGTGTCTTAGCATTTATGGCTCTTTGGCATTTTACGGTCTAGGCTTCTTAGCTTCTGGACTTTGGTATCTTTAGCCTTTTTGGGCTGTCTTCCTCTTAGATTTTAGCTTTCTTTCGACGGGTAGGTTTTTGGTGGAGAGGGGATTTAACCTTCACCCTGGTGGGGGTCTTTCTAGACCTCCCCTCAGGTTTTTTCGAAGTGACCAAAAAACTGCGACGCGCAGCGCCGCCAACTTTAGTCTAGCTATTCCTGCATAATTTTTACATCTTTCCTGAAAATTTTAGTTCAAGGTCATATCAGGTCAGGTCACCAGGCTAGGTGAAGTGACCTCACCTCAAAAAATGTTTAGGACTGCATAACTAAAAAAACGGTTAATCGATCAAGTTGAAACTCATACCAAACATTGGGCCCACCAGGAGCTACAACATATGTTCCGGGATTTTTTTTTATATTGGTGACCTAAGGTCATGTGCAAAGCATGACTTCCCCATTGTAAATACATGGAGAAAATCACGAAATGAGCTTTTCTCAGTAAGTATGGATGGAATCAACTTCAAACATTGGTTACCACTTGCTCTTAGCCCATTTCTGAAGTTGATGCCAAATATTTTGACTTGTGACCTTTAAAAGGTCACCTTAGGTCAAATAAGCATTTTTTGGTGTTTTACTCTATAATTTTGAATAAACTAAGATAGAACTTTTATTTTGTCACCAAAGTGTTTTTATAGTCACTTCAAGTCAAATGATATACATCATGACTATACAAGGTCAAGTTGGGTCGGACCGTTGACCTGGGTCAGGTCAAATTCTTAAATTTGACCTGGCATATCAATATTTTATATCATTCGATTCGTATTGACGAGAGGAGTGCAATGGTGTATCAACTATGGCTGTATCTTGTTTGTTTTGGAAGTTATTAGCGAAAAAGGAAACGCCCCTATGCATGGGTGGCTATGGACATTCCCAAGAATATGCCCCATCTTCAGTGACCTGTAGCTCTCTAGGCTTTGACCTAACCTGAAAATCTTTGCCAATGCAATAAAAGAGCAACTCAAGAGCTTTCGAATGGTGTTAAAAAATGTTTCTAGCTATCATAGTTTCTGAGATACATGAAGTTTTCTTAGTACACCTCATATTGGCGATTTTGACCTATTTTAACCTCTGGTGACCTTGATATTGACCTGACGAGAAAAATGACCGAAGTATTTTCGATATCATTTTTGAAGAGTTTTTCAATTCCCGTTTTCCGCTTTTTTCTAGCTTTGTTTAGTTTTTGAGATCATGGGGGTCTTTTTTAGCCCCCCATCAGGGCGAAGGTGGCTCGTACCCGCCACCGGGGCAAGGGTTAAGTCTTATAGCGCTTTTAATGTCATCTGTTTTATCATCTTTTTAGGCTCCAAGGTCACTCCCACCACACTCTGCAGTTTATGGTGCCCTACCCTTGGCAGATTTTCTTAGAACTTATTATAATTCATGTTCCTATCCATTAGGCCATGTCGTGATCACCACTTTTTGCAGGATCTTTGATTTCCGGGTGTTTTCTAATGTATTAATGGCCGCTGATCACGATTTTCTGGTCGAAAATGTCGAATTCGAAAAATATTTGCCCGCGCAAGCCCTTTGAAATTCTTCCGGTTTGCCAAAATTTCGATGTTTTCATATCTCACGGACAATAAAATGCAACTTATGTATGGAAAGGGCCACAGAACTTTTAAACCATTGAATGTGAACAATTTGAAACCTTTTTTGATTCCTTAAAATATATACTTGCCCGATAAAGTACCTTGGAAAGACGGGGATGTTTGAGCTTAAAAGGTGATAATAGATGGCGCGCATGACGCAGCCGTCAGCCACTGTCCGCTACGTCGCTTATGTCAGAAGCTATTAGCCAAAGGAGCTGGATATAGGATTTGAACCTATTTCGAATTCGATGAATGAACATTTACCTTCACAAGATGATCTATATTTTTTCGCTTGCAGTTTTAAATATTATTAGTAATGGTTGCTTTCAAAGCAGGTCCAATTAAGATCAGCCAGCCATATAGATTAGGTATTTAAGCATGTAGTCACTGCGGATCAATTTCAAGTATTAAAATGTATGCAAGAGCCAGTCGATTATATTTAGATTAGTCTTGCTATCACTAGCAAGGAGAATGCCGCATTTCGAGAAAATGAAGCTACACCACACCTAGCGCCACCGTCAGCCATGTATGCTGCCGCTTAACCAGCTCTCGTCTGGGGCTGACGTTGTCGTTCACATTATGATGCTGCGGCTTGAGGAGATAGAGGCCAGGGAAGAGGACGAATTTCACATTTCAATAGCTTAAAAATTCGAACCGACCGCTGATGAAGTTACCGATACTTACGAAGAGCATCTTGGCAGCAAGAAAAAGTACAAGTTCGCTGTGAAATAAGTAAGCATTTAAACCTGAAGGAGCGATCAGAAGGCGCCTACAAACATGAAGATATTGTAGCATGGACAAAGCATGACAACATTGTTTGACATATAAAGCAGTTTTACATAAAGGCATCGGCAAACAGAACATTTCTGGAAGACCGCGGAAGCGCAGAGGTTGTATCTTGGCGGCTTGGATGCAGTCGTGACGGACCATTGGAGACGGCGCAGCTGCGGCAAGCCACTGCTGCTGTCGTTGTGGCTACCAGTTTCGGATGTTGCGTTCTGACGGAGCTGAGCTGCGTCAGAACGCAACGGCACCATTGACAGCGACCGATGGTGGTTATGCAGCAGCGAGCTTCCTATTTTAGCATCACACCAGCTGCTGACAGACGCCGCACGCGAACGGCTCTGGCAGGCATAGTCAATCTCGGAAGGAAAACTTATTTTTAAATGTTACCGGAAGTGGTTTTAGACTTGTCCGGGTGATTGTCATATTATTGTGCTCGAATGCGGACGAGCCGGCCTCCCGATCCGACCCTATTGGCGGCAGCAGCAGTGGCTTGCCGCAGCTGCTGCCGTCTCCAATGGTCCGCCACGACTGCATCCAGCCACCAAGATACAACCTCTGTGCTTCTCGCTGGTGTTCCAGAAATGTTCTGTTTGCCGATGCCTTTGATGGTAAGCTCTGCTTTATATGTCAAACAATGTTGTCATGCTTTGTCCATACTTACAATATCTTAATGTTTTGTAGGCGCCTTCTGATCTCTTCCTTCGGTTACAATGCTTCCTTATTTCCAGCGAACTTTGTACTTGTTTCTTGCTGGCACGATGCTCTTCTGTAAGTCTCGGTAACTTCATCGCGGTCGGTTCTAATTTTCAGCTATTGAACGTGAATTGGTCCACTTCCCTGGCCTCCATCTCTTCAGCTGCGCATCATAATGTGCCAACAACGTCGCCCCATCGGAGCTGGTTAAGCGGCAGCTCATGGCTTGACGGCGGCGCTAGGTGTGGTGTAGCTTCATTTTTCCCGAAATGCGGTATTCTCCTTGCTAGTGATAGCAAGACTAATCTATTATAATCGACTGGCTCTTGCATACATTTTGATACTTGAAATGATCCGCAGTGACTACATACTTAGATACCTAATCTATATATGGTGCTGATCTTAATTGTACCTGCTTTGAAGCAACCATTCCCAATAATATTTAAAACTGCAAGCGAGAGAAATCTAGATCATCTTGTGAAGGTAATGTTCATTCATCGAATCCATAATAGGCTCAATAGTATATCCGCTCCTTTGGATAATAGCTTTTGTCATAAGCGACGTAGCGGACACTGATTGACGGCTGCGTCATGCGCGCCATCTATTATCATCTTTTAGCTCAAACATCCCTGTCTTTCCAGGTACTTTTTCGGGTAAATATATATTTCAGGGTCAAGGATTCAATTGTTCGATTCATTGTTTTAAGTTCTAGAGCCCTTTCCATACATTAGTTGCTTTTATTGTCCGTGAGATATGAAAACACCGAAATTTTGGACCGGAAGAATGTCAAGGGCTTGCGCGGGCAATATTTTTCGAATTCGCATTTTCGACCAGAAAATCGTAGTCGCGACCATCAATACATTAGAAAACACCCGGTAATCAAAGATCCTTAAAATGTGATCCACATGGCCTACTATCCATGTTAAGCCCTAGATTTTGAACGACTCTGGTGCCGGGAATTTTGCCACCACAGAAATTAGTGGAATACCAGAGATGCAGGATGCAGAGATGAGATGCAGGATGCAGAGATGAGATGGTGGCAGAGATGAGATGGTGGCAGAGATGAGATGGTGGCAGAGATGAGATGCAGGATGCAGGGATGAGATGGTGGAGTCTCAGGCGGCGTGCAGGGAACCACAGTCCGGGTTTTCCGGGCATCAGCATTCATGTCATTGGCACAAAACCACTGGTACGTGGTGCAGAGGGCGACATGCATGCGCGCAACCGACCGTTCCAAATAACATTGTTTACCACTG
Source organism: Lepas anatifera (assembly GCA_034440635.1). Lineage (NCBI taxonomy): Eukaryota > Metazoa > Arthropoda > Thecostraca > Lepadidae > Lepas > Lepas anatifera. The sequence continues at coordinate 522,424 of JAOTON010002047.1, forward strand.
ACGAGAATCTGTGTGTCGTCAGCGTACTGGACCACAGTCACGTCGCTGCCGACACAAAGACTCAAGTCATTGGCGTACAACATGTACAATAAAGAAGACAAGGCCGTATCTTGAAAATTGGCTGCGCTCTCGAAATTGGGAAGTTGATTGCGTAGTGTTGTTGACACTACACAGGTACCGTCTGCCCCACTGCACAGCTGGACCTGCTGGGTGCGTCCCTCAAGGTAACTGCCAATCCAGTCTGTTTTGATGCCATACAAATAAAGCCTTTCGAGCAATTTCGAGTGAAGAACAACATCAAAACATTTCGAGAGATCCAAGAGCACAAGAATAGAAATTTCGCATTTTTCATGGCCTGAAGCGCTGCATCTGTAATAGCATGAAGAGCAGGTTCAGTGGAGTGAAATTCCCTATAAACGTGTTCTGCGTCAGAAATTTTTTCCTAGGTATTGGGTAAGTTATTTTTGCACAACACGTTCAACCAATCTAAAAATGACCGGAAGGATTTATATAGGTCGAGTTTCAGGTAGTTTCTCAATTACCTTGCCTTTCGGAATGGTTGTGACGAGAACGTGCTTCCTCTCCCTCGGAACTGAGCCAGCAGACAAACTCGTATTGACAACATCCAACAGAGCTGCTCCTAACCCGAAAAAGAACTTCTGGAGCATACAATGTTTACAACATCCGCACCAGCAGGTTCTGAAGGTCCCATCGATGCCAAAGTGATGCAGAGAGTCTGCAAGTCGATTAGTTGAATTTTAGAAGAACAAGCTGGTACTCGAGGTAAAAAAGTTGAAACAACTCGGGTGGCTGGAGAGACAATGGCCGCAGTGGTCGGGCCAATCGAAATGTAAAGTCGTTAAGTGCGTGGGGCGTGATGTTGCGTATGACATACTGCTGTTCCCTGCCTCAAATCACTGGTCGCAGCACTCGCCACAAGCCGCCGCGCCCTCCCCGGCTGATCTCCTTGGTGTACAACAGCACACAGTCACTGCGGACAGCCGCGCGGCAGAGGCGGTTCAAGCGGGCATACTCCGCACGATCACCAGTACACAGAGCCGCATGGCGGCGTCGGAGCCAGGACTGCAGGGCTGGCCATTTTGTGGTCAACTATCTCGAATTTGGCCTTTTGACATGTTTGGCCCAGCGATTTTTTCCGTTGGCTCTTTCTAAAGATCTGGCCTTGTTTGGTCCTTTTTCTAGCAGCTCGCACATAAGCTATTTTTGGTTTGTCCCTTGTATAAATATGGCTTCTTTAAGCCTTTTTCGCTCTTGAATAATATGTTCTGGCACCAAAAAATCAACAGAGCAGCAGAAAACCGTAAAGGCGGTGGGAGGGAGGGATAGAACTTTGTTAAAAACACAATCCACGGATATGACGACCGCTGGAAGCCGGGCGGGGTGAAAAGTCGATGGCAAAGTGTGCTCTCTGAGGCTCCACCCTCCCCCACTTACCAAAATCCTAGATCCGCCACTGTTCAAGAGCAAAAATATCACAGTTTGAAAAGCAGGAAAAATATTAAATGTTAGCGGGGAGTGGTGCGGCAAGGTCACTAAAGTCCACGGTTTTCAAAACTGTTTGTGTCTATAACTTTTGCACAAAACAAGCTGCAATCATAATTTTGGTAACATAGTAATAAGGATGACCAAAGGATTCTAGCGACATGCAGCGTGACCTTAAAATGTCATTATTTAACCTTGACCTGAGTTCAATGTCATGATTTGACCTAACACGGTCATGCTGCATGCCATTTGAATCTTTGGGCCAGGGCCAAAATATTGGTGTATTTTTATTTGTTCTTTAAAGTTTAATGGTTTCTGAGTTATAAGGGATTTCTTAAATGGGTCTCAATGTAATCCATTTTAGCCACTGTGGCGTCACGTGTCAACGGATATGATTCAAACTCGGCTCCAGAGTAGAGGACGGTGGGGCGCTTTCAGCGCCGTTTAATTTTTCCATATCATTTCCGGTTCCCGGGATCGTAGGGGTCCGATCGGACCCCCAGGGGTCGAAAAACCTACCATTTTGGCTTTCTAAATGGTGACAGCCCAAGGTGGGCAAGGTGACAAAAATTGCCTACCATGTTTCTTCCAGACCAATAACGGAGCAAACCACCAAAATTGGCAATTGTAATTTGAGCTCGAAATGTTTTTCAACAACTAGAATGGTCCAGGAGTATCCTTTGGTATCCTACTAACGCAAAACGTGCCACACTTTGCAGCCTGGGCTGGTGATACATTTATGGGTCGACGTTTTCAATGGTGACACACTGGACACTTTTTTGGCCCCTGCGGACCCACGGCGTTGGTGTGTACGAAAATAGCCCAGGGTGTGCGTGCCAAAAGTGTTTGCCATTCATACATAAATGTATGCATACATACAGACATGTGTCTGTATCAGGGTCATGGACGTGGAAACTGGTGAAGCGGGCGTTCCTTGAGGTAAGTTCCGTAAGAGTCTGGTGAGCTCGAATTATTAACCTCCGTCTTCCGCCCCTTCTGTAAATTCCGAGTCCCGCACACGTTCACGTTCCCAGCCTTCTCTGTGCAGGGACACTTCCAAGGGCGGTGGGGCGGCGGGGCGACCGCCCTCGCCTTGGCCTGAGCTTAACGCTGCACGGCTTCCCTTCAGGAGCCTCCAATGATGTCTGATCAGCGTTTCCAAAGTTGGATGGGGAACCCAAATACCAACAACATGCTGGTCTCGCCTCCTCCCCAGAGTTGGTCTCGGGGGCCCAGGAAAAGTTACTTGGGAGTCCCTCGTGAGTCGGTCTTGAGAGTTTTGCGTTTTGTAAGCTTACAAGATACTTTCACTAGCCTAAAATGTATTTAAAAAAGAACAACTGCCAAATGCAGCTGGCTCCAGCAACCCGTCCACTCCTCCAGAGAGTTCCAGATAAATGATGGCTTAAGTAAACCTTAAGTCTTGCCACTCACTCTACGATCGGAGAATAAGGACAAGAGGCCAGCTCTCCTCATAAAAGGGAGGTAATGAGGAATCGGCCATCAGCAAAAGTACCTGCCATTAGCTATATTATTGGTCCATTAAACTGCAGGATCCGGGGAGAGGGGTGCCAAGAAAGGTATGTGCCTTCCGAACCTCGGTTTCGTCTGAACTTCAAACAAAAAAAACACTTGTTTTTTCATGTTTTGTCCTCCCTTAACAACCAGTCTACCTCCGCCACTGCTCTACTGGGAGTTAACCCGCCTTTTATTCTATGAGATGAGTTAGCCTAATAATCACCTCCTACTGGGCTCAATTGTTGAAAATATTGAACTTGATAGCATGTTAGAAATGGGCACCCCACATAGCATTTAGCTTGCAAAGATTTTTCGCTCAATGATTGAAAAAATGGGGATCCAGGGCCTAAAAGGGCCCCCGGTGGAAGCATCCCCCAGTGGAATTCGCCTCTCCCCCTTGAGGAACTCCTGGATCAACCCCCGGGCTCTGCAGTGATATAGCTGCGACTCGCGAACTTGCGTTGACATCGCTGAGGCGCTGACAGAGGGCAATGTCTCTTTTTTAAAGGTGGCGCTGGGGTTCCGGCTGCGGACGGCGCTGGTGGTGAGCGGCGGCGCCACCTGTCGAAACGGGACGGACCCGGCACTGCTGGAGAACGCCTGGATAACAGGTACGGACGGCGGGCACCTCTGTACCCCGCAGCGCTCCCTCTCGTAGTCGTGAACTAAGAGAAATGGAAAAGTAACTGGATCGCACCTGATTTCTGTTCCCTTCTAAATAAAACACTTGGTAGACGCTATAACCAATCTGCCGGTGTTCAAAAGTCACCAGAAGTTGGCTATCATCGTTGGTTTGTATTGCATTTGCCACACCTACCATTGGGAGTGCAAAATTAAGAGGACAACTTGTGGTGAATATATATTTCCAAATTTGATGCGAAAGGCACGGATGTGCGACTGTCGAGTCGTCATGTTTCCTATTCTTAAGATGACCCCCCAATATCTTTTTGAGGAAGTCGAACAGACCTACGAAAATATTCAATGTTAACCCTCGTCCTGGAGGGGGTGTTTGAACGCCGACTAGGGTTTTTTTCGACGGCACCAAAAAACGGCAGCATGAAGCGCCACTGTACCACTTATCCTTATCCTTGAAATCCGCTTATCGCTTATCCATAATCCACTTATCCCCACTTATTCTTAAAAAGTCTTTACAACTTTTCACAAAATTTTAAGGTTGGGTCATTTCAGGTCAAGTCACCAGTGCAGGTCACGTTTTCTCACCTTAAAAAGTTTGAGATAGCATAAGTAAGAACAGGGTGAACCTAACCAATGGAAGCTCATGCCACATAATGGGCCCACTGAGGGCTACAAAATCTATTCCGCTATTTTTGATATCGATGACCTAAGGTCAGTTACGAGCCATGACCTCTCTATTGGAAATGCATGGGCAAAACGAGAACGGGCAAAACTGACCTCTGTAGATACAGCTTAGAATACCTTCCTATTCTCCACATCGTAGCATCCTAGGCCCCTTTCCGAGTTCATGCTGCAAGTTTGGACCTGGGACGTTCCGCGACAAATCAACCCAACCAAGGCATGGTATCTCTCAGATGTTCACCAAAATTGGTACCCGGGGTAATCTGGTGCGTAGAAAAGGTTTATCTAATCGGCAGAATGGTTACGGAGTTATTGCCCGAGGCATTTTCTGATGTCACCAAAAACATCAATTGTTCTTTTGTTGATATGACAGGGTCAAAGTACAACAAATTATACTCCTTTACATCGTTGAAATTTCAATGACCTATAGCTTCAGTTATTGACCTTTATTTTTCATTTTGGGACTTTTCCTAAATTTTTACGTGGTGACCTTAGGTCATATATCTAAATGGTTCAGGCGAATAGGTTCAGTTATTGGCCCTTATTTTTCATTTTGGGGCTTTTCCCAAAATTAATAAATTTTTATTTATCAATTTTGGGAAACGCCTACTAGTTATTTCCAAAGATAATAAATAGTAGGCGAATAGGTTAAGTTATTGACCTTTATTTTTCATTTTGGGGCTTTTCCTAAATTTTTACGTGGCGACCTTAGGTCATGTGACCTGCCGTGACCCCTAATACGTTACAAGTTGCACTTTTTATTGCGGTAAATTTGAGTTCAATCAATTTTCTTGTGATGCAGAAAATTTGAGAAATTGCATTTTTCTATAAGTATGTCAAATAGGCCCGAGTTTTTTAGGTGCTTTGTAAAAATATGTGCTTCCTGTTTTCCAATACCAGTTTCGTCCGCCTAAAAACGGATGGAAAGTCAGACTAATGTAAAACTTTCCGAGAAGGACATTGATGTTGATGGTTTTTGACCTCTTGGCCATATGAAATAGGCTCGTAACCTCAGATGACCTTCAGTGACCCCATCGACCTCACGTCAATATGACCGATACTCTGACGAGAAAATGACACGCCTTTGGGCCCAGTGCGTTGAAATAAGTGTCTAGCACTTACCTGCATAGGCGTAGGAACCGGGGGGCCAGGGGGCCACTGCCCCCCCCCCACTTTTCTGTGATAGCCCCCCCCGCCACGGAGATAAGAATATCAACAACTGTAATATCAAGCAGGAAACTCAAACTGGCCCGATAGCTTGCCCCGGAACCCCATTATACTTACATGTGCCCCTAAACTAAGCTGAGGTCCTATGAGTTGATTTTAAGGTTCCCTAAGCTTCTCGGGGCCCCTGAACTGACCTCTGATGTCATACGAGCTAATCTGGGCCCTTTGAGCTGAACTGAGTGCCCCTGAGATGGTTTGGGCAGCATGAACTGTTCTAGGATGCCTAAACTGAGCTAGGAGTCGTAACCTTGAACAGGGCCCCGTGAGTTGGCCAGAACCTGTATCCACCAACCTGGGGGCCCCTGAGCTGAGCTGGGACCGTAAAGTTAATATTGTCCCTTGAGCTAATATGGATCCCCTGTGATGCACAGAAGACCCTAAACTTATCTGAGGCCCCTGCACAGGAATAGGACCCCCTGCTCTGAAATTGGGTTATAAGCTTTAATTGAAACCCTGAACTGATCTGAAACCCCAAATATGCCGACAAGGGGCCCCTGGATGATCCGGGCCCTTAAGCTTATCTGGTCATCAGAGCTAATATGGGCCTCTGTGTTGAACTGAGGGCCCCTGAGATGGTCTGGGACCCCTATAAGGCTTTACAGCCACTGACCTGGCGGCCGTGAGCTTGAATGGGCCCCTTGAGATGTTCTGGCAGTGGTGTAGTCAGGGGGGTCCCTGGGGTCCGCGGACCCCCATGGGCTGACCTTATGCACTAAAACACAAAAATTGATCTCGGGGGCCCTGAGCTTGGTCTCGGGGGGGAGCTCCCGAGCTTGCTCAGGAGGACCCCAATAATCGGTATCGAGGGCTCCAGAGTACCAAATATTGATCTTGGGGGACCCCTGTGCTCAGTCTCAGGGGCTCCCGAGCTTGGCCTCAGGGCCCCCGAGCTTGGTCTCAGGGCCCCTCCCCCGAGCTCGGTCTCACGGGCCTTTCGATCTTGGTCTCACGGGCCTTTCGATTTTGGTCTCAGGGGCCCGGCTTGGTGTCTGGGGGGCCCTCAAAGCTTGGTCTCAGGGAGCTCCCGAGCTTGGTCTCAGGGGGCCCTTCGAGTTTGGTCTCAGGGCCCCCGAGCTTGGTCTCAGGGGCCCCCCGAGCTTGGTGTCAGGGAGCCCTCCGAGCTTGGTCTCAGATAACCCCCGAGCTTGGTCTCAGGGCCCCCGAGCTTGTTCTCAGGCCCCCCTCTCCCCGAGCTTAGTGTCAGGGGCCCTCGAGCTTGGTCTCAGGGGGGCATCCGAGGGAATCTGATGCATAAGGCTGACCGTATCCACTGGAAAACACGAGCATTGGTCTCGGGAGGCCCTGATCTTGGTCTCAAGGGGCCACCGAGCTTGGTCTCAGCGCGCCCCGAGCTTTGTCTCAGGGGCCCCGAGCTCGGTATCAGGGGCCCTCCGAGCTTGGTCTCAGGGAACGCCCGAGCTTGGTCTCAGGGGACCCCCTAGCTTGGTCTCAGGGGTTCAGGGTCCCCCTCGGGGTGCCCCCGACTATTGATAACGAGGGACTCATGAGTGAGGCACGAGCATTGGCCTCATGAGACCCAGAGTTTGGTCCCAGGGGCCCCCAGGCCTGGGTTCAGGACCCCCTAGCATCGGCAACGAGGGGCTCCAGAGTACCGAGCATTAGTCTGGGGGGGGGGCTCGAAATATTGATCTTGAGGGCCCCGGAACATCGGTGTCGAGTTACTCCTGAGAAAAGCGCATGCATGGGTCTAAGGGTGCCCTGAGCCTGATCTCAGTGGGACCCCGAGCTTGGTCTTAGGACCCCCGGGCATTTGTATCAAGGGGATCCGGAGTATTGGTCTAGGGGGAGAAATTATTTTAGGGGCCACCAAATGGTGATTTCGGAGGGCCCCCGAAAGTGTGGATGCAGTGGTGTAGCCAAGGGGGCCCTAGGCGTCCGCAGACCCCCACCCCTTGGGCCAATCTGAACCACTGCAAAGGATTCTCTGATCACGGGGCCCCCAGAGTCAGTCTCAGGGGCCCCTGAAGATTCGTTCTCAGGGCGTCCCGAGTCGGCCTCACGGCCCCCGCCCTGAGAGTCGGTCTCAAGGCTCCCCGAAAGTAGATTTCGGGGGCCCCAGAGGGTTGGTCTCAGGGGCCCCAAAAGTCGGCATCAGGGGCCCCGGGAGTCTGTCTCAGGGAAGGGGGCCGAGCTAGTCTCAGGAACCCCCAGAGAGTGGTTCTCAGGGCCCTACAACAGTCTATTTCAGGGGGCCCCTGAGAGTCAGTCTCAGAGAACCCCAAGAGTCGGTCAAGGGGATCCCAAGAGTCTGTCTTAGGGCACCCTGAGATTCAGTCTCAGGGTTCCCCTGAGAGTCTGTCTCAGAGAACCCCAAGAGTCAGTCTCAGAGCACCCCAAGAGTCGGTCTCAGGGGGCTCTCATAGTCTCACGGGCTTCTCTCTCAGGAGTCAATATTTAGTTTCCATTGGCCCCGAAGAGTTAATCCGGGAGTCCGAGAGTTAGTCTAATTTGATCCGCAGAATGCTGGTTTCAGGGGGCCCCAGAGGGGTAATTTTAGGAGCCCTCGATATTTAGCCTCAGGCTGTGCCCCCCCCCCCCAGTTTTGGTATAAGCGGCCCCGAGAGTCAATCTCAGGGAGCACCCAAAAGTTTGTCTCAGAGGGCTCCCGGTTGTCAGTCTCAGAGACATCCGAGAGTTAATCTCGGGGTTCTGAGAGTAATTTCCAGAGGTGCTCCCGATTTTTGGTCTCACGGGCCCGGAGTTAGCCTTAGGCCCGCGAGAGCTAATCTGGAGCCTCCGAGAGTCCGTCTCAGGAACGCCAAAGACTCATTCTCAGAGGTGATTCCACCACCCCCCCCCGGGTATTTGTCTCAGGGGCGCCCTAAAGTAAGTCTCAGAGGGCTTTCGGAAGTCATTCCCATCCCCCCTCCCCCACCCCAAAGACAGCCTCAGGGGGCCCCAATAGCTAATCTGGATGGCCACGATAGTCCGTCTCAGCCCCTCCCCCCTCCAGAGCAAATCTGGGGGGCCAATAATTAGTCTCAGAGGTGCTGTCGATAACTAATCTCAGTGGCCCCGAGATATTCCCAGGGGCCCCCAGTTTTGATCAAGAGGCGCCGTGAATCGGTATCAGAGACCCCTGAGATCTAATCGGGAGAGCGGCCGAAAATTAGCTTTGCGAGTGCCGCCACGTGTTGGACTTAGTTGGCCCCAGGGCCCAAATAAAAATTTTCAAAATCATATGCCTCGGAAAAATGTACCTACCCCTATTGCGTACTAAAAAAGGACAAATTGAAACATGTCGATCAGGCACCATTATCGAAGGAAAGGCAAAAATTAATCTAATTTTGCCATAAGAGTAAATCGAACAGGGAATTTGGCACTTTAGTCAATTTTTAATCTATTAGGTTAACACCAATAACTACCTTCCTAAATATTCTGAAATAAACAACTCTCCAATATTTTCGTAGGAAACCAGACAAACAAGGGTAATGACAGAAATTGATGAGCATAATCCCAAAAAGAAAAATAGGCATGAAACGTTGAAAATAACAATAACAGAGTGAGCCAAGGCGATAGATATCTTGGGCGCCTTTTGTCTTGATAATTTGCTCGTTTACAAGATAGCAAGGGTAAGAAAGTAACTGGATCTCAACAGGATCTGCCGACGGAATAGAGGTTATGTAACGTTCGGGACACACTACCATATCCATTGTATCTTTATTTGTTTTTTTCCTGGTTAAAGAGTTCATGGATTCGACACCGGGAAATAATTGCTAATCATTTTCCGTAGAAGATCATTTCTTCGTACTCAAAACGACTGACCTCCAATAACTTCATGTCTCATTACCCGAGTGAGGAGGTGGGTTCAGGTTTAACATCATGGCGCATCAACATTGAACTTCCCGAAATATGGCTCAAAACTGTTATTATAGCCACGCTACCATATAAGATATGGGCCATCCTTAATATTTGGTGACCTTAGTTTACCAAAACTTGGTCGGATCGAGAAAACCAAGCTATAAACAAAATAAGAATGAATGCTTAAAAAGGCACAACAAAATTTCCTTCGTGTGAATGTTATAATGTTAAAATATTATACAAAAGACATAGGAGATGGGCCCGGTTACTAAGGGGACCCCCGGCCTGGGGCCCCCGACGGTAGTCGGACCCCTCCTTGGCCGAATCCTGGCTACGCCACTGTGTTCTGAGACTCTATATCACCCACCCTGGGACCCCCCTAAGCTTAGCTGGGGCCCTGAGCTAATCTGGGTACCGCTGTGCTTAACTGGGGCCTCTGATCTGGTATGGGGCCCTAAACTCTTCTAGGGTCCCTGGGATAAGCTGGGGCCGTGAGCTTGAATGGAGCCCCCTGAGCTGGTATGAGAGGGGACCCTTTATCAGCCGATCTGGGCCCCTGAGCTGAGCTGGCCTGTGCTGAACAAGAGCCCTGAGCTGGTCTGGGGCCCCTGAACTGTTCTAGCATTATTGAGTTAAGCTGGGATCCGTGAGCTTGAACAAGTCTCTTGAGCTGTTTTGAGACCCTACATAAGTCGACTTTGGGACCTCCGAGCTGAACCGGGCCCCTAAGCTAATCTGGCACCCGGTGCAAATCTGGAGCTCCCCTGTGATGAGCTTCTAGGGGTCCTGTGCTTATGTAGGGTCCCTTGATAAGCTGGTCCCGAGGCTAATGCACTGGTCTGGGCCCTTGAGCTGACTGATCCGGGTTCCTGAGGCATGGTCTGGACCTTGGGGCCCTCCGAGATAATTTGGCGGCCCCTGGGCGGCATAGGCATAGGAACCGGTGGGTCAGGGGGATGCTGCCCCCCTTTTTGAGGTGGGCCCCCGCAACGAATATACAAATATCAGCAACTTTAATATAGAACAAGAAACCCAAACGGGCCCGATAGCTTGTCTGGGAACGTTCAAGTTCGGTAGTACGCTGCCTGCAAGCCCCTGGAGGAGGAGTGGTTCGTAAAAAAGCCAAGGCACCTACTACCCGAGTGTTTCCAAATGAGTCCCGAGAACTGGGATCAATCAAACTCCATCCCATATCAATTCCAACAGAAAATATTAATCGGGCACGGACCCCGCACCAAATGCCGAGCAACAGTCGTCCCTGAGCCATCCAAAGGCGCGACGTCTTTCGATGCCAGGGTTATATGGCGTCGCCAACTCTTTCCCTGTTGGAGGGGTTTCTTGGGAGTCAAATTACTCCTTGCACGAGGAATCTGTCGTGCCTTAACACGCGCATTGACGTGGGATCTGAGCCACCTTCGCATTGACGGGGAGGGGAGGGCGGGTACCCGCCCCCCTAAGATCTCGAGAACCACGGTAGATAGCGAAAAACGGTAAACGGCGTTGGGCTGCCCATCTACTTGTCCATCGAAAACATTTGAACCATTTTTTGTCAGGTTACATTCAAGGTCACGAGAGGTCAAAACATGCCGTCATAGGGATAACATGTAAATTCAGTTGTTCGGCCATTACATCTGAACAAGTAAAGATAGAGCAAAACGACTTGAACTATATGTATCATCTCAGCAAGCCGAATCGAATGATACATAATTTGACCTTGCTAGGCCAAATCAAGGATTTGACCTGACCTGAGATCAGGTCATGGTCAAATTATATAAAATGCTTATCATTAGAACTGCAAAGCCCAGGCGAGTCTAATGCAGCTAAAATAAATGCTCTATCACCATCCGTTACTGAGTTATTCCGTAAAAACCATTTTTCCCATGTATTTCCAATGGAGAGGTCATGCCTCGTACCTGACCTTAGGTCATCGATATCAAAAATATCGGAGCATATTTTAGAGAACTCGTTGGGGCCATTATTTGATATGAGTTTCAATCAGATAAGTTCACCCTGCTCCGACTTATGCTATCTTAAACTTTTTTTGAGGTCGGGTCACTTGACCTGTACTGGTGACCTGACCTGAGTTGACCTAACCTTAAAATGTTCACAGAAGTTGTAAAAATGATGAGGAAAAAGGTATGCCAAGTACGGCGGCGCTACGCGCCGCCGTTTTTCTGCTATCTCCGAAAAACCCGAGGGGGGCGGGTACCCGCCCCCGTCAATGCGCGTGTTAAACCCGAGTTGGTCGCGTGGAAAGCAAGTTTGCTAACCACTATAACACCATGCCCACACCTTCTCGGCATCACAAAGGTGGCCATCAAGTACCTACATTGCACTTGCAGTCATGCTGGAACTCTGCATTTTAGGCATCGAAATATAGCTAGGCGTATTTATTGTGATCAGCCTATACCAAAATCAATCTCTGATGATGGAAGGAAGGGATCCGTAACAACCTAAATAGATGTTCCCATTTTCGTCATTAAATAAGCAAATACAAGTTGATTAGGCATAGCAAAGTGAGGCTATTTGGTATCAAGGCATTGTCTGTAGTTTTCTAAACAGTTCTTAATTTTGTAAAGGTGATGAAAAGGGCCTAAATATCTGTAAATGTAAAGAAACGCGCTCGTGGTAAAAAATGATTGAAATCCTCCAAAAAAGCTTAAAATGTATTTCGTATTTGAAAAGGGTCTAGGTAAACAACCAAAAATGTTTTTTGGCGTTTTACCATGATTTATTAGATCATAATAGGTACAACTCGAAATCATAGGGCAAGATTTAATTTCTCAATTCTCCATATATTGACATCCTTGTGTGCATGCGTGCCTTATTAACACCAAACGAGCTAACTAAAATTGTTTTTATAATTATGGGCCCCCGTGGACTGGGCCCCCCTTGAGGTGGGCCCCTCTAAGGTTGGCCCCCACTTTTCAAACCATTCTTACGCCCCTGCTTACCTGTGTCCTTTTCTGTCGTGTGATCTGCTCAAGGTCAATCAAGGTTATGGCCAGGACCGCGCTGCTTAGTTTTTTTCAAGCTTCAAAGCACATGGTTAAAAAGAGCCGCCAGCTAAAGCAAACTCAGTTATCGTGGGAAACAAGGATGGCACAAAGGCAGAAGCGCAAAAAAGGACTTGTCCTGGGAACCCTGCGGGAGATACGCTACCTCCAAACAATATTCCACCAACCCGAAAATAGGGATCTCTGGCTTCGCACAATCCAGCCAAATTCAGAACGTAAGAACACACAAACAACGCCTACCCACTGAACGTTTCAATACACACACTTCGTGGTTCGAATGCGGTATGCCACCGGAGTTCTTCAAAATAATGGATATATGCAATTAAGACGTAACGGAACGGACGCATAACGGATATATGCAGTGATTGATATGTGCAGTTAAGACGTCACTCTTTTTTAGTTAGCACCCATGGTAACATGCATTTACAGACATTTTTCACTCCGTTCTGTGGGTTTCTAACGCAGAGCATCACTTCACTATTTTCACACGACGCCCAATGTCAGCTGACAGTTCGTGTACGGTAAAAGTCCTGGCATCCGCAGGTGGAAACTTATGAAACCCTTGCAGCCCATTCACTAAATGTGCTCGAACAAAGCGCTCTTGGAGCTCGGTAGCAACATCTCTTACCCCTTTTGAGCTTACAGAAATGAATTTCACCACACTGACAAACTTTTTGTTGAGATAGTCGAATAGGGTCTCCCCTGTTAGGATCTTGTCCGAGAAGGGATGCCAGAGGCTCACGTGGTACGGAGCTCGTTTTGCGGTCTCCCTATGCAGTCACAGGCACCCTTACCGTGTGAGGTGGCGAATAAATGACACTGGGATGGGATTCCAAAATCAACCTAATGACAGCACGTGTTACCCAACAATTGCCTGTTCTTATATTGCGCCACACGGTCATCACCACCGTAGTATATTTTCTTGGTGTTGGGTACGAGCGAGTGCAACTCCGGAATGAGTCGTTTTATAAGAACATGCAGCATGCTCATTTCATGCTTATCACTGTCCGAGATAAAGCAAAAGCTCAGATGGCATAAAGCTCTATGTCCCCTCCAATAAGCCACAAAAGGATGAAGTGAGCTCAGAGATGATTCGCAGTAAAAGTCTTGTGGTACATACTGAACCCAGAATGAAAAGCTTTCAGAGAAATATTCCTGCCCGACTACCTCTCCATCCTCAGTGGTTAGCCTTCAGCGTGATGAAATACTCACCTTGATGTTTGGATATAAAGTGGTGGTTCGTGAGCTTCGCTACCTGCTGGCTTAGGATGCCCTCAGGCATTTTTCCTTTGTATCTACCATTTTATTTAACACGCACCCCACTGGGGTCCCCGGCATGACGCGCCCCGCTGGGGGGCGTATTTCGCCCCCTCCGTATCTCATTTCCCAGGAAAGCTAAAGAAAAATTAAGAACGGTGTTCGAAAACTCTTGACAAGAAGGTTCCATAGGCTTACAACAGGGCAGTGTACGTTTCCCCCTCTAGATTTTTACTTAGCGAAGCTAGAGAAAATATTCATTCATCATTGGATTTCTCTCATTGTGGAAAATCGAATGATGTATAATATGACCTTGCTAGGTTAAATTGTGAAAATGACCTGACCTCGAGCTAGTTCAGGATCACATGGTGACATGGTATGGTCATGTTGCATATCAATCGACTCCTCGTGACAATATTAGCACAATGTAAGCAAAATAGGAGCTTTATCTCAATTCAATGATAAGTTATTGGCAAAACAATCACTGTATGCTCCTGTGACTTGACATGACCTTTGAGAGGTCAAATGGTCAAAAACTCAACTTTATGGTTACGATCGTGGTAAGAATACACTGTTTGAGGACTTTCAGCTTTATCTATCCCCTATTCACTGAGAACAAGCCCTTTCTATTTTTCACCATAAACTTATGATGGGTGACCAAAAATTGACCCCACCTTAGGTCAACAATATCTAAATTCTGAGGTAGCAGATTTGTAGACCCTAATGACCTCATTATATTGTGAAAGTTTTAAAGTGATCGGTTGGCTGACGTTCCTTAGGCGCCGCTTCAAACTCGTGATTTTAGGTTTTGAGGTTGAGTCGCTTGACCTTGGAGAGCTCCTTGAACTGACATGACCTCACCTAAAAAATTTGGTCAGATGTGTAAAATTGATAAGGAATAAGGTACTGTAGGTTTCGTTGTTCTGCGTCTCTTCATGTTTGCGTTATCTGAGGAAAACGAGGAGGGGTGGGGCGAATTTGGCCCCCAAGCGGGGCGCGTGTTATGGTAGACTTGTCACTACTAACCCACTAGCTGTAACGTACCTCGCTGTCTAATTCGTCGTCGCAATCAGGGTCTGATGCCTTTTGTCTTCTAACCCTTCACCCAGTGCAAGTCTCAGGAACGTCATAACGCCTTTCTCACTTGGGCAGTTTGTGCAGTTGTGCTTCATGCAGTCTCCGCCTTTTGTGCCACATACTGCAAAATCAAATAAGTTATGGTAGGTGAGACCCTGTAAGACACGAGCGGATATGATGAGCTTGGGGTTTTGACGGCGGACACACGCAAACAGAGTGGGTACCGCTGCCACCAGCCAACACGCAGTTCTTAGGGCGGAGTTTAGCCGAGCTAGAGACCCCTATTTTCGGGTTGGTGGAATATTGTTTGGAGGTAGCGTATCTCCCGCAGGGTTCCCAGGACAAGTCCTTTTTGCACTTCTGCCTTTGTGCCATCCAGGTTTCCCAGGATAACTGAGTTTGCTTTAGCTGGCGGCTCTTTTTAACCATGTGCTTTGAAGCTTGAAAAACTAGGCACTACGGTCCTGGCCATAACTTTGATTGATCTTGAGCCGATCATACATCAGAAAAGCACACAAGTAAGTGCTAGCCACTTATTTCAACGCACTGGGCCCAAAGGCATGTCAGAAGCGATGACGTCATTTGCTCGTCAGAATATCGGGCATATTGACGTGAGGTCGACGTGGTCATTGAAGGTCATCTGAGTTCACGAGCCATTTCTTATGCTCAAGAGGTCAAAATTTACCAACATCAGCGTCCTTTTCGGAAAGTATTACATGAGTCTGACTCTCGATGCGTTTTTGGGCGAATGAAATCGGTTTTGGAAAAGCGGAAGGACATGCTTTTACAAAATACCTGAAACATTCGGGCCATTTGACATTCCTATAGAGAAAATACCATTTTCATATTTTCTGCATCACAAGAAAATTGATTGAACTCAAATGTAACGCAGTAAAAAGTCCAACGTTTAATGTATCAGGGGTCACGGCAGGTCCCGGAACCCAAGGCACCGCATGAAAATTTAGGAAAAGCCCCAAAATGAAAACTAAAGGTCAATAACTGAAACTATACGTCATTACGATTCAAACGCTGTTTAGAAAGTCTATTTTGCTGTACTTTGACCCTGTCATATCAACAAAAGAACAATTTATATTTCTGGTGACCTCAAAAGATGACTCGGGCCATAACTCTATAACCGTTCCACCGATTAAGCTAAACCTTTTAAATATTGTTTCTATGCACCAGAGAACCCCGGTTACCAATTTTGGTGCAAATCTGAGAGATGATGGTGTCATCTTTCGTTTGACTTGGTCGTTTTGTGTGAAATGCCCCACCTGTAACCTCTGCGAGGTCATCAGGATCTATTTAAGCAGGTTTTTCAGATTTAGGACAATAACTTTGCAGGGAATAGTGATAATGTTTTTATTTTGATAACATTACGTTTAGGTCATTATTGCGAATTGATTGATATGCATATTGACTATGCCAGGTCAGATAGTGACTTTGACCTGACCTTAGGTCCCGCCATTCTTATGCTTTGACCTAGTACAGTCATTTCACACATCATTCGATTTTCCATAACTAGAAGGAGCGGAAAAAGTAATCGGTCGCACGGAGAGCGGCCGCTTAGCTGCACCGTGGTTGCGGAAACCCTACATATGTGTTTGTTTTGACTTAAATCATTATTTTCTTTTGTTTGCGTTTATCGAAGAATTTCCCAGGAGAGGCGCTTAGATATACGCTCCAAGCCTGTGTGCCAATCTTTTCTTAATGTTCATTCGAATGCAACTGTAATCCCTGAATAAAAATATATACTACTACTATTACAACTACGGCTAACAGTAGTTTTTAGCGCAGATTTTATTTATCTTATCTTATTAGGGCCAGATGGTGAAGTGTGAAGAGGAGCATCCGTTTTAATCATCGTATAGTGCTTATAATTGTAGAGAATGTTTTTAAAATATCTTTCAGCTTGTGTTTTTTACATATTTGGTATTATATAGAGCTATCTATGTATGTATGTATATATGATTTGAAATATTTATATCGTGATTATTTTGTGCATGGAGTTCCCCCTCGGTGCTAGTTTGTCCTAATATTTTCCAGCACCGTTGCGCTAACCAAGCAGAACGTACAAGAAAAACAGCATCATTTTCTTTCGGCCCAATCTATGTAGGTACACACTTACCTAAACTTCTTGAGCTGCTGTCTTAACACCGTTTCTCTGACATTGTACGGCCCAAGCAGGTGCTCTGGGTCACCACCCATCGAAGGCGGCGGCCCTGAGCAGCAGCTCGGAGCACGTGCTGACCACCTGCCTCTACAACCGCTCCCAGCACAGCAGTCTGCTCTGGAAAGGTGGGCTGTGCCCAGGGACAGCCATGGTCTCACCTCAGGTGTGAGGAAGCATAGAAAAATCATGAAGACTCCCTTCTGACCATTTCTAAACATCTATTGCTGACATGGTCGTATTTATTTATCCATTTATATTTAATTTAATATTTATCAATTTGTCCAATACCAAGATGCCTTCTTCTTACAGTGTACGACGTTTAAAATGCTTCTCTATTTTTTCTACCGGAATATCCCAGTGCCAAATCGTTTCTGTCTGGGTCACGACTCTCTGCCGTGCCGTGACTCTGTCCTGATCTGTGACCTCTCTCGGCGGGTCAGAGCGTGTGTCGCGGACGGGGGCGCAGACGCCGCCGCCGCGGGGCTACAGCAGTCGCCTGCCGCCGGCGCGCGGGGCTGCCGCCTGCTCCGGCCCCCAGCCGGCCCTCCACACCGCCCACATCTACGAGCTGCGCAGCTGGCAGACCCTCACTTACCGCCTGAGGCAGCGACCAGGCCGGCTGCACGGCCAGAGCCTGCTGATGTACACGGCCTCAGGTGTGTCCCACCCTGCTGATGTACACGGCCTCAGGTGTGTCCCACCCTGCTGATGTACACGGCCTCAGGTGTGTCCCACCCTGCTGATGTACACGGCCTCAGGTGTGTACCACCCTGCTGCTGTACACGGCCTCAGGTGTGTCCCACCCTGCTGATGTACACGGCCTCAGGTGTGTACCACCCTGCTGATGTACACGGCCTCAGGTGTGTACCACCCTGCTGATGTACACGGCCTCAGGTGTGTACCACCCTGCTGATGTACACGGCCTCAGGTGTGTACCACCCTGCTGATGTACACGGCCTCAGGTGTGTCCCACCCTGCTGCTGTACACGGCCTCAGGTGTGTACCACCCTGCTGATGTACACGGCCTCAGGTGTGTACCACCCTGCTGCTGTACACGGCCTCAGGTGTGTCCCACCCTGCTGATGTACACGGCCTCAGGTGTGTACCACCCTGCTGATGTACACGGCCTCAGGTGTGTACCACCCTGCTGATGTACACGGCCTCAGGTGTGTACCACCCTGCTGATGTACACGGCCTCAGGAGTGTACCACCCTGCTGCTGTACACGGCCTCAGGTGTGTACCACCCTGCTGCTGTACACGGCCTCAGGTGTGTACCACCCTGCTGATGTACACGGCCTCAGGTGTGTACCACCCTGCTGCTGTACACGGCCTCAGGTGTGTACCACCCTGCTGATGTACACGGCCTCAGGTGTGTACCACCCTGCTGATGTACACGGCCTCAGGTGTGTACCACCCTGCTGCTGTACACGGCCTCAGGTGTGTACCACCCTGCTGCTGTACACGGCCTCAGGTGTGTACCACCCTGCTGATGTACACGGCCTCAGGTGTGTCCCACCCTGCTGCTGTACACGGCCTCAGGTGTGTACCACCCTGCTGCTGTACACGGCCTCAGGTGTGTACCACCCTGCTGCTGTACACGGCCTCAGGTGTGTACCACCCTGCTGATGTACACGGCCTCAGGTGTGTCCCACCCTGCTGATGTACACGGCCTCAGGTGTGTACCACCCTGCTGATGTACACGGCCTCAGGTGTGTACCACCCTGCTGATGTACACGGCCTCAGGTGTGTACCACCCTGCTGATGTACACGGCCTCAGGTGTGTACCACCCTGCTGATGTACACGGCCTCAGGTGTGTACCACCCTGCTGCTGTACACGGCCTCAGGTGTGTACCACCCTGCTGATGTACACGGCCTCAGGTGTGTACCACCCTGCTGATGTACACGGCCTCAGGTGTGTACCACCCTGCTGATGTACACGGCCTCAGGTGTGTACCACCCTGCTGATGTACACGGCCTCAGGTGTGTCCCACCCTGCTGATGTACACGGCCTCAGGTGTGTACCACCCTGCTGATGTACACGGCCTCAGGTGTGTACCACCCTGCTGATGTACACGGCCTCAGGTGTGTACCACCCTGCTGATGTACACGGCCTCAGGTGTGTACCACCCTGCTGATGTACACGGCCTCAGGTGTGTACCACCCTGCTGCTGTACACGGCCTCAGGTGTGTACCACCCTGCTGCTGTACACGGCCTCAGGTGTGTACCACCCTGCTGATGTACACGGCCTCAGGTGTGTACCACCCTGCTGCTGTACACGGCCTCAGGTGTGTACCACCCTGCTGATGTACACGGCCTCAGGTGTGTCCCACCCTGCTGATGTACACGGCCTCAGGTGTGTACCACCCTGCTGATGTACACGGCCTCAGGTGTGTACCACCCTGCTGCTGTACACGGCCTCAGGTGTGTCCCACCCTGCTGATGTACACGGCCTCAGGTGTGTCCCACCCTGCTGATGTACACGGCCTCAGGTGTGTACCACCCTGCTGATGTACACGGCCTCAGGTGTGTACCACCCTGCTGATGTACACGGCCTCAGGTGTGTACCACCCTGCTGATGTACACGGCCTCAGGTGTGTACCACCCTGTCTGCATGTACACGGCCTCAGGTGTGTACCACCCTGCTGATGTACACGGCCTCAGGTGTGTACCACCCTGCTGAGTGTACACGGCCTCAGGTGTGTACCACCCTGCTGCTGTACACGGCCTCAGGTGTGTACCACCCTGCTGATGTACACGGCCTCAGGTGTGTACCACCCTGCTGATGTACACGGCCTCAGGTGTGTCCCACCCTGCTGATGTACACGGCCTCAGGTGTGTCCCACCCTGCTGATGTACACGGCCTCAGGTGTGTACCACCCTGCTGATGTACACGGCCTCAGGTGTGTCCCACCCTGCTGATGTACACGGCCTCAGGTGTGTACCACCCTGCTGCTGTACACGGCCTCAGGTGTGTACCACCCTGCTGCTGTACACGGCCTCAGGTGTGTACCACCCTGCTGATGTACACGGCCTCAGGTGTGTACCACCCTGCTGATGTACACGGCCTCAGGTGTGTACCACCCTGCTGCTGTACACGGCCTCAGGTGTGTACCACCCTGCTGATGTACACGGCCTCAGGTGTGTACCACCCTGCTGCTGTACACGGCCTCAGGTGTGTCCCACCCTGCTGCTGTACACGGCCTCAGGTGTGTCCCACCCTGCTGATGTACACGGCCTCAGGTGTGTCCCACCCTGCTGCTGTACACGGCCTCAGGTGTGTACCACCCTGCTGATGTACACGGCCTCAGGTGTGTACCACCCTGCTGATGTACACGGCCTCAGGTGTGTACCACCCTGCTGATGTACACGGCCTCAGGTGTGTCCCACCCTGCTGATGTACACGGCCTCAGGTGTGTACCACCCTGCTGATGTACACGGCCTCAGGTGTGTACCACCCTGCTGATGTACACGGCCTCAGGTGTGTACCACCCTGCTGCTGTACACGGCCTCAGGAGTGTACCACCCTGCTGCTGTACACGGCCTCAGGTGTGTCCCACCCTGCTGCTGTACACGGCCTCAGGTGTGTACCACCCTGCTGCTGTACACGGCCTCAGGTGTGTACCACCCTGCTGCTGTACACGGCCTCAGGTGTGTCCCACCCTGCTGATGTACACGGCCTCAGGTGTGTACCACCCTGCTGCTGTACACGGCCTCAGGCGTGTACCACCCTGCTGATGTACACGGCCTCAGGTGTGTCCCACCCTGCTGATGTACACGGCCTCAGGTGTGTACCACCCTGCTGCTGTACACGGCCTCAGGTGTGTACCACCCTGCTGCTGTACACGGCCTCAGGCGTGTACCACCCTGCTGCCGCCCCCTCTAAACGTATCAACAGATCCACATCGATACCGATACTGCACGGAGGAACTCACTTAAATCCTATGGTTAAACGTTAGTGAGAATGATCGAACGTTGTTCCTGAGGAAGTTCAGGGATGTCTCAAAATGGTATCTCTACGGCGGAGATTGTCAGCCTCGGCCTCCCATGCCACATATCACCGTGTGATTACCTTTCTTGTTTTCCTGTTTCCTGCCTGGAAAAAATGGTCAAATAGCTGTCATTGAATTCACATCCATTTCTGAAAATTAACTAAATCGGTGGCGCAGTTGGTTAAAGCGGCACCGTTGCATGTGGGAGGTCTCTGGATCAAAGCTGACCTCTGGCAGCATTTTCCCCGACGGCCTCCTACCCAGGAGATGGCAGTAAACTGGGTGGTGCTCGCCTCGACACGGGAGCTTTGCTGACCAACCAGCGCCCCTGTTATTGGAAACACGGGCTTGGCTAGCCTTTAAATAGCTCTACAGGTCCGGCGGCGCGCCCCGAGGGCACGAGCTCGCCTCGCGTCACCGGAGCAGTCCGCTGTTCCGCCTGGCCCGAGAAATCGGGATAGTCCCGCCGTATCTTAGGTGCGGCATGTGACAGGAAGCATGCAGGCACGACTATCCCTTGAGGGTGCCGATAAATGAAAAACATCTGTCGTGTACATTGTACGACTGCGTGTATATGCGATGCAAACATGCAAAACTGTCCCCAGGTCGTAGGTACAAAAGAAAAAAAGCTTTTTAAAACTTATGGGGTATACTGTTTAACTTAACGTACACTGCTCCTATAATGTTTTCTGACCTCTAGGAAAGACCGGCGACCCATGATCCTTTCAAGCGCATCTCATTAAATTACTTTAAGTGTAGATGCAAAAGATATAAGGTTGTAGTTACTACTGACTGATGTATGTATAAGGCTATGGTAACATAGGAAGTTTTCCACAGTTTCCGAGCCACCGGCATCAGAACTTCGTGACCTCAGGAACGTCTCTGAATTTTCCGAGTGGATTCAGCTGACTCCAATCCCGGCAATCGCGGGATTTGTGCCGTACCTGCAGCCCAAGGTAATGCTTCTGACATGGCAGAGGCACAGGGGTGTCAAAACGGGGACGGTGGACCAGGGCATTTTTAAGGAAAAATCAGTGGGGTCATTTCTTGTGCTGGCCATTATAGTGTCTTCAGGGTATCAAGAACCCATTTGGAGGGTTGGGAGAGTCAATAAGACAGACGCGATAGTGTTAAATATTTCTCAACTTCTGTGTTCTTCCTTATTCTAGAGATTATAGATGCTACTGCAGTGTATTCCAAATGAGTCAAATGTGTTTCTTATTTTTCTTTATGAATGTGGCAAGGTAAGTAAATTCCAAAAGTATCCCACACATGTAGTTTACAGGCTAAATCGAGACAAGCTTTTATATACATACATACCTACTATGATGTGTGGCTGTTGCTGTCAAAATCATCTAGGGAATGTATTGCAAATACCAGTGAATAATTGTTGGGGCTTATCGACGCACTAACTACCAGAGTCATATGACGTTGCCAACTCTTTCCCTGGTGGAAGGATTTCTCGGGAGCCCGTTTGATGATGCTGACGAAGGGCTGTGGCCGAATATATAATCGCTCCCAATATTCAACATCAATGACTCGACGAGGAAGACCAGCCAACAACTTATCAACCTTACAGAAACAACTTTGATGCAGCGATCTCACTATAATTTTCATGTATGCTGCCACGACAATAATAGATAGATAGACTAAACACCTCACACCACCTCACCAGCGATCAGTCTGACGCACTTTGCATAAGTAAATTCCAACTACACCGTGTCCCGCCTAATCCATAAACGAGCTGAGTCCTGACAACGTACCGTGTGTAAAATGGGAGCATAATGCAATCCCACGGTACTGGCTGGTGCGGGGGCTTCCGGTAGCATAGAATACGATGTTTGATCGGTTGTAGGCTCCAGCACTGTGATTAGTTGGTGCTGAGGCTGCTTTTCTGGGATTTCCCGTTAGCTGCGCGCTTTGTTTGGTCTTTGCACGATGGAGAAGGCAGCCACTGGTGGGGACTTTTAACACAATTTTTGTGGATTGACAATTTGGACGAGCAATAGAAAACAACAATTGGTATCGGGTGGTATTCCGTCTCATTTTCGCCGGGTGAGTTTGCGTTTGTCCAATTATTTTAAGTCATCTCCTGTCTATTTCACCGCTGAGCCAGCTTCCGGACACTGCGGGGCGTTTCTGCCGACTGGAGAGGGAGGGGGGGCAAATGGTCCCCAGTTAACATATTTAAAAGTGGCCTGCGGTGGATGCGTCCCCCTGATGGCTGAAATAGTCTACCACACCCAATTTTTTTGTATTTTAGCTTCTTGCGTTTTCTCTTTATTACCTGCGTATGCTTACTTAAAATGTTCTCGATCTTAGTGTCGGTAGGCTGCATCCATAGCCTTTTTAACGACAGTCAATACGTTCAATTCTCCCTTTTCACCCCTACCCTCGGTAATCGGCAGTTCAGGGTTAATCATTTACCCGGTTAAAGTCCGTGACGACGCCCCTGCAAAGCCAGACAGTGGTCACCACCGGCATGATGGGTGAAAATTCTAAGGCCGGTACCGGGAAGGGCGGCTCATCGCAGATCAACAACGAAATCCCCATAGTTCCCGGTCACAAACATCTGGTACCTTTGCTTTTCCAATACCAAGTATCTTGAGGTTGAGCTGGTTTGCGTGTCGCGAGCAGCGACTTTGAAGAGAGTACGTCAGCAATTACAGCCGAATATGGACGGTGCGACTGTGCTGGAGCGTCTACTCAGAGGCTGCTTATCGCAGCTCAGGGACGGCCCAGCGATACCGCCGACACTAGAACACATGTATGGCTTTTCACGATTGCACCCAACAATTATACCAATTCACTATCTACTGTTCTGATTAGCTAACTTCACAGTTCGTGTTCAACTAGGAATGAATCTTCAGCCAAGTCAATTGCGATAGTAATTATAATGATGGACAATAAAAATGAGATGATGAACGGTATGTGAAAATGTTTAACCGACCAGACTAATGGCGCAAATACCCAGTGTGAAGTTAGATTTTTGGCCTCTGACTGAATAATGATATGTTCGTGTCTGTCTTTTTTGCTAGAAAAGGTTTTTGGGCAGCAGTGTCGGTACAAATTTAGCGAGAGGGCTCAACTATACATCACCATGTTTCTGATATACTCAGTTTTCAACCGTGCTTTATTGATTCTTATTTTCTATGCAGCCAAGAGGTAAACTGTGAACAGTTGCTGTTAGAGTGTCGGTGTGCTGTGAACAGGTGCTGTTGGACCCTCGGTGTGCTGTGAACAGGTGCTGTTGGAGCCTCGGTGTGCCGTGAACAGTTGCTGTTGGAGTCTCGGTGTGCTGTGAACAGGTGTTGTTGGAGTGTCGGTGTGCTGTGAACAGTTGCTGTTGGAGTCTCGGTGTGCTGTGAACAGGTGCTGTTGGAGCCCCGGTGTGCCGTGAACAGGTGCTGTTGGAGTCTCGGTGTGCTGTGAACAGGTGCTGTTGGAGCCCCGGTGTGCCGTGAACAGGTGCTGTTGGAGCCTCGGTGTGCTGTGAACAGGTGCTGTTGGACCCTCGGTGTGCTGTGAACAGGTGGTGTTGGAGCCCCGGTGTGCTGTGAACAGGTGCTGTTGGAGCCCCTGTGTGCTGTGAACAGGTGCTGTTGGAGCCCCTGTGTGCTGTGAACAGGTGCTGTTGGAGCCTCGGTGTGCTGTGAACAGGTGCTGTTGGACCCTCGGTGTGCTGTGAACAGGTGGTGTTGGAGCCCCGGTGTGCTGTGAACAGGTGCTGTTGGAGCCCCTGTGTGCTGTGAACAGGTGCTGTTGGAGCCCCGGTGTGCTGTGAACAGGTGCTGTTAGAGTGTCGGTGTGCTGTGAACAGGTGCTGTTGGACCCTCGGTGTGCTGTGAACAGGTGCTGTTGGAGTCTCGGTGTGCCGTGAACAGGTGCTGTTGGACCCTCGGTGTGCTGTGAACAGGTGCTGTTGGAGCCTCGGTGTGCTGTGAACAGGTGCTGTTGGACCCTCGGTGTGCTGTGAACAGGTGGTGTTGGAGCCCCGGTGTGCTGTGAACAGGTGCTGTTGGAGCCCCTGTGTGCTGTGAACAGGTGCTGTTGGACCCTCGGTGTGCTGTGAACAGGTGCTGTTGGAGCCCCGGTGTGCTGTGAACAGGTGCTGTTAGACCCTCGGTGTGCCGTGAACAGGTGCTGTTGGAGCCCCGGTGTGCTGTGAACAGGTGCTGTTGGAGCCCCTGTGTGCTGTGAACAGGTGCTGTTGGACCCTCGGTGTGCTGTGAACAGGTGCTGTTGGAGTCTCGGTGTGCTGTGAACAGGTGCCGTTGGAGTGTCGGTGTGCCGTGAACAGTTGCTGTTGGAGTCTCGGTGTGCTGTGAACAGGTGCTGTTGGAGTCTCGGTGTGCTGTGAACAGGTGCTGTTGGACCCTCGGTGTGCCGTGAACAGGTGCTGTTGGAGCCCCTGTGTGCTGTGAACAGGTGCTGTTGGACCCTCGGTGTGCTGTGAACAGGTGCTGTTGGAGTCTCGGTGTGCTGTGAACAGGTGCCGTTGGAGTGTCGGTGTGCCGTGAACAGGTGCTGTTGGAGCCCCTGTGTGCTGTGAACAGGTGCTGTTGGAGCCCCTGTGTGCTGTGAACAGGTGCTGTTGGAGTCTTGGTGTGCTGTCAACAGGTGCTGTTGGAGCCCCGGTGTGCCGTGAACAGGTGCTGTTGGAATCTTGGTGTGCTGTCAACAGGTGCTGTTGGAGCCTCTGTCGGGCGACATTTGGGCGCATCAGCTGACCTGGACGTCGCTGATGGGGGAGAGCCGGGCCAACCTAACGCCGCTGTGGACAGTGTCGCAAAACTGGTCGGTCTCCTCCCAGACGGCCTCTCAGCATCGCTGGCGGGTCAGTGCCCTGACACTGAGGTCAGTGCCTCAACACTGAGGTCAGTGCTTCAACACTGAGGTCAGTGCTTCAACACTGAGGTCAGTGCTTCAACACTGAGGTTAGTGCTTCAATAGTGAGGTCAGTGCCCCATTAGGCCATGTCGTGATCACCACTTTTTCACAGGATCTTTGATTACCGGTTGTTTTATAATGTATTGATGGCCGCTGATCACGATTTTCTGGTCGAAAATGTCGAATTCGAAAAATATTTGCCCGCGCAAGCCGTTTGAAATTCTTTCGGTTTGCCAAAATTTCGATGTTTTCATATCTCACGGACAATAAAATACAACGAATGTATTGGAAGGTTTCAAGAACTTTAAAACCATTGACTCTGAACAATTATAGTCAGTCGATTATATTTAGATTAGTCTTGCTATCTCTAGCAAGGAGGATACCGTATTTCGGGAAAAATGAAGCTACACCACACCACGCCGCCGTCAAGCCATGTATGCTGCCGCATTACCAGCTCTCGACTGGGGCTGACGTTGTCGGTCGCATTATGATGCTGCGGCTTGAAGAGATGGAGGCCAGGGAAGTGGACGAATTTCACGTTTCAATAGCTTCAATATTCGAACCGACCGCTGATGAAGGTACCGAGACTTAAAGAAGAGCATCTGTGCCAGCAAGAAACAAGTACAAAGTTCGCTGTGAAATAAGGAAGCATTGTAACCTGAAGGAAGCGATCAGAAGGCGCCTACAAAACATGAAGATGTTGTAAGTATGGACAAAGTATGACAACATTGTTTGACATATCAAGCCGAGCTCTACCATCAAAGGCATCGGCAAACAGAACATTTCTGGAAGACCAGCGAGAAGCACAGAGGTTGTATATTGGTGGCTTGGATGCAGTCGTGACGGACCATTGGAGACGGCAGCAGCTGCGGCAAGCCACTGCTGCTGTCGTTGTGGCTACCAGGAGTTCTCCGGATGTTGTGTTCTGACGGAGCTGAAGCTGCGTCAGAACGCAACGGCACCATGGTGGTAGATGCAGCAGCGAGCTTCCTATTTGTGGTATCACACCAGGTGCTGACAGACGCCGCACGCGAACAGGCTCTGGCAGGTATAAATTAATCCCGGAAAGAAAAAGAGTACCGAACCGAAAGTCAAAGAGTAAAGAATTTAGGCCTATTTGTGGACAAAACTCTTTCATTCGAAAACCACATTGACCAGATGGTTGGTAAGTGCACCGGCCTGCTCATCGGACTACACCATGCCCGGCACCGTCTACCCACTGGTACTATCAAACCACTCGTCAACAGTCTGATTTTGTCCGTGCTGCGGTACTGCATAAGCGTGTACGGTAGCTGTACTGCTCAGCGTTTGCATAGAGTGCAGAAGGTTATAAACTTTGGCGCTCGTGTGGTTACCGGACGTAGAAAACGAGAACACATCAGCGACGCCGTGCGAGATCTGGGATGGCTGCCTGCACGTGAGCTCGGCACATACCACTCTCTGTGTCTGCTCAAGCGAGTGATGGTAACGGGCGAGCCAGCTTACCTGAAGCGTCAGCTCGTGACTAGGCGTGAATTCAGAAACCGCACTACTCGCCAAGACGGGAGATTTATGCCTCCCACGCCTAAGAACTGAAACTGGGAGGAGAGCTTTTATGCACCGTGCTGCAGCAGCATTCAACGGACTGCCACCGGCGATCCGGGATGGCTCCCTCTCCAGCTTCAAACGACGCCTAAAAAAGCATCTGCTCGGTTGATGAGTGTACCCGATTTTGACTTGACTTTTCTTGACTTGACTTGTACCCAATTTTGACTGTCGCGTGTCTGTCCCATCCACCCCCATTTTTGACCTGGGCTCATTAATAGCCATTGATATGGATGAGCACCGTGATGTTGAAATAAATAAATAAATAAGAAAACTTATTTCTAAATGTTACCCGGAAGTCGTTTATAGACTTGTCCGGGTTATTGCCATATTATTGTGCTCGAATACGGAGGAGCCGGCCTCCCGATCAGGCCTTATTGGCGGCAGCAGCAGTGGCTTGCCGCAGCTGCTGCCGTCTCCAATGGTCCGTCACGACTGCATCCAAGCCACCAATATACAACCTCTGTGCTTCTCGCTGGTCTTCCAGAAATGTTCTGTTTGCCGATGCCTTTGATGGTAGAGCTCGGCTTGATATGTCAAACAATGTTGTCATACTTTGTCCATACTTACAACATCTTCATGTTTTGTAGGCGCCTTCTGATCGCTTCCTTCAGGTTACAATGCTTCCTTATTTCACAGCGAACTTTGTACTTGTTTCTTGCTGGCACAGATGCTCTTCTTTAAGTCTCGGTACCTTCATCAGCGGTCGGTTCGAATATTGAAGCTATTGAAACGTGAAATTCGTCCACTTCCCTGGCCTCCATCTCTTCAAGCCGCAGCATCATAATGCGACCGACAACGTCAGCCCCAGTCGAGAGCTGGTAATGCGGCAGCATACATGGCTTGACGGCGGCGTGGTGTGGTGTAGCTTCATTTTTCCCGAAATACGGTATCCTCCTTGCTAGAGATAGCAAGACTAATCTAAATATAATCGACTGACTCCTGCATACATTTTAATACTTGAAATTGATCCGCAGTGACTTACACGCTTAGATACCTTATCTATATATGGCTGGCTGATCTGAATTGTACCTGCTTTGAAAGCACCCATTACTAATAATATTTAAAACTGCAAGCGAGAGAAATCTAGATCATCTTGTGAAGGTAAATGTTCATTCATCAAATTCATAATGGGCTCAAATCCTATATCCAGCTCCTTTGGCTAATAGCTTCTTGACATAAGCGACGTAGCGGGACAGTGGTTGACGGCTGCGTCATGCGCGCCATCTATTATCATCTTTTTAAGCTCAAACATCCCCGTCTTTCCAAGGTACTTTTTCGGGTAAATATATATTGCAAGGAGTCAAAAAAGTTTTCAAATTGTTCAGATTCAATGGTTTTAAAGTTCTGGAGCCTTTTCAATACATCAGTTGCATTCTATTGTCCGTGAGATATGAAAACATCGAAATTTTGGCAAACCGAAAGAATTTCAAATGGCCTGCGCGGGCAAATATTTTTCGAATTCGACATTTTCGACCAGAAAATCGTGATCAGCGGCCATCAATACATTAGAAAACACCCGGTAATCAAAGATCCTGTGAAAAAGTGGTGATCACGACATGGCCTAGTGCCCCATGCAGATGGGTCGGTGCATCACTGAGGCTAGTGCCTCAACACTGAGGCCAGCGCTTCAACACTAGCGCTAGAGCCCCCGGCACTACCGGGTCCGGGTCTGTGTGCCGGCACTGAGGTCAGTAGGGAAAAGGTCTAAGCAAACCGGGAGCTTGGTGGTCCGCAGACAATTGTGTAGCGATGCAGATTGATCGCTCAGTCTAAATTGTTGGAGAGTACAGAGCCAGGATAAACTGCAGGAATAGTGACTGCTGAAGCCTAACAGAGGCAACCCTGAAAACTACTGTTGTGTTTTCACACTGATTTGGTCCCTCTACAGTGGATAGGAAGGCGGCCCCAGATCACGCCAAGCTGGTCAGCCGACTATCACCCTTGTGTTTTCAGTCGGCCGTGTTTCTCGAGGCCGGTTGCGCTGGCCTGGTCATCTGCAGCCTGGTAAGTCTCCACTGCCGAGACAGCACCACTTGCAGTAACTTTAGCCCTGTGTGCACAAAGTTAGGGATTTTTTCTCAGATTTTGTCGAAAATTTGTCACAGGGGGTTGCCCAGGGCGCGGAATAAGATACGATATTTTTTACTCTCTCCGTCCAGTGGTTTTTGAGTTATGGACTCAGGCAGTTTTTGGACCCAAGGAAAACGTTACTTTTCCAATAGTCATATATTTGAGGCTTACCATGATAATCATGTAAGATTATAGATCCCTGGAATGGTTAAGAACTAGATAAAAACTTGGTGGTGTCTAAATTTAGAAGTAAAAAATCCGGTGACCTAGATTCAGGTTACATGATTTGAAAGTGGTGGCAGGAAAAAGTTGCATATTTTTCATTGGAAAATTAAACTTCAGGTGTTGGCATTTCTTTGTGAAAAATTGGAAACAAGGTGTTACGGACTAGATACGTCGGACTGTGTCTCCGGTCGCTCCGCGGGTTAGCTCAGTCGGTTAAGGCGCTGTTTATTAGCAGTTACTCAGCGATGGTGAGTTCGAGGCCGAGCGGGTACTGAGCTTTTAGCTCTCGTGTTAGTTTGTGGGTAGAATGTTCGAGAAGGTTTCCAATTGTTCCCGCCCTGTGTTAATGTGTCGTCGAATTTCATTGGTCCTCGTGCGTGAGCCGAGCTGAGGTCGGTGTGCCAGTGGGGTCTTGGGGTCAGTCCAAGACCGGACTCGGCCAGGTGAGTCGCACTGTTCCGCCTCTCCCTCCCCTCCCTCCGAGTTGATTTCAACGATTCGGTGGGTTACAGCCCAGGGCGATTCTCTGGACTTCCTTCCCCCAGGGCTTGATCTTTACATTCTTGCCATAATGCTGGATAGTAACTAGCATGTTTGGGTGCGATTGGTGGCTTCGATTGGATTCAATCCTTCTCCCTTTACCGACCGTCTCGCCCCGTTGCTGGCTCGCTTGATGTGCTATTGCCATGTTCCGTCTCGGTGTGTATGCACAATACCGTTAGGAGGCGAATGGGTATTGTTTGTCTGATGCCGTGTCGTTTGGCCATGCGATTTTGCTTGAATAATTAGTTACCATCTTTACACACACTGTTTTCCTGCCGTCGCTTTTCCCCAAACGAACCCCAGACAAAAGGTTCGTAACATTTGTGTCAGAAGTAGTCACGTAACCCACGTTTGTTTTCAATTATGGATGGTAAGGGTATAACTACAAGGAGTCAGACCCAAAAACTTGGTGAACCCAATTGTATGGAAAAGGTGGAGGCAGTGACAGCTCAAGCTGTGTGTTCTGCGGCCCACTCCCCCGGCTCAGTAGTGAATCAATATCACAGCCATTCTTCTCAGTTTGAGGAACTACAGAGGCAGGTCCAGATACTTACTGACTTGATGGGCTCACGCCTTCCTGATTCCATGCCGGCTGTTGATGTAGGTCAACATGGCGGGGAGAACCTGTCTGACACAAAGCCGGTGGCAAGCTGCATGGGACATTTTGTGCCCCAGCCTTATGATGGAACTATATCATGGGCGGCTTACAAGGCCCAGTTCCAAGCTATTGCTGACCAGAATGGATGGAATAATCAGGAAAGGGCTACTCAGCTTATTGCGAGCCTCAGAGGGACCGCGTTAGAGATTCTCGGCCACCTGTCACAGGGTGTCGATTTGGATTTTGTTATGCTTTCAGAGGCGCTCGACCAGCGTTTTGGGATTCCTCACCAAGAGGAACTATTCCTTGCCCAGTTCAGAGATAGAACAAGGCTTCAAAATGAAACGCTGTTTGAGCTCGCATACGATGTCAAGAAATCGGGGACGCTGGCATACCCCGGGGCACCCGTTGAATTCCTTGACCGGCTGATCCGTGACCAATTTGTTGAAGCATTGAACAACCCAGACATGCAGATATCTGTCATGCAAACCAACCCAGCAACGCTTCTTGACGCGTTGACTTGCGCCCAGAGGATCGAGGCTCTCCAGAAGTCGTATGGGCGCAAGGATAGCTTCAGTGGTAACCTTGGGTTAAAAGTTCATACGGCAGTGGCAAATGCTAGTGGTGCGACATCAACGCTTGATGCGGTCTCAGAGAGGCTAGGCCACTTGGAGCGGACTGTAGCTGCTGGAGTATCGAGGCAAACACGGTCTGAGCCTCCGGCTAGGGCTCCTCAAAGGGGCTCAGTGGTGTTTTGCTGGCATTGTGGGAAACTTGGTCACATTCAGCGCAACTGCCAGCAGCGCCATAGAGCTTCCAATCCAGTGCATCACTATGAATCGAGCGGCGTAGCCCGGTCGGGAAACTAGGTGAAGCTGGTGATGAAGGGCGTTCACCAGCTGAACAGATGTCAAGCCCTGATGCTGAGCATGGGTCAAAATCAGCCGATGTTAGATCCCTGAGGGTGATGGGAGCAATAAATGGCAGAACCCACCCGCTGCTCATCGACACTGGCTCCGCGAAGTCATTGGTGAGAGCTGACCTGCTCGAGGATATGGACCTCGGCAGATCAGATGTCGAATTACGTGGAGTGACGGGTCACACACTGCCTTTGCGAGGCCCAGTCGAAATCGAGCTGGAAATTGAGGGCGTTGTAAAACGGGTCTCTGTTTACGCGGCTGACATCCAGGACCCGTGTATCATCGGGCTTGACATCTTGTCTGGACACAGCTGCCGAATCGATATCCCAAATTCGCAGCTGATCTTGGGTCACGATCGGGTTCCATTGGTGGTGCATGATGACGTTGAAGAGCACACGTTCAGAGTTGTCACACGTGAACCAATACGAATACCTCCAAGGTCGGAGATGGTGATCCACTGCCCAAAAGGTGACAACAGCAATGCCGATCTAGCAATGATTGAGGCATCTGGGGTTCTCGATGGGGGCATTCTAGTGGGGAGAACTCTGTGCGATGGTGGCAGAGACCAGATTCCAGTGTTGATGGCCAACATCTCGGACAGGTTTGTTCACATACCGGCAGGCACAAGTTTGGGGATATGTGAACCAATCCTCAGCGTTGGTGTTCAGGGCTCTTATTCCAGTGAGCCTGACATCGATTTGCCAGAGCACCTCGCAGACGTGTTCGAACGAAGTCGATCAGAACTCACAGATGCGGAAAGTCAGAGGCTGAAGGATTTTCTCATTCAATACGCAGATGTATTCTCGAAGGATGACACGGATGTTGGGTGCACTGATATTTTATTATTTATTTATTTTTTGAACATTTTAACATACGGAACATACCATTTGTACGGGTGATCAACGACCAATTAAGTGTCCGGCAAGGAAAATCCCGCTAGGAAGGCGTGATGAAGCTCAGAAAATGATCTCAGACATGGAAAACCAAGGCATCATTGAACCCTCTAGCAGTCCTTGGTCTTTCCCGATCGTGATGGTGAAAAAGAAAGATGGTAGCCTTCGCTGTTGTGTCGGTTATCGGGAACTCAACAAGGCCACTGTAAAGGCTTCATATCCGCTTCCTAGGATCGATACAACTCTCGATGCACTGTCTGGCAGTCAGTGGTTTTCAACCTTGGACCTGAAATCAGGTTACCATCAGGTAAAAATGGCAGACCAGGACAAGCCGAAGACCTCATTCTCTGCCGGGAGCGGGTCCAAGCTTTGGCAGTTCAAGGTCATGCCATTCGGGCTATGTAACGCGCCTGCGACGTTTGAGCGCCTTATGGAACGAGTTCTGGATGGCCTTGCGTGGAAAACATCACTTGTGTACCTCGATGACGTCATTGTCATGGGAACAACATTCCAGGAACAACTTCAACACCTGAGTGAAGTGTTCAAGAGGCTGCGTGATGTTGGACTTAAGTTGAGCCCCAAAAAGTGCACTCTCTTTCAACAAAAGGTGAGATACTTGGGGCACATCGTCTCTCCTGAAGGGGTTGCCGCTGATCCAGAGAAAACAAGTGCTGTGGAAGATTGGCCTGTGCCAAGAGGTGTCAAACAGCTTCGGAGTTTCTTGGGTTTGTGTACCTACTATTGCAGATTCGTCAAGAACTTTGCACAGATAGCTCCTCCACTGCACCAACTTACTAAAAGAGGGCAGAAGTTTGACTGGACGTCTGATTGCCAAGTTGCTTTTGAAGCTCTGAAGAAGGTCTTGGTGACTGCTCCAGTTCTGGCTTACCCGGTAGAGTCAGCATCGTTTGTGCTTGACACTGACGCAAGCAACTGCAGCATAGGAGGGGTCCTCTCACAAATCTTCGACGGACAAGAACATGTAATTGCATATTACAGTCGTTCTCTCACCAGTCCCGAACGGAACTATTGTGTGACACGAAGGTAGTTATTGGCAATTGTTGAAAGCATGAAACACTTCCATCACTATCTGTATGGACGGCAATTTCTCGTTCGCACGGATCACGCAGCCTTGCAATGGCTTCGAACCCTGAAAGAGCCAGAAGGTTAGCTGGCAATATGGATCGCGCGTATGGACCAATATGACTTCCAGATCCAGTACCGACCAGGGAAGACCCATCACAACGCAGATGCGCTTAGCCGACGACCCTGCGATACTGCGTGTCGCCACTGCAGCCCAAAGGAAGAAGTCTGCAGTCTACACTGCAATCAGGCTCTGTTTCATGCTCAGGGTGCAAGCAAAAAGAAATCTCGCCCGTCTTCTGCTGTGTCTCTACAGCACACGATATCATCTTCATCATCTCCGACTGCATGGCATTCGGAGCCTTCCAAAGGGTCACTCCTTGTTGGGAACGATGAATGTGGCTCTTCACATGAGGGCGTTTCCTTGGCTGAAATACGCCAAGCCCAGCTGGAGGACGAAGGTATGGGTCCAATCCTTCGGCACCTTATGAAAGACAAAGTCAGACCCCCATGGGATGAGGTTAGCTGTCTCAGCCCTGAGGCAAAAGACTTGTGGTCTCGTTGGAATGTCCTCAGGGTCAAATCTGGTGTGCTCCAGCACAAATGGGAGTCTGTAGCTGGCCTCTGTGTTCACTGGCAGGTTGTTACGCCGCGTAAGCTCAGATCACATGTTTTGCAGGAACAACACAACAGCATATCCAGTGGCCATCTGGGTACCAAAAAGACACTTGGTAGGCTAAGACAACGCTTCTACTGGATGGGCATGCGAAGTGACGTCAGGGAGTGGTGCCGTGCATGCCAGACATGCTGTTCTAAAAACGGGCCCCAAAGGAAAGGAAATGCACCTCTGCAGCTCTACGTTTCTGGGGCTCCAATGGAGCGCGTTGCAGTCGATATCGCGGGTCCGTTACCCACAACCACCTCCGGAAACAAGTATATCTGTGTAGCTATGGACTATTTTACGAAGTGGCCTGAGGCGATACCTATACCGAATCAGGAGGCAGAGACTGTTGCTCGCGCTCTGGTGGATCACTTTTTCTCACGGTTCGGGGTGCCACTCGAGCTACATTCTGACCAGGGAAGAAACTTTGAGCCCAAAGTGTTCAAGGCATGTTTTGACTTACTGGGTGTTAGGAAAACGCGCACTACACCATTAAGACCAGAGTCAGATGGCATGGTCGAGCGATTTAATCGTACGTTGGGCCAAGAGCTGTCCAAGTTCTGTTCTAAGGCACAGAACGACTGGGACGAGAAGCTACCGCTCTTGCTGATGGCATATCGGTCATCGGAGCATGAGACGACAGACTTCTCTCCGGCTAGGGTGATGATGGGGCATGAGATCCGGCTACCCGTAGATCTGGCGATCGGACGTCCTCCGGAAGTGAAGCCTCCGGTAGCCAGTTCTACGTATGTGGGACGTTTGCGGCATCACCTCGCCGAAGTCCACCAGCTGACGAGGACGAATCTGAGGGTTGCAGCCGATGCAATGAAGATGAGACATGACGCAAGGGCAAGGTCTTCGGTTTTCGATGAAAACGATAAGGTGTGGTTCTACAACCCCAGAAGAGTCAAGGGTAGATCACCTAAGTTAATGAGTGATTGGGAGGGCCCTTACACCGTGGTAAACTGTCTTTCGGAAGTCACTTACCGAATTCGACGCGCTCCACACTCAAAGGCAAAGGTTGTGCACGCCAACCGCTTGTGGAAGTGTGAGCAGCCCGCTTATAGCTGGGATCACGCACAAAAACCACCAGCCACAACGGATCTTGGACAAAGCTCACTGCAAAAACATCGAAAAGCATCCGAACGGGTACCAGAAGCTTTTCCTGTGAGTGCTCCCGCAGTTCGCTATAACTTGCGACCTCGTGATGCACAAAAAACAGCCATCCTACGTGCCCCATTAGGCTGATCCTCACTAATGGTATGTCTTGCTCCGCGTTAATGCCCGTCTTGACGAGGTTTGTGTCTTGTTATGACCAAGACATGCGTGTACATATATGCATAAGTTCAACACGTCGTGCATTGATAGTGCTCTTGTTGTTTCTTCACCGTGTTCCGTGGCTGCCGCTGTCTGTTCCTTCTTCAGGATGGATCCCTTGGCGGAGGATATTTATTTCGGCCTCGTCTGATGCTCGCCTGTATCTGGAGCTGGGCCCTGCTGATTGGGACTGGCTGGAGTCCCTCGTTCAGAGCCGTGGCAGGATCCACCTATCTCCTGATTCGGATTCGGTTTGTTCAAGAGATGCCGCGCAAGAAGAGCCATCAGATCGTGAACAATGACGGTGACTTTCGAAGCGATGGCGTCCAGCTCACCCCAATCGGTTTCCGTAGGCTGCAGTCAAGGCTCCCAACTTGGTTGCAGCTCCAAGAAGAGGAGACATCACAGCTAAGCGATATTTGGTGTGCGTTCAGGATGCTTTGTTTTTGTTTATTAAATAAGTCTGCGGGTCGCAGACTTCTCAGGAGGGGGGTAGTGTTGCGGAGTGGATACGTCGGACTGTGTCTCCGGTCGCTCCGCGGGTTAGATCAGTCGGTTAAGGCGCTGTTTATTAGCAGTCACTCAGCGATGGTGAGTTCGAGGCCGAGCGGGCGCTGAGCTTTTAGCTCTCGTGTTAGTTTGTGGGTAGAATGTTCGAGAAGGTTTCCAATTGTTCCCGCCCCGTGTTAATGTGTTGTCGAATTTCATTGGTCCTCGTGCGTGAGCCGAGCTGAGGTCGGTGTGCCAGCGGGGTCTTGGGGTCAGTCCAGGACCGGACTCGGCCAGGTGAGTCGCACTGTTCCGCCTCTCCCTCCCCTCCCTCCGAGTTGATTTCAACGATTCGGTGGGTTACAGCCCAGGGCGATTCTCTGGACTTCCTTCCTCCTGGGCTTGATCGAAACAAGCTCTTTACATTCTTGCCATAATGCTGGATAGTAACTAGCATGTCCGGGTCCGATTGGTGGCTTCGATTGGATTCAATCCTTCTCCCTTTACCGACCGTCTCGCCCCGTTGCTGGCTCGCTTGATGTGCTATTGCCATGTTCCGTCTCGGTGTGTATGCACAATACCGTTAGGAGGCGAATGGGTATTGTTTGTCTGATGCCGTGTCGTTTGGCCATGCGATTTTGCTTGAATAATTAGTTACCATCTTTACACACACTGTTTTCCTGCCGTCGCTTTTCCCCAAACGAACCCCAGACAAAAGGTTCGTAACAAAGGTTTTTAAAAAATGATCATATTTTCAAATTAGTGATGCAAGCGCAATGTGCCCCAAGCATTGTACCATATACACCCTAGCAACCCTCGATTAGCCTGTTATAGGAATCAAATTTTCAAAGATGACCTTTAACCCTCGCCCCACCAGGCACCATCGATGGCCCCCCTAAGGTTTTTCCGTGATAGCAGAAAAACGACGAGGCGCAGCACCGTGGTTGAGAAATCTCCCTCTCACCCCATCATTTTCCCACCATCCCTGAAATTTTTACCCCGGGTCACCCAAGGTCAGGTCACCAGGCGAGGTCAACCAAGGTCACCTCACTTCATCTTTTGAGCTCAAAAAGAGCTACACTTCTAGGTCGATCAATTTGAAACTTCCTACACTTCATGACCCCTCCAGGGTCTACAAGGTGTATATCCGGGATCTTTCGATTTCGTGACCTAAGGTCAGGTCACGAGGTGACCTCTCCCATTGAAAAAGCATGGGGAAAAACTGTCTTATGATCTAAAAGTAACAAAAACGATTACAACTTCAAAAACCAAAATCACGAGTTAAAAAGCGGTGCTATACGAACATGTGGCAACCGATGAGTTCCAAACTAGATGAGGTCATTGGGGTCGTTTACAAATCTGCTCTCTCGGAATTTTCAAATTGTCTACCTAAGATGAGGTTAATTTTTGGTTCAGCACATTATAATGTCCATAGTGAAAAATATAAAGGGCTAACTTTGAGTAATTATATGGTAGATCACATTGAAAATTTCCAACCATGTATTCTCACAACGATTTTGACGAATATTTTGAGTTTTGGAGCATGTAACCTTTCAAAGGTCATGCGAAGTCACATGAGCAGACAGTGGTTACTTTACCACTAATTCTGCACTGCCTTGAGAGCCTTCATTTTTCTTTCACTGTGCTTATCTTGTCACGGGGAGTCTATTGATATGCAACATTACTAAAACATGTCACCATTGCAAAACAGTTCATTGTGAATCAGAGGTTTAAGGATGAAGAAATAAAGATGGGAGTTTTCTCAAAATTTCTGGAAAAAACATTTCAAATGGAACGGTGCATTGCAAAGAAGGACGGAAGAATTGACAGGTTTAACGAGAGGTGGCTACCATTTATCAATGAACATTTTGAGCTTTGTATTTAGTTCGTATAATCTGGACCCACTTCGGCGAGCTGCATGTGGTGAAGGAGGTTGTCGTGATGTGAAGTGATCTGTGAAGTGTATGGAATCAACGTGATTGCACATTGTGGGAGGGTAGGGATCGGGGGGGTGGGTGGGTGGGGTAGGGTGGGTTTGGTACTGAGACGATGGTACGTTGAAGCGACGTGGGGTTATTACTGTGACACCAGTGGCAAGGTGTGAATGAGAATTGTTCAATTGTTTCGCAAAGTTTACAGCCGTGTTTTGTGAAATACATTCTTCCAACAGAAAAAAACATGTCACCATGTGACCCTGACCTAGCTTGAGGTCAGGTTATTTTTCGCATTTGACCTGGCATTCATAAATTTATTTACGACGATAAGAGAACTCCAATGAATGCTTAAGATTTTCTCTAGCTTTGCTTAATAAAAATAAATAGGGTTACATCTACAATGCCCTGCTTTCAGCCTATTGAACATTCTATGATCTTGGAATATTCTATGAATATTCTTTGATTTATGGTGACCTCAATATCAACCTGACAAAAATAGTCTTATAGTTTCTCTTTGTCTCGTCTAGAGCTTTTCAACACCGTCCGTAATTTTGGTTTAGCTTTCCAGGAAATGAGGTACGGCAGCGGAGGGGGGGCGAATACACCCCTCGCAGCGGGGCGCGTGTCAAGTTAGTCGTTTGTGGATACAGGTTTGATTATCGAGGGAGAGGCACATCGACCAGGTTTGCACCATGTAGTGCTGAAACGCAGTGTAGTATCGTTGGGCACTTGATCAGGGGTAACCACTCCCCCTTTGCTCACTCTGAATTCGCCCTTGATACCCTTGATGCCAGAACAAATGCTGAACTGGCAGGTAACTATTAATGGAAAAGCAATTTGTGCAAAGGACAACAGAAAGACATATATGTAATTGACATAGGGTGCCAAGTTCAAAATGCTGCTTCGAATTCGTAATGAAGCAGATATACTAACAGACTTACATTCGGACCACAAACTTTTTTTGTACATGGAGCCCAAAATAAACCACGCCAAAATATCACCGTAGAGGCAATGCCTAAGTGTGAAACATCACGCTATGCCGGTTTTCTACCCTGTCATAGTCATTCTTTAAAAGGGAGATTTTGGGCTTAGTTCGTACGAGTAGTAGACAAAGAAATCTTACAATAATAGCCTTGAAAAATTTGGGATCAAAAAGCATCAAGACGACCATCAAGCAGTATGCAACAGGTATTTTCCAGACAAGAATCGCACCAATGCCAGCCGCCTTGCGCCCTTGTGACGTTCGCGCGCCGTGGTGGTACAGGTACAGGTACGAGGAAGAGGTCTCTTCCTCACCTCGGGTGAACAAAGGTGCTAGGACACGTGTGTGATTGTATGGTCTGATCTGTCATCTCTAAGCCCGGGCATACCAAAGTCTTTGAATTAAGGAATGTGAGCAGAACAGTTCAGTTCAGTTCAGTTCATTTCAGTACAGTATATTAAGAAACAATCCACACAAGGTAAAAACAATGGAGTAGCTTTTCGTGATGCCACTCACGGCAAGGCAGGGTTTAAAAAAATGCCTGATGGAACAGAACAGTACAGGGTTCCTGCAAAATGGAAATAGTGCAAATAAACTAATATCCTTATATATTCTAGATAAGACCCACACACAATTACACGTGTGTGTTCTTTCGAAACTGCGTCTTTCACCTGTAAGAAATTCATGCATTTTATGCATTACAAACGTGATGGTGTTTGAAAGTACACATTGCTTGGTTATTATTTCCTGTAGTAGTGATTTTTAGAGAAAAAATCAAGAAAAACCTGTCTCCAATTTTTGGGCAAAGAAATCTGATACGCCAAACACAATTTTGCGCTGTACATTCTTAGTGCCATCGTTATGAAATCTCATGACCTACCCTAGGTCACAGGTAAACGGGTACATATCCATCTTATTCATCTTATCTGTCTTCTTAAAGTTTGAATTTTGTCTCCGCCACATTATTATTTAGGTCTTAAAGATTCCTGGGACGTATGTTTTATGTAAATATCATAATTTTTTGCAGATATAGCTGTTGGAACAATAGGGTTTTGCACTTTATTGAAAACTGCCGGAGGTAATGGCTCAGAAACCGCTGGAAGGATGTAGCTAAAATAGTCTCAGCATGAATCAGCACCCAAGAGAGCCCATTAGGCAAAGTTTCAACAAAACCTGAGATGTAGGGTGTTATTTTGAGATTGTTTTGGTCGTTTTGTCGTGGAATGCCCCATGACGCCAATGTCCGCCCCGTAACGTCAGCCTCTGAAGCGATATTACTGATCTGTTTACCACTACCTTAACCAGGTGGCAAGAACAACGTCACGATCCACCATGTCAGCCAGGTGGTACCAAAGACGTCACTGTCTACCATGTCCTTCAGGTGGCAGTAGTGACATCAGGTTCGATTTCAGTTGCTGGTTGTCCCCACGCGAGGTGTTATTTTATTACCCCCCCTCTCTCTCCCCCCCTCTCTCTCCCCATGAACCCAATCCCACAACTATACAGCTGTACAGGCAATTGGCGATCAAATCGGCGAGCGGCAGGCGAAGACCGGCAGCGACGGAGACGCCATCGGGAAACAGATCATACACTGGGGCGAATTAGAGAGGGCAGCGCCACACGAACCAACGATCTAGAGGCCAGTGAGCTAGAGGGGCAGCTGGGCGTCCGTGCTCGGCGGGGGACATGTGGCGGTCCCGCAGAGTGCAGGGTGCAGTAAACTATTTTCCGCCCCGGTAGCTCAGTTGGTAGAGCGTTGGACTCCGGCCCGCTGCTTAGAAACATGCAGTGACAGTGCATGTCCAGGCTTGGGATCGGTTCCCCTGAGACGCTCCAGCGCTCAACAGTTTACCCGACGTAGGTCGGCTGGCAGCTGATTGGTGAGAGGATGACCTGAGCGCAGCGGCCGTCCTTTTGCTTTGTGGCTCGTTAAACTTTGCCTTCTAAATTAGCCCCCCATTGTAGGAGTTACTCGTTTGGGTGGTGGGGTCGGGTCTATGTGACAAGTCCCTTGAGGATTTTAGTGAGACTCCAGCTCCAGCAGCCGTACTGGGAACAGCTTGGACACAATTTATTAAAAAAAACTGTCCACCATGTCCCCCAGGTGATAGACGTGTCGTCACCGTCCACCATGTCAGCCCGGTGATAAACATGACCTCACTGTCCACCACGTCCGCCAGGTGGTAAACATGACGTCACTTTCCACCGTGTCCGCCAGGTGGCAGGCGTCACGCTGCTGGCCGGCTACCTCATCTTCCTGGGCATGCTGCCGCATCGCGGCGCCACCATCGCGCCCCACCTCACCGCCCACTGACCACCGCCGACACGCGGCGGCGCTGGAGAGACCACACGCGCCGTTCCAGACCGGGGATTAACCTCGCTTCCGAAGTGCGCCTTGTAAGGACTGGCTCTCCAGCTGTCTCCCACATTGGGAAGAAGCAGGGCTTGGTGCAAGTGAATGTGGCGGTACCGCTACTGGCAGGTTTCGGCATAACGGGCTCTATGAACGAGGAACCAAGTGGGTATTGGATCCTGTTCTGCAGCTCATGGGAGAGATCAGGGCTTTAGTTACGGTGAAAAGCCGATTACTGCAATTTCCACATCACAGAGCGATATACACGTATCGAAAATGGAGACTGTGTTTATGAGTTTCAGGCGCAATACATACAACCGTGACTTTTATCACAGCCTTTCAATGATTCCACAATTCAGTAGCTGGCCTCGGATCGTTTATGACGCATACGACTAATATGTATTATCCTTATTTCATAAGTGATATCAGGTTTTATATCTGTCCCTTTTTAGCCTCTTCAATCAATCTCTATCGTGTTTCAGACGCAAAGTCAGCTATACATGAAAATAAGATAAGTGCAGTTTTGGTGGCTTGCTGAAAATTTTCAAAGCGTACCAAGTCGATATATTTTGAACCTTTCTATACAGCTGGGAGGACTAATCCACTTTTTCTGCGAGTCCCCAATTGATTGCCAAGAAAGGAATGGCCCCACTTCTCAGGGAATTTTTTAAAGAAAAATCAGTGGGGGGATTTCTTGTGCTGTTAATTATAGTCTCTTCAGGGCATGAAGACCCCATTTGGAGGGAGGGGGGGTAATGAAATGTACACGCATTAGTGTGTAAACAATTCCCAACCTTTGTGTTCTTCCCCATTCTAGAGATTTAGATGCTGCCGTAATATATTTCAAATGAATAAACTATTTTCTTATTGTTCTTATGAGTGTGGCAAAGTAAGTACATTCCTAAAGTGTCGAATACCTGTGGTTTATAGGCTAAATCGAGACAATTTTTATGTACATACCTACTATGTGTGGCTGTGGCTGTCAAAGTCAACTAGGGAATGTAGTGCAAAAACCAGTTGCTGTCAAAATCAACTAGGGAATGTAGTGCAAAAACCAGTTGATGATTTTTAGGGCTTATCGACACACCAACTGTCAGGGTCATATGCTGCTGCCAACTCCTTCCCTATCGGAAGGGTTTCTCGGGAGCCAGTTTGATGATTCTGACGAAATGCTGTCGCCGAATACAGACTCTCTGCTGATTTTAAGCATCAGTAACTCGATGAGAAAGACAGAACACCACCCAATAATGATTATTTTGTTCAATTTCTCGTCCCAAACTGGCAATCCACAAAAAATTGTGGTTAAAAATGTCCACCAGTGGCTGTCTACTCCATCGTGCGAAGACGAACACAAAGCGCGCAGTTACTGGAAATCCCGGTAAAGTAGCCTCAACATCAACTAATCATAGCTCTGGGGAGAGCCTACAACAAATTAAACATCGTGTTCTATCGACCAGAAGCCCCCCCGCCCCAGCCAGGACCGTGGAATTGCATGATGCTTTCATTTCAAACGAGGTCAGTTATCAGCGCTCAGGGCTCTTTCATGGATTAGGCGAGGCACGGTGAAGTTAAAGCTCGTCAGACCAGTTGCTGGTGTGGTGGTATCAACCCAACTCAACTATATATATATATATATATATATATATATATATATATATATATATATATATATTGTGATGACAGTATACGTGAAATTTGTAGTGAGGTGGCTGCATCAAACTTTTTCTGTTAAGTCTATTAGTTGTTAGTTGGCTTTTTTCATCCAGTCCTTGATGCTGAGAGTTGGCAGATATTATATATTCGGCCTCAGCCCTTCGTCAGAACTATCAAACTGGCTCCTTAGAAACCTTTCCAACCGGAAAAGAGTTAGCGACGCCATATGGCCCTGACAGTTGGTGCGACTATAAGTCCCAAAAATTATTGACTGGTTCTTGCACTACATTCTTTAAATGATTTTGGCAGCAACAGCCACGCATCATAGTAGGTACGTACACTGGCGGATCCAAGGGGGGGCAAAAGGGCCGTGGCCACCTCCAAAGCCTAAAATAGTATGTTTTTCCCCCAAAAGGACCAAATTTAACCGTTTTTTAAATAAGTTGGTAAGATGTTCCCTGGCCTCTCCCTCGAATCCGGAAATGTAAAAACCACTGAAGATTATATATTCGGGCACAGCCCTTCATCAGAATCGTGGAGTAAATATCAATAATTCTCAGTCCTGGTATAGCCAGACCTCGAATTCGAGGCCATTCGAGGTCTGGCTATACTAGGACTGAGAATTATTGATATTTACTCCACGATTCTGATGAAGGGCTGTGCCCGAATATATAATCTTCAGTGGTTTTTACATTTCCGGATTCGAGGGAGAGGCCAGGGAACATCTTACCAACTCATCATCATGCTCCTCGCCGCAGCACTTCGAAAGTTATCAACGTTTTTTAAATACTATGTTTTCGCGATTTTTTCTAATTTCACTCTTTCCAAAACGTTGGTTTGGCCCCCTACAAAAGCTGCTCCTGGATCCGCTAATGGGTGAGTACATAAAAACTTACCTCGATTTGGTCTATAAACCAATGGTGTTCGATACTTTAGGAGTTTTCTTACCTTGCCACACTGATAAAGAAAAATAAGACAAAAGTTTATTCATTTGTAATACATTGTGTCATTGTAGAGAATATAATCTCTAGAACAACAAATATCACAAAAATTGGTAAACATTTAACACTAACGCATCGGATTTATCAACCCCCTCCCCTCCAAATGGGTCTTGATCCCCTAAAGACACTAAAATGTCCAACACAAGAAATGCTCCCCTCCCGCTGATTTAAATGACCTGCTGGGACCGGGTTTTCTGGTCAGATAGAACTCGATGTTTGATCGGTTGTAGACTCCAGCGCTGTGATTAGTGGATGATCAGGCTGCTTTTCCGGGATTTCCCATAACTAAGCGCTTTCTTTCGTCTTTGCACGATGGAGAAGACAGCCACTGATGGGAATTTTTTAACACAAGTTTGGGGATTGTCAATTTGGGACGAGTAATAGAACACAATAATTATTGTCGGGTGGTGGTTTGTCTTTTTCGTTAGGAGAGTTTGCGTTTGTTCAATTTTAAGTCAATTTCTGTCTTTTT
This sequence comes from Lepas anatifera, assembly GCA_034440635.1. Lineage (NCBI taxonomy): Eukaryota > Metazoa > Arthropoda > Thecostraca > Lepadidae > Lepas > Lepas anatifera. Next base: position 566,998 of record JAOTON010002047.1, read on the forward strand.
CACTGGGGAGGGCAATTGAAGGACACTGGGAAGGGTGGCATTTCTGCTGACTGGAGGGGGAGAAATGGCCCCCAGTTAACATATTAAGAAATGGCCTGCCGCCTCTGACTCATAGTGTAGCTACCCTTTTGTGATTATCCCCTGATTTACATTAAACAAATCCAAGGTAAATCGTATTTTCTAACATTGCTCATCATACTTACGTGAGACCACCTCGTCGCTAAATACCAGAGCAGGCAGATTGTCATATAAGGCTCACCCCTCCCCATCACGTCACGAGGCTAACGCAATTAATTCCAGCAGAAATGAACACTTGTGCCTAATTCCTGGACCAGGAGGTCATAGGTACGTAAAAGGAAGCAAGAAGTGACTCACAAGTTGTTTGAGCCAGCACCTCTCTCTCTCTAGCTTTCCTTCCGATGAAGGAATCCCTTTTGTCACCCTGGCGCGTCGCCTGTGGCCCGTCATACCAGTTGTGACGTCACAATGACGTCACGCTGGCCCGGGTGCTGGTTTTGTCATGGTGGAGACGGCCGGGCCGCCTCAGTCCATCGCAGCTTCAACTACGAGCGTTACAGCTGCTTCATTCGGGTCATCCCACACACAATCAGGTAAGCGAAAGACAGCTTGCACAGTGATTTGCCGCTGCGCTGACAGGAAGTCTTCTGCCGAGGGTAGTGCACTTGCTTCATGCCGACCCAAGTACACTTGGACTGTTTTCTCAGCGAACGAATACCTGCGTTGTCATTGGACATGCCGACTTTGATCTGTGAAAGGGTCGATAGCATGTGACCATGATCCAAGTCATTCGCACTAAATGCATGGAGGCCAAATTTGTCACAAAAAAAGAAGCTCAATCAACCCTAAGAACTGTGATTTTTTTAACAAAAGTAATGGGTGAAACCCTTCCCCCAAATTACCTTACTTTAACCATCAATTATACCGCAGTTTAACCCACTGCTGGAGCCCAGCTCGTTGTCGTAGGCACATGCACTTAAACTGTCGATTACACTGCAGTTTAAACTGACGTTAGAGTGTAGTTCTTCGCCGTAGGCACGTACACTTTACTTGTCGATTACACTGCAGTTTAAGCAGTGCAGCTCGTGATAACCGACCAGACCCCGTTCGCTGCTGACTGCTGTGGCCTCGGCAGGATGCAGGCTGGCCGGGGCTGGCTGGCAGCGCTGACGCTGTGCAGCGTCGTCTTCTCCAGCGTCGACGGCATGGGCGTCCACGGCAGTGGCGGCAGCTGTCCCGAGTGTGCATCACCAGCCGGTGAGACTGTGATGTGGCACCAGATGTGACAGCTGCAAATAATTCCACTGGCTCAGGCCAGTCCGAAATTCGTTGAGTTTATTTTAGGGACTGGAACATGCTTAACGTTGAAAGAAATGCCTTACTAGGTTCAGTTTGAGCGTGGTTTCCAAGAAAAGCACAGTCCTGCTGGTAAGAACAAGCTTTAGGTCCTGATAAGGGTCCTTATGTGATATTATCAATTCAGCCCACAAAAGTAAAAAAGCCCTGCGTAAATCCCGCGGGTTCAAGGTGCAGTTTATCACTGGGTGACCGAAAATGTTTTTTCTCAGCCCCAACTCCACCGCCGTAAGAGTCAATATCCTGACGCCACAAGAAACTGGACGTCTACGTCAAGAAAGCTGTGCAGCCAGTTTTTTGGCGATTCATCAGGCGCATCTTACGTTTTGGTAGCACGTTTTTGAGTCCTACCAACACCTACAGTGAAAATTATTTGGAAGCTTTCAGCATCCATTTTCATCTTTTACCCTCCACCCCTACACCCCCCCACAAAAAAACTAAACAAAAAACAGAAAATTAAATGAAGACAAAAGAGGAGACAAGGAGCTGAGCAAGAAATACCATGCTTCTAACTCAGTGTAGGATATAGTTATAGCCATTGGCGGGGAAGGGTCTAGATTTAGGGGAGGGGGGGGGTGGGGGCACCATGGATTTTTTAACCCATTTCTTTCCAGTCAATGCAATAGTGTAAGGGTTAAAATTCATCATTTAAGGGGGAAGGTCACCATACCCTTGTGCCCATACTTCAGTCGCCTATGGTTACATGTAGTACCGGAGCTTTCGGGACTATTCATAGTTTCAGATTTCGCTCGGGTACATGAACCATGGTTCATCCACATGACTAGTAGAAAACGAGACCAATCGAATTATTACAAAAAAGTCACGAACTATAAAATAAGCGCACGTCAAGACACTACTTTCCCTGGAAAATGTAGGAAGTTTGTGTATTTGTATTTGTATTTGTATTCATTCAGTATATATGAGCAACAGGATTATCCCACTTACAGCCCAGGTCCAATGATAAAACAATACATAAAAACATACATACATACAGATGATGAACACATAGTCACTTATACACTTACAACCGCAGAAGCGTTAAATTCAAATAAGCATGTAAATATTGAAAGAAAAACATAATGCTATAAAACAGTGAAATCCTCAAATCATGAGTTCACTAAAACAGAGGTGTGTAGGGTATAAACGAATTTTTAACTGATTTTAGTCTGCCATATCAAGGACTACTAACACGTGCCGATATAGCATGAAATTTCCATCTCACTGAAGATGCCGGGTTTGTGAAGTCTTCCGCCTACGTGACTGCCGGTCTTGGCCATGGGGAATTCCAGTCAGGGGCGAGCAGCGTTTCCTCAGCCGGTGCCTTCAAGTCAGGGGCATGGAAAACATAGTCACATCGGATAGAGCCTGAAGCTGATCTGTCAGTACACGGGACAGACCCGGTTTTTCAGAAGGCCGCTCATTCTTTGAAACAGTTTGAGGACTAATACACCTTCTCAGGATCCATATCATGCACATCCATCATCCAGCTATCGTTCCAAACGCCGACAGGTGGCATTAGCATGCGGGGGAGACTGACCTTGACCTACCTGGCGATTCTGTAAGCCTTACACGGTCTTGCCCATGGCTGGTGGAGTCGGATGCTCATCCCCCGCCGCAGCTGGCCGGGTTTAGTTGGGCGTTGTAGCTGCTCCGCCGCGGGCTTTGGTGATCATCCGCGGGCTTAGGACTGACGCCGCAAAAATCTGATTCCCAACTGAAGGTTATAGCGAACATTTCGCTTCATAAGGAAATAATGCGAAGACATGTATCGATTAATTTGTTTGCTCAAGCTTTAGGCCGATATAGTGCTACTGGCCGGAGATCAAGTATTTCCAGCTCATTTGTATTTATTCACATTCTGTAGAGTAGATCAGATCATGAAAAAGTAGCCGAAATTTGTTTAAGGGCACAAAAGTCCGTACTGGGTCTGCTAGTGGCACCATGACCCCAATGCTCGAGTGTGACCGCCCAACCGGCTAAAAATCCTTCAAACAGGGGCTCGCCACATAGACACCAGCGTTGGTAAGATAGAGCTGTCAGAATAATGTCCTGTTCAAATAAATTTTCATAGCGTGTGTCATTAACAACAGCCTCAAACTGCTTTATATCCACCATCCCATGGAAAAAGCGCAAGTCACATTTTCAATTTTGTGAATTTGGTATCATTGGATGTAGAAAGGCGAGATGTATTCACTTATGAAGTGATTTACCCAAATTCTCCCCCAAAAATGTGAGTTAAAACGGATTTTCCGCATCAGTCCGAGGGGTTCTGCTATTTTGATCCGAGACGGAAAAGGCGTTCTCCTGGAAAGTATTCCAAACGTGGCATACATTTTTCCTCCCTTGGATGGAAGAAAACGGTACACATTCCTGTTTCTCGTGGCCAGAAACGAATATCTTCAAGCTGGTCGCCGACTCTTCTCCAAAGACAGACGATGGTGACTGATGCCTCCTCACAACCATAGACTGTTCACAATCATAGAGTTCCTCTGCTGTATATAACATCTCATATCATTTCACAAGTGCGCATATAAGTAATGTCCTTCTCATTTCACAGATGTGACGTAATACCGACTACAGTCGTAAGGTTCGTCAGACCTTCACACACCTACCCTATACATTTCTACCCCGCATATGTGCAATGTCCCATCTCATTTCACAAATAGAACGTCATAGCGGCAGTCGGCTTAAAGGTCATTGGGGCTGTACAAAGGTACCTACTGTTCCTGCCACAAGCGAATCCAGGGGGAAAGCGGGGCACGTGCCCCCCCCGATCGACCCTCAGCGCCCCCTGAAATGGTCACGGCGCCCCCTGAAAGGTCGATGGCGCCCCCTGAAATGTCGCTTCCCACCCCCCCCACCCCCAGGATGCGAAAATCGGCGCCCACCGATAGGATTTGGCGCCCACCTAATAGATTTTGCCGGTCAAAACTGGCGCCCCCTTGGTCCGGATGGCGCCCCTCCCCGATCGGCAATCCTGGATCCGCGTATGGTTCCTGCGTGTAAGGGGGGGCAGAGATTACGTAACGAATGTTTTACCTCCCCCTTACCCAGAGTAACGCTTTTTGACGCCTTTGTGTGATATTCGATAAGGCTGTTGCTGACTCCTGCCACCCCCTTGCCATTGCGTAATTTATGGAGGGTGCCTAACGCTCAGTCTCCTTCCGTACAGATGTGACGTCATACCGGCGACAGTCGTACGGCTCGGCGGACCCGTGTGTGCCGTCGCCGTGCGGCCCCAACACGCGCTGCGACATCGACAACCGCGGCGTGGGTGTGTGCCGGTGCCTGGAGGGCTACTTCCCAAAACCCGACACCATCACCGGCTGCGGACCACAGTGTGTCAGGTGAGCATTGGCACGGTAGTGTACAGGATCCTGGGGCCAGAGGTGAGGGCGGGCACGGCAGTGTACAGAATCCTGGGGCCAGAGGTGAGGGCGGGCACGGTAGTGTACAGGAACCTGGGGCCAGAAGTGAGGGCATGGCACGGTAGTGTACAGGATCCTGGGGCCAGAGGTGAGGGCGGGCACGGTAGTGTACAGGATCCTGGGGCCAGAGGTGAGGGCGGGCACGGTAGTGTACAGGATCCTGGGGCCAGAGGTGAGGGCGGGCACGGTAGTGTACAGGATCCTGGGGCCAGAGGTGAGGGCGGGCACGGTAGTGTACAGGATCCTGGGGCCAGAGGTGAGAGCGGGCACGGTAGTGTACAGAATCCTGGGGCCAAAGGTGAGGGCGGGCACGGTAGTGTACAGGATCCTGGGGCCAGAGGTGAGAGCGGGCACGGTAGTGTACAGGATCCTGGGGCCAGAGGTGAGAGCGGGCACGGTAGTGTACAGGACCCTGGGGCCAGAGGTGAGGGCGGGCACGGTAGTGTACAGGATCCTGGGGCCAGAGGTGAGGGCGGGCACGGTAGTGTACAGAATCCTGGGGCCAGAGGTGAGGGCGGGCACGGTAGTGTACAGGATCCTGGGGCCAGAAGTGAAGGCGGGAACGGTAGTGTACAGGATCCTGGGGCCAGAAGTGAGGGCGGGGACGGTAGTGTACAGGATCCTGGGGCCAGAAGTGAGGGCGGGAACGGTAGTGCTCAGGATCCTGGGGCTAGAGGTGAGGGCGGGGACGGTAGTGTACAGGATCCTGGGGCCAGAAGTGAGGGCGGGGACGGTAGTGTACAGGATCCTGGGGCTAGAGGTGAGGGCGGGGACGATAGTGAACATGATCCTGGGCAGGGATGCGGAGCCGAGACAATTTTGGACGGCTCCGGCTCCGGCTCGGTATTTGTACGAATGAAAAATGGCGAATGGATAAACGAACGCTCTTGACCAGATGCCAAAGGCCAGTGAACCTCAAAACTGGACCAACCTACACTGCAGTGCAGTCGTATGGCAAACTGCACTGCACTGTTATGACAAACAGAAATATGGATCAGACATGCCCGCAAACCCACATAAAAGATTAATGATACAACGATCAAGTAAAGCTTGGACAGCCCGCAAAGAAACATTTCGATGAGCTAACAGTAGGGTCGTTCATAAAACATTTTTTTACTTTTCAGACTCGAATCCACTTTTTCCCATTATATATTCAATTCTGGTTTCAATGAGACACATTCCAAGCGTCTACGACAACGGGAAAGATCGCCTCAAAACGGTTAAAGATTTCATGTTTCGGGCGCGATTGACCGCCCGGCGTTGCAGTCTCCGCTTGTTAAATTTGGAAGAAAGGGGTGCATAACCTACCAGTAAAGACAGCCTGGCATGTGCGTGCGTATAAGAGCGGTATATGGGATTTGACTTGCAGGCATCTACTTGTGTGTTTGCAGAGCAATATAAATACATGTTATTCTACAAAAGACCTGAAATTAAATGATTCAGCACCCTTGTACTCTAAATCCCGACAGAACAGGAATGCCTTCCGGAGGCGAACCTTTTCTCTAGTAACTATCGCTGGAGAATGTCGTGAGGCAGGTGCTTCTCCCTATTCTCCTGCGAACTATTTAAGAGCTCTGGTACTGATAAAAGAAGATCCTGTTTCATATTTTTACCGTTTAGGTGGCTCACGAAATCTTCCACCAGCTTCACACCACGTTCTGTGGGACCGTTCACGACAGTAAGTTCTGGAATACCTTGAAACAGGGGAAGCTTTACCTGTTACCAGCTTCTCAACGGAGCCAATTCATGTCAGAATCTTCCAGATTCAGGCGCTCGATTACCATCCAGCTTTCAGGAATGAGAAATTGGGAGAGGCTTGGTATCGAGCCGAGCTCTTCATAGCCTCTGTTGGAAACTTTAGCCTACCTAACTGAAAGGTGGATGGTTTTGCTGTTTAGGCCAGGTACTGTATCACTGCCTTTTTACCTTCAGCATTGTGATTCTTATTTGCGAAGCAGATTATAACTTTCTGGTCACAAATAACAGTTGCGTTTGCACATTGACTTCAGCGCCTCTACACAATACCGGAGTATTATCTCGAATTGCGCAAGCTGGTTTACGTGTGGCTGTCAGGAGAGGTTGTCTCCAACAACTGTCTGTTTGGAAGACCCAGAGCTCACCAGCGAGCCATATTATGGAATATAGGACATTTATGGCATGAAGTGCGTGCTACTACTGTGTCAGATTCCGTTCACCATTCCAGAAGACACTTAAAGACAGAATATTATAATTTTTGGAGTTTAACAACGCATCAACTGCTCAGGTCACATGGCATCAGAGGAGAGAGGGAAAGAATTAGCTTGGGCTAGAGCAGCGCGCCAGATTCTGCCTCTGGGTGGGCTCGAACCCACGACACCCGGCACATAATGAATGCCATTGGCCAAGCCATGCGCAAGCGCTAACCGACTGAGCCACTCATACCCCGAAATAGTTAGCGGCTTTCCTTATAAGTGGTTCTAAACCATGCATTTGGGTTCCTCCGTCGCGGATAGTCAGCTTTAGAGCCTTCTATGAGCCTCAAAGCTATCCATAAAATGCAATGCAGTGCTTTCATTAAGTTAATATAGAAATCGCCATGAATATGCTGAAGTCAATTTGCCATCAGCTGTGGTATCTGTGCACAGACAGTTATATTCTGTCGCGCTGGTGAGAACCACCATCTTGGATGTAAGGAGCCAGTCGCACAACAATTGGCCAAAACAGCAAACGATTCGCATTTGACTAGGGCAGGCTTAAGTTTCCGATAGAGGCTATGAAGAGCTCTGTAAATGCTCGGTACTAAGCCTCAGCCAGCTTGTTTCTCCTGACAGCTGGCTGGTATTCGATTGCCTGAATCTGAAATATTCTGACCAGAAATGGCTCCGTTGGGAAGCTGGTATAGTTTCCCCAGTTTCAAGGTATTCCAGAACTTACTGTCGTGAACGGTCCCACAGAACGTGGTGTGAAGCTGGTGGAAGATTTCGTGGGCCACCTAAACGGTAAAAATATGAAACAGGATCTTCTTTTATCAGTACCAGAGCTCTTAAATAGTTTGCAGGAGAATAGGGAGAAGCACCTGCCTCACGACGTTCTCCAGCGATAGTTATGGGCATGAGCCTCAATATGTAATGGGCAAAAAGTGGGATCGATTCTGAAAAGTAAAAAAAATGTTTTGAACGACCCTAAGCTAACAGTGTTCAAGATCGAAAAACACATCAGATAGGCTGGTGGCATAATTCCTTTTCGAGAAAAATCGGAACCAACCACCCTACTGCCCAGGGCCCAGCAGGTGGTTCGCTCACTACACCACCCAATCGCGGTTGGAGCGGAGCAGCAACATTGCCTCCAATATGTCTGCTCTTAGTCTGGACCTGAGATCAGTAAGCAGTAGCTTCATCGCGAAGAACAACCTCTCCACGGACACCTGAGTAACTGGTAGCGCGGCCATTCCCAGGCTAGCCGGCTGGATGATGGCTGGATATCTATCTAAGATCGCCTACGGTCGCCCTCTTTAGGCGACCCAGGTTTTTTAAGTCGGCTAGTGCCGCATCGAGTGACGAGGATGCTGTTTTCTGCGCCTTTTGCCCTCGGTTCTCGACAGACAGACCTAGTATAAACTACTTCTCCGAGTACATGATAGCTCTCCTAGGGAGGAGGGGGGAGGTGGGAGCAAAGATTTTATTGCTCGACAGACCTAGTGTAAACACCTTTTTCAAACAATTTATTCAGCCTTTGGGGGCCCAATAGATAGTCTGCCCCCCTTCCAGGGCTTTGGGGGGAGCCATGGCCAGAATGGCATCCCCCTGCGTCTGCCAACAGGGGCGGATGCAGGCCGACGGTATGGGGTAAATCGTGAAAAAACATATGGTTTTTTAAGAAAATCGCCAAACATTGGGCAGTTTGGGGGGCAAATGCCTTTTTTGCTCCCCCCATGGATCCGCCATTGTCCGCCAATGCTTTCATTTGTTGCCAATTTCTGCCCATGCTAAATGGTCGGGGCGCACCACCTGCCCGAGAGTGAGACCGTCTGCGGAACACCCTAGTTGCAATATTTCACTAATCTCGTTATACATAACATATTGAGAAAATGTAATATTTCAGGTGAATAAATGTGTTTCCAAGCGACATCTGACGAGGTAAAATGTGACCATTTCACGTTTGATTTTGGGTAATTTTAGAACTCTTTGGGAGCCAGAGCCGGACCCTTTCTGACGGCTCCGGCTCCGGCTCCGATCAAAAGTGTTTCGGCGGCTCCGGCTCCGGCTCCGGGCAGAATGGTCGGCTCCGACCGGCTCCGGCTCCGCATCCCTGATCCTGGGGCCAGAGGTGAGGGCGGGGACGGTAGTGTACAGGATCCTGGGGCCAGAAGTGAGGGAGGGGCCGGTAGTGAACATGATCCTGGACCCAGAAGTGAGGGCGGGGACGGTAGTGTACAGGATCCTGGGGCCAGAAGTGAGGGAGGGGCCGGTAGTGAACATGATCCTGGGGCCAGAAGTGAGGGCGGGGACGGTCGTGTACAGGATCCTGGGGCCAGAAGTGAGGGAGGGGCCTGTAGTGTTCAGGGTCCTGGGGCCAGAAGTGAGGCAAGAAGGCAGGGGCGTACAATTCACTGGGGACTTGAATGAGGGAGGGGACGGGTCCCACTTTTAGTTACCCAAATCATCCCTGATATGCAGTTTACACTGAAACACGTAAAATATGAAAATTTTGATATAAATTTTTGTGGTTACAGCTTCATAAATAATTCACTGCCAGCTTCGTCTGACTAAACAAATAGGAAAAGGACATGAGTTTCCCAAGAATACGTGGCGTCGCCTGTGATTGACGGCTACCTCCACACAGCAGCCTTACGGAAGCGAAAAAATTGTGGCTATAACCTCGAATACATTTTCAATAATCACCCATGTTTTCGTGACAAGGCGAGTTTTTCTTAAAAATGACTGTCAGGTCAACCAAAGCGGTATTGTTTTGATAAATATTTCGCGTATATCTGTGTAGCGCTCATGTACACTTCTTGCTACGGTTACTGGCTCTGTCAGAAAGATCTCATGCTCCGAAAACACGCATCAGGTAGTTAGAAATGTTTTCGGGATATTAGTCTGGGTTATTTGATGAAAAGTTTAAACTTCCGAATATTTCGAGTTTATTGATAGCTCTTTTTCAACGGAATGGAACGGAATTCAACGGAATTCAACGGCATTCCGTTGAAAAAGAGCTATCAATAAACTCGAAATATTCGGAAGTTTAAACTTTTCATCAAATAACCCAGACTAATATCCCGAAAACATTTCTAACTACTTCACAACAGTTTCTGGGAAAAAATATGACTCTTAAAACGTATACGCATCAGGTATTCTTTCATTTGTTAATGGCTATCAACTTATCACCAGGAACGCACCTTCGGGAAAAATTGTCAGAGAAACAAACTAAAGGTAATACTTTATTCACTGCGAGACTGTGCAGTATTACGCATTGAAATTTGCTGGAACGGAATAATGCTATTGAAAAAATTGTGGTGTGAAAACACATATACGATTGATTTTACTAAACATTTTTGTCATCTGCTATTTGCCTGGCACCTGAATAGTGTCCATGTCGTCATAAAATACGGTAGGATATGATATTCTTATTCATAAGCTGATTTCTTCATAAGTCCTGTTATTAATTTCGGAAAAACATACCCTCGTTCAGCATCGAGTGACTGACACTTGTGGGCGTGACACAAATCCCGACACCAATGCCAAAAGGGTGGAGGGTTTCAACAAAGAGGAGGGAGGGGCTCAAGCGATCATTTGATGCACGCTCACGATAACTTCAGGGCTGCTTTTATTGGAAGCTTGCAGCATTAACTCGGCACCGCCTGAACTCTTTTAACACCCACCACAGTTTGGGGGTCCGATCGGGTCCCCCCCCTACGATCTCAGGAACCCGAGGTGATACGCAAACAATTGGAACTAGAAGCGCCTTACCGTCTTCTACTCTTCAGCTGAGTTTGAACCATATCAGTTGACCCGCGACGTCACAGAGGGCCAAAATTGGTCAAATTTAGACCCATTTAGAAAATCCTTTATAAATCCGGAGCTATCAAACCTCGAACAAAGCCAAAGCCACCAATGTGTTTATCTTGACCCAATGATTCAAATAGTATGCATAATGACCATGAAAGGTCATATCGTGACCCTGATCTCAGGTCAAGGCAAAATAATGACCTTTTAGGGTCATGTTGCTTTTTTGGGTAATCGAGTCTTTGAGTGATGCTCGTCACTATCACCAAATTTATTGCGGTATCTCATTTTATTCATAAGTTATAGGCACAAACAATTTCGAAAACCGTGACCTTTGGTGACCTCTGGTGACCGTAGTATTGGCCTGACCTAAAAAAAGATGCCAACACGCAGGTTTTTCTTTTCAAGAGCTTTCTAATGATGTTTAGGAACTTGATCTACATCTTTTAGAATTCGAGTTGCACCCCGGTTTTGTCAGTTTCATTTTAGAAGAGCGTTATCACCTTACGTGGGTTTAGAAATGACGTCATAACTCGTGGATCTGGCCTGACCTGATGATAATTTTTGTATGAGTTGTCAAACCGATCACCCTAGAGGTGAGCAAAGTGACGCGCCTTTCATTTAAATTGGCTCAGAGCCATTGGCAAAAATTCGAGTCCGATTGGACCTCCCAAGCGGTGAGGGATTGGTTTTCCTATGGCTCTGCAGCTGGGGTTCAGGAATTCGAGTGATTCACCATTCGTAGAAAGACATGCACTATCTAGATTTTCACTCCAACGAACGATCAGAAGTCTTTCATTCATCTTGAAAATATTTGTTTCATTCCCCAGTGAAGAATGCAGTAAATGGATATAAATGCTGCAAGGCCTCAGCATTATTCATTGCAGTCGGCTACGGCTTATTTGTCCGATTTCACTGCGACTGCAATTTTGCGGCGGCATTTCGAAACCAACTGATAGACTATCGCGATAGCCAGACATGCAGTGCGGTCGTCGCCCAGATTCCATTTATGGAAGTCCTTGCGCGACCCTGTCGAGGTGTCACACTGTACCAAGTACGACCCTATTGGCTCAGTTTAGTGGCGATAAGTTGCAAGCGGAAGAGGGCGCAATGGGTGCGAAAAACCAGCATCACCTCGAAGATACTTTACCACATGCACCAATGCAGTCGAGTTTGGAGGAGACGGGGGAGAGGGGAGCAGGAGATGTACGGCGTGCTTGGTGAGAGTCAGTGCCGGCGTTGCCGGGTGATTGGTGCCGATGGGGTTCGGCCGGGCGGCGGCTGGGTTGTGGGCCCGTCGCTCCGGTCCAGGGGCGGCTGCTGCCGGGCCGTATATGGTGCGCCGAGGCCAGTACCGGCGCCGCCGACACGCCACAGACCCCAGCCCGCACCGGCAGCACTCCCCTCCCGCAGCCAACTTGTTGAATGGCATAACAATCATCACTGGTGCACATTTCTGGTAAAAACTGCGTGCATTTCTCAAACTGGTGTTGCCTGAGTTCCATGCGATCATGTCTTCCTTCCCTTTGTATTCTTTCTATATACAGTATGGGTATTTACTCGCCAAATTTATTACCACATGTATTCCGCCTCCTCGCCCAATCCTTCGAAGCTTCCCCAGAGCTGTATACTGACCAACCCTCTTCAGGTTTGGTTCTATTCGGCTGCCCGGTCTGAGGTGGGGGACCTCTGAAGGCAGTACCTTGTCCCTCATTAACTCCAATGTCCCATCCGTCACTGACGCCAGTATCCCGTCCGTCACTGACGCCGGTATCCCGTTCGCCACTGACGGCAGCGTTCCGTCCGTCACTGACGCCAGTATCCCGTCCGTCACTGACGCCAGCGTCACCCCCGTCACCGACGTCAGCGTCCCGTCTGTCACTGACGCCAGTATCCCGTCCGCCACTGACGGCAGCGTCCCGTCCGTCACTGACGCCAGTATCCCGTCCGCCACTGACGGCAGCGTCCCGTCCGTCACTGACGCCAGTATCCCGTCCGCCACTGACGGCAGCGTCCCATCCGACAGTGTCTCACTCGTCTTGACGGCAGCGTCCCCTCCGACAGTGCCTCACCCGTCACTGACGTCAGCGTCCATCACTGACGTCAGCGTCCCCTCCGACAGCGGCGGCAGTGTCTCGCCCGTCATAAGTTGTCTTTTTGTTATCTCCTCTTCTCCTTTTTGTTGTTATTTAGCTGTTTTGTAAAGTGCAGTGCCCCCTCCGGCAGTGCCTCGCCCGTCACTAACGGCAGCGACGGCAGTGTCTCGCCCGTCACTGACGGCAGTGTCTCGCCCATCACTAACGACAGTGACGACAGTGTATCGTCCGCCACTGACGGAAGTATCTCGCCCATCACTGACGGCAGTGTCTCGTCCGTCACTGACGGCAGTGTCTCGTCCGTCAGTAACGGCAGTGACGGCAGTGTCTCACCCGTCACTGACGGCAGTATCTCGCCCATCACTGACGGCAGTGTCTCGTCCGTCACTGACGGCAGTGTTTCGTCCGTCACTAACGGCAGTGACGGCAGTGTCTCGTCCGTCACTAACGGCAGTGTCTCGCCCATCACTGACGGCAGTGTCTCGCCCATCACTGACGGCAGTGTCTCGTCCGTCACTGACGGCAGTGTCTCATCCGTCACTGACGGCAGTGTCTCGTCCGTCAGTAACGGCAGTGTCTCACCCGTCACTGACGGCAGTGTCTCGTCCATCACTGACGACAGTGTCTCGTCCGTCACTGACGACAGTGTCTCGTCCGTCACTGACGGCAGTGTCTCGTCCGTCACTAACGGCAGTGACGGCAGTGTCTCGTCCGTCAGTAACGGCAGTGACGGCAGTGTCTCATCCGTCACTGACGGCAGTGTCTCGTCCGTCAGTAACGGCAGTGTCTCACCCGTCACTGACGGCAGTGTCTCGTCCGTCACTGACGACAGTGTCTCGTCCGTCACTGACGGCAGTGTCTCGTCCGTCACTAACGGCAGTGACGGCAGTGTCTCGTCCGTCAGTAACGGCAGTGACGGCAGTGTCTCATCCGTCACTAACGGCAGTATCTCGCCCATCACTGACGGCAGTGTCTCGCCCATCACTGACGGCAGTGTCTCGTCCGTCACTGACGGCAGTGTTTCGTCCGTCACTAACGGCAGTGACGGCAGTGTCTCGTCCGTCACTAACGGCAGTGTCTCGCCCATCACTGACGGCAGTGTCTCGCCCATCACTGACGGCAGTGTCTCGTCCGTCACGGACGGCAGTGTCTGATCCGTCACTGACGGCAGTGTCTCGTCCGTCAGTAACGGCAGTGTCTCACCCGTCACTGACGGCAGTGTCTCGTCCGTCACTAACGGCAGTGACGGCAGTGTCTCGTCCGTCGCTGACGGCAGTGTCTCGTCCGTCACTAACGGCAGTGACGGCAGTGTCTCGTCCGTCACTGACGGCAGTGTCCCGTCCATCACTAACGGCAGTGACGGCAGTGTCTCGCCCATCACTGACGGCAGTGTCTCTCCCATCACTGACGGCATTGTCTCGTCCATCACTGACGCAGTGTCTCGTCCGTCACTAACGGAAGTGACGGCAGCGTCTCGTCCGTCACTGACGGTAGTGTCTCGCCTCTCAGTAACGGCAGTGACGGCAGTGTCTCGCCCATCAGTAACGGCAGTGACGACAGAGTCTCGCCCATCACTGTCGGCAGTGTCTCGCCCATCACTGACGGCAGTGTCTCGTCCGTCACTGACGCAGTGTCTCGTCCGTCACTAACGGAAGTGACGGCAGTGTCTCGTCCGTCACTGACGGTAGTGTCTCGCCTGTCAGTAACGGCAGTGACGGCAGTGTCTCGCCCATCAGTAACGGCAGTGACGAAAGTGTCTCGCCCATCACTGTCGGCAGTGTCTCGCCCATCACTGACGGCAGTGTCTCGTCCGTCACTTACGGCAGTGTCTCGCCATCAGTAACGGCAGTGACGACAGTGTCTCATCCGTCACTGACGGCAGTGTCTCGCCCGTCAGTAATGGCAGTGTCTCGTCCGTCACTGACGCAGTGTCTCGTCCGTCACTAACGGAAGTGACGGCAGTGTCTCGTCCGTCACTAACGGCAGTGTCTCGTCCGTCACTAACGGCAGTGACGGCAGTGTCTCGCCCATCACTAACGGCAGTGACGACAGTGTCTCGCCCGTCACTGACGGCAGTGTCTCGTCCGTCACTGACGGCAGTGTCTCGTCCGTCACTGACGGCAGCGACCCTCCGGCAGTGACGGCGAGTGCGGCTCCGGGTACGTGTGCCGTGGCACCCGTTGTGTGGCCGTGAGGGCCAGTTCTTCCGGTAGCTCCGCCTACCGGCCAAGCTTCGGTGGCTCCTCCTACCGGCCCGGCTCCAGCAGCGCTGCCGGTGAGTGTTCCCGGACGCCGCTCCTCATTTACATACACATGAGCTCCGGAACCACGATACTCCTGCTGGCTGTTCCACACGCAGCCCGCACCTTAGCGAATCTGCAGGCTTTAGTTAATAGGGTATACATTCTCCAAATGAATAGCACTATCGTTGAAAACAGGGGCGTAGCCAGGATTTCGCTCAGGAGGGCGGCGCCCCGAAAAGGGCCCCTGCGACAGCACCAAAAGGGCCCTGATGGGTAAAAACGGCCCTGCTTGTTACATAATAGAGTGCTGAACAGGGCTTAAGAGGGCCTTGTCTGGTATGGAATTTCAAATTTGGACACTGAACATAATGTGGGCGAGCCGCGCTTCGCGCGGCCCGTGTCCTCAGGGGGACCTTCGGGCCCTCAGGGGGGGCGGCTGTACCTGCTGCCCCTTCCCTTGGCTACGCCCCTGGTTGAAAACGATGCTAAAAATGCATTTGTCCAGTGATGACCTGGCATCATGAATTATATAATCTTCCTGCTTTTATTTTACACCTGCGATGCAATGATAGCCTGGAGGTTAAAGCGGCTATGTCGTCTCCATTGTTGGCGTCACTTTGGCGGTGACTAACCGGCCTGACAACGCCTCGACATCTGCCTAGAAGTCATGGTAGATCTTATATGGCGGCACGTTGCCTAGGTGGGCAGTAATTCGCGAGTTCAGCGAACCATCGACGCTAACTTCCCGGACATAAAACCTGATGCCATCTTTTCCCCTGACTTCCTCTTAAGGTTCGTAGGAGTTAAGTAGGGACATTAAAAGTCTCCGACAACATGCCCGATAACCGTTTAGAAATCCAGCGTGCTCATAGCAAAGAAGCTGCTGTTACATTGGCGGCAAAAATGGTTACGTGGAAGGAGGTATACATTGTCTTTGTCACGTAGAACTAGAGTTTAGCGGAAGAAAGCATCACTCGAACTCAACATGCGCGTGCGTGGAAACTAACCAATCGCTAGAGAAATGTAAGGCAACCAACTACAAAACAGCGTTCTTGGATTCGGCAAAAAAGAAATAATTCCGTCTTGAGAGTGTCGACTCTAAAACCCGTGAGTATGAAACATGGCATATGCTGACGGAGAATTAGTGAAAGCTCTAGTCTAGATGCGTGAAAAGTGTAATCTAGAGCCGTCTAAAACTCCCCAAAAAATATCAATCTATCTGGTGAAGGAATCCCTCTAAATCTTGAAAAAATATCAACCAATTTTCTGGATTCTGCTGCTTTCGCTAAGGGTCGGAAACAACGCCATCTAAGAGAGACGCATGTTACATCTTGTTCGGCCATCTATGCCAGCGGAGTGGCGGATGCGCCAGCTGACCAGGTGGGGTTGACCTGTGCTGACCTCGGCTGGGTACCGTCGGCAGTGGTGGACCCGTGTGACTTGAACCTGTGTGGCACCAACGCCAACTGTGACGCCGTCAACGGCCGCGCCGTCTGCTCCTGCCCCGACGGATACGAGGGCAACCCGCTGTCGGCCTGCACCAAGGGCGAGTGCATCGGTGAGTGGCGCGGCCGTATGGCTGCACGGTCTGGGGAGGGTGCAGCTGAGGGGCCGACACAGGCCAGCGGTGTGCTGCGTCGAGTTCTGGCCGCCCGCCTGGCACGCTAGGCCCAACTGTCACAGGAGTCTTATTGATGGACTGTGTATGTTTGTAAATGTATGGTAAAACGAGCACTCTATCTCTCGTGTTCAGATCTGGAACATTCTTAGATCTGTTTGGAATTTTCCGTCTCGCTAAATCGGCACCATATTTCGAAACTTCAGTGACCGGGAGCAAAGGTGATTTCCGGACCAATTGTTGGCATCACTGAGTTATGCTAGACGACGCAGCATTAAGCATATGACAACGGTGAGGAGTCGACAGAATAGTTTCTGATTTTCATATTTAGAACTTTGTCAAGCATAAGCTACTCACTCTCATATGGTACTGCCTTTCGATGGAAATGAATGAGTCATACATTTGACGAGATGAATGCCAGGATGCTATGGAGTGCTTGATTTCCCGTGCTGGATACCTCTCTGTACTGCCTCATCCCAGGGGACCCGCAGTATTTTCTGAAAAGATTCAACTGGTTCTTGCAAAGTCTGGGACCACTTTGCACAAGCAAGTATATGCGTCAGCTCATATGAATAAAACATAATGTTCGAGTACACCCTGATTCAACTATGCATAGCTGTTCGCCACCCGAGTTTGTTGCACGAAAACAAAGACTTTGCAGCTAAACAACAGACCACAAACCAACACAATTCTTCTTGATTGCTAAAAACTTTTATATGGGGCCTTATATCTACATCATTTTTAGAAGATACCTAACATTGTTAAGGCTATCAAAGGACTTATTGATGTTATTTATGCAAACAACTTTAGAAACCATCAAGCAGGGCGAAATGTGCATGTTTTCTGTGTTGATGACCATTGAAAATGATTTCCGCCCTTACCAAACTGGACTTTGAAGTGTGGTATTTACATTTTCCGTGAAGTACGCAGGTCTCGTGCCTCCCTCTCAGCGGACCTCGACTGCTGCTCCCTTGGGTCGTTCCCCGCAGATGACGCCACCGCCGTGCTTTCAGACGACGGGCAGTGCCCTGCGGGCCTGGTCTGTCTGGGAGTACGCTGCGTCAGCCCCTGTGCCGAGCGGCCCTGCGGCACTGGCGCCGAGTGCAACGTCGTCAACAGACGCGCCATCTGCAAATGCCCCCGGGGCTACAGCGGCGACCCGCTCTCGTCCTGTGTCTACGACCCGCAACAGACAAGTCAGTCACCTGTGCACCCTGAACTAGTCTTTCACAGATAGGTCAGTCACCCGCACTGTTTTAATAATCCGCAACACTAAAAGAAATATTACGTTTTGATTGGCCTCCTCACAATAGTTCGAAAACACTAAAACCAACACTCATGGTATAGACAATCCGCAACACTCCCTGATTACTCCGTTTCAGCAGTTAACTAAGAAGAACTGCTGCCTTGCTCTGCATTAGATGCCTAAAAATGTGAAGCGAATCGGTGCATGTCGATTCTAGCAGCGGGGTCGGAGGTTTCCGCTAAAACTATATCACGCTCATTACCCATCTGCATTCTGCTCATTGCCACAGTACTTGGAGGTCTAGGTTTAATTGGACAGATACGCACCAGAATGAGAGGAGAGGCGATCACAAGCGCACTCAGCTGCATCTATTGCGTGTGTGGTGGGGTCATTCTCAGGCCGCGTCACACCATGTGACTCACCATCCTGGTTGGCAGGTTCCGCAATTGACTCACCATCCTGGTTGGCAGGTTCCGCAATTGACTCACCATCCTGGTTGGCAGGTTCCGGGTCGCGGCGCACGTCGTCGTTCACGACGGCCGGCTCCCACAACTCCGGGCCCACCACCCAGTACCGTGAGTCTCTCGCACCAATCGCATAAAAACCGTCTCGAAATATCGATGAATTCGGTCAGCCAATGGTACAATTTACCTGTTACGCTGCATGTTAGCCTGCGTAGCACCAAATCCCAGGTTTGTGTGTGATTAGCAGGCCACAATATTGATACAAATTACTCTTTGGCTTTGAATAGTGTCCCGGATTTGAATCAGCCATGTGCCCTGAAGAAGGATGATCTGGCTCCTGTAACCTCTATCAGCAGCGTGCAAGCAGCCGACGCTGTATAACCTAACAGCAAGTGTTGTTAATCAGAAAAACACACCTCGGTCAGGATAGGTACATACACTATCCACCGAGACACTGAGCCCCGACAATGGTGGAAGAGGTGTGCGCAATTATGCACTAGAGGGCGGTCCAAAGTGGAATAGTGGATGGATGAGAGCGATATATCTTGCAGTGGACCACTCTAAGGCTGAAATTGGGCGGTTAATCATGAAATAGGGGCGCCAAACCACAAGGCAGAGGGTGGACGGTGGTGAATGAGGGCGGTCCACGTTAAAGCAGGGTGTCTTAAAGCTGCGCAAGCGCTGCTAATGGTGGACGAGGTGCACGCAATCATGCAGAAGAGGGCAGTTTAAAGTGGACGAGTGCGGTCCATGTTACAGTAGGGCACCCTAGGGCTGAAAAGGGGCGGCAAATCTTCAAAACCGGGTGCCCAAACACAAAGTTGAGGACAGCCGGAGGAAAATGACGGCGGTCCAAGTTGAGGTGGGGCGCCCTGATGCTGTAAAATAGCGGTAAAGAGTGGAAAAAGGGCGCACAGTCATGCACTGGAGAGCGGTCTACATTGCAGTGACCCGCCCAAGGGCTGAAAAATGTGGCCAACCGTGGAATAGGAGGCTCCGAACCCAAAAACAGAGGTCGACCGGAGGTGAGTAAGGGCAGTCCATCTTAAAGTGGGGGTAGTCTTGGGGCTACAAAAGAGCGGCCAATAGTGGAGAAAGGGCGAACAATCATGCAGAAGAGGGCGGCTTAAAGTAGACGAGTGCGGTCCATGTTGCAATGGGGCGCCCTAGAGTAGAAAAAGGGGGAAAATCGTGAAATAAGAGGCTCCCAACCAGAAAACAGAGAGCGACGGGAGCTGCGTGAGGGCGGCCCACGTTGGAGCGGCGAGCCCTGCGGCTGCAAACAAGCAGCCGATAGTGGAGAAGGGCGCAGTCATACCGACGAGAGCGGCCAAAAGTGCATGAGGCTGGTCCATGTTGGAGTGTGGCGCTCCAGGGCTTAAAAAGAGCGAGCAATCATAAAATATAGGCACCCAGCCAGAGAGGAGAAGGCGGCAAAAAATAGATGAGGTCAGTCCATGTTCAAGTGGGGCGCCCAATGGTATGCCGGTGAAAACTGATACAAAATTAGGGGTGGCTCATAGTGAAAAAGGCCAGCTTCTAATTTGTTTTTCTTTGCGCTTTGCTCTAGCATTTACTGCTCATACCCAAGGTGTCGGCGATTTCGGGCGCCTTCCGCGCCCGAAATCGACGGAAGCAGCCACTGGGTCCTTAACATGGGGGCTACCGCCACCTTCGCACCCTTGGATCCGTCTCTGGACTGGTATGCATTATGACATATAATGACATTGGACCCAACATTAGGCCCAGTCAGTCAATGTTTAGATTTGACCTGACGAGGTCATAATATACATAATTTGGTGGGGCTTGGTAAGAGAATTCCAATGGTGCTTATACATTTTATATAGCTCTACTCTGTCAGACGGTACGACACAGAACATACAGTGTCATTGTATTCCCATGACAACTTACTTTGACCTTAAGTGACCTCAAATGTGACCTGATCAAAAAATTGTATGTATTATTTTAGGTAGAGATCATGACCGGCTATCCGACACCACTTTCTTCTTTTTCGCTAGCTAGCATGGTTGCTGAGATAGTACGGGGGAAGGGGTGGGGGTGAGGTGCGCAGGCAGGGGGGAAGACGCATACCTTAAGGGATAATTCCTCTGTACCGATCCTGCTTGGACAGAATTACTTTATTTTTCTTCATTAAGTTGTTTCATCGTTTGTCTACACTCAGATACAAATGTGTGATTCTGAGATGATGCAAAGCGTGCGAAATTTATTTTTCCTTGAGACCACGTAAAAGGCGCTTTACCCCGATAGCGGGGTAAAACGTCCTAGCCCCGGATTAAAAGGCCATCATAAAACTTCCAGCGTACACTGTACCTTTTGCTTCACGTGAAAAATAGGAATATTATTAAAATTACGCTGTCAGATAATTTGTGACCAAGTTGGTAGGGTAAGCACATTTACATCGCATAGAGTACAATCGCAACTTTAAGATAGCTTGTTTTTATATCCGGAGGTGGAAAAAGCAACAAATGTTTGCTGAAAAATAACGGAGCCTAACCTAACCTAATCTAACCTAACCTAACCTACCTACCCATCCCACCAGCGGATACAATAATAAGATTCCCCTAACGGAGCGTGATGATGATCGTCATGATCCGAGTGAATGGTATGAAGTTTTATACATTCTACCTAGTGCACTGCCCAGAGGACTCTTATACACCCGTGTTCAGAGAATTACTGACGACGAGTGTATACTTCTCAGATACACCCACCATCAGAGAACTCCTTGACGATGAGTGTGTACTTCCTGTGAGACACCACAGAGTTCCTGTCGGCCCCCTCACGGTGCCTATATCTCTTTGACCTAACACACGGTGCCTTGCTTCGCTTTTGCCTCCCTCTATCTCTCTGATCTTAACACGGCCTGTCGCCCCCTCACGGTGCCTATATCTCTTCTGACCGTGACACAACAGAGTGCCTGTCGGCCCCCTCACGGTGCCTATATCTCTTCTGACCGTGACACAACAGAGTGCCTGTCGGCCCCTCTATCTCTACTGATCGTGTAACACCACAGAGTGCCTGTCGGCCCCCTCACGGTGCATGCGTGTCCGATGGAGCCCTCCTGACGGGTGTATGATGCTTGTGTGCCATCAGAGGACGTCTGCCGGCCCTCTCCCTGCGGCAAGAACACCAACTGTCGGGAGAAGCGAGGCCGCGCCATCTGCAGTTGCATCCAGAACTACATCGGCGACCCTCTGACCGGCTGCCGGCCCGAGTGCACCTCAGACGCCGAGTGCAGCTCCCGCCAGTCCTGCGTCCAGGTCAGTTGGCACGTTTCCACGCACGTACTTCAGACAGGGTGTTACGATATCGCATCTCTGAACTGACGCGGAGTTTCTTACCCTGTTGGGAGGCGATACATCTGACTCTGTTGCGACGCAGTACATCGGACTCTGTTGATACGCAGTACATCGGACTCTTTTGCGATACAGTACATCGGACTCTTTTGCGACGCAGCACATCGGACTCTGTTGATACGCAGTACATCGGACTCTGTTGATACGCAGTACATCGGACTCTGTTGCGACGCAGTACATCGGACTCTGTTGATACGCAGTACATCGGACTCTGTTGATACGCAGTACATCGGACTCTGTTGCGACGCAGTACATCGGACTCTGTTGCGACGCAGTACATCGGACTCTGTTGCGACGCAGTACATCGGACTCTTTTGCGATACAGTACATCGGACTCTTTTGCGACGCAGTACATCGGACTCTGTTGCGACGCAGTACATCGGACTCTGTTGATACGCAGTACATCGGACTCTGTTGATACGCAGTACATCGGACTCTGTTGATACGCAGTACATAGGACTCTGTTGCGACGCAGTACATCGGACTCTGTTGATACGCAGTACATCGGACTCTGTTGCGACGCAGTACATCGGACTCTGTTGATACGCAGTACATCGGACTCTGTTGCGACGCAGTACATCGGACTCTTTTGCGACGCAGCACATCGGAGTCTGTTGCGACGCAGTACATCGGACTGTGTTGAGACGCAGTACATCGGACTCTGTTGAGACGCGATACACCTGACTCTGTTGCGACACAGTACATCGGACTCTGTTGCGACGCAGTACATCGGACTCTGTTGATACGCAGTACATCGGACTCTGTTGCGACGCAGTACATCGGACTCTGTTGATACGCAGTACATCGGACTCTGTTGCGACGCAGTACATCGGACTCTGTTGATACGCAGTACATAGGACTCTGTTGAGACGCGATACACCTGACTCTTTTGCGACGCAGTACATCGGACTGTGTTGAGACGCAGTACATCGGACTCTGTTGCGACGCAGTACATAGGACTCTGTTGAGACGCGATACACCTGACTCTGTTGCGACGCAGTACATCGGACTCTGTTGCGACGCAGTACATCGGACTGTGTTGAGACGCAGTACATCGGACTCTGTTGCGACGCAGTACATCGGACTCTGTTGATACGCAGTACATCGGACTCTGTTGCGACGCAGTACATCGGATTCTGTTGATACGCAGTACATAGGACTCTGTTGAGACGCGATACACCTGACTCTTTTGCGACGCAGTACATCGGACTCTGTTGCGACGCAGTACATCGGACTCTGTTGATACGCAGTACATCGGACTCTGTTGATACGCAGTACATCGGACTCTGTTGCGACGCAGTACATCGGACTCTGTTGCGACGCAGTACATCGGACTCTGCTGATACGCAGTACATCGGACTCTGTTGATACGCAGTACATCGGACTCTGTTGATACGCAGTACATCGGACTCTTTTGCGATACAGTACATCGGACTCTTTTGCGACGCAGTACATCGGACTCTGTTGCGACGCAGTACATCTGACTCTGTTGCGACGCAGTACATCGGACTCTGTTGATACGCAGTACATCGGACTCTGTTGCGACGCAGTACATCGGACTCTGTTGATACGCAGTACATAGGACTCTGTTGCGACGCTACATCGGACTCTGTTGATACGATACCTAGGACTCTTTTGCGACGCAGTACATCGGACTGTGTTGAGACGCAGTACATCGGACTCTGTTGATACGCAGTACATAGGACTCTGTTGAGACGCGATACACCTGACTCTGTTGCGACGCAGTACATCGGACTCTGTTGCGACGCAGTACATCGGACTGTGTTGAGACGCAGTACATCGGACTCTGTTGCGACGCAGTACATCGGACTCTGTTGATACGCAGTACATCGGACTCTGTTGCGACGCAGTACATCGGACTCTGTTGATACGCAGTACATAGGACTCTGTTGAGACGCGATACACCTGACTCTTTTGCGACGCAGTACATCGGACTCTGTTGCGACGCAGTACATCGGACTCTGTTGATACGCAGTACATCGGACTCTGTTGATACGCAGTACATCGGACTCTGTTGATACGCAGTACATCGGACTCTGTTGCGACGCAGTACATCGGACTCTGTTGCGACGCAGTACATCGGACTCTGCTGCGACGCAGTACATCGGACTCTGTTGATACGCAGTACATCGGACTCTGTTGATACGCAGTACATCGGACTCTGTTGCGACGCAGTACATCGGACTCTGTTGATACGCAGTACATCGGACTCTGTTGATACGCAGTACATCGGACTCTGTTGAGACGCAGTACATCGGACTCTGTTGATACGCAGTTTATCTGACTCTGTTGAGTTTCGGTACATCTGATTCCGTTTGCGACGCCGTAAATCTGATTCTGTTGTGACACTGTACATTTGACACTGTCACACGCATTGACAGAGGAGATGGATGGGGCGGGGCACCCACCACCTAGGGACTTTGGAAGATACCCTAAAAAAACGGTAGCGCGCAGCGGCACCGTACTTTGATTTTATTTGCATCGTTTACCAAAAAATTAGGTTTAGGTCATTTCAAGTGAGGTCACCAGCGCAGGTTGAGGGATTTTACTTCCGAAAAAGTATAAGATAACATAAGTAAGAAAAGGTTAAGGTATCTATCTGAATTGTATATCACACAATGGACCCACTGGGTACTTCAGAGGTTAGGAAGTTAGGTTAGGTTTAAAGGTTAGGCCAGGCCACCAAACACCATGCATCACTTTTCGCTAACTAGCGTGATTTTTTAGATCTTCGAGATTCGAGGGCGCGGGGGGGTGGGGCGGGGGGCGGGGCGGGTACCTGTCCCTCATCAAGGCAGTGGCTCAGAATCCGTCAATGCATGTGCTATACCCCTGGCGCTGTTGTGAAGCTGTGAATCTAGCCCTGTCGCGACGCCAAACATGCTGGTGTTGTGGCCGGCAGAACCGGTGCCGTAACGCCTGCACAGGAGCCTGCGGCTCCGGCGCCCGCTGCGACGCCGTCAACCACCGCGCCGTGTGTACCTGTCCCAAGTACTACAAGGGCAACGCACTCACTGGCTGCTACCCCGAGTGTACCAGCCACGCCGAGTGCGGCAGCACCCAGGTACACTGCACTGCAGCCCGTCAGCTCGCTCTCACCATATGCAGAGAAACGCTTACTTCTTTGCAGGCTTCGAAATCGAGGTTCTACTTTTTCTACATTCTTGGTCCCGGCGCCGGCAAGCCTCGAATGGTCCCGGCAAGGCCCCGGCAAGACCCAACCTGGTTCCGGCACTGCTTTCGGAAAAAGAGTAAAAAGGAAGAATTCCCAGCCTTGTTCTTAAATACATTGACCAAAGCATTTCTTTTCTTATTTCAGCTTTACATTGTGTGATTTTGTTACTGCATTACAATTTCAATAACATTTCTTACAATACAAGTATTATTTCCCTGGAATATGGGCACAATATCAACTTTTCCGGGGAATCTCAAATTGTCTTATTGGCATTTTGGCATTCCTAGTCTTAAAATAAAACTCAATTGGTTAAACAACGGATTAATCGCAGTCCGGTCCAGGCTCCAACGAACATAGGTCTTATTTGAGACCATCACGCTATCTTAACCCCCCGAAGTCCCGGCACATGCCAAGCTGGTCCCAGCAAAGTCCCATCCGGGACCAGCATCAGATTCCGGCGCCGGGACGCAGGGACCAAAAGTAGGGGAGACTGGGGTCAATTGTAACAAATTTCACAGTTCTGGTTCTGGAGAAATAGTTCTTTGAGGTTCATCACTTATAATTATATTTTCATCAACTTTGAAGATTTTTCAATCTGACAGACGTAGAAAGATTTCAAAACACAAATAATTAGGGGTCAAAATTTCACTTTTAAGAAATTACTTCAGCTGTTACAATTGACCCCACGTGAGGGGCAATTTTAACAGCACCGGGGGTCAATGGTACCATGTTAAAGCCGTATGAATTTTGACGATTTATTTGCACCATAAAAATCATAATGCAAACACTTCTGCATTTTGGTTTTCACTTCAGCTTCATGGACCGTCTCCAGTCGAGTCCCGCGTTCGGTGGTGCGTGGTGCAAAACGAGGCATTCCCTGGAAGTGCGAGACATTTGTTTGAACACAGCCGATGCAATTTTTTTAAAATGAACATAAAAACGAATACCGGTGATTTAAATAGGTAATCCCTATTAATGACCTGAATATACTGCGTTCAAAATTCCTGTAAAAATTTGTTTATCAGTCCGGTCAGTAAATCTTGAACTTGTTGCCGAAAAGTAATGACCCTTTCTAGAACCAAAAACGTATTATTTTTGGCGCATTTGCCTATTGGACTGACTACCTACAAAAATATATTTATAATTTGACTGAAACCTCGTTAATTTTTCAAACTGGGCACATATAGCCTGAGCAGCTGACGTGCCATTAAACCTCAATTATCATCGTTAATTTTCCAATATAATAAATATTCTATAGGGCAGCCCACATTGTCACTTTTCCGAAACATATACCAACCTACGAATAAATATATCATTGGAAAGCAAGTCATAAACAGCAGCGCACCCAGGAGGCAGCAGGCCCGCACTCCACCCTCCCCCTCCCCACTGGAGGATCCAGGGGAAAGAGGGCAATTCCCCCCAATTCGCCCGATTTTTGTCGATTTTCTTCAAAACCCATGTTTTTCCCGATTTTAGGCCACTTTGCCCCCTCAACGGTCGGCCTGGATCCAGGCCTGCCCCCCCCAACGTGTCAAGTGCCTCCTCCCAAAAACAGTTGACACTAGATCTGCGAAACAAAAAGTTCCTCACTCCCCCAGGATATGAAGATTGGCCCCTTTGGGTAAACAAGTGCGCCCCCTTCATCGGCCTGACGTCACTTCGTCAGCCCCCAAACAAACATCCTGGGTGCGCGCCTGATCATAAATTCACTAACCTAGCTACTGCATTTGTGCAGTAGAAGCAATTTTATTACGTCGTAAGGTCATAGGGGTCAATTGTAACATTGGTACATCTGACCCCAAGAGAAATGTTACAATTGTCCCCATCGTAACGCACAACTTTTTAAACCAGATTGCTGCTCAACGAGCTGGCCTAGGCGACAGATTCTGTACTCATTCCGTAACTAATTAAACACTATTTATGCACTGAAACTGTTTTTGCTGTACCTTATCATACCCATCAATAAACTAATCATCTTTAGATATTTCAAAATTTACCAAACACCCCCAAAAACACATAATTGTCAACAGCGTCTGACTTACCCGCTGCACCGCGTTGAAACTTCGTTAACAAAGACAGCAGCTGATTGCGCATTTCCGGTCATGCCACCAGCGCCAACCATTGATTAGTTTAGCCAATATGGCCAGTGTTACAACTGCCCCGTGTTACATTTGACCCCAGTCTCCCCTAAAACCTCTTCTTCGAAACTAGAGTAGCCATATAAAAAACAGAAATGGTATGCATTCAAACCAATAGAGCATAACGTTTCTGTTGTGATTTAGGTGATGTAACGTGCCTGAGTACCTACATCCATTGTTTGGTGTTTCCACAAGTGTCTCATTTCCCTTAAATCATCAATAAAATTTAATAGCTAACCAGACATATGTTTTCCGCTTTCTGCTCCCTTCAACTTCTCAGTGTTCTCTGTCTAACGTTGAGTCTAGTGCACATCTATTCATTGACGTTGTGCCGTTATTTGTTTTGATTTACTGCTATCACTCCAAGACTGAAGCCCCGGTGCTGATGATCGTTCTGAATATCACTTACATAATTTCCTCACGCATATTATAGAATGACTGCCGAAATATCCGCAGCCTCAGCTCCGTTATAGAGGAGGCTGTGGACCAGGTTTTGTCTCCATCCATGCTGGCCAGTTCAAAGTGAGAGAGCAGGGCACTGCCATTACACACGGCTGACGGGGCCTGTGCGTCTGCGCCCTGGGGCAGGCCTGTATCCAGCTGCAGTGTGGGGACCCCTGCGCCGGCGTCTGCGGCATCGGGGCCAACTGCCGGGTCCGCGACCACACCGCCATCTGCTCCTGCCCCACCGGCTACACCGGACACCCGTACCACCGCTGCTCGCCGCCACAGCAAGCTCGTGAGTCCGTCGCGGACACTCTGCTGTCTCGCTCATGGGCCGATGCAGGGGTGGAGGGAGGGGGCAGTTGCCCTATAACTGACCCACTCGCTGCACGCCGGCGTCCCCTGAAACGTCCGCCCAGGATGCAAGCACTGGCACCCCACCATGCGATTTAGCGCCCCTCTGATAGGTGGCGCGTTAGAATTGGCGCCCCTTTCCCAACTGGCGCCCCCTCTGGACCCAAATGGCGCTCCTCGGACCCAGCTAGGGGCCACCTGACCAAAGTGCCCTGATCGAAAATCCTGGATCCGCCTGTGGTCTTGTTTTCATGACTGGAGGAATTCTGAATTAGCCATTCATGTAAAGTGTGACCCAAAAAGGAATACCCATGCCGTTATCATCGTTGAATAAATAAAACGATTTCAGTTTTGACAATAAAACCTTCTGAGGAGGCCCACATTTTTTTGTGGTCTGCAAAATAAGAATGTGCTATATCAAATAAATCAACCTCGCCCATGTCTTTGAGTCTCAATGGGTAATGTCGGGCTTCCTATTTACAATCTGTCATTGTTGTGGAGTTCCTGCAGGCAAGGGTGGCACAGATTTAGCTGCATAGATCATGAAAGTGAGATGTTTCAGCTCCAATTTTATATAAGTTATATAATTTTTCCTCCAATTTCAGCATAATATATTTTTACCCCAAAATGAACACCATTGGTGGAAACATTCTTACACACTGCAACTCGTATGAAAGTTAACCACATCAATACTGTAGAAATTCCAGCTCATCGATAGGGCCTAAATACATTTCTAATGAACAGCAGCCACTTCTTAATAGCTTGTACCAACAACTGTGTTTAAACGCCGGCAATATGGTACCGTCGTCTCCATGTCGGTACGAGATCCTTTGGATCATTATGAAGCAGAGCAGAAAATCAGAAATTTAACAACACGCAGGTTTGGCAGTTTGCCTTAGAGTTAGAACTCCATGCTATTTAGATAATATTCATGTCTCCACATATCTATTTTAAACTCCACAGTAAGTTGCACGACCAGGTGGAAAGAGCCGAACACCACATCGTTCCACAAGTCACTGTAGATTGACAGCTGGTCCACTGTAAATATATCAATAAACAAGATGTGTAAAAATTAAATCACATTAACAAACAATAGGCGTATGTGCAGTCCATCTCAACACTGGTGCCTGCTTTTTCAGCGTCCGTGGCAGGCGGCGCCACTTACAACGAGGTAGCAGCGCCGTGCGACCCTAATGCTTGTGAGTCTCCTACTCTGCTGTGACTGCCAGCTCTGTTTTAACCGTATTTTCAACTGACTGCTGTCACTATAATTCTCGTTTATCTTCTCTGCATCCCTGAAAAATGTCTCTAAATCTGATCTAGCTAAGTGTATGTCATCACATACATTCATCCGGCGCTCTCATGTCCCATCTGGTGCAGATGCATGCTGCAGATGTCTAGCCGGGGTGGGGGCAAAAGACCAAGTCTATCCCCCTCGGCTAAGGTTCACTACGCATGGCTCTGCGAGTCCCTGGTGGTCACCTTCGATTGCTACGCCAGAAACCCAAGTGACGAGTTTCTGGCTGCGCCATTGGACAGTGGCAAAGACAGTGGCAGTGCCAGTTGCAGTGGTGTCTAATGTGTAAAAAGAGAAGTGCCGAATGGAGAGTGTTAGGATGGGTACATAACACGCACCATGCTGTTTCCCCCAGCTGGAGGCCACTCTGCCGGAGTGTTCGTGTCGGGGACAGCAGGCTCAGGTCAGTAAAGTTCCATCGAAGACAGAGCGTTGAGACCAGCAGTGTTTAGTTGACAGTTAGTTGTTAGTTAGTTAGTTTGTTAGTTAGTTTAGTTGTTAGCCTAGCATTCGTGTCGAGGGTAGGAAAGTCAGGTTAGTGCTCGTGTCGAGGGCAGGACAGTCAGGTTAGTGCTCGTGTCGAGGGTAGGAAAGTCAGGTTAGTGCTCGTGTCGAGGGTAGGAAAGTCAGGTTAGTGCTCGTGTCGAGGGCAGGAAAGTCAGGTTAGTGCTCGTGTCGAGGGCAGGACAGTCAGGTTAGTGCTCGTGTCGAGGGCAGGACAGTCAGGTTAGTGCTCGTGTCGAGGGTAGGAAAGTCAGGTTAGTGCTCGTGTCGAGGGCAGGAAAGTCAGGTTAGTGCTCGTGTCGAGGGCAGGACAGTCAGGTTAGTGCTCGTGTCGAGGGCAGGACAGTCAGGTTAGTGCTCGTGTCGAGGGCAGGACAGTCAGGTTAGTGCTCGTGTCGAGGGCAGGACAGTCAGGTTAGTGCTCGTGTCGAGGGTAGGACAGTCAGGTTAGTGCTCGTGTCGAGGGCAGGAAAGTCAGGTTAGTGCTCGTGTCGAGGGCAGGACAGTCAGGTTAGTGCTCGTGTCGAGGGCAGGACAGTCAGGTTAGTGCTCGTGTCGAGGGCAGGACAGTCAGGTTAGTGCTCGTGTCGAGGGCAGGACAGTCAGGTTAGTGCTCGTGTCGAGGGCAGGACAGTCAGGTTAGTGCTCGTGTCGAGGGCAGGACAGCCAAGTTAGCCCTCGTGTCGAGGGCAGCCAGGTTAGTGCTTATGTCGAGGGCAGTCAGGTTAGTGCCTGTGTCGAGGGCAGTCAAGTTAGTGCTCGTATCGAGGGCAGCCAGGTTAGTGCCTGTGTCGAGGGCAGTCAAGTTAGTGCTCGTATCGAGGGCAGCCAGGTTAGTGCCTGTGTCGAGGGCAGTCAGGTTAGTGCCTGTTTCGAGGGCAGGGCACAGACACTAACCTGGGATCTAACCAACCAGGGATCATGCAGCATCCGTCTCAGGAGTACATACGACAGAAACCATTCATCAGTATCTAGCACACACTGGCTTGAGCTTGGCTTGAATTTTTTCAGGCGCTGCTTTTTCTTTTGTTTTTTTACCCTTTTGGTGGGATATATCAAGATTTCAAGCCAGTCAAGACCACCAGGCTGCGCTCATGTACTATGCCCAACACCAAACAGCATGCAGCTTCTGTGAATGTCTTTTCTGTTTGTCAGCTATAAATGGTGAAGGAAACCATGGTAGACGACAAACACCAGTGAATTGGTAATAACATTTCCGACCATCTGTTACCACCATGAGAAGCACCAGTCCATATCCGTACCTTGTGTATCCCCCTGAGTGGCGCCTGCGCGGCTCGGGGCCGGTCTCATTACCTACCGCACCCGCTCTGCTGCAGGTAACATGTGCTCGCCGAACCCCTGCGGCAACCTGGCCGACTGCGCCCCTGGCTACGACCGCAACAACAAGCCGCGCCCCGTCTGCACCTGCCCCAAGGGCTACCTGGGCGACCCGCTGACTGCCTGCCAGCGCGGCGAGTGCATCGTAAGGCTGACTGACGGACAGGCCGCGGGGGGTAGCGGGGGATCGTAAGGCTGAATAACGGACAGGCTGCGGGGGTAGCGGGGGATCGTAAGACTGACTGACGGACAGGCCGCGGGGGTAGCGAGGGGGAGGGGGGAGTCGTAAGGCTGACTGACGGACAGGCCGCGGGGGTAGCGAGGGGGGGTCGTAAGGCTGACTGACGGACAGGCCGCGGGGGTAGCGGGGGATCGTAAGGCTGGCTGACAGACAGGCTGCGGGGGATAGCGGGGGGATCGTAAGGCTGACTGGCGGACAGGCCGCGGGGGTAGCGGGGGATCGTAAGGCTGACTGACGGACAGGCCGCGGGGGTAGCGGGGGATCTTAAGGCTGACTGACAGACAGGCCGCGGGGGGATAGCGGGGGGATCGTAAGGCTGACTGACGGACAGGCCACGGGGGTAGCGGGGGATCATAAGGCTGACTGATGGACATGCCTTGGGGGTAGATGGGGGATCGTAAGGCTGACTGACGGACAGGCCTTGGGGGTAGCGAGGGGGGGTCGTAAGGCTGACTGACGGACAGACTGCGGGGGTAGCGAGGGGGTCGTAAGGCTGACTGACGGACAGGCCGCGGGGGTAGATGGAGGATCGTAAGGCTGACTGACGGACAGGCCGCGGGGGTAGCGAGGGGGTCGTAAGGCTGACTGACGGACAGGCCGCGGGGGTGGTCGACTGCACTGGTCGCACGCTCGTCTCTGGTGCAGACGAGCGTGACATGCAATGACCAAGAGATGGGTGAAGTAAACTTAAAGGGGTCGCAGCTGTCTCCAGCATGACTTAGGTGGACTGTAAACCTGCCAAACCAATATTCTGGGTGTTTGGCATTTATGTAAAAGATAAGCTCCTTTCATATACAGGATTTTTTAATTAAGCTGTTGGCACATTATATCGATGACTGACCTATGCTCTTCTCAGCCAGTAGAAAAAATAACAGGGAGTCTACAGCACAACGCAGGCACAATGCAGAGTTTCGGGTTTATTTTACTAGTCTCCTGCTCAGAGAGGTGGAGGGGCCAAAACATATGCCAAATACAAAATATAGCCAGAGCGAAAAGTGTTTTCGAATTAAAAGAAATCATCGCTTAGAGCATTAATTTCTATGAGCCTGTGAAAGGAAGCTTGGGTTTAACTGCACGGTATGGAAATTATAAAATTCATCAATCAGCTTAGTCTTTTATTTATCACGTTTAAACAGAGCCGGGTGAAAATATAACGGTATACATACCAACGGTTCAAATTTTTCTACTAAATGGACTTCTCCATATTGAAAAGAGCAAACATTCGGAGCATTCAAGCTATATTCAGCCCTTGGCAGCGAGTTGTCGGATGGTATCAATTTCATATATATAAAATTAATTACTAAAAATATAAGACACTAACAAACACACACATATATGTTGAAGGTACTTGCTATACAAAGATTTGAAGAGGGAAAGCCGAAGACATTGTGTTCAACCTAGGTTTGTTTTTAGATATATAAAGAGACTCGAGAATTCTTAAATCTACACCTGTACCACACCTATCCAGAATTTTGAAATCATCAATGGTAACCGGGGTATCACATTGATGTGAATGTTGGCGAATCGCAGACGGATCTGGATTCGCCACCATTCGGTTAGTCCGGTCGGACATACCTAAGTGTTGTTTTATCCTGCAGTGTAATGAACGATGGGTGGAACCAACGTACGACGCACCACACGATGCGCAACAGAATTGATACACC